>JBBBDQ010000379.1:982500-1617500 GCA_037127315.1 Ascarosepion bandense | reverse complement strand
TCTGCAGTAAGCATCTTTGGCACCCTCCGGCAGCTGACCTTTGAGTAGGCAAGGTCATCATGGACAATTTTGTGTGCTGTCCCAACAGATAGGCTCAAAGTCCTTGCAATGTCATCCACTGTTACCCTTCTGTCAGACTGAATGAGGTAATTAACTGATTCGATCACCTCAGGAGACCTCACTTCTGTAGGCCTCTCAGGCCTGTCTTCATCCTCAACACTGCTCCGTCCTTCTTTAAACAATTTATCCCACTTGTAGACATTTTTTGCTGAAAGATGTGGTACCATACACAATTGACATTCTCCTATGAATTTCAACTGGTTTGCACCCTTCAGCAACCCAAAACTTTATAACTGACCTCAGTTCAATCCTGGAGCAGGCTTCTTTGTCAGCCATTTTTGTTAATCTCCAAAACTCTGAGTTTTTTTTTTTTCAATCTGCAAAAGAAATTAAATCCCTTTGAAAAAGAAGTAAAGGAAAAAAATTAAGAAAAGAAGTCTGTATTATAAGTCCTTATACCGAAAAATTCACCTTATTTATTGAATGACCCTCGTATTTTTATTGCTTGCATTTTTCTTTTTGTATTGCAGGTTGGTGAATGAAGTCAGTAGTGTTAGAGCGCAACTTGCCCAGGCTGAACATAAAGTGAAAACTCTAACCAAAGAGTTGAACGAAGCATTGGATAGTAAGCAGGATTTATCTACTTGCTTTGAGGAGGTTTGTCAGCAATTGAATGTCATGATTAGTGAAAAGAGGGACCTAGAGAAGCAACTAAAGTTCTATCAGTCTTGTGAACAGACGTGGAAGGACAGAGAAAAAGAATGCGTCAAACTGAGAGACCTTCTCCAAAACTATCGACAAATTGAGCGGCTTGTCAAAGGTTTGTTGTCATTTTTCCGTCACTCTCTTTTCCGCTCAACACACATACTGACTTTATAAAGAGTTATAATGTTTCTTTATTTTCTCTCTCAAATTATATCCCTTAAGTTGTTTTTAAAATCTTGAATTAGAATGACTTTTCTTGTAGAAGGTGGTGGTTTCTTGTTGTGCACAGTTTTGAGTTGTCCTTCTCTTAGACTGCTTATCCTATCAAGTCTAGAGAACTCAGTATACTCTAGTAATTTAACTAGTTGAGAATAGATGAATTTATGCTTATGTAAAATATGTGAAATGAATGCAAATGCCCTCAAGTACAGCTTGAATTTTACCTGCTGATTCCATTTTTTTTTTTTTTTTTTAATAACCATTTTGCCAGCAGAACATCCAATCTAATTCCTACCCTTAATTTAGCTTTAATGAAATAAACTTATTGTTGGGGATCACTCCTTTCTGGATACAAGGATGGACTCATATGATGTGTGCATATAATCCTGCCTGTACAGAGAATGGCAGTTGAAAAGGAGTTGTAGAGTGGTAGTGCATAGTAAGTTGGAGTTGTTTGGGTTATAGACTCATTATCCGGACATACTTTTTCACTACAAGACTGTATGTATTGATTCTACTAATAGTATTCCTGAATTGACTAATCCGTGTTCAAGTTTGTATGTTTGTGTTCAATATAACATACATTTTCTATCTGCTTTTTTTTGTTTATTATTTCGTGTGGTTTCTCAACCAGAATCCACAACACTTATGTTTTGTTTTTTGTTTTTTAACTATATTTAGAAGTGTGTTGTGCGGTGAATATCAGCTCAGAACGAGAAATTAGCTGAGTTGGAATTCCAGTTAAATTTGTTGCATTCACTTAGGCACAAATTCCCTTGGAAAAGGTATTAATTCGTCTGTTCCCTTCAGCTGTGGGTCAAAAAACAGGACAGATTGGTTTCTATGGCCTTGGTTGGCAACCAGTTTACTGCAGAAAGTAATGGTAACCTACTGCAGGCAAATCTTCTGCCCAGTCAGTCATGTCTCGAAAGAGACATGATCGCCCAAGCGTTTATCACGTATGGCCCTTAACTGACTGACATTTAGACAATGTAACAACCCTCAGTTATTCTTCTTGCTCTCGTTCTGTATCCCCTTTCTGCTCAATATTTACTGAAGATGTTTAATTATTTCTGAAAAGAAATAAAAACGAATAACCTGTAAATACTTTTATGTTCATTCATTTTATTTTCTAAAACTTCAATGACCTTTTCTTTATTTTTCAATTAAGGATATACAAGGAAACTCTTTTTAAATGAGGTGTAACGTCTTTGAGACACTGTCATGGACTCAATGCCATCCATAGCTTCTGTTCTTTTCTACTTTTCCTGATGAAGGTACCTGTAGTGACCTCATAATTACAAGAAATAAAAACAAACAAAACTTATGAATCCATAGGAAAAAAAAAGGATATTGCCTTACTCTTTTTCCATTGGCCTCTTGCCAAAAGAGCTTGTAGATTTGAGTGAATCAGGAATGAAGACCACAGATATTTTACACAAATATCAATTTCTCATGTTTAATATTGCCTTTTTAATGAGAGACTTATCACTTGCAAATAATTTATTTCTCACCAAGAAAAAATCAGAAACACTTACTAACAACCAAAAATTTTATATATTTACCGAACTACTACAATCAAAGCCTTCTATATATGTGTAAATTTCTCACTTTATGATGTATATATAGTATTTACAGTATTTATATTATTTGGACTGTTGTCCTCATCTTTGTTGCCATTCGTATGATGTTTCAGCCATTGTATGCTCTGGCCTTCTTCAGGTGCTAGGAATTTCAAACCGAAATGATCATTGGGGTATATGAACTCCATTTTTTGTGGGAGACCTTGATTGGAAGTCATGAGCTATCTCCCTCTAACCCTGCAAGTTATTTGTTCACCACTGCTGTAGCCTGGTATTGAACTCACAAGCCTAAGAGTCAAGTCGGGAACTAACCAACATCTATAACCACTGGGCTATATTATATTTTACTAACCAGAAACGAAAGTCAAACAAGGCTTATCATAACGTATCTTTAGATTGCATTATTGCAGTGGCTTTCTCGTATGGATTTGTTTTAAATTCTTCATTCATTGTTTATGTGGTTCTTCAATCTTCTTGTTCTGTCCATCTGGGGTGGAGACGAAGGACATGCTGTTCAGTCTCTGAAGCAATCCCAGCAACCTCAGCAGAAACTCACTGATCAACACTTGACACTGCCATTCATACATCCATTATCACATCTTTATTCCGTACTCATGATATTGTACAAATTGAAATTCCCAGGCATATTGTTTTGATTTCAGAGCTGTGGCCGGAAATGTTATTGCGAAACTTACAATGGACCACCTTTCATCCAGATAAGCTATATGCAAGCATGTGTCAGCTTTCTTTTCTTTTTCCCCTTTTTAGTATATTTTGAATAATGAAATAATGATTCTGAAAATCCATGGCAGTGATGAAACCAATTTTCATAAAACTTTTCTCTTTTTTTTTTTTTTTCTAGATAGTGAAAATGATAGCAAAGAATTGGTGAAGAGTCTCATGTCTGGATCTGGAGCCGTTGACAGGTTGGCGAACATGTGTACGATCATCAAACGCGAATATGTCCAATGTAAGCATTCGAAGAAGATTCAACGTCTTGAATTGGATCAGACACGAAAGGAATTGGCATCGTTACGTGTCCAGACAAGCGAAGTACAAAATGAAAATAAAATGTTGAAGGAACAATGTCAACGAATGGAAGAACAGTTGAACGAAGCTGAAAAACGAGAAGAAAATCTTCGAGCAAAAGCTTCCAAAAGACTTTCCCATGACCTGTCAGATTCTATTCCTTCCACTTCACGGGCCAGTGATGAAAACATGGTAGGCAATTGTTCTTCTCCAGACTTATCTTCTGCCAAAGATCATTTTGGTAACAGCCATTCAAAATTTTCTTTTGTCAGTGATGACATTGAAAACAGCAAACAACCAATGAATTTCAAACTGACATCTGCAGCCAGCAAGAAGTCTAGACTTCTCTCCACTTCCAGCCAATCTTTTGTGACGTCTTCAAAAGCGGTTATCGAGCGCTCTCCCCAAGTACCAATTTTACAGAATTTTCGGCGTGGTTATGATGGCTTAGGAGGTCACACATCATTTACCAAGTCTCTCATCTTCCAGAATAGTAAACCACTGCGGCCCATCAATATTTCTCGAAAAAATTTAACATCTACAAAAAAATAAATGTCAGCTTTATTTGTGAGGCATGGCACAGTTATGATTTTTCCTCAGCTATTTTCCTACAAGTTAGATTTATTGAGTGGATGGATTTGACCTTCATTACATAAAGGTAAATTTAATTGATGGTAAAAATTTTACATTATATCAATATTTCATTTTTTTTTTTTTTTTTTTAAACATCTGTTAAGCAAATTAAGAATATTTTGATTTCAATGGAAGCCTTGATTACCTTCTCAACTTTTACAAAACGTAGAAAAATTAATTTCTTGTTAATTTTTGTTTCTGATTTTTAAGAATGAAAAAAAAATGTCAGTGGATCTGACAGATGAGATTTAGCAATAAAAGTTAACCTTCAAAATATATTTCCAAAATTAAATTTGTCAGATTATTTAAAGAAAGTCTTGATTTATTTCTGACTTCAAGACATTTATGCAAATTCTGGGTCTTCTACTCTAACAGTAAATTTGGATAGAATGAACCCGATTAGTAGATTGTGATTAAGATAAATAAAATGATTGTCCTGCTGGGATATTTGACCAAGATGTCATCTCACATTGATAGTGATAGTATTTTAGAGCCTGAAGAAAGAAGAATCGAACTTCCCTCTCTCCCAGTTGAAAAGCTTAGTCAAATCACTCAGAAAGCACTGGTTCTCATTTGATCGCCAAAGTTAAGTAGAGTTAAGCCTAATCATTACTTAGATGGAAGAACACAAGGTAGTATAAGCAACCTCTTACGTTCTTACAAATATGTTTCAGTTTTAAATAATTGCTGAATAATGCAAATGGCTCGTTTTTGTAACGGATTTCTTAGCCAAAAGCTTATGAATACCTAACATCTCATATGCACGTACATAATTTTGGTGTAGGATCTATGTGTCAGGCCAGACTTTGGCTCATTTCCTCCCAGGACATTCCCATAACCCGTTCAGCACTTTAAAATAAACATTTGATTGTTTTTTGTTTTTAGCTGCCCACTTCATTGTGCACACCTTCACATCTTTTCTTCAGCCAGCTCTACAACTCCAAAACACTTGATTTCTTCATTGCATGTTCGCCATACACCGTTTTTTTAATAGAGCTAACATTTTACTTGCACTTTTTCTAACCTTAACACCAAACTTAATGTTAATTTGCTGTGCAGATTACTTTCGCTCGTTTTTCACTAACAGTATAACATGAACACTTACAAATTCTTTTACTGCTTGACCTCTGTGATCGGCATCTCAAGTAGGTATCTTAAACTAAAATTTTATTTTCAGTATATCTAAAAACCTTTAGTATAGGCATTAAAGAGTTCAGCAAAGTATAAGAATGATACTGTCACACTGAGTCAGGAAAAAAAAAATGAAAGAATTTAGGAGAAAGCCAATGCAATGTGAACCGGCCTTTATTGAATACAATAAGGAAGAGAAAGAGTTGCTTGTTTCTCAACAACAGCAAATTTTAGAAATGAATGGTGATGGGGATTTCCATCTGCACATGGTTCACAGAAATTCAAATTTTTTGTGACATCAAAATCCAAACCATTTACCATGTTTTCTTTAATTTATGCAAATTCAAGAAGACCTTATCTTCTGTGCCTAATCTCTTCTCTAGTATCATTATTTGAACATGGGCTGCATGGGCAGACACTTGTTCTTTGTCAAGGTTAAAACAATATCAATTTCTAAATTTGGTAGCAGTAGTAATAGTTGTTCCTTTTTCATTGAATATTTTATAGCTATGGTCAGTAAAAAGAAATTTTTTTTGCCAGATTCTGTGCTTTTACAAACATCTAATGAGTTAAAGGAAAGTTTAGACACATAAAGTCTATATAGATAGCATCTTTGCTGGTTTCTGCTTGGCAACCTCAATGAAACTTCAACAATTTCTCTTCCAAGGGCTTCTACCAAGTAGCCATCCCCAAGAGTTATCTTGTTTGTGGGTGGTAAATTAGAGAAATCATATTAGAAGGATTATTTATGAAAAGGATAGATTTTTGTTGCGTGTTCATTACGCATATCCCACAACATGTAAATTAAATAGAAAGTTTGGAATGCATGAAATCATCAAAAGACAATGGTTGTAGATTCAACAATAAAAAGATTTTTTATACACATTAAATATACATGCATGGTTGAAAGAATTCTTGTTGCTTGTGGCAATTGAGATAACATTTCAAGGATTATTTATACAGAAAATTGTTCAATAAAAGTTTATATTTCTGGTTTGTTAGGAAAATTAAAATAGACTGTCTGCTGCAAAGGAAAAAATTCTTCAGTGTGTTTGTTTAAATTCTAGTGTGTGTGTGTGTGTGTTGTTTGTTACTAAGAATTTGAGTCGTAAAAAGAGTTACTTGCCTTTAGCTGTTAGGCTATGTGGATAAAGTGTACAATTACTTGTTTGTGTAGTGAAAGAATGTTCACTTTTTAAAGTTAATTGTAGGTTGGATATCATGCAATCGATTGAGTGCTCCGAAAGTTTGTGAACATTTCTAAAGTGATGTTGAATCAGTAAATGGGCACGCGTGGGGTCTAGAGGCATCTCTCGAAACTCAATGAATGACTGACTGACTGACTCGAATTGAGTTGTGCTGTTGTTTAAATACACTTGAGGTTTCAAAAATCGGCTCCTGAAGCCTTGGCGGGAAAAGAGATCTATTTCAACTTTGCTACAGTTTAGTGTCTTAACCAATGAGAAATTAAATTTGCAGATATGAAATGGTGATTGGTTAAGGCTTTTCTGTGGGAAGAATGCATCTTTCCAAAAGGGGTGAAAGGCTTGTGTGAAGATTCTACAATCTCTTGTACTACATCAAAACTTTCTAAATCCATAATTTTTTTGGCATCATTACACGTGGCAAGTTGCCCTTGAATCAACAATCAACTTTGTCTCTCTTTTATTTGTAAGTAAAGCACTAGACACTACTAGCCCAATAATGCCGTTGTTCTCAGTGTTACTGTTGCTCGAATTCCCCTTTGAATTTATGTTACAGTAATTCCTTTTTGTGTTTTAGTTTGTTTTAAGCAAAGTCTCTTTTCTTCTGGTCCATAGAAATCATGACAATAACGTTTTCTGTGTCCCTATTTTCTGCACTGAAAACACTTTGGCGGCCCTCTTCATTGTTGTTGACTTATATGATGTATGGTCATAGCTTTTGTTTTGTACTAAACTTCTTTTGTTTATTTTTTGTTTCTTTGTAAAGTAGATGTTCTGTTAGAATTTCCTTCTCCCATCTTAAGAGAAAACAATCTTTTTCTCAATGTTAATTTGCTTGCCTTTGTCTTTTTCTGAAATTGGTCTGCTAACATTTTCCATACAATTGTAGGGTCAAGAGGATCTCCTGTTATATCTAATAGTGACTGATCAACAATCGTAGCTAAAGTACAATCCTTTCGAGACCAGCATTTTCTACCCATATGCATTCGCCTCCGTAGGTACAGTTTCCATTTCATTTACAATACTCAACAAGTTGTCTTTGATTAGTGCCATTTTACATTATATTTTCCGGATGGCATAATTTGCCTCATTCAACGGCACAATGTTTAATTTAGTTTCCATTATTCCAGTCCCCAAATTCTTTGTTTTTCTTTTCAGATCAAATAACAGAAAAACAATTTTCGAAAAACAGCAAAAAATCAAAATGTCTGACTTCTATAGTGGGTTAGTCAATCTATGTTGGTTATAAATACAAATAAAACTGACCCTCTACAATTTCTATATCAAATGTAACAAAGACAACAACAAGAGAAATAATCCAGTAGAAGAAACTGTTCAACTAAATATTTTTTATAAACACAACAAATCCATAATATATGGTGCTAAAGTTATTAAAACACTTTAGAGTTCTTGGGTGTATGATACTGAAAGAATTTAAGTTGCTGGACTGATTGTACGAAAATGAGAAGGTTTAGTTAAGTATATAGTTAAGTATATTTGTTGTTGTAGTTAAGTATATTTGTTGTTGTAGGAAAATTAAACAGTTTTTTTTATTAAATAGAGAGAAAAAAGATATTGTTCTTGACTCACTGATTTTTACAGAGTTGTCGGCTATTTAACCAGAGATGCTTGTTGTTAAATAGAATATTTTTGGGGAGTAAGTGTTCTTTTGCAAGCTGGATTTATGTTAATTTTAGTAATTAATGTTAATCCTGGAATTGGTTGACAAAGTTCGTTGTCGTATTGTAGAATTTGGTTCGTCTCTTTTGCTGTGTTGATTTCCAATGAAGTCAAGTAAAAAAGTCGAACATTTTAAGGGGCCACTGGTCAAGTTGTGTCAAAGTTCTCTTAGTCATCCACACACACACACACATATATATATATATATATATATACACACACACATACGTTCCGCCATTAGGTGTATTGGGGTATGGGGTAAGTGTGTTGGGTTATGGGTAAGTGCTGTGCGTGTGTACACGTTTATTGTACATATGTTTATTTGTGTGAGTGATAGCGTGTTTGTGTGTATATGCCTTATTGCTGTGGTCGGTGTGTGTCGTGCATGTTAGCGTTGACTATTCTGTTATGTAGACTAGATTGAGCTCTTGTCGATTGTTGATCTGTGGGTGTAGTTTAGTTATTATTAAGGACTCTTTTATGTGCAGGTTCCCTAAGTTCCACTCTCTAGCTTCAATATTGACGATTATGTTTTTGTCTGTATTTTTGCATTTTTTTAAGTGTTTATGGAAAGACGACACTTGTCTGTGTATATGTTCTTTTATTCTAATGTGTAATGGTCTGGTGGTGCTGCCAACATAGAATTCCTCGCATATAGCGCATTGTATGTGGTACACAACATATACCTGGTGGCATAAGCCGGTGTCCGCAATTGGCCAGTATGCATGTGGTGTTGTTGCTGGTTTTGTGGTTGGAGTTGAGGTGTCTGCGAAGATTGGAGCCATAGTGGGCCAGCTGTATGTCCAATTCCTGTCTGTGGATAGCTCTACGTATTTTTGCGGTTATGTTTTCACTGTAGTGTGGTAGCCTCAGGAAGCAGGTGTTGAAGAGGGTGTGTCGCTTTGGGTCTTTACTACCTTTCCATTCCAGGCGACCCACAAAAGACTGGGGGTAGCCGTTTGTCTTCAGTATTTCCTTGAAATGTGCAGTGTGGGTGTTACAGTCTTCTTCTTTGCTGCACTTATTTCGGATACGTGTGAGCTTGTTTTTAATGTACCCAGTCTTAGTGCTGAGAGAGAGATGCTGATTGGTAGTGGACAGAACATATTCCTGCTGGCAGGCTTTTTGTAGAAATCGGTGTGAATGTCACCTCTTTCTGATACTTTTAGCCTGAAGTCCAGCAGTGATAGGCATCCACTTCCATTGGAATGTTAGATTGTGAATTTTATTTTGTCGTCCATACTGTTGAACGTTGCTGCGATTCTGTTTGCCTCATCATGTGAAGAGGTGAGGATGAGTATATCATCAATGTATCTTGTGAATAAGGCATGTGAATGGCAGGTTCTGAGGGCGCGATGCTCAAGTTGGTTCATGTATGTGATGGCAAGTAGTCCCGATAGGCTGGATCCCATTGGAAGGCCAGTAGTCTGTTTATAGGTGCGTCCTTGGAACGTAAAGTAGATGTTGTCTACTATAGTCCTCAGGAGTAGATGAATGTCTGCTGGGGTGAGGTTGTAGCAGTGTAGGCTTGAGGTGGTGATGCATTCCGTTATTAAATCAACCTCTGGGTGTGCCAGTACTGATGTGTATAGTGGAAACAACATCGAGGCTAAATGTGTATCAGTTATGCTGCTGCTGGTTTTGATGGATTCCATGTAGACTATGGATAACTTCATCAGAACTTTTGACGTGTCAGGGGAAGGTGGAGAGTACAGGTTTAAGGATTTGTGACAGAAGCCATGATATTTTGTATGTGGGTCTTTCTATGCTGTGGTGTCATGTTATTTTTGTGTGTTTTGATGAGGTAGTAGAATTTTGGGAGGTTGCTGTTCTTGGTGGTAAAGTTTAGTTTGTATTTGTTTGGGATTTTCCGTAGCTTGCATATATCATTCCATGCAGTGTTACTGTGGTGTTCTATTTGGGTTGGGGTAATGTCTGTGGCTTCCATATATAGTTGTATGTTGCTGAGGTGTTCAAGTGCTAGCTGGTTGTATGTATCTCGGGGTATAACGCAGAATTCCTTACCTTTATCGGATGGGAGGTGTATGAGGTCCTTCTCTCTCAGAGTGTCTAGGATGTGGCGTTGTGCTCTGGAAACGTTATGTGGTATTTTTTTAATATTGTTTTTGAGGATTGTGAATATAGATTGTTTTAGCCGAGAGAGTTTAAGGTTAAGTGCGTGGTTGTTAGGGGGTAGGTGGAGTGGATTGTCTAGGGTGTAGGTGGGGAACTGTTTAGGCGCATTCATGGTTGGTGTTGGGTCGCTGTTTGTGTTGTTAATAACCGATAGCCACTTCAGTTGGTATGCTGTCTGGCAGAATTTTGTTTCGACATTTAGCATTGTTTGGTCGTTCAGCTTCTGTGTCAGTATAAACTTTGGTTCGAGACTTAGTAATTCCAGTTCCTCATGTGAGAGGGACTTAGATAAGTCTGTGACCAGCGGCTGCTTTGTAGTTAGTGCATCGTGGAGTTCATTTGTGCCTGTGTGGTGGGGATCGTTTAGATGTTTTTTATACATCCACAGAAAATTCTCCTTGAGACATTCTTTTTCATGGTGTACGTATATGTGATAGCTTCTGTTGAGGGCCGTTGTGATTCGTACAGTATACTCTGGAGTTGTTTTTAGTGTTGGTAGAACTTTGTGGTATGTACTTAATGTAGTGTATGGTGTAGGTGTTGTATGATCTTTCTCATGCAGAATTTATGTAGGTAGTCCAGCGATTGTTTGTGGTTAGGTAATTTGAAGCATGCCGGGAAATGGATGTTCTTGACGGTGTTGGGTATTGTGTTGTTTTTTAGACATTGTTTAAGGACGTTGATTTGGCATCCTAACTTTGATACTTAGATGTTCTATTAATTACTTTACATGGGGGTCAAGGGTCTCCTAACTGCATCTAAGGTGAATTTAGTTGGAATTGCTGAAAATAAAGGAATACAAAAGACACAAGACAGAGATAAAGAAACAAGCATTAATTATTAAGGCAAATTACAGAGAAGAAAAGTCCTTGCAAAACTAGTTGTGTTTGCGGCTTTAGAAGTCCAACTATGAAATGTTCTTTAATGTCCAAATAAAATAGACTGCTCTTAGAATGTTCAAAAGTAGCCTCAAATAAGGAGAGGAAATTTCATACCTGTTGTTCCTTGCTAGATCATTTGAAAAAAGAGGAAGATGTAAGGAATTTTGCATTGAGCCCGCCAAAATTGGGTGTCCACTGATTGGTCAAGGAAAATCGTTTTGGCCAATCAAATAGACCCCATTCAGATTAGGGGTGGGTGAGAAGAGAAATTATGCGGGAGAAGTAGTAGTAAACCCTTTTTTTTTTTTTTTTTTATACATCTTTTTCGCAGTAAGATGTAATCACAACTGTCTAAATTTTTCAGCATAAAGAACTCCTTTGGTTGGGCACGCATTGTTGTAAAGGCTAGGTTTTCCATTTTTTGTTTAATATCCTGGACGAAATAGGTAGTTGGTCCTTTGAGATTTAAAAAAAAAATGTAGGAAACTGATTCTACAATGCCTGGAACTTTACTAATTTGGAAATAAGGAATTCAATCAAACAGCTCTTTTCTCTGTAATATCAATACCTTTTGTAATATATGTACCTAATTATTGTGGAGTTAGTGTTGAAATAAGTAACGAGAAAACTCAGAAACGGTGAAATAAAACAATGTATTTACAAAATACAGATAGTTATTAAAGCTGAGTCGTATCTCCACTCAGATGCAGGATAAATCAAGTTACGACCTTTACTCTCTGAGTCTCTGGATCTGACTGCCCTGAAGACAGAACCTGGTAACCGGACGTGACCTCAGGAATAGTCCATTAGTCAATAGACTGAAAAGGGTGCCACCCTAACACTAATGTTGGAAGATTGAGTGAAATTATGCAGTTTTTAACTTTTGGACAGTGACTACAAATGTCACATTTCATGCTGGTCATTCAAAATACCCAATCACTGAAGATTAATTGATGAGTTGGTCACTTAGATCCAAACCCTGCTTTATCCCATGTTGTGTTTTTGTTTGATCATAAGGCAGACAAAGTTAAATAGTCTTCAGAAATTGTTGTAATGGCTTGATCCAGGCAGAGTAAAAGAAGCAAGATAAAAAAAAATATTTTAATAGAGTTAAAAGCTTTTATATCTGTTCTTTCAGTACAGCACTTGGTTTGAAATTACGACTTTCTCATGCAGATAGCCATAATTCCAACCCTTTCCTTCTATTGGGTGCAACACTTCAGCTGGTTTAGTTAGTCTGGCATAGGGTTTAAGTCGGAGGTTCATCTTAGGCAGGCAGTCACATGATACCACTTCTCTCGTCTCCAGTTGTTGAATAATTTGTAAAGGATAACCTCTAAGGTAACCTTTTAAAATCTGTAATTTGCATGAGTTGGCCTTAGCATTACACACAGTTTTCAAATTGAGTCAAAAAAATTTTAAAAGCAAACTTATCTTTCTCATTTCCTTGGAAAACAGGACAGCTCATCTTGAGCAACATGCAGCAGGTAGTAACATCATGGGATGAATTTCTAGAGTCAGAAGACTGGGCTCTTGATGAGGTTTCTCCATCATTTCTCAAATGTCATCTGCATCTCCATCAGCTTCGTCTCGATCCTTCTCCGAAAAACCATACCTTCATCCACTACACTGTTGCAGTTGTCTGCATCTTGATCTTTGTCCCAATGCAGGTTTAGTAGATCATCAATCTGTAGCAGCCACAGATCTATTTCCTTTCGCGAATCAGTGCCCCCGACAGGAGATTCGGTCACTCACTAACCAATCAACTGGCAGAGCGCATTAATTCCTTCTTCTTCTCTAGAACTATTTTCCTAGTCCATTTTGGTAGAACGGACAAAAGGCAGAGGGCCATGAGCCAGCAAGAGAAACAGACATCTCTCTCACATCGCTGCCACTGATTCCCCTTGGAACTCTTTCGCTGAAGAAGACGCTGCCACTAGCTTCGCACACTCTTCCTACAAACCAAGTACCAGCCTACCGACCAGCGAACCAAATGGACACTTATACACTATCACTCTTGTATGCCTACTAAGAGAATAAACCGTTCTTTGTTGTTGTTTTTAGAAGGAAGTTTCGTAATTCATTTGTGTTGCCTAAAAATATAGTGTTGGAGAAATTAATCATTTCCCATAAATCTATAAATTGCATTCGTGCTAAAAGAGAGAAAAAAAAAAAAATGTGTGCTTTTTTTTTTTTTTTTTTTTTTTTTTTTTTTTTTTGCTTAAGAGAAAGGTGCTGTTTTAAGGTTCCTTAGTAAGGGAAATAAAGATAACTGTCAGTTTCAAGGCCTGTCTAAAAACAAAAGTTGGAATTGAAGATAGCGTCGCCCAATCACCATTTAGGCGGGGAAATTAAATGTTAAGTAGGAAGGAGGCGCTCTTTTAGCTTTAACTTTTGAAAAAATAAAATGTAAAAGTGTATTACTCACTTGTATTTTTCCTTTTTTTTTTTTTTTGTTAATGCAATAAAAATATATTTCTTGTACCACGTGGTTAGTTGAAAAGAGCAGAGTAGTAAGTTTCTTCTTTTTTTTCTGCCTTGTTGGTCAAGCCAAAGGTAATAATTTTTTCTTTTTAAACTTTTCTTTGAACAAAATGTAATGCTCGTTATGCTTGCTTGAGTTGGTGTTTTTCTTGTGGACGGGCTGAAAAGAAGATAATTCCTTGTTGGAAAGTTTTTGGGGTTTTTGTTGTAAAGGCACGTGTTCAAAAAATGTTATTTGGGTAACGGGAGAATCTTTTATCTTCCTATTTGACCACTTGGGCATGGGCGTCGATATGTCTAGCAAAACGAAAGATGATATCTCTGTTTAGAAAGATTGTTTTACTTGCCACGAATTTTTTCCTTTGTTTATGGCTTCGTACATGAAGTATTTTAAAGTCTTTCTCCGTCACGAAAAAGGTTCTTTTATGGATATTTTACTGAGAGCAAAAATTTTTGCCAATGTCTTCTAAGCCGACGAATGAATTGAACGAACAAGTGTGTCACAAAGAAAATTCATGAGTGGTTGTATTTTTTTTTTTTTTTAGTCAGGAAGCCTTTTCTCTCTCTCCTTTTAACTTTTCTTGTTCTGTTGTTCGAAAATGGAGGCCGAGTTTCGTGTTATTATTTTTTTTTTTAAATTTGTTTTGCAATCCTAAGGTGCCATTCGTGGTCACCAATTTATAGATTTATGGGAAATGATTAATTTCTCCAACACTATATTTTTAGGCAACACAAATGAATTACGAAACTTCCTTCTAAAAACAACAACAAAGAATGGTTTATTCTCTTAGTAGGCGTACAAGAGTGATAGTGTAAGTGTCCATTTGGTTCGCTGGTCGGTAGGCTGGTACTTGGTTTGTAGGAAGAGTGTGCGAAGCTAGTGGCAGAGTCTTCTTCAGCGAAAGGGTTCCAAGGGGATTCAGTGGCAGCGATGTGAGAGAGATGTCTGTTTCTCTTGCTAGTGGCAACGATGTAAAAGAGACGTCTGTTTCTCTTGCTGGCTCATGGCCCTCTGCCTTTTGTCCGTTCTACCAAAATGGACTAGGAAAATAGTTCTAGAGAGGAAGAAGGAATTAATGCGCTCTGCCAGTTGATTGGTTAGTGAGTGACCGAATCTCCCGTCGGGGGCACTGATTCGCGAAAGGAAATAGATCTGTGGCTGTTACAAATTTGTAAAGGATAACCTCTAAGGTAACCTTTTAAAATCTGTAATTTGCATGAGTTGGCCTTAACATTACACACAGTTTTCAAATTGAGTCAAAAAATTTTTAAAAGCAAACTTATCTTTCTCATTTCCTTGGAAAACAGGACAGCTCATCTTGAGCAACATGCAGCAGGTAGTAACATCATGGGATGAATTTCTAGAGTCAGAAGACTGGGCTCTTGATGAGGTTTCTCCATCATTTCCAAATGTCGTCTGCATCTCCATCAGCTTCGTCTCGATCCTTCTCCGAAAAACCATACCTTCATCCACTACACTGTTGCAGTTGTCTGCATCTTGATCTTTGTCCCAATGCAGGTTTAGTAGATCATCAATCTTACTGTCAATTTTTTCCAAGAAGGAAAATATGCTTTTTTTTTAAAAACAGAAAATGATTGTTCATTTTCTTCATCAATAGAAAATGAACCAAAATTACAGCCAACAGTAGTCTTTTAACTGCAATCTCTCTCAACTCTGCGGCCTCTGGAACTCCAAGTGACTTCGGCCACTTTGGGTCTCCGTATTTATGAACATTTACCCACAAAAAATCTTTTTGTTGCCTATCCACCTCTAATTAATCACTTTCAAAACTTTCATGAGTAGCCGTTATAGGTATCAAACTGCTCTAATAATTCCTTCCTTCTCCCATTGGCTTTTCACTCCATCATATCAAGGGGCATGGAAAGTCTCTCCACCTTCCTCTACATTTTCTCTGTGCCTGTCACCTTTGGCTACTCCTCAACAAATGTGATGCTTGATTAGTTGGTATGGCCATCCCTATGGTCATTAATTAAAATTTATTATTTCAAAAATTTTCTTGCCAATGACAAAATTTTCCTTGTTAGTTTGTTTTCATTCCAGATGATCAATTGGCCTTCACTGACAGCCATTTTCTTTCCAATTCATCCACCAAATAAACTTTATCCTCAAATCTTTGAATTTCTCCATTCTTGTCAGGGTCGGTGATTTCTTTAATAACAAAGAAATCTTATTTCCTGTTGGAGTAAAAAGGGAAAAAAACTGTTAATTTATGGTAGCACTAAGCGTCTGCAATAGATTTCTTCTGTCTTCCGACTGCAACACTTGTGGCCGAAGCACAGTTTAAACGCTTTTTTAACAAGCAAAAACGCATGTTTGTCTACCAAGTTCAGAAAATCCAATTTCCCACATAAGCGAAAAATAACGGCTTTTGTTCACCAATTATTTTTCTGATTGGTCACGCCATCCGGGGAAGGGAAGAACATTAACTTAGATTCTATTCCTTGAAGTAGATTTTTGCAAATTACTTCTTAGTAATTTTTCTTCGGCACATGTATCTGCAAGTAGGCCTTTCAAAGGTTAATCACAAAGACATTGAACCCCTTTCATCTGCATTTTTTTCAATTTTTGTGCACACACATCAACATCAGCCATGTAAGCTTCTATGTATTGATTGAGCTCATGGTAGCCGATGAGTGATCGCACCTTTCTTTGACTTGTTCTTCTGTACCACGGCCATCAACGGGATGAGGCCTCTTGAAGGACCAAGCTCTATCTCGGGATTTAGAGCCAGCCATCCATTGTCCAGCCATACCTGCAGTTTGCACTTGTATTCTTCCTTGATGCGTTTGGGCACCGTGTACCCTGACACTTGGTTCTGGAGCGTTTCTAGTGGGTTATTTTTCAACCATTTCCACAGTGCTGTCCATGTCTTTGTTCTTTGGTCGAACTCTGCACTAAAGTCAGGCCTGTTGATCCTCAAATCAGCACAGACGGGTGGACTAGAAAACTTGACTTCATTCGCCTCTGTGATGCGTACACTGCCCATTTCCTTGATAATGTCCATCCAAGGGGCAGGTCAAAACCTAATAACGTACTGTCCACGACCAACACACTGACTGTGACGGGGCCACTGTTGTTGATACCGAGTTTGTTTCTAACTTCCCAGCTTCTGAGAACCTTTCCATCGGCTGTTTAGTACGTCCATCTTTTGTCTGCTCCACTGCCGACAAATTGAACTATTCATGAGTGACCAAATCTACTATTTTTTTTCTATATTGTGACGCTCATCACAAGTGTCAACATTAAAAGAAGCTCATTATCTGTCAAAACATTCAATGTTATATGTGTAAAGATGTTGAGGTGTGGTCAACTGTAACGGAGACATCATTATATTATTAGGGATTTATTTAACATATATCCATAAAATGAAATACGTGTGTTGTTCTAAACCATGCTAGGCATGAAGTGACATGTTACTTATATACTCCTACACCAAGGGATTACAGATATTGCATGTAGTACATGATATTACTACAATATGCATGGCTAATTTCCTTTAATTTACAGAAGGAAGAAAGATTCTAACCAGTCACAGAATAGAGAAATTTAAAATTTTCTTTACTCTAAGTGGATTACAGTATTTATTTCTAAGCCAACAACCTTTTATATGGTGTTTTTACATTCATTATTGTCCACTAAATATAAAATATGTTTATATATTCTGTAACTTCTACATAATTAGGCAAACATTTGTTTTCCTAAGGTCAATAATCCCTGAATAGTGTACTCATTAAAAATTTGCAGAACTAAATTAACATTTTGCTTTTCAAGATTAGTAGGAGAAAGTGCCTTTGAGGTCAATTTATAACAATTTCAACATTGACTGTGATTCAAGGGCATGAACCTTCTGTAAGGTACAAAATGAGACACTTTGGATATTATGTGATTCATGATTTCCATTTTGACAAAATTTTGGGAACAGCATGCATTTACTTGCATCTTTTGACCAAGCCAATTTGTTTCTAATGCATTTTAATATATGGATTGAGTCGAATAGGAAAAAAAACAAGGTTGAGGCTTTAAAGTGTGACAAGTGCGTTTGTCACGTTCGATACTGTATGTCAGTAAAATGTTAATGGCTGTATTCACAGGTTCGCTTTATATAATATGCTAAGGCAGGTAGCTCTGTCTCAGCTTGTTTTGCAGGGACAGATGACACTGTTCTCATCTACACATGCCCCCTCCCCCTTCCGTGACCATGGGATAAACTGACGTGGTTATTTCACTCATCCCAGAACCCATGTGACTTTCCACCCATTTTTGGGAACAATGGTATGGGTAGTCAAGACAGCCTGGTGCTCTGTTGTGGGTTCTGGGTCACCGATGGTGTGGAGTGCTCAGTTGCTATCTGGCCTTCATCCACGTCCATGTGGTCCTGGGTTTCGTTTCCCATTCCTTCAGGTGTCGTAATGTTGACCTCTCGTCTGATGTCCATCAGTTCTTCTGGGTTCCATTCTCGTGGAGGTTCTGAGCTCGTACATGGCCTGAGATTCCCGGTGTGGCGTGGAGCAGGCCATCCACCACTGGGTAAATTTTTCGGAGGAACCAGTGGTTACGTAGCTAGTCCTCTCGCTTCCATCTACCCATACTTGGTATTGTTGGTTATCGTGTTTTTCCACAACCCTCTCTGTCTTTGTCCATCGACGGGGGTATATTCCATCTTGGTTTTGAATCTGAGCTATGGGTGGGATATCGTTGTGTGATTTGGGGAAACCATCTTGCATCACGTTTGCTATGGTCCGGCATTCCTCATCAATGGTTGCCACGGCGACAATCCTCTCCCATTTGATAGCCTTTAGCTTGGGGTCACTGTTGTACATTGATGTGAAGACAGCCTTAACTGTGATGTCGATAGTTTAGACTGGGCTTTTGCGTGTGGTACCTGCCAGATATTGGGGAGCGCAGTCGGGTGCCAAATTCAGTTTTCCTTTTAAGACAATATCTTATCTGGAACGTGTACATCATTGATCTCACCTTGAAGTTCAACAGGCGGGGGTTTTTGATATTCTCTGGGGCTTGGTCCAAGAATATCTTTACCAGTAAGTTCGAACATCCAAGTATAAACATTTGGCAGGACTAGTCTGTAAACAAGGGCTAAAGCCTCTCCTTCCACTGGTGTGTAACGTGATTCAGCGCCATTGGTGATGATGTCGGGAACTTGGATGGTAATAGGTCTTAGTCCTTTAACGCTGTTTGTGATAGGTAGAAACCAGCTATGTTGTTCGACACGTATACAGCCTGCTGTGTTTCCTTTGTTCCCACCTTTATGCATAAAAATAATACACCTTTGATGTGTAGTCAGTCATTGGTAATGCCTTGTATCCAGTGGGTGGTTGATACTAGATATCCATCTGGATACCCGAGATGCTTCTGGATCTCGGGTCCAGCCGAAAAGGTCTGTGCCCCAGTATCTGCAAAGGCGAGGATGGGGTCAGTTTGACGTCCCACTCATTGCCTCTGCTTTAGATTCTGCGAGCTTCTGGCATACCTTCTTCATATGCCGCATTTTCTCACAAAACTGGCATTTCATTTTGACCGCCAGACAATCCTTCCGGTTCATTGACCCTCCAGGATGCAAAGTTTTTCTACATCTGCTGCATGGTTTCTTGCGTCGTAAAGTCAAAGGGGTTCCAGTTCACCTGGAGTGACTGTTCCTGGTCAGTCCTTTGCATGTTGAATGATGCAAGAAGGTGTATGATGTTGTGTAAGTGGGGTGCAGACTTGTCTGTCGTCTCGAGGCAAACTAAACGATTGAACTTCTGGTCCAAAGTAATGAGCGAGGCTGCCTCTGCCAATATTTTATTTTGGTGATCTTCAAGTCGATTCATTAATTTCAAATATTCCTGCTCCATGGTGATTGGCAGTGGGTAAGCCCAGTGTCTATTGTAGTTTGGTAAAAATCCACGTTTTACAAAACTTATCCTGTTCACAGCGTCATGTAAAGTGTGACGAGTGCATTTGTAACATTCGATACTGTAAGACAGTAAAATGCCAATGGCTGGGTTCCCAGGTCTGCTTTATATAATATGCCAAGGCAGGTAACTCTGTCCCAGCTTGTTTCACAGGGGCAGATAACTCTGTTTTCATCTACACAGAGGCTGCCTAACTGGGTGTGGATATACAATGGAAAGCTTTGGGGGACTGCAAAAGAAAGATATAGCTTTATTTGTTGCATTATTATCTGCTAGGCTTTCAGGAATTATCAATCATATCTCCTCTAAACCAATTATTATATGTTTAACTATGTCAAATAAATTCTCAGTCTTACAACATTTAGTTGGCATAACACATGCACAACATTCTTATATTGTGAGAATACACTGTTAACCATAAAGGCAAAATCACTTGTTGCAGCTTCATTGCTGTTGTCAGATAAGCAAACAATATTACCAACTTTATAATCAAAAGGTTTTAGATGAATTTCATCAACAAGTAAAGATACTGTGGTATCCTTCTGCATTAGCAATTTAAATTTATTTTTAATATACCATAAGAAAATTGTTGTTCAATCAAAAGATTCATATATGTTAATAAGATTAGTCTTTTAATGGTTGAATAGCTTGTATTTTTGCTGTCTTACCCTTTAGGGGAGCAGTTATATAACAATGAAGAAAATAATCAAGCTTATTCAGTGTCATTACATTTAACTGCTCTTATATAAATTTGATTGAACTAAAATATTTGTTTGATTCTTCTTGCATCAATACTAGAAATGACATTACCAATTTTAATATAAAAATCATATTTGGAGGTTTAGTTCATTGTTTTTTGTTGTTTTTGTTTTTTTTTGTCATGTTTTCTACCAGAATTACAAGAGTATTTTGGTCGATTACATTTTTAGGAACCTTATAGTCCCCTATTCATTTCCACATCTCTACAAAACACATGTACCGTAAAATCAGATTCAATTACAAGAGACAGATTGATTTTTGGATATGGGGATTAGATGATGCTACATATAATAAGTGTTTCTTGTTGCCTACAAACATTCCAGCAATTTCTATCAAGAAAATTTAATTTCCCTTCTACATCATCAATATTATGGAATTTCTTCTGCTTTTTATATGCTAAGTCATCTGTAATACTTTTATTTAAAGCACTTTTAAGGGCAGAATTCTCCAGTCGAATTCTCCTAGAATCTGGTGTCTCTCTAGAGGTGCTGAATGAAGATAAATATGAGGGACAGTTTGGGAAAATTCTAGAGATAGCACCATCCTGAAGATATGTTTTTTGAAGTTCAACTGCAATTTTAACACCAGTTTTTTTTTTTTTTTTTTTTTTTTTTTTTTTTTTTTGGTAAATGCTGACAATTCTCTCTTTATGTCCTCTGGTCGAAAATGTAGTTCACATACCTGAAAGAATTTTTAAAACCTGTTGTGAGGCCGATAAGGATGTTGCTCCCGCAAGCTTTTAGAGAAAGGTGTGAACAGCCAAGACAATGAGAGGACAAAGGCAGAGATTTAAAAAAAAATAAGTGTTGATTTTTATTTATCCAAAATGTACAGGAGTGTACTGTCTGGAGAAATATGTTGTATCGGTACTGGGTCCAGTATGACTGGTTTCCTCAAAAGAAGTTTGTTTCATTTATATCGGTGAAACAAATGTTGCGTTGATTGGTGGCGGTAGTTGGTTATCTGCTGAATTTGAGAATTGTCGGCAGCAGTAGCTTGTTGGTCGATGATGCAAGGAGAATCGTTGGGTTGGTTAGAGTGAGTCCCTAAACAGGGCTGGTCAGTATAGTGATACAACTTTCAGGGCAGATCAACTGTGGAGACAGGAAGTCGAGCGTCTCCATCAATTCTATGTGGCGTATTTTGTCAAATGCCTTTACTTAATCGATAAAACATAGGTACAAGTCCTTCTTCATTTGTATTGCCCTTTCTGAGAGCATTCTAATCATAAATATGGCATTCCTTGTTCCAGTGTCTTTGACAAACCCACACTGTTCGCAGTCTATTTCTGGCCTGATTCTGTTTCTCGCTCTATTCCTCAGGATTCGGACAATCAGTTTTGTTATATGGCTCATTAAACTGATGGTTCTGTGGAGTTCACTCGTTTAGGCAGTGCTATGAAGATCAACTGGCTGAGGTCATCTGGTATTACACCACTATTATAAATTTCATTTATTATTTCTGTAATTTTCTCTAAGCCAAATTTTTCCAGGGCTATCAGCAGCTTTATGACTATGCCGTCTGGTCTAGCTGCTTTGTTTCTATTCAGTTTGGCTATTGCAGATTCCACTTCAGATTTTAATATTTCTGGTCCGTCCTCAACTTTGCATATTACTGGTTGCTCTCTCTTGTCGTGCAAAAGATCTTTTATATATTCTTCCCATCGTTGCAGTATTTCCTCTTTCTCCAATATGATTGTTCCATCCCTTAGATTTTATACATCGTGTTGAAGAGCAGGGTTTTTTTTTTCTGTCAGTGCTTTTATTTCTTTATGCATGTCTGCTTTATTATTCCTACTCAATCTCTCTACTTCTGCACATTTGTCATTGAGTCATTCCTCTTTAGCCTGTCTACATTTTCTCCTTATTTCCTTGTGTAGTTTCCTGTACTCCATTCCATGTCTTGGCATCATTTTCTGCCTCCTTTGGATCATATCGAGAATCTCTTCAGTCATCCACTCATTTTTTTCTTCTGCACCTGATTTCTTTTGGGGCAATGTTGTTTACTTTACTGAGTCCCATTTCGAGTATCCTTTTCCAATTTGGTCTTTGTATTTGATTTTCACACTGTTAGTGTATTCTTTCTGTAGGTTGAGGTCATTCACGACTGTGTTGTATATCAGTTTTGGTGCTGCACTAGGCTTCTTCAATTTCCAGAGTTTCACCTTTAGTTTACAGATGCCTGGAACAGTCACTTCCACAATCGGCACCTGGATAGGCTTTGCACCGAACCACTGTGTTTCTGAATCTCCTGTTTATGGTTATGTAGTCTATCTGATTTTTTGTGTTGCCTCCTGGGCTTCTCCATGTCCATAGATGTCGTGGGTGTTCTTGAAACCAGGTGTTAGTTATTACCTGGTCATTTGCTGTGCACCATTGGACCTATTTTTCTCTTCGTTCATTGCGGATTCCTAAACCAAAGTTGCCAGTTGTCATTCCTTCCCTCTCCTTGCCTACTTTGGCATTCAAATCTCTCATGATGATTCTAATTTTTTGGCTTTGACATTGAGCCTTGCTATTGTCTAGAGTGTAGTTAAAAGATTCTATTTCTTCCTCAGTGCTTTGCGTTGTTAGTGCATAGATGACTACAATTGCTATGTTGAACGGTCTCCTTTTCAGTTTGACCAGGAGAACTCTTTCAGAGAACTGGCAGTATCCCAAAATGCATTTCTTCATTTATTTGTCCAGTATTAAGACTCCTTTTTCATTATTTTTGCCTCCTGTGTATATTATCCTGTGGTTGTTGCTGTTGAAGTCTCCATAGTTTGGCCATCTGGTTTCGCATATTCCAAAAATATTGATTTTTTTTTTCAGTCTGTTCATTTCCTGCTTGACATTCTCTAGTTGTCCGCAGTTGTTGAGCCTCCTGACATTCCATATCTCAAAGGTAATTCTTTCTTTATTGCGCACAGTCGCAGGGTAATGGTCCAGAAACACCTGTTGCTCATATCGTTCCTTTCTGGGTGAGGAACAAATTTTTGGAAAAAGTGTTTCTTTTACGCCATTGGTGCTAGCAGTCGCTGGATGATGGCGTCAATTTAAATCACAAGCAGCATTTTTCTAGACTATTTTATATTTATTTTCATGTCTGCATTTAAATATTAATTCATTCCGCTCATTAAGGAGTTCCTTTGAATTATTATATTTTATACTCATCAATTTTTCCTCCAGGCATAAATTGCACCTATCCCTGAAATTGTTGGGAGTGTTAGGGTATTTAACAATCTTCTATCTGACCAGTGGGGTAAATCCCCCATCTTTAATATTCCAGTATTGTTTAGACAGGGTAGTTTGATGTTTCAAGGAGGTATTGGAAAACGAGTATCTGTGGTTGTATAGTCTCTGTTTCTAACTACCTGCAGATATCCCTATATAAACTTTTTTATTGTTAGGGTCCTCCACTGGACAAATAGTGGCTTCATAGACAGCTTTTTGTCAAATTGTTCCTTGGCGTACGCCAGTTTGTGTGGTGTAAATCATCATAGGTTGGAGTGTGCAGGTGGGTCTCTAGACCTGATGTGGTGCCGAGTTTGGTGGTCAACTGAAGCAGTGACTTGGAGTGACAGTGTTATATCTGTGAACTGTGTCAGGATATCAAAGTACTTGCGACCATGGTATGTTGCAACGCTGATTCCTGAGGAACTTTGACTTGTGGGCATACCTAAAACACGGAGATTCGTAGTTGTGTCAGATAGGGTCCTGGGATTATTATGGACTGCTAGTGTGTAATGTGCCAGAAAATCTGTGCCGAGGATGGGTATCTTCACATTGGTCGCAGTGAATGTCCTAGTGAAATCACATCACATGTCGATGTTCAGAGTGAGGATTTTTTCTCTGTACATGTCTATCACGGAACCATTCGCAGCTCATAGTTTGAACAGAGTGGGATTAGGGGTATGGTCGTTCTGATAGGGGGGTACCACACTGATGGCTGCACCTGTGTCCACTAGGAATTTCAATTTGTTTCAGCAATCCCAAATATAGAATGATGACATTGTGTGTTGTTACCAGATGAGTTGTCACCACTATTTGGTTTACTAGTTTTTCCGGGCTGAGGGGTGGGTACAAGGAGGTCTGCAGTTCCTTGCTCCATCGTCAAATGTAAGATGAAACCAACAAATGCCCTGGTAACTTGTCTAGGAGTTTTTCAATTGTTGTTGGGGTGGAGTCGATTTCCTTGTCTGTGAACTCAGGAAAATCTGGATCTCTCGTATCTGTCTTTGCAGGTTGGCCAATGCTCGTTCTGTCTCACTCCACTCATAGCGTTTGTGCTTTGCTGTGTCGGGAGTGTGAACTGTATTAATGCTGTGGTCAAACTGCAAAAACCAAGTTGGCGGATTATGCCAAATCATCCAGAGGTGTGGCTCTCGTCATTGGGGCGATAATCTGAGTGACTGATTTAGGCAAACGCTCCAGCCATAAGCCACAAAGAACCTCGGACATATTGTGCTTTCCCAGCTGGTTGCTCATATATCTGAGAAGCTGGGTAGGTGTCTTTGTAGAATCTCTTGAATCATGTCCTCCTTAGAATGCCCAGTATGCTTGAAGATCATTTCCTTTCAGTGATTTTATGGTTCGTGTTTGCACAAATCAGATCGGATGGG
Source organism: Ascarosepion bandense (assembly GCA_037127315.1). NCBI lineage: Eukaryota > Metazoa > Mollusca > Cephalopoda > Sepiida > Sepiidae > Ascarosepion > Ascarosepion bandense. The sequence continues at coordinate 1,592,458 of JBBBDQ010000379.1, read as the reverse complement.
AGATTTTGCATTATGTTCGTAAATCTGGCTCACTGTGAGGTGATCCGTAGCATGGAGAAAGTCGATTCTACCTGCAAGAACCAGTTCTTTGCATTATGATGATATGCAGGTAGTGGAATGATCGCTGCCATCCTGTCTGGAGTTGACCAACTCCATCATCGCTTAGCTGTATCACGTCGAGGTCACCACTTGATCGAAGTAACTGAACTTAGTTGGGCGAACCCAATATATTTAGAGAGGTAGTCAACCACCAGCAGGTATATCTGGTTATTTAATTCAAACATGTCAGAAGCCAGGGTACGGGTGAGAGTTTAGTTGTCATTAACAGTTTGGCTGGTTGGTGTTTCAGCCTGGTACATGTTTCACAATTATCTACTTTGTTTTTGATTTGTTTCAGGGTTTTTATTACTTCTTTTTGAGGTAATTGGACTGCTCTAAGGCATAGGATGAGGCATCAGTGGATAACATGGTTCTTTTCTTTGGTTATATAGTGACAGAACTGGCACCTGGCATAAAATTTATTTTATGAAATTGAAGGCTCTTTTCTGTTTAGTTTGTCACACTGTTACGTGTTAATTGTAACATAAGAAAAAATAAAAATGATGGACCAAAACTCAGCGTTAATACAGACAAATATTTAATTCACAAAACATTAGATAAAAATATTTACAAATATACAGTTTTACCTTCAAATAGAAACAGTTTACTACTGGCAGGCAAAGTGTTACGAGGAGAGAAAGGGAAGGTATGGAGTCAAGTATCTTAACCCAGTTAAGTTGGCGGGGAAGTTAAGTGCTACACTTTTTGGAAATCCTTAAATGTGTACATAAAGACTAATCATTGACTTGGTCAATGAAAGAGGCAAAAAGATGTATTTACCCAGATAGATCCACAAGGTTCTCTTTCAGGTTTTAGTTGTTCGGACTTTTCTGTGAGATTCTTTCGGCCGGATATGGATCCTAGAATCTTTACCGGAGTTGATATGACAGCAAAATCCTTTTAACAACTCTCTCAAGTTTTTGTTTGTCGTTGACTAGATAGATTCTTTCGGCTGGAAATAATTCCTTGAACCGAAACCGGTGCTGATGAGGTTAGCACATCCTTTTATCAACTGTTTCAAGTTTCAGTTTTTTGTCATCGACTTAGGGATTCTTTTGGCTGGATATACATCCTGAATCTTAACTGAATCTGTAGAGGTCAACCCATCCTGCTATCAACTGACTGCTCCATGCCTAAAACCTATTTTTATAGGGGCTAACACCTAATTTGCATAGTTCTAGAACCTTTCGAATTCTCTGGAACATTCTACAATCTTCCAAACATTCTATTTCTAATTTCCTTATTTCTACGACTATTTTTTGAATTAAAACTCTTTATGACAACAAGTAGGACTCAATAGAGTCCTTTACTACAACTTTTTAGACATTATTAATATTTTTATTAATAAATGTATCCTCGTAACAAAACAAAAGCATTTTTCTAGCTTACTAAGTCCTGTAAAGGTTTTGTCATCTCTGCTAGGTTTGGTATGAACTTTTTTTTTTTTTATAAGTGTTTCACCCCGAGCAAGGCATGTCACTGCCACTACTGTGCAGGGGGCTACGTAGAGTGGAGAAAGGCTGATTAAATATAGGAAATAACAGAGGGTGGGTGATAGGCGGGTGAGGATACCGAGAATGAGGGTTGGGTAGATGAGAGTGTTGTGAGAATAGTTGGGAGTTAGTGTGATAGGAGGTGTCTATTGACCCTACATTTAAACACCTGGAGATTGTAACTGTCGGGGAAGCGCGAGAAAAGAAGCTGTTGGAGTAGAATTTACGGTTACATCTTATTTGTTTAACTGTAAAAGGGTGGGACCTAGTTGCTAATCTAGTGTCTCGTGTAAATTCGTGCTTAGGCAGCACCAGTGATCTAAGCTCATCGGAGCAGAAGCCATGAAAGTACTTGTAGAAGAGGCACAGGGAAGCTACATCACGCCGGTGTGAGAGCGGCTGCAGCCGGTCTGCCAAGTCAGTATCAACCACATTACAGATCCTCCTTTGTATTTTGTCAAGAAGCCCAAGGAGAGCAGCAGGGACACCTGACCAGATATGGCAGCAATATTCAATACACAGGCGGATGGTAGATTTGTATATGTGCAGAATAGTTTCAGGTGGGAAAAATTTCCGGGCCCTGCACAGGAAGCCCACTTTCATAGCAGCAGATTTGGCAATGGATTCAATATAGTCATTCCATTTGAGGTCCGCCGAGAGTGTAAGGCCAAGGAGGCGTAGTATTTTACTCTCTGGGAGGCTAGCCTGTCCCATGCTAATGGGAGGTAGATGCGATTGTCTATGGTGGTTAGTTGATAACAGCTTTGTTTTGGAGGCATTGAAATTTACCAACCATTTCCTACCCCAGGTCACTACGGATTGGAGGTCCCTTTCAAGTGCGGCAGCGAGGTTCACTTTGTCATCCAGACCTGGTTTCTGATCGATGCGGGAGTAGATTGTTGTGTCGTCGGCATACATGCCAACTTGGGATCTAATGGTGTCGGGGAGATCATTAATGTAGATCAGAAAGAGCGTGGGACCTAGGATAGAACCTTGAGGGACGCCCGCGTTCGTCTGGTAGTTTTGGGAGGCATGCCCATTTAATACCACCTTTAATGTGCGGTTAGAGAGGAAGGACTGGATGAGGTCAAACAGATGTCCAGTTATCCCATAGCTCCGCAGTTTGCACAAGAGGCCAGCATGCCAGACCCTGTCGAATGCTTTGGAGATATCCAAGGCAACGGTTCGGGCTTCACCATTCTTGTCGAGTGCCTGGTATATGTACTCGGTAATGGTCGTTAGCATATCAGCAGTAGACCTGGTGAAGTGAAACCCATACTGTTTGTCAGAGAGAAGCCCGTTGGTCATAAGGTGCTGAATCACCTCAGCGTTGATAATGGCTTCGAAAACTTTGCCAAAGATTGGAAGGAGACTAATAGGATGGTAATTGGCGGGGTCTGAGGGTTCGCCAGAATTCTTAAATATAGGTACTACGCAGGAGGACTTCCAACAGGCAGGAAGCAGATAGGCAGAGGTTATAGAGTTTAGAGAGGACACAGGAGAGTTCTGGGGCACATTTCTTCAGTACTATGACTGGGATTCCGTCACCGCCACTCGCTTTGTGTTGGTCAAGTTGCGCAATTATCTTGGCGACCAGCGAGGGTGTAATGTGGACGTTATTTAGTTGAGCCTTAGTTCTGGGTGGGAAGTCTAGTGTAGGTATTCCTAACGAGTCCAGTGTCGAATTGGTTGAGAATCTACGGGCAAAGCATTCAGCCTTGTCGACTGGGGAGGTGAGAACTTCAAATTCATTGATTAGTGGGGGTATTGAAGTCTTGTTCCTGCTGAGCACACTTTTGCAGAGACGCCAGTAATCTTTGGAGCCAAACTTAGAGGATGCTATGCGTTGCCTAATTCTGGTAGCAAACGCCCTCTTGGCTTCGTTCAGTACTTTTTTACACTTGTTCCGTGCTGAGGTGAAAAGGCGCCTGTTTTGGTTCGACGAGCAGCTTCGATAGAGCCGGAAGAAATGGTTCCGGTGGGCAATAGCGGCCGAGCAAGCGGGTGAGAACCAGGGGGACGAATTAGGTTTTAGTTGGAATTTTCTGGCAGGGATAAAAGCATCGATGCCAGCCTTAACCCAAGAGGAGACTTCGGAGGCACAGTCTTCGACAGGAAGATCAAAGACATTGTTCCAGGGGACGTCGCAGAGGAAGTCCCTGAACGAGTCCCAGTCGGCTCTTTGGTAGCAGTATGATATTCTGCTGGTCTGGTTTTCTTGGGTAGAGTTAGTGCGGATTGATATGTTTACGGAGACTACGGCGTGGTCAGAGTTTCCAAGGGGGCAGAGTTGCCTGGTAGTGCAGGAGTCTGGGCTGGAGGTAAAACAAAGTAAAGAGTCCCTTCCGTTAGGGTTTTTAGAGAAACGCGTGGGGAAGTCCACCACTTGCGTTAGAGCTTGGGCTATTGAAAAGTGCATGGTGCGGATCCCAGCAAGGTCGGTGGCTGAGTTTTCAAGCCACTTGGTGTGGTGGGCGTTAAAATCGCCAAACACAAATATATGGGCAGATGGGTGAGAAGAAATGGCCCTGTCGATGTTAGTCGAGATGCAATCAAGTAACGTACAGTCAGAGGAGGAAGGGGAGCGGTAGAGGAAGAAGAGATAGCTAACCGAGCTCAGAAGTGAGAGACGGAAGCACATGAAGGAATGATCAAGGGATTCAAGAGATGTGACCCTGGCTAGGGGGAGTTGTTCGCTGACATACACCAAGCCCATGCATATGGACATTGGAGTCCTTCCTGAAGAGAGGAAGGTAACCAGGAACGAACAGCTCTGAAGAGGGGATAGAAGGGTCAAGGTTAGTCTCACATATAGCTAAGATATCGGGTGAGTTAGTTAGAAGGAAAGACTCTACACTATTAAAGTTACTGCGAATACCTCGTATATTTGTGAAGGTAATGCAGAGAGGTTTGGGCGATTTACGACTAGCTGGTTTAGGCTTGCTATTTTGTTTGTTTAATTTCATGCTGGTTATAGTTGTGGCTAGAGAGAGGTCTAGAGTAGGGTCAGATGGTCGTTAATTGCAGCAGGTGAAGGATGGAGAATGGCGCCGCCTGCAGCATAATGTGGCCTCGTGGTTGCCCATCGGAAATTCATGCAGGGACGCCCGTCCATGCGCGAAATGGCACTACAGGAACCCCGATATTATTCAACTGTTGATCAGAGCAGCCTCTTGAGACGCTACGCAAGAGTTCGGGCTCCTAACTACCAGTCAGAAGCAGCAACCAGGAAACTGCCAACCCGGTACCCTCAGAATGAAGAGACATTGCCACCATACTCACCAACTGCAAAAAGCTTCCAGCCGAACCGACATAAAGACCGAAAAAGAGAGAGATGAACCGGGAACCCCTTCCTAAACAAGAAACAAGGCGATCACCTCTACTCCTGTCCAAAAGAAGGGGGTGGAGTGTGAGACCGGGCGATAGAAGGTACTATCTACTCCAATTAAAAAAAAAGAATAAATGTGTGACTGAAGTTAACTAAGTTTCAACTTAGTATAAGTCAAACCTAAATTTGATAATTAAGAACAATTTACACAAAAATTAGGCAGAAAAGATAAGAACCGAAAAAAATAAAATAAAAAATACAAATGAAAATAAATAAATAAATAATTCAAAAAATAATAAAAAATAAGATCACACTGGCTAAACTCACCAAGTTGCAGGCTGACTGACAGAAAAAAGTTAAGAAAATTTCAAAAATTATCTTCATTTTGTTTCTTCTATACAGTTCTGGAGAGTTCCCCTATTGATTTCAGTCAGTTAAGTGCCATACATAATACATGCTTTTGGGTGATCATGTCTTGAAAGAGGCATACCATTCCTAAAAACCTTCAACGCTCTGTTTGGAAGTTGCAATATTCCTGGAACCTTGTCTTGGTTGGGCCTTAGACCATTGATGCTCAGTGAATGTCCTAAGAATTTTAATGAGGTCTTGGATAGTACAGTATTTACATTATTTGGACTGTTGTCCTCATCTTTGTTACCATTTGTACGACATTTTGTAAATACAACCTCATCTCAGAAATATAGACAAATACTAGAGGTCTTGGATATCTTACATTTTTGGAGATTGAGGGTTATCCCTGTTGTCTGTATTCTCTTCAGTGTGGCTTTTAACCATTTGTCATGCTCACTTTAATTCTTCCCATATAACAGTAAGTCATCTAGCATGGTTTTCTAGTATGATTGATATCTGTTTCTCATATACCTCACTGATTAATGTGAAATCAAATGGTAGCCGGTTAAATTGGAATCTGCGAAACGCTGCAATGAAGGTTGTTGGCGGGATTCGCATGATAGAGGGATTTGCCAATACTTTTCTCTTAGTTTTGCAAATCGCTTCCTTTCATTGGTTAGAAATTAAATTTAACATTGGATCACAAAATTTGGCTTCGTCTTTTTCTTACAGTATGGGATCAATCTTTTTCTTATGCATCAAAATTAAATTTCACACTTGATTGTGAATTTTGCCTTGGTCTGGTTTTTCCAAAATGTTTTCAGTTGTTCTGATTTCATTTTGTGGGTATGCAATTTTACTTTTTGTGTTTCAGTTAATTGTTGGCTGATGTAGGATTTGTATCCTATGCCCCCTCCCCCTCAGCTGATTGATAAATATTGACAATATTTCTCATTAGTTCATGCATGTTTTTACGTGTCCAAGGGATTATGGTTGTGTAAAGCATGAAATGAAGGGTAAATTTGTTTCATTGCTTAAGATTTGTTAGTCGCCGTGTTGCCATTATTGTGTGTTTGTTGCAATCAATCATTGTCCAATGAATGGTTGCCTTTTTTTGTGTTTCAGGTTTGTATGCGGTATATGGGGTCATTAATTGTACATAGTTTGTGTGAGTTTGTTTATGAAGTTCTATGTTCTCCCTCATAGGCTGAAAAGAAGAAGAGCCCAGTGTTGTAGTTGAGATGTGCGTGATTAGATTTTTCAATGAAAGTTTACGTCATCATAGTGCTGTTTGCTTCGATGTGTGTAGGTTTATCTTGATGTCAGAAGACATTAACAGCTGGGAAAAATTTTGATTTGCAAAGTTGTTTAGTTAATTGATGTTGGTGTGTTGATGTATATTTTGAAAAAACTTTAGAAGATATCTGGATTTAATGTTGGTTTGTTTTGGAAGTGCCAGTTATCTCCAGTATCAATAAATCAAACTTGCAGATGTCTTAGTTGCTCTTGTTAAATGATGAAAACGTTAGTGAGTCAATGTTATATCACCCTTTGTCTGGAAAGCCTGGGAGAGATGGCAGTTTTGTTGTCTAATATGCTGTTATTAAACTTTAATTAACTGTGTAATGTCCTATACATGGTTGGTATATGTAGTGATAGTTGAGCGTTAGATGTCGTGGTCAACACTTTGTAGAGATCAGAATTCCTCTGCGTGTTCATCACATGGTCGCTATTCATGTAGTGAGAAGGTTGAAAAGACACTGTAGAGATAGATAGGAGCTAGCGACATTGAAAGTAGTTCTTATCGATAAGGTCTCTCATTTGTGTATATAAATGTTGAATTTAACAAGAGAAAACAGGCTATTTTAATTTTTGTGTGTATAGAGTAATCAAATTGTGATTATCAGAATTCTTCTGTGTGTTCTTTGTGGGGTTACCATTCATGTAGGCGCTTCGGTGATGTTTATCAAATTGGCTTTGTGCCAAACACAACTGAAGTTGCCAAAATCTAAAATGTCAGAAGGTTGAAAGAATAAGTGTTTTGTTTGTAAAATAAGTGAATTTTATTAACAGAACAGAATAACATAAAATTTGTAAGAAGTGAAATTACTGTGTTAATGTTCAAAGAGAACGTGTAGTACGAAGTTAAAAGGAATCAAGAGTTCGTAGTTGTAAGTAGCAGGTCATATTGTGTATGATGTTTGTCTTTCACAGGTGAAGAAGACCATGACTCCTGGTTACTAAGGATTTAGGTGGGTGCGGAGGTGGCTGATAAGGCCAATCTTTGCACGGAAGAGTCTGTTGATGAAGGGGGCAGACCCAAGTTAGTGGATGAAGCTTTTGTGCTCTTTCCTTTTCTGGCATCTCTCTTTGATGACCCTGATGTGACCCTCTTCAAATTTTGCAACTCCAGATTTCACTTGGAATCTCCAGGCAGCTCTATCTTTAGCAGTGGATTCCCAGGAGGAGTATGTGATGTCACAGAACTTGAGGGCCTCCTTTAAGCTGTCTTTGTACCTCAATTTTGGCCTGCCAGGCATACGTTTCCCTGTGGAGAGTTCACCACAGAGGAGCCTCTTTGGTAGTCGGCTGACCTCCATATGGTGACCAGCCAACTGAAGTTGAGAGCGCAGAAGCATAGCGTGAAAGCTGTCACACTTGGCATGTTCCAGCATTTCGTCTGTGTAGCTGGATGACTCCTCTGACAGAAGTCCTTCCCCTGTGAGACCGGTCTCATTGAGGGTGGTAATCTGTACCTGTTAAGTTCATTTGCAAGTGCCAGTGCTTGGATCGTGGATGCATCCATGTTGTCTTGTTTCTGTTGGGGAGACGAAAGACTCTGCTTATTACGAGTAACTCCTGGGCAGCACAGGTCTCCAGCAAACGGAGGCTATTACTGTTGCATTTACACTCACCATGCAATCCTATCACTCCCTCCCATGAGGTGTGGTCTCTTCCAACACGATCATTGAAGTCCTAAAGGATGACTAGCTTATCTGACTGGGGCACAGCTGCTATGGTTTACTTCAGATCCTCATGGAACCTGTCTTTTAAGTTGTCAGGGTTTGACATTGTTGGAGCGTAAGCACTTACAAGGGTGGCAAACTTTTTCTTTGCTCGGTGAAGGTGGACAGTCATGAGACGATTGTTTATCCCTTTGGGTCTGGCTGAGGTTAGTTTTAATAACAAAGCCAACCCCAGCCTCTCTGCATTCATTTATTCCTTATCCAATCCAGAAGAAAGTGTAGCAGGATGACTCTTCTGTCAAGAGTCCTTCCTCTGCAAGACTTCTTGGCATCTTTTGCTACAAGAATTAATCAGTTTCTTGCAAAATGATGGGTTTATCTTGTTCCATTCATTTTTCAATGATTCCCAAAGTTCATCTTGGTTTTTGGGATTTTGACTTTGCGCTCGATCACCAATAATCTTCCAAATGTTCCCTATAGAGTTGAGGTCCAGACTCTGAGGTGGCCAGTCCATCACTTCAATTCCTTCATCAACCAAAAAAGACTTCACTTTATTTGCAGTGTGACAGGGAGTATTGTCATGCATGAATATTGAAGGCTGGAATGGTGAAGATGGGAGTTGCGGAATGCCATATTGTTAAAGAATTTGTTTCTGTGTTGACAGTTCCTTGAAGGTGGATAAGTGGGCCACCAGCTGACATTATTCTCCACACCATCACACTGCCTCCTCCGAATTTAACTGTTTTCTTCACACATGCAACAGACAATCTTTCGCCAGTTATTCGTTGGACATGTGTCTTCCCGTCAGAACCAATTACGTTATATTTTGATTTGCAACTGAAGTGAAACTGTGACCACTTATTGTTATTGTCTGTCCAAACGACATGTTCATGTTCAAAACCGAGTCGAGCCTTCTGTTTGTTTTTTTGGAAATCAGAGGTTCTTTTGCTGGTACCTGAGCTTGCAATCCTGAATTGTGTAACTGCCTAGAAACTGTTTGGCGTGATACTTTGACATCAAATGTCGAACTTACTTGATGAGATATTTCGGCAGCACTCTTAAACCTTGAAGTGACATTTTGATCATGATACGGTCCTGCTGAGATGACGTTTTACGAGGTCTACCTGATCTAAGGGCTGATTCTATTAATCCAGTACACTTAAATTTTGCAACAATGCATTTCACAACACTGGCAGAACTTCCTACAATACTTGAAATCTCAGAAGTTGACTTTCCATCTTTGTGAAGATAAAAAATCCTTTGCTTTTCATCAGAAGAAACCGGGCGGCATTTACAAGCAGCCATGTTGACGAATAATGTTCCTATAATATTTAGAAAAGAGAAATAAATTTATTATAGTGTATATAGTATAAATTTATAGTGTCATAAATTTTTTCATTTCTTAATGTTATGTTTTGTATTGTTTTTCAAGTTAGCCCTTAGCTTTTAGACACCTTCATTTTTAAGAATATTTCATAAATTGTTAATAACTTGCAAAATAATTCTTGTACTTCAATAAAATTTTCACCACAGATAGATATTGGGCATGCCCAAGTGTGTTCTAAAAATTATGATGTAGTGTTCAGTAGTTTTTTTTTAGATATTTAAATTCACTTGTTCTTACTAACTAGCCCTTAACTTTTGGTCGCTACTATATATATATATATATATATATATATATATATATAAAATAAAATAAAATAATAACAAAACCGACTCTGTAAGTATCTAAATCCTAAAACTATACGAAAATAAACTTTAAGGACAACAAATAACAGACAGAATCTAATTCCGTTACTATCCGTCGCTGTAAGGCGTTGGACAAGAGGGGGAAAAAAAAGAAAACTGCGGAATACAGACAATACATACAATACCCCGCAGTAAAGAAAAAAAAAACCCAAACGGAACCAACCACAAAGAAAGAAAAAGTGCTCGATATAGAACTAACCAAAGCGAAATAACAAATGGAAAGCAATGTAGAGCAAAGACACGTAAAAAAATCACAAGATCGCCAAAACCTACCGCGGTTTCACACAACGGCTCGTCAGGGCAAAGGCAAACCAAGGACTAATCAAATAAATAGACACCACCAAACAAAGACTAACAGACTACCCGACGTGGGAGGGGGAGGTTCAAAAAAAAAAAAAAAACTCTAAGCAAGAAATTTAGCTTTATGGAATCTACACCTATTCAATATTTCAGTTTTGGCATTAATAAGGTTGTAGGCAGGTTCGAATCTAGCTATCGCTAACTTCTCATCACATAACCTACAGTATTTACTGCCTTTGTTATAGTTAGGGCATTTTTTTATTATTTCCCATTTCAAAATGGGGTCTCTTTTAGTTTTAGTTTTTATGTCCCATACATAGTTGGATAAAGTCGTACTGTGTTTATACTTCTCATTTTTAAAGGAGGTTTTATGGTTGTACAACCTAATTTTAAAATTATCATGCGTAGCTCCTATGTATGTTTTAGGGTTTTTATCATTTTCATTAATGTAAACTCTAACTTTATAAACTACATTTACTTGGTTACAATTACCTCTAATGGGGCAGTCGGCTTTAATTCTACAATTACAATTATTTTTGTTGCCGGTATTAGTGCTAGGAATATTGGTATTACTTTTCAATTTACTTTTATTGGTATTATTAATTATTTTGCCAATATTAGGTAAACAAGAGTAGCTGAGTTTAATAGTGTTCCTATTAAATATTTTTTTAAGTTTGCTATCAGAGTTAAAAATGTTTATCTATTAGGTTAAAAAACATTTTGCCTATTTTAGATTTAACTTCATTATTGTAGGGGGGTTAAACCATATAATATTTCTGGGTCTGTTGTTATTGGTTTTTTTTAGTAATATTTTGGTCAGAAAATTTTAGTGATTGCGAATGTCCACTTTTTATTAGTGCAGTTTGGTAAATTTTCTTGTATTTATCGAAAATTTCACTATTGGAAGAGTTGGTGGACAATCTAACAGCTATACCATTAGGGATACTTTTAAGGATATGCATAGGGTGATTAGAATTTTTGTTAACATAATTGGGGGCGTAATTATTCTTGATGTAGGGTGTTATATATCCGTTATTAAGATTTAATGTTATATCTAAGTAATTAACAATTTTGATGTTATGTTCTATTTCAATCTCTAACTTATAAGATTTGAAAAATTTTTGCACCTCCTTTCTAAATTTATCTCCTATTCTAGGTGTACATTTATCTATTATAATTAATCCATCGTCCCGGTATAAACCGTGATTATGGAAATCAATTATGGCGTTAAGTTTATGGAGCAGTAGACAACCTATCAGCTCTGCCACCTCCGCCCCATCATATGCCCCCATAGGATTATCAAACCCCTGGGCATCAGTTTTTTTTACCCATATCTCATCATTAAAATATAATAGTGTTTTGCGGCAGTGCCAAATTATTTCTAATTCTGCTTCTTTTATATCATTATATTCTTTAGCTAACTCCAACGCCTCTGCAAGTAGCTTAGCTGTTATGGAGGGGTAGAAATCTTTAATGTCGTATTTGATAAATGCTGAGTTCTTATTGAAATTTAGGGATTTAAACCATTTTATACAGTCACCAGTTGATTTCCACTGGTTAATGTTAAGGAACATATGTAAGTTATTGCAGATATTTTGAATAATAATTTTACTTATTTTTCCAAGCTGCGTCTTAGTTGGGTTTATAAGTCTAAATTCGGGGTGGTTAGGGAATGAATTTTTATGGTCTTTGACCGTAAGGAAACAATTCTTTAGGGTTATTTTTTCCACCCTGTTATGTAGGTTAAATTTAGCTACCAATGAAGTGGCTTCGTTATTTATGTTAGAAATAATATCCGGTGCTATTTTTCTATAGTGTTTAATCACCGAATTTTTTAATTCACTGTTAAATTGTTCTTTAGGTATTGAATATAAATTAGCGGACTTATCACTTTTAATGTAAATATTACCGTTATTTTTGCACGACTTTAAAGTATCATTAAGCTGTTTCTGAAAAGAATTTTGCCCTAATTTCCTATATTTAATTTTTCGAATAATACTAATTAGGTCCTTTTCGAAAGTTTCCAACTCTTTAGAATATGGTGGGTGTTTATAGGTTTTAAATCCATAAACTTTCTCGTCTTCCTTAGTGTTTAGGTTATTTAAAAAGAAAAAGGCCCTCCATCTTAATCTACTAATAAAATCTTCGATTTTATGGAGTAACTGGCGTTCGTAAAAATGTTTTTTAGGGACTGGAATGTCTTTGAGGGAACAGTCTAAAATTATTTGTTCCATTGTGAACTGGCAAACAGTGCTCGATGGGTAAATCCAGAGCATATAAAATAAAATAAAATAATAACAAGACCGACTCTGTAAGTATCTAAATCCTAAAACTATACGAAAATAAACTTTAAGGACAACAAATAACAGACAGAATCTAATTCCGTTACTATCCGTCGCTGTAAGGCGTTGGACAAGAGGGGAAAAAAAAAGAAAACTGCAGAATACAGACAATACATACAATACCCCGCAGTAAAGAAAAAAAAAACCCAAACGGAACCAACCACAAAGAAAGAAAAAGTGCTCGATATAGAACTAACCAAAGCGAAATAACAAATGGAAAGCAATGTAGAGCAAAGACACGTAAAAAAATCACAAGATCGCCAAAACCTACCGCGGTTTCACACAACGGCTCGTCGTTTTTTTTTGGTTTTTTTTTTTTAACCTCCCCCTCCCCCGTCGAGTAGTCTGTTAGTCTTTGTTTGGTGGTGTCTATTTATTTGATTAGTCCTTGGTTTGCCTTTGCCCTGACGAGCTGTTGTGTGAAACCGCGGTAGGTTTTGGCGATCTTGTGATATTTTTACGTATATATATATATATATATATATATATATATATATACATTTTAATGAACCTAAATAATACCGACGTTAAATCCGGAATTGTCGATAAATGTAATTGTAATTCTGTGGATGCCTGCCCAGTGCAAGGCAAATGTAAATCTACCCATGTAATTTATGAAGCCCGTATTTCTCCATCTAATAACAAAGACAATTACCGGACTTATATTGGCATGTCCGCGAGCCCTTTCAAACAGAGGCTTTATAATCACAAGTACTCGTTTTCGAACCCTAAACTAAGATTCCAGACGGCATTATCACGTAGGTTCTGGGAAATGAAGGAGGAAGGGCAGGACCCTATAATCAGCTGGAAATTAATAGGCTCAGCTTGTACTCCTAAAAATTTTCGTGATAGGTGTCGTCTATGTTTATTGGAGAAGATTCTGATTTTGAAGTATCCTCATCAGGACTTACTTTTGAACCTTAGGAGGGAATTTATTAATAAGTGCCGTCATAGGGCGGATTTTAAAATTTAATTTTTAATTTTAAATTTAAATTTTAAATTTTTCTATAATTTTTAAAATTTTAATTTTGTTTAATTTTTAATTTTTCTTTTTATAATTTTTATGTGTATGTTTGTGTGTGGATGTGCATATTTGTATATGTGTGTATATATATATGTATTTATGTATGTGGGCTATATGTATTTTTGGAAAAAAATTTTTTAGCTATTTAAATGCTCCTTTTCATAATATTCATTAATTTTTTATATGTATGTGTGTGAGTGCATATGTAATATGTATATATGTGTGTGTATGTATGTATATGTGTGCATGTATGTGTACACATATATTGTGTGTATATGAATTTTTTGTATATAGGTGTGTACACATATGTGTGTATGAAATTGAATGTATGTGTGTGTATATGTATGTATGTACTTCTATATGTATGTATAATTGTAAATGAATTTTTTTTTTTTTTTTACCTAGTGTTGTCTTTATTTAGTTTAATTCAAATGACCTAATTTTTTTAAAAATAATTTTATTTTAAATCCTATATCTTTTTATTCCCTTTTATCAATAATTATGCCTTTTTAATTAAAGGTCTTTTTATAATACTTCAACGTTTTTGGGAAATTAGGTTTGTGAATTTGTCCAGCGTCTGTAATATTAAAAAATTTTCTTTTTCTTTTCTTTTTCCCTCCCTTCCTTCTTTTATCTCTTATCTCCCACCTTTTTTCCGTGTTGCTTAAACTTACGTCGATTTAACACGGCTGTCTGTTAATTTTTAGTTACAATTCTCTTTCTTTTTTTTTTTGCGAACCCAGACGATGTCAATTTTTTCTTTTCTTGTTTATTTGATTTTATTTTATCTTTTTCTTTTTCTTTTCCTTTATTTTTCCTTTTTATTTTTATTTTCTTTTTTAATTTCTTTGCAAATCTATTTAAAAAGGAAAAGTAGACTAATTTTTTTCCAGTTTCTGAAAGGATTTTTCTGTTGCTGAGGTGATGTTATCCCCCGTAGGGATCTTCATATCAAAATGGCCATTCAACATCTTTGAATTAATCCTTTTTTAATATATATATATATATATATATATATATATATATATATATTAGAAAAAATTTTTAGTTATTCTGCAATTTCATGGGTAATACATATTCCATTGCCGATGTTGACCTTGTGGCTCGTCAGACCCAAATGAAACAACAGTTAATCTTCAAAATATCCCCCAAAAATATTATACACAGACGCTCACATGTCCATATTTAGAATAGACATTTGTAATGGTAATTTACAAAAAAACAATTCCTCACTCATTCAAAAAAAACCTCAAAGATAGAAAAAAGTATACAATTGATAAATGGAAAGAAGAGAAAAAAGGAAATAAATAGAAAGAAAACAAACTATACAGAGAAATAAATGTTAACATCAAGTATCAACATAGCGTCTATAGCGACTCGTCTGCTTTCTTAGGAAAACCTGATGTGGAAATTTAAAATTGAAATTTAGCTTAAAATATAATGGGATATATTTACGGTACAAAAATAAATTATAAATCATAATTTTAATACAAATTAAAAAAACTACTATTAATACTATTTTAAAAATTCAGTTAAAATAATTAAAACTTATAAAAGAAAACAAAAGTTATAATTAAATAAGGAAAAAAGGAAAAGTGAGAAAGATAAATGTAAAAAAGAGAAAGAAAAAGCAAATAAATAGAATGAGAGCAAATAGTAAGATAGAAAAGAATTTAAAATAGACGTCTTAGATCGACACCAACGTCTATTACCATTATATGCATTCTTAGAAAAACATGACATGGAATTTAATATTAAATTAAATTATACCTACAATGGGATATATTTATGGTAAAAAATAAATTATAAATCATACTTCCTAATACAAATTACAATATAACCACTAGTAGCATCAAAAATATGCACATTCTGTAGCGCAGGAGGATGCTGTCAGTGATGTACTTTACTCAGGTCACTAGGCAGTTTTGGGTCTTGCAACATCATACTACCCTCACTGAGTTGACCCCGTCAGAGCTGATCAGACTCTGACGCACCCTCCTTCTATACGACACTGATTTATTTTTCTAAGCCGACTTGTGTTTAATACTGGCAGGAAACACATAAGAAGAGTCCATAGCATTCGGGTAAGTTGGGTTTTTCATTTAATATAATTAAATACAAACTTCAGTCTAAAATTACAAGACAAATAACCCCCTCCCCCTCAGAAAAAAAGAGATTACACGAAAACTTAGAACCACGAATATTAACATAAAATACATTGATATGTACATGTATATACATGGAACAAAATTGTCGTTTTTAAAGTTAAAATTCCTAAATTACCCACGAGGAGATAAAATAAATAAAATTACTAACTAAATAATAATAATAATAATTATATTAATAATATTATCCCCCCCTCCCCAAAAGACTGAAAGTAAAAACGATTAAAATAAATGTACAAGTTTAGTTAAAATCAAATATATTAGTATGCGTATATACAGATTTGTTGTTAAAAAACCAAAAAACAGCAGAAGCAAAGGAAGAACACGCTTTCAATCGCTCAGTGGGTTTTTATGAGCATTTTCTACAAGTAATAATTTAAGTTATGCGATTTAACTTTGGTTTTACTTTCATAATCAAAAATGGTCATTTCTAATTTTTATGGAGCCATGTGCTATTTTGCTTAATCCATAGCCATTTGGCAATTCACTCAGCGGCCATTAGTAATTGTTTTAATGGCTTTTCGTTTCTTTAACCCCACCAATCCAATATCTGTTAAGACTCTGCAGAGTGACTGTGCTACAAAGTCTCTGGTTCCCACTTCGATTGGCATAAGGCTTGCTTTCCAGCCATTTGATCTGCAGTTTTCTAATAATTCCTCATATTTGAATTTCTTCCATTCATTAGCCTCTTCTACGTGTTGTTCCCAAGGAACCATCAATTCCCACAAAATTACAGTTTTTTGATTATTGGAGAAGAACACTATGTCTGGACGTAATTGTGTGAGGGCTATATGCTCTGGGAACATCAGTTTAGGCCCTAAATCGGCCTTTACGACCCAGTCTGTTGCACCTGTGAGTAGGTTTATTTTTGAGGGCTTTTTCTTCAGAGGTTTAAAATCAGCTTTTATAAACTCTATGGATCTTTGGCGAGGGTTTAGTACATTTTCTTGGGTTGCTAGTCATACTATTTCTGTGATTTCTCTTAATATCTCATCGTGCCGCCATTTGTACCGACCGTCCGCTAATGCTGATGGGCAGCTGCTGAGGATGTGTTTTAATGTTCCTATTTGTCCGCACAGTTGTCAATGAGGTGAATCTGCTTTATTCCATAATTTCAGATTAGCCGGGCTGGGTAGAGTGTCGTACACGGCATTGATTAAGAATTTCAACCCCATGTTATAATGCCAAATTTCTGCCCATTTCACTTTTCGGTGGATGATGGACTCCCATTTGGTCGAGGCGCCCTGCTTGCTCATTCCGACCATTTTAGTTATCCTTGATTCTTCTTCGCCTTTCCGCACTTTTTCTTACAGCAGAGCGTATTTAATTGAAGAGAAATAGCCCAAGCCAGCATGACCTTTTGCTACCGTACCCAATATAGCTTTTGTGTGGAGTCTTTCTTCTGCCATCTTTAATTCTTCAGTAGCTTTCCATTTCCTTCCTGTGTAAACTTCAATGCCTACCCCAGCCACTTTGGGGTCATTGGAGAAATTATATTGCATAGTATATCTCACCTTGGCAACTTTATACTCCTCCACCAGGCTTGTAAATGTTAAGTGCAATGCGTTGGAGTTTCCATTCAAAGCTATACTACACAATGATCTAGGTAAACCAAGCCATCTATATAGCCTGGTTGTTATGCGCCTCTCCATAATTTCTACAGTGGAAGTTGTAAAATTATATATGGTTATTGGCCAGAGTAACTTGGGAAGGATTGCGTGTTGATATATCCATACTTTGAAACGCCCGAGTAAAGCTGACTTGTCAAACTTGTTTAAGTTGACATTAGTTTGGTGTCTTGCTACAGAGTCTTTTAGGGAGGCGTCAAATCTCTTCCCTAAACACTTCACTGGGTTTTGCCTGATCGTAGGGATGGGTACGCCTGATGGTTTAAAAAGTTCTTCAGTTAAGATTCCCTTTTTAACACAAATGATCTTGATTTCGAGGCGTTAAAGCTCATTCTCGCCCATGTAATAAGCTTTTCAATTCCTTTTAGCAGCCATCTTGCTCCTATGACAGATGTGGTTTTTAATGTCATATCATCCATGTAGGCACGTATAGGGGGCTGTCTTAGGCCAGATCTTGTGACGGGCCCCCTACATTTAGTTTCTGCCGCTTTTATCAGCATATTCATTGCCAACGCAAAGAGTGTTGCTGAAATAGTGCATCCAGTTATTATCCCCCCTCTAGAACGTGCCAATCTGACATTGAGGTATCTGCTACTGTTCTCAATTTGAAATTGTTATAATAGTCTGAAATGAGCTCGGTAACTTTGGGAGGTATGTGGTGACGAACTAGCGCCACTTTGACGAGTTCATGTGGGATCAAACCGAAAGCATTTCTTAGGTCCAACCAAAGGACTGCAATGTTTCCTTTGTTTCTTTTTGTTTCCTTTAACGACTGCTATATGACACCTGTGTGTTCAACACAACCTGGTATGCCTGGAACCCCTCCTTTCTGATCCGATGTATCAATATAATTGTTTCTAATTAGAAATTTTGATAGACGTTGATTTAGAATACTAAAGAAGATCTTCCCTTCAACGTTCAGTAGGGAAATGCATCTAAATTGATTAATATTACTGGCTCCATCCTCTTTGGGAATCCATATACCTTCCGAGTGTTGCCATTGTTCTGCTATGCGTCCTCGCCTCCAAATTGTTATTATTAACTTCCACAGGATTCGAAGGATTTGGGGGCATCGTTTATAAATGATGTATGGAACTCTATTAGGCCCTGGTGCTGAGCTAGTTCTCACTTTTCTCAAAACCTCTTGGATTTCCTTCCATTTTGGATCGCTTAGGTCAAATTCTGATGAGGGTTTATCGGGCGTAATTAAGAAGGGGTTGTCGGCAAGTTCTTGATGTTTTAGGGGATCACTTAATATGTTTTTAAGGAATGCATTAATTTCTTCCTTGTTACTATTGAGTTTTCCTCTACATTTCTCACCTAACAGATTTTTCATAAAACCATATGGGTTAGAAATAAATGCTGCTCTTCTTTGTGCTCTTCCTTTCCTCCTCTTCCTGTGCCATTTTGCCCTACGTATAGACTTTAATTTGCCACTAATTATTTCCCTAAGTTCTTGAAGCGGTTCTTTTCCTTCAGGAGGAGTGGATTTGTAGGACTTCTTAAGCATCTTTAGCTCCTGTCTTAATTCTTTGATTTTTATTTCTCTCCGATTTTCTTTTCCCCAGTGACGCTATTTCTATCTTTTGTGTACCCAAAACACTCTGCACCGGTCAAGATCTAGGAATGTGGTACACTATTGAATGCCTTACGATAATCTATCCAGGCAGTAATAAGATTGTTCTCTCTCTTGTGCAATCCAATCTACTTCTTTGTTATGTTCTTTAGAGCAAGCCCATATTTTTACCCAGAACTGTATAACTTCTTCCACTTTGGGAGGGAACTGTCACATCAATTCTTTTCTGTAAAATTTCTTTGCATCGGTTTGAAAAATCTTGTTTTGTATGTAGAATCTTGATCTTTTCTCATAGCGTCTTATTCTTTGAGCCTTCAGTTGTATTGTTTGCTTTATTTTGTCCTTAGTTGATAGGACTTCATTTTCATTTCTAATGTTGTATTTTCTTTCGACTCTTCTGCCTTTTCTAGTTCTTAAATTTATTCCTTGTCAGTTCATTGAGTACTGATAGTTGTTTGATTTTTTTGTTCTATTTTTGTTTTCCAAACTGGTTCTTCATGTCTGCGAGACTGCCTTGTTTTTAATTTGATATTCAATTTTTTCGTTGCTGCTATTGCTGATGCATATATTGCTTCATTGAGATTTATATGAGTGTCTTCTTCATCCAAAATTAATTTGAGTGCTGCATTTTAGAGCTTAATAGTTTCAAGGTTATGCTTTGTTGGTTGTAATTTTAGGGGCTGTTCTCGTTCCTCCATTGCAATATTTTATATTTGACTTATATGGTTCTTGATTTCTTCCTTGGCTTCTTGTATATTGTTCTTGTTTTCCGTAAAATAATTCTGTTCAATATGTTCTGAACTCGTTTAAACGTTGTGGTGACTGGCTCCTTTGATGTTGTTGAAGGTCTAGGAGTACCGATGACGAGGCCAGGGGTACTTGTACCTCCGCCGGACTGCCCTGAGTTTGTTGAACTGTTTGAAACGCCGCTCTCAGTCTCCGAAGACATACCGTAGCCGCTGTCACTATGATGCACACTGTGAAGATGATCGGGAGGACTTTCTCCGTGAGGAAGTTGTTTATCTTTTGGTCGAAAAGTTTCGTCAAGTCCAAGTCGATGCTTTGCCTCAATAGCGATTGCAGCTGGTACTCCGAGTAATTCCCCTGAATTAACAGCTCCTTTGATGAATTTCTTATCTGCTGTTCTAGTATCGATCTCGCTATGTGGTTTCTCATACTCTAGATCATGTTCTTTTGCTACAGCGTCGAGTTCCGATCTAGGAACGTGGAAACGCTTTCTCTCTAAGTCTGTACCTGGACCTAGAAAGTTGTACCCTGGAACTGTGTAGTCTTTTCCTTTTGGAGGTTTGGCTAATTGATCTTCGACGTATTTTAAAGTTTTGTCTGATGGTGGTTGTGGTAGTTGGTCTTCGTAGTCTTCGGAGCCTTCGCCTTCGTATGTGGGGTGAACTTTGTTTTCTTTGTCCTTAATAACACTAAGATTTTCGTATACTTCTTTTCTTAAATATAATCCTTTGTAATATACTAAATCGGGGTTCTCTACACAAACGTCACCATCAACTAGTTTGCGGTCCGACCTCTTATCACCACAACGCACGGGCGGCTTTTGAAGTGGTTTGTTTACTTGTTCTCTATTTATAGAAATGATGAAATCTGTAAACCTTTGAAATGAATTCAAAGCCATAGATTTTTTATTACTTAATAATGGGGCACCTTTTTCAATATGAGACTTTAAAGGCTGACATTAGGAGATATCGCAGCCAATGAATGCACTTTGATGATTTGTGACTGGCACCTTTTTTGGGTAGAGCAACGATTCGTAGTAACACTCAATTTCCATCATGTAAGTAATTTTAAAGCAGAAGTACAGAGTCCCCGTGCTAGCGTTCAGCCTTAGAATTGGAGGAACATGTATAAGTATCATTTCAGGGGCGTCTTTGTTAGTGTAAAGCACCTTGTTGATGAGAGATCTGTTCGCTACAGTGAAGCAACCAGATGTTTGTGTGGTCATCTAGATCTAGTACCCCCTTTTCGGGCGTTTTGTTAGCATTGATTCTACGCTATAAAAGTTAGTGCAGATGTCTCGTATGTTAGTGAAAGAGACACGGACAGGTTTGGGCGTTTTCCGAGTAGCTGGTTTTGTTTTGCTATTTTGTTTGTTTTTTTTTTTTTTCATAGTATTTTAGTTGAGGAGAGCGGTCTAGAGTAGAATCGGTCGGTCACTGTTTGCAGCATGTAAGGAATGTAGACTGGCGCAGCCTGCAACATAATGTGGCCTCGGGGTTACCCACCGGAGGTTCATGAAGGGACACCCGTCCATGCGCGATATGGCACTACAGGAACCCCGATATTATTCAACTGTTGATCAGAGCAGCCTCTCAAGATGCTACGCAAGAGTTCGGGTTCCTAACTACCACTCGGAAGCAGCAACCAGGAAACTGCCAACCCGGGACCCTCAGAATGGAGAGACATTGCCACCATAGTCAATAACCGCAAAGAGCTTCCAACCGAACTAACAGTAAGACCGAAGGAGGAGGTAGATGAACTGGGAACCCCTTCCTAAACAAGAAACAAGGTGATCACTTCTACTCCTGTTCAAGAGAAGGGGGTGGAGTGTGAGACCGGGCGATAGTAGGTACTATCTACTCCAATTAAAAAAAAATAAATAAATAAAAAAATAAAGAATTTACTAAGTTTTTGCTTAATATAAGTCCAAAACGGAATGTAGGTCAAAAAAAGTTAGTAACAAAAAAAAAAAGATAAATTATTAAAGGCAGAGAGAGAAAATAAAAAACAGCTTACCAAGCAGGTCACACTGAAATTTGAGCGAAATATTACGGAAGACATTTTTAATTTCGACTCTATAATTTTCAAAATATCTCGGGCAGTAAACTGCTAGGAACTCTGGTAGTTTCCCTGCATTATGATGCTAGTTAGCAGCTTTCTTTGTAAGCCATGTTTGTACCATACGTGTGTGTGTGTCTCTGTCGCACATGATCCACATTAGACATCTCTTTCCAGTCATGCAGGTTAATCATTTTTATGTCTGCTAGCAAATTCTTTGATGTTATCTTGCCAGTGTTTGGTAGTTGGTTGACTAGCGCTATTGGCACTCCGTACAAGTATTTATATTTAGGTAATATCTGTGTCGTTCCCGCTCATAGGTTGTGTTATTCTGAAGTTTTTATTCGGTATCTTTGTAAGGCCCATCAAGTTGCCATAACCAATGTATTGCCCTCTGTCCTTGTATATGTTGAAATAGGGTTCAGGATTTGGTACGAAGACTTCTTTGTTATTTTTCGTAAGCCACTCTCCGCAAACGATTTTGTCTATCGTAAAACCGCAACTCTTAGCTCTGTACGAGTTCGCTGTACCAATAGTTGCCTCCCACTTTGGTAGTGTGACTCATGTCGAAAGGAAATACGGGACGATGTAATCCGCAGATTCCAGCTGGGCCCAGCAGAAATATCCCGTGTTGTGTATTCCCTTCTCAGTTTCGTCGTATTTGGTGAAGTGACCGTTGACAGCATTCATGTCAGTAGTCTTGTTCATGTTTTTGAACCGTCTTTTTATGATGTAACTCATGACCCTGTTTCCCAGTTTCCATGGGTTATGTCCCGCCTATGTTGTTCTCTTCCAACCGTTCTGTCTGTATCCTTGATAGTAGTAGATGAATGGTCCACCAGAAGTGCGAGGCTGCCCGTTAGCAGGATCCCCACTAAAACTCCGATCAAATCCAAGAATCAATTTAGTTCTGATTGCTGTTCTCGCTGCAGCTTTAAGTTGTCCTTCTGTGTCTTTGATGAATTGTTCATCCATCTCTGCTGTCGATATTGACGGATCATCGTATAGCAGGTCGTGCTTTTTAGCCGCAGTGTCTAGTTTGTTCAAGGGAGGTAAGTACCTTAGTTTTGCTAAGTCAGTACCTGGTCCCAAGAATCAGTGTCCCGGCACAGAAAATGACCAAGGACTGACACTGGCTGTCTTCCTTCTGCCTCGACGGACTGGAGGCATACTGACTGCTGCTGCTTAGTGCAGTCCCTTTTATACTTGGCAATGACATAATTGGTCACGTGATATTGACTTCATTTTCGGTCATGTGACCTTTCATTTTAATCAAAGTCAATGATGTAGAATTAGACTATGCACATTACTTTTTTGTGACGGACACACGGGCAAAACGTATTGCTGTTACCGCTCCGCACCAAATGGAATTAAATATTGAATTTTATTTATGCCGAACTGAGCGAATAGCTCATGTAAATGATTTATTGTTTCTTGTCGTTGGTCTCTTGCATTGAAACACTTCAGGCCACTTCAAATAACTATCCACAACTACCAAATAGTATAGTCCATCAATAAGATCAGTGTAGTCAATATGGACCCTTGACCAGGGTCGATCCGTTTTGGGTCAAGGTTTGTGTGTTATTGGTGGTGATTTAGCTGCTAGGGCACAGCCCTTGCATTTATCCACCATGTTCACAATATCTGTATTCATTTTCGGCCAAAAAATGTAACTCCTCATTAGGCTGTTCATTCAGTTCCTACCAGGATGTCCTGTATGGAAATCTTTCAATATCCTTTTCTGTAACGCTTTTGGAACAACCACCCTATCACTGTATAGTAGTACGTTAGCGCACATGGAGATGCTTTCTGCAATATGTTGGTCTTTTTCAGCGATTTTTTTTTTTTTTTTTTTTTTTTTTTTTTGCTTTTCTCTCATATGAAATCATCTTTTATAGCTTCGTTTTTTTATTTCTTTTAGTGATTCGGGCAGCTCCCTAATTGTGTTACAAAGTGTATTTTCTAATTCGCCTTCTGATCGTAGTGCAGTAATAACGGAGTCTTCAAGCAGTCCTATCTGTTGGGGAATCAGTCTCGATAGACTGTCCACATGCCTTTTGTTAGAAGGTAAATATTGCAATTTAAAATTGTAATTCAATAAAATGGTACCCCACCTCAATGGTCGGTTTGCTGTGTATGTGGGTAGACCTTTTTTCGAACCATATATTGTAATTAATGGTTTGTGGTCTATTTGAAGACTGAAGAACCTGCTGTGGATATACCTGTGGAATTTTGTAACGGTAAATATGATGCCTAAAGTTTTGGAGGGATTGATTATTCTAGTTTGCAGGTTATTTTAAAAATTCGGTTTGTGATCTTTAAAGAGTAAGTATGCATTTTTTTGTTTGGGTCTTTCCCATTCTATCCGTGATATCTAGTTTATTTACTAATGCAGCAGTTTTTTTTATTATTAGTGGACAACATAATCATTACTATCTTTTTTATAAGTACTGGAGATTTTTTTGAAGATGAGTTTATGATATTCAGAGGGTTCTATGTTATATATATATTACTCGACTTATCAGCATTAATCCACATCTTATTAGAGTGTCTGATAATTTTAATATCCTTTTTGAGAAGAAACTGGAATTGGTTAGATTGTTTTTTAAATTTGATTTTTTTTAATTAAATCAAACATGTCATTTTCAAAAGACTTGAGAAGTTTATTGCCTGGTGGGGTGTTTTGAGATCTCATATTATATTTCTCCTTGTTTTCATTCAAAGTATTCAGTGGCTTGAGGGAAAATTAAGTTTTCCATCGTTGTCTTTTAATGAATCCAATTATTTTTCTATGAGATCCAGAGTGAAGGAACGTAGTGAAAGATAAGGAATATTCTTCAGTGAATATTCAGGATTAAATTTATCCATACTGCTATAAACAATATTCGAAATGTAATAATATCCAAAAAAGGAATATTCCAAAAAGAGCTTGACTTATTATAAATAAGGAGCAATTGTCAGGATAGTAATGAAATCTGTGTTCCTTTTGTTTTTTTTTATGGTCGGTGAGAAATTGAAAAAGGAAGGTGAAGCAATAAAGGAAAATGGTACTTATCGAAGTTAATTTTTAGAAGTCAGAAGTATCTTGTGGTTGTTTTTTCTTTCTTCGCTTTGATGTCCAGTTAAACCTGCAATGGACCTGTCTGTTTGTTCTCTGGCCTCTCTGATCTCTGCACCCCTCTGACATCTTGATTTTACTCTCCTTCCTTCTTTTATAGTGATTTACTTTTTAACATAGGCTTGTTAACTTTTCTCTCAGTTTTGCAAATCACTTCCTTTCATTGGTTAGAAAATAAATTTAACATTGGATCGCAAAATTTGGCTTTGTCTTTTTCTTACAGTATGGGATCAATCCTTTTCCTATGCACCAAAATTAAATTTCATACTTGATTGTGAATTTTGCCTTGGTCTGGTTTTTCCAAAATGTTTTCAGTCATTCTGATCGGATTTTGCGGGTGTGCAATTTTACTTTTTGTGTTTCAGTTAATTGCTGGATGATATAGGATTTGTATCCTATAAGGATGGAAATGAAAAGGAAATTAATACTGAGCATCAGGAAGAGACAGCTGAAGTTCCTGGGGCATGCAACGAGGAAAGAGGGCTTGAAGAACGTGATACTAACAGGCCAGATAGAGGGGAAAAAAAAGACAGGGGAAAGCAGCGGATAACATATTTGAAGGATCTAATCAGGTTGATGATAGGATGAGGCTTGCATGGTGTAACAGGTGAAGGCGTGCTAAGAGCCACCAGGAATAGGGAGACGTGGAAAGCCATGATTGCCTACATTCTGAAAGGACAGGGCACATAGAAGATCTGTTAAAGATCGGCTAGCGAATGCAACAGGTTTATCGTCTTGTGGCAGCACAGAACCAATTCCATATTCGCATGCATCATTTTCAACTGTTAGTTCCTTCTCCGAATCCTAAAAATCTAGCACTGGAGCATTTGTAACTATACACTTCACTTTCTTGAATGCATCTTCCTGCACACTAGACCACACCAAAGGTACTGACTTCTTTGTGAGGTTTCTCATTGGTGCAATAACCTCAGTCAGGTCTGACAAGAACTTTGACAGATAGTTCACTAGTCCAAGATAGCAATTCAGTTCCTCTAGGTTACATGGAGGAGCCATGTTGTTGATCGCTCAAGTGTTTTCAAGGTCAGGATGGAGTCCATCTTTTAAAATCACCTGTCCCATGAAACAAATTTCAGCTGAGAATATCAGAAATCTCTAAGTGTTCAGCTTGATATTATGTCCACATCTCACAAGGAAGGCATCCATATTTTTGTCATGCTCTATATTATCTTTTCCACATATGAGTACATCATCATCAATGCAAAGTACTCCAGACAATCCTATAAGTTCCTGATTAAGCTTCTTTTGGAAAATCTCAGACAATATGGACATACCAAGAGGTAGTCTGAGCCATCAGTACCTACCAAAACGTTTGAAAGGTAGTGAGTATACTTGAGGAATCATCGAGTTATACATGCCAATAACTGGAAGTAAGGTCAGCTTTGGAGAATACTGTGTTCATGAAGTGAATCTTGTAACACTGGCTACATATAATGTTTCTTCCGAAGTGCTTTATTCAAATCCCAAGGTTCCAGGCAGATCCGTAACTTGCCAGATTTCTTTTAGGTAATGGCAATTTGGCTAACCTGCAGAGCCGGCTTATTTACAGGTGTAATAACTCCCAATGACTCCATACGTTTAAGTTCCAATTTTAACTTTGGGCAGAGAGCTAACAGCACATGCCAATTAGACATAAGCACAGAAGTCACAATTTCATCTACAGTCAGTCTGACATTTCCTTGAATATTCCTAAATCGTTGTTGAAGACATCTTTCCTTGAATTTATCTCTTGACACAACACTACAGATTTGCTCAATATTCTCTTTGTGTATTATCACAAGTCTCATCTTTTCTACTTGTACTGATATCTAGGAGATGGAGATATATATATATATATATATATATATATAATACAAATAAACTAGAATTTGTAAGTTTACACTAATCAAAATAAACATAAATATTCGAAAAATACCAACAATCAGAACCTTAATCCGTCAAAATCCGACTAGAAGTATGTCGTCAGGTATTGGGATGAAAAAAAAAGAAACCAACGGAACAAGAACAAACAGTCAAGCATCCGCAGGAAAGAAAAAAACCCCAAGACAGAACCTAGACACCAGAAAAAGTGCTCGATACGGAAGTAGAGCAAGAACACGAAAAATCTATAAGTGAGCCACAACCTACCGCGGTTTCACCCTATGGATCGTCAGGGAAAGAGGCTAAAGCATATAAGATTGCTAGCAAATAAATAGATCTTCACAAAAAGGAGAAACCACACCAACACAAAAATAGGAGGGTAAAAACAAACTTTATTAGAAAAAAAAAATTTATCGTTAAGCAAGAAGGCGATTTCTTTGAAGCTTGCATTTATTAAGGATTTCGGTTTTTGCATTAAGTCCTGCGTGGGTTTGAACAACGCTATTGCCAATTTCTCCTCTCCGCATAAATTGCAGAACTTACCACCTATATTATAGTTATTACATTTTTTTATTATTTCCCATTTTAGGATGGGGTCTTTTTTAATTTTAGATTTAATAGTCCATATATAATCAGCTAAAGTGCTATTGTGTCTGTATTTTTCATTTTTAAATGAACTTTTATGATTATAATATCTTATTTTAAATGAGTCATGAGTCGCACCAATATACGTTTTAGGGTATTGGTCATGTTCATCTTTATAAATTTTAACGCTATAAACTACTTTAGGTTGATTACAGTTGCCTTAAATAGGACAGTCAGATTTAATTCTACAATTACATTTACATTTAGGATTCTCATGGGTATTGGTAGTTTCCTTTTATTAGAGTTATTAATTAGTTTACCTATATTAGGAAGGCATGAATAACTCAGCTTGATAGTATTTCTATTAAAAAAATTTTTAAGAGAACTATCCTTACTGAAATGCTTGTCAATTAGGTTAAAAAATATCTTTCCAATTTTAGATTTAACTTCTTTGTAATAAGGGTGGGGTGGGGTGGGGGGTTAAACCATGTTATTTTTTTATTTCTAATTCTATTCTTGGTCTTAGTATTATCAGGATTCAAAAATTGAAGAATATCCTTATATCCACTTTTAATAAGGGCTGATTGATAAATTTTTTTGCACTTATCAAAATTTCTATGTTTGATGAATTAGAGGATAATCTATAGGCTATACTTGTAGGAATACTCTTTAATATATATGCCGGATGATTAGATTTCTTGTTCACATACATCGGGATATAATCATTTTTAATATAGGGAGTAATATAACCAGTATTCAAGTTGAGGGTAATATCTAAATAATTAACAATTCTAAGGTTATATTCAATTTCAATAGAAAATCCATATAGCTTAAAAATTTTTTGAAGTGTTTTCCTAAGTTTATCACCTATTTGGGGTGTACAGTAATCGACAATTATTAAACCATCGTCACGGTACAACCCATGATTGTTGAAGTCAACTATTTCATTCAGCTTATATAGTAGGAAGCAACCAATCAACTCCGTGACCTCTGCACCATCATATGCCCCCATAGGATTATCAAATCCTTCGGCATCAGTTTTTTTGATCCACAATTCATCATTGTAATACAAGAGAGTTTTACGGCAATGCCAAATTAATTCGATTTCAGCTATAGAAATTTCATTATATTCTTTTGCTAAGTTTATAGCCTCTGTTAATAATTTAGCTGTTATAGAAGGGTAAAAGTCTTTTATGTCATATTTTATAAAAGCAGACTTTTTAAAACCTTTTAATCCTTTAAACCACTTAATGCAGTCCACTGTAGACTGCCATTGATATTATTCAAGAACATTCTCAAATTATTACAAATTCATTTAATAATTATTTTACTGATCTTTCCAAGTTCAGTCTTAGTCGGGTTAAGTAATCTAAATTCAGGGTTATTGGGAAATGACTCTTTGTGATCTTTAATGGTTAAGAAACTATTTTTTAAGGCTAATTTTTCTACTCTATTGAGTAGATGAAACTTGGCAACTAAAGAAGTAGCTTCTTTATTTAAATTAGATTCTATATTCGGAGTTATTTTCTTATAATGTTTAACTACAGCATTTTTTAATTCTTTATTGTAATCAGATTTAGTCATTTTATATATATTGTTACATTTATCACCTTTTATATAAATAAGGTCATCTTTACGGCATGAATTTAAAGTTCTACTTAAATTTTGTTGGTAATTGTTATGTTTAAATTTTCTATACTTTATCCTTTTGATTAACCCTATTAAATCTCTTTCGAAATTTTCTAGCTCTTTGCAATGGTGGGGGGTTCTTATAAGTTTTAAAACCATAATGTTTATTATTCTCATTATTATCTATATTATGCAAGTAAAAAAATGCTCTCCATCTTAAATTAATTATGAAAGTCTCAAATTTCTGCAATAATTGCAACTCATAAATATGTCTATTCGGTATAGGAATGTCTTTTAGTGAGCAATCTAAGTTTATTCGCTCCATGATTATTAGGTTTAAAGTTCTCGATAGGGAAACCCAGAGCTTATAATAATACAAATAAACTAGAATCTGTAAGTTTACACTAATCAAAATAAACATAAATATTCGAAAAAATGCCAACAAACAGAACCTAAACCCGTCAAAATCTGACGAGAAGTATGTTGTCGGGCATTGGGGATGAAAAAAAGAAACCAACGGAACAAGAACAAACAGTCAAGCATCCACAGGAAAGAAAAAAAAACCCAAGACGGAACCTAAACACCAGAAAAAGTGCTCGATACAAAAGTACAGAAGTAGAGCATGAACACAAAAAAATCTATAAGTGAGCCACAACCTACCGCGGTTTCACCCTATGGATTTGAACTGAATTCTGCACCTAAAGTTATGACAGCAGTGCTTGGAAATCCTCATCTTCAATCTGACATGGCCTGGGTTTTGTCGGCTGGATGGCATTTTGTTGGCTGTTCGCGCTTCTTGCCATTCTAGTTATATGCTGATTGCCGAACTTCACGGGGGGGGGGGGGTGAATGCGTTCGTCTATTTCGGATTTTTCCTTTTTTTTCTCCTGCTTTTGGATTATTTTTTACTGAATCTTTTTGTGGTAGTTTTATTGTTTAAGTTTCTGCTTTTTTAGTTTGATAGAAACCTGTTATCTGTTTTGTTTTTTATTTTTATTTTTTTCTTGTTTTGTCGGTGATCGGCGACTAATTTCTGAATTCATTGTTTCTGTTTATTGATTTGGACTTTCTATCTCCATTTCATCAAAAAGTTCAAATTTATTTTTAATAGGTATTTCCCATTTTTGTTTAGATGATTCTGTTTTCTTTGGGGTGTGGTTATATATTTTACTGATTGGATATTTGGTTTCTGTGAACTTCATTCTTCAAAAGGTTTGTTTGTATGAGGGGAAGTTTGGGTTTGGGAAGAAATTAATATTTTGTTGGTTTCTTCTTTGGTTCCTGTTTTTGTTTTCTCTAATTTTTGGAGATGTAATATTTTAAAATTTTTTTAAAAGTTTGGCCATTTGTTCGGTTCCAAATGTATTAGTTTTTCCCTGAGTTTGTTGTACTTGTCTATTTGATGGGTAAAATTTGTATTTGTCTTTTCTACTACTCTTGCATAAGATTTATTCTTCATATATCCTTTGACTATCTTTTTTGCCTCTGGGAAAGGAATATTTCTTTTATATTTTATTCCTAGGATTTCCTTTTTTTTCTTCCAGCGTTCACATGTTTTGGAAAAAGCTGGGTGGTTCCATTGGCAATTTATGCATTTAATTTCCTGACATTCTTCTTCATCATGGTTTGTTTCTTTTGAGCCACATTTGGTGCATGTGGAGTGTCCTCTACAGATGTCTTTATGATGCCCAAATTTATGACATTTGAAGCATCTTAGGGAATCTGGAATGTATATTTCTACGGGTTCTATATTATATCCTATTTTGATTTTTGGCGGGATTTCAGGTGTATTGAAAGTGAGTATATATGTGTTTGTGGGTATCTTTTCATTATTTTTCTGCTTTTGGATTTATCATATTGGATAATATTTTTTCTATAAGGAAAGTGGATAGTTTTGACATGGGTTTTTCCTCCCAGGGCTTCTATCATATAAAATCTAGGAAATTCCGTGTTGATTTCTTTTTCGCTATCTGAGTCAGATAGGGCACGTTTGGGCTTTTTGTTTTGATTCGTCATGTATCTTGTTTTTTCGCTGTCTGTGTTCCCCATCCGCTTTGGAAACCCAAATGCCTTGACAGGTCAGGGCTACACAGAACAGTATAATCATTCACGTGAGACACCCAAAGCATCTGTCATCATGTTCATTACACTACCCAAAATTTTAGTGAATAAATAGCTTGTTTTGCAGTCATGTCTGGGCTCATGCTCTTCACATGATGATTGTCCCTCAGCCAGTGCCTTCTAACGTCTACTCTTTTAGTTGAAATATTCTATAATTTAATTTAATTTTGGGGGGATGGGAAGTCACTTTCATTTTAATGTTTGTTTCATATTTCTAGTTTTATTTTTGATTTCTTGGAAGTTCATTTGGAAGAAGACGTTAATGCTTGACTTGACCAGCTGATTGATTGGATCAGGCCTCTCCAGGTAAAGGCCAAAGCAGTGTGTTGTAGTATCATGACCTCTTTGCACCTAGATCACGATCTGCTCAACCACCAGGATCCCGTCCCCAGGCATTACGGGTCACCACCCACGGCCAATAGGTGGCCTCATTGAGGGACTTTTATCCTCTGCAGGGGGCCAGTTGGCGTATTCTGATGCCCCACTGACAGAGCAATTTCATAATGGAGCTCAATGACAAAATATTTTCCATGTCTCTCTGTGCATAAGGGATCTCGAAAGGGTGCCTTACACTGTCAACTCTTAACCAGACATGTGTACACTTACTCAGTTCTTGGGGAATGAAAGGTTTTGGAACAGTGTGTAGACATCCTTCAGAGAGTAATTCTGTTTTGAGTTTTATCATTTCTTTTGCTAATTGCTGAACCTTTTCATTAATAAACTCTATAGTCTTTTTCAACCATAGGTTTAGCTAGTAGCACTGAAGTCCTTATTGCTGCAACAATGGGTGGGTAACCTTGGTCTGTTGGTAGGTTTTGCATCTAGCCTGTTTTGCTTTCTTGCCATTGTAATGTTGTGTTGTTACATTTTATTACAACAAAGCCCTTGTTATAATAATAAATGTTATTCATATGTTTATTGGTAAGGCCTTTGTGCCAAACACAACCAAAGTCACCTCAATTTAAAATATCAGAAGTTTGAACAAAAGGGAAAAATGTCTCACTTTTATGTTTAAGTGTAAATGTTTTTACAGAACAGAATAACATCAATTTTGTAGGAAGTGAAATTATTAACTGTGCAAATGTTCCAAGAGAAAGTGTAGTACGAAGTTAAATGAATCCAGAGTTCGTAGTTGTAGGGAAATGCACGGACAGAAAAAAAAAGTCCATCTGTTGTCTATCAACAAAGTAGTAGTCATGTCTTGTTTGTTTGTTTCTTTTCACTGATGGCGAGAAAAGGAAAGAAACGTCATCAATTTACAGTGAAAAAGTGAGCGAGAAATAAAAAAAAATCAGAGGAAAAATGTACTTATCGACATTAGTTTTTGGAGTCAGTTGAAGTGTCTTGTATTCTTTTTTGTTGACGGTGTGCGAGCAAAGACAGAAGAAAAAAGAGATAAAGGAAGATAGCTCATGAGAAGGAGAGCAAATGTATGTTAATGAGACCTTATGTCCAGCTCAGCAGACTGAAATTTCTGTTTTTGCATTTTGACAGTGTCCTCTCTGATCTCTGCTCCCATCTGACTGACTGGCCGATCGAGAAATGTGGTTAAGTAGTCAACTTGAATCTAGGCCATGTTCTATCAAGAAGTGGACCTGAAGTGTTCCTTTTTATTCTTAAACAAGGGCGTTACATTTATTACACATAGGGAAGTAGTATCTATGATATTGTTACATCCCCCCCCCCTTAAACAGATAGAAAAAGTCATTGTTGTTATACCTGTTATTTAATGTCAATTTATAATTTTATATTTTTTTGGCCTGTGTATTTCATGGCCACTTCTGGTTGTGTTGATTTTTGGTAGTTTTGGGGTTCTCTGGTCTGGGATGTTGTTTGTGTTGGTGGTTTTTTTGTAGTGAGTTGACAAGGTCATTGAAATAAACCTGTTTATTGGTGGTTGTTTCTGTCTCTCTTATTTGGACTCTTTTTTTTTTTTTTTGTCTTTTTGTTGAACCAATCTGGGGATTGAAGAATGTACAATCTTGGTTCTGTACATTTGATGCTGGTTTTTATTTCCCTGTTTGGTTATCTGAACATTTTTCTGGAGACCAATGGTGGTAGATCATAAGCTGTTTTATGATATATATTTTGCAGATTCTGCCGCTATTTTAGCTCTTCTACTGTGGGGGTTTTGTCATGTGGTCTTTTGAGTGCTGTACTTAAGTGTCTTGGGTCAAAGCAGATTCTAAGAATCTTGTCTTTTTTCTGTGAGTAAGCTAGGCAGATGTGCGTGGGTGGTGCAGTGGATATCAGCTTGGAATGAGAAATCGGGGAGCCAAGTTCCAATTCCAGTTGAATTCATTGCCTTCACTTATGTGCAAGTATCCTTGGGAAAGGAATTAACCTCTCTTCTCTCCAGTTATGGGTTAAATAACAGGACAGATTGGGTTCTATAGCTTTGGCTGGCAACCAGCCTACCACAGAAAGTAATTGCAACCTACTGCAGGATAATTTTCTGCTCTTTTGAGACATGATTGCTCAAGTATATTTCACGTATGGCACTTAACTGACTGAAGCTAGGCTTGAAATCTTGTCTCTTGGTTTTGGCGTCTTTCTGATGACATTTTTTTTTTTTTTTTACCATATTCTCAACCTCCTGTTTTATATTGGCTATTAATGCAATTGGAGTTTTCCTAGGTGCATCAACATGCAGTTATATGCATTTGTTAACAGTTTTAAGGACCCTGGCATATAGCCAGTTTTATGAAAGCGGTCTGGGTACATCTGCATCAGGTCTTTCATTGTATTGATCTGTGTTAATGCAGGGGTTTGGTGTGCATCTTCTTTCTTAACTGTGAAATGTAAGGGAATTAGTTTAAGCTGTTCTAGCGATGGTAGTCTTTGAACTGCTGGTTCTTGTACATCCACTATGTAGAAGGTGCTGTTATGCTAGTCTGATTCATTGTATTTGCATGGTATATTGATGCTGCCATAGCATTCTATTAGGATGCCCTTCTATGCTACCAGTTTCTTGTCACTTGTTTTGGTTTTTAAGTTTGGAAAACCATCAGCGTCTAATTTCTCTGGAAACATTCTTCAAAATTTAGAGACTGGTAATGGATTTCCTTGAGCTTCTGTATCTATTTTTAGTTGCATCCTGTGGATTCCATTTCAATTTGGCAGATTTGTGTTGATGTACACAAAAGCTTCGTCTCTCTTAGTAATGGAGGATGTTTTAATGCTAGGCCTTTCAGCTGTTCCTCAAGTCCTTGAGTGTCATCTACTGCATCAGTCCGGATGGATTGCCTATTTCGTTATTGGTTCCTCTTATGATGAAACTGATGCTGTAACATTGGTTTTGTTATAGTCTCTGCTTCTTGACCTTGGTGTTGGTCTTAGTTTTATTTTTGCCTGACGAGCAAATTGTTGTGCAATGGTTGACTTTACGATATGTATTGCATTTTAATCCAAATGCTGCACATGCTTCAGCATCATGCATGACTTCTACTAGAATTAAGGCTGTTTTTTTGCTTTCCCAGAAAATGTTGGTGGTGTTATAGCTTGTATAGCAGTACTTTTACCTTCATTGTTATTCTTCAGCTAAGTTGTTTAAGGTGGATGTTTAAGCTTCATAAGTTTTATCAGTATTAACACTTTCTTCCAGTGTTAATGTGTCATCTTTTCTTAGCAGTTCTTTTTGGAAATCTGAGATTAGTTCTGGCAGTGATAAGTTCTGTTTGCTGCTACTGTTCAGTTTCTGATAATGAACCACTTTGTGTCAGTTGCTTGCATCTGTTGACAACTCCTCTAGCTTCTGTCTATATGACATTAATTTGAGGCAATTCATCCTGAAGTTTTCTTTTGGCTTTAACTGTTCTATGAACTTATTAAAGATGATTTCAGGGGAATGTTTTTCTTCCTCTATGAGTGTCTAGGAGTTTTTTTGCTAAAATTGACGCCTGGATGCTTGTTACCAGATCAGGTGGCAGGGTTGAAAGTACATTATAAAATTTTTTTAAGAGGTAAGAAAGTTGTCCATCTCAAGTCAGCATGATGTTGAGAGTGGGTGACTGACTCCCTTTCCGAAGACCGGCAAAAACACATTCGAATCCACTAATTCAAAACTATCGAAAGACGATCTCTTTTCCAGAAGTGGGGGGAGGAGGTTCACAAGTTTTTTACCAGAAACCGTTTCTTTGCCTTATGAGAAAATGAAACAGAAGCCAACTCTTGGTTTTAAAAAATCTTACAAAAATAAAATACACCTTGCAGACACATTATTTTATTCAAATTAGTGAATTTAAACTTACCTTAAGTTCACTTGAAACAAAAATTACTTGCTTACTGCCTGAAATGTTTCAAAAAAGCGTTTCTTAATTACAGTAGCCTTGTTATCACAGCTGTCATTGCCTTATCAGGAGGTGATAATGGATAATTTACAGTATCCGGCCAGAAGTATGGAAGATGAATTTGGTATAAAGGGCTTATATACAGATTTTTCTTTTTCATGTAATGGGGGACAACCCTTGAATCATGTGACCTTTTAATGATAAATATCGCGTACAGACACCCGTACAAACAAAATACAGGTAATCAACATGCACAAAAATTAAAATGTTTTAATTATTTAACAAAAAATGAGCAGCATTATTTATAATAAGCTTTTAGCTTTTTCAATTAGTAAATACATTTGCCACACATTAAAATCATGTGGATCTAGGAGGAGGAAATTTTAAGAAACTTTAGAAATTATTTAATAACAAATATAAAAAATGTAAACAATTCTTGTAAAAATTCATTATTAATGGAAAAAAAAAATTCTATTCAGACTATATCATTTTATTTATGTTTATAAAAGCAATTAAAAGTTTATTCAAATAAAAAAAATGGCATAGTTTTATTGCATTTTTGTTTTTTGCAATTTGGAGCAAATTTTCTAAAAATGCAAGTTTTCAAGAAAAAAAGATTAGCATCCTTCAATGACTCTTTAATTTAATTAAAATTAGCTATATGGGCAGACCTAGTCACATTTTTTGACATTTCTGGAAAATAATTGGTGGGTAGGTAACATATGTAAAAAAAAAAAAAAAATTTATATATATATATATATTTTTACCAATATTTTCTAAAAATAGTTATTTCAAAATTGATTTCAGTCAATTATGAATAAATTCTGAAATTTTCATTTAAATCCGACCATTATTTGATTTTTGCAAGAATTTCCAAATTAATGTGTCTTACACAGTCAAAAAAAATGCCTTGTGTAATATTACATTTTGATGTAATAAACTCTGGCATCAATTTAGACATCGCACTAACGAAAGAAGAAAAGATTTTCTACCACAAAATGAACCTGTTAGAAACAATTAAAAAAATCTTTTTAAATAATTAAAAAATACTTTGATCTATCCTCTTAATGATAACAAAAACATTTTGCTAAGAAAACTGTTTTTATTTAATTTGAGGCCTTTACCTTCATACTATTCTGTTTTTTCAGTGTTTTTTAGGTACCTAATTTTATATTTATACAAGGCTAACATTTTTAGGATAATAAAGATAAAGTTTTTATACTCTCCCCTCAAGAGAATATACAATAAACAAATTTAGTTTACACACACACACACACACACACACACACACCTGTCTCATTGTTAGTTGAATAAATAATTTGGGGAATGTGCTATTTAGCCACTGATTCTTTCATTTATTTACCCATATCCTTCAGTATGTTTTTAACAAATTGATTATTGGTTTTTAGTACTGTTGTAATTAATTGATTAAATTATATGAGTAAATAATTGTTGAGAAATAGGCTGCATGATGAATTAACAATTCCCACTAACATTAACATTTCAGTATGCAACGCACATAGAATAAGAACAACATGAGAAACAACAATAAATCTCTTGTTTGGATAACAAACAATAATAATTTTATATATCATAAGACATACAAAGTAATTTGTATTAATTGAAATTTGTGAGTGAAAAAAATTTTGTTTGTGAATTAAACTTGTTTAAGTAAAGATTAAACAGTTTGTGTAGTACAAATCTGTAATGTAAATTGTAAGAGTTTGCTTACTAAGTAGTCTTTCTTTGATTGTAATTTTTTTTTTTTTTTTTTTTAAATTAAAATATTTTATGGAATGCTTGATGAAAATTTGACTTTTGGAAAATATTTTTTAATGCAGGCCAGTGTAATGGATCATATATGCCAGAAATTTGAGATAGATGTTTCTTTTAGGTTTGGGGTTTTCTTCAGTTGAACTTCTAGCAATTTGTATGGTGTCCTTTAGAAGGATTGTATCTATAACCTAATACCTTCACTAACTCGCAAACATGTTCAACAAAATTTGTCTTTTATCATTTGAGTTTTTAGCTCTTCACAATTACTATTGCAAAATCTCTAATAAAAGTTTTCTATCTATTGATTTGTCATTAAAATACAATAGTTATTCAAGAGAATTAGAATTACTACTTTTCGTCAAGTTAACAGGAAAAATTTTTAACATTTAACTTGTGGGAATTTATTAATATAATGGACACAATTCAATATAAATAAACAGACCACAGATTAAAGATATGCAAAGAGAAATAAAATCTATCCTTATCTTTTTGGGCCTTAAGTAGAAAAACCTTGTCTGATAAAAATACAATGACAACAATTCCAACATGTTTTCTATTAGGTTTATGCTAGGGTAGGCAGCTTTATTTAGTGAATGGACCTCAGTTGTCTTAAGTAAACAGTTAAGAATTATTTTGATATTTGTTATGTTCCCAGAGGGATGAAAATGTGGTTTTGTGGAGAAAACTAAAAAATGAAATGAGAGGATAACTCTTAACAGAGGTTTATTAATTTAATTACAAGATGGCTAGTGACTGAAGCTGCAGAAACTTCAGAATTTTCAACGAAGTATCCTGGTCCTGGGCATGACGGTAAACTGCATTTGGCAGCAAGGTCTTTGATTGGAAGGTTGTGAGGAGCATGGAACCACCTCTTAATTGCTGTTGTTCCCAGGTCCACCCTGACCCGGAATGGTAACACCTGTTAGGATCCCAGCTATGGGCAAATAGTTAACCCCCAAACTGGGGTCAAAACATTATGAAAGTATAAAAATAAACTTTTATAGAAATATGTACATAAAAATACTTTTATAAAAAAAATATACATTTTTGAAGAAAAAAAAATTATTCTCAGCAAGACATTTTTGAATACAAAACTAGAAGACATCTTCAGTTTCCTAAAATAAATAAGAATAAAAACAAAAAAATTTCATTAAAATCAGACTAAATCAACCTTCTCACTATAACTGAACATTAAAAAAATACTTTAAAACCCCACCATTCTGGCAATAAATAACCCACAGAGGTTGATATGCCGTTAAACAAAACCCAAACTAAAAACTTAATGAAGTATCCAGACTGACACTTTTGCTGTTCAGAATCATTGGTTCAGCAATTAACCTCCATTTCAAATAAGCAAGATCATAAAATACTTTTAATGCATTTGAATGATAGCTTCACAAATATCTTAATTCCCAATATCTTCTTTGTCAAAATCTAAATCGATATAAATATCAATTATTTGAGCCACAAAAGATTCTAAAGAATCTAGCAACATTGTTTTTTTAAAAAAAAATCTCACAGTGTATGCTTGAGAAATTCTCTGAAATCCTTT
Organism: Ascarosepion bandense; assembly: GCA_037127315.1. NCBI lineage: Eukaryota > Metazoa > Mollusca > Cephalopoda > Sepiida > Sepiidae > Ascarosepion > Ascarosepion bandense. Next base: position 1,553,684 of record JBBBDQ010000379.1, on the reverse strand, counting down.
TGTTTTAGGCTGTCCAACCTCAGGAATTTTCAATGGAACTTCAAATTTCTCTAGTCTCTCTGTAGCTGGCTGTTAACAGGAGCCTTCTTTGATGTTGATCTACCTTCTTCCCTTGCTGTCAAAAGATTTTCTCCCTTTATCTGTTGATTTGAGCTTCATTTATTCAGAAAATTAATCTAACCTCTTCCCCACAATATGTTATTAGAGCTTGAAACCATGTCTTTCGTTAGTCAATATATACGAAAAAATTATTGTCCATAAACTAAAAATGAATCCATTACAAATTTGCTGGGTGTTACCCGCTGAGCCAAAAAAGATATACATTTGTAACAAATTTCACATATACTATCTGGCCTTCTTAAAAATACATTTCCCTCATAAGAATGTCTTAAAAACCTAGAGATTTATAAATTCGTACAAGGCTAACTTTTTAAAATAATAAAAAATGAAATTTTTATAATTTGCCATAACTGCCAGGACAGCATCAAGTTTCAGCTGCAATGAAATTACTTTGGGCAATTTGCTAAGTTTGTCATCAACCATGTCTTTGAACTCCTCTTATGGCAGCAGTGCATTGAAAATTCTTGTCTCTTAATGCAACAAAGCTTACATGCTTGGAGATCTAATGAGGGTTGGCATTTATTTTCATCTTTGAAAATAAAAATTTGATGGCGTACCATTGATTGTTCTTCGGGTTTTTTGATAATCCTTCAGCACACATACTGGTTTAGCTAGAGATTTTTTCCCACATTGTTAGGACTCTCTTTAATGTGCTTTGAATATTTTCCAAGGAACTTGTTGGCAGATGCTCCAGTTTCAATCTGGAAGACTACTTTTTTCTTTTCCAGCAACATCATGTGCATAGCATCGTTGCTTTTCTTGCTTGCCTTCATAGCATTTAGACAATATGGATGTAAGGTGAATTTAGCTGGAATTGCTGAAAATAAAGGCATACAAAAGACACAAGACAGAGATAAAGAAACAAGCATTAATTATTAAGGCAAATTACAGAGAAGAAAAGTCCTTGCAAAACTAGTTGTGTTTGTGGCTTTAGAAGTTCAGCTATGAAATGTTCTTTAATGTCCAAATAAAATAGACGGCTCTCAGAATGTTCAAAAGTAGCCTCAAATAAGGAGAGGAAATGTTATACCTGTTGTTCCTTGCTAGATTATTTGAAAAAAGAGAAAGATATAAGGATTTTTGCATTGAGCCCGCCAAAATTGGCATATGTGGTAGCTTTTTGCATTGAGGCCGCCAAAATTGGCATATGTGGTAGCTTTTATTGAGGGCCATTTTGATTTGTACAGTATACTCTGGGGTTGTTTTTAGTGTTGGTAGAACTTTGTGGTATGTACTTAATGTAGTGTATGGTGTAGGTGTTGTATGATCTTTCTCATGCAGAATTTATGTAGGTAGTCCAGCGATTGTTTGTGGTTTGGTAATTTGAAGCATGCCGGGAAATGGATGTTCTTGACGGTGTTGGGTATTGTGTTGTTTTTTAGACATTGTTTAAGGAAGTTGATTTGGCATCCTAACTTTGATACTTACATGTTCTATTAATTACTTTACATGGGGGTCAAGGGTCTCCTAACTGCATCTAAGATGAATTTAGTTGGAATTGCTGAAAAAAAAAAGAAAAAAGGAATACAAAAGACACAAGACAGAGATAAAGAAACAAGCATTAATTATTAAGGCAAATTACAGAGAAGAAAAGTCCTTGCAAAACTAGTTGTGTTTGCGGCTTTAGAAGTCCAACTATGAAATGTTCTTTAATGTCCAAATAAAATAGACTGCTCTTAGAATGTTCAAAAGTAGCCTCAAATAAGGAGAGGAAATTTCATACCTGTTGTTCCTTGCTAGATCATTTGAAAAAAAGAGGAAGATATAAGGATTTTTGCATTGAGCCCGCCAAAATTGGGTGTCCACTGATTGGTCAAGGAAAATCGTCTTGGCTAAGACAGACCCCATTTAGATTAGGGGTGGGTGAGAAGAGGAATTATGTGGGAGAAGTTCCCTTTTTCTTTTTTTTTTATAGGATGCTCATCCTCATTAACTTCCTTCTGTGAGGTGGTGTCTATGTAGTGCACACGAGACTGCTACAAATTTTCCTTGTTCCTATTTTGATGTGATTCACAACTTTTCCTTTTTGTGTATCTTTTGTACTTGGTGGGGACATTTGAACTGAAAATGATTCTCTTTATTATATACGTTGATGTACACAGTATTCGTCTTATCTAGGCATTTGATCGAACTAGCAAATTGGCATTCCTTATGTGTGGTACTTTTCTTTGTTTCTGACACCTTCATCACATAAGTATGAGCAAACTCGATCTTCATGGCTTGGCTCTGTACTGCAGCCTTAGATTCTTGCAAGTAAGTATCTATTTCATTTTGAAGATTGAGGAACAGAATTTTCAATAGACCCTGCTGTGTATCTCTTCATGCCAGTAACAATTTAGTCCCTCATCAGAGAATTCTGACACTTATCATAAAAATTGCAAGTACTTGACAGAATTTGCTAGCTGCTAAAATTACTGTCAAAAAATTCACACTTGTCTTGGTTTCTTTGTCAAAATTCAAAGCATTCATAGGTCTTGTGACACCAATCCGATATTGTTCAAAATATCTATAATTTCCTGAACAGTCTATTCAGGTTTAATAAATTGTTTACCTTGATAAATTGTCATGGCCTCATCTCTGAGGCAATTCTCAAACACGGCTCCTTGTATTTCTCTGGACCTTCTACTCTGTTCAGTCAAAAAATTGTCCATTGTTTGTGAAACAGCTTCCACCTTTTGACTTTATTCAACCCAAAAACCAAACATTTTAGAGTCTAATGGGCAAACCCAAAACCCTCAACAGATCACTTCATCACTAGCAATTGTTAGAGGCAACATGGTGAAATTGAGACAAGAATGTTTCACTATGCACACCTGCATATGTGGAGATCAGTTTGCTACTTTACAAAAGTATTTGGCCATAAAAGATCAAATTCATCTCACATGAGACTACTAAGCACAGATTCCAGCCATAAACATTTCATTTTATTCTTTATTATTAATAATTGTTATCCTGATGGTTATGACATGGTAAGGTTATCTTATTAAATTTTAATAATACTTTACATGTTATTAATTATAGTTGACAACAAACAATTATATATCATTGAGATAGGAAGAAATCCTGTAAAATGTATTTACAAAATGTTGCTCACATCATAATAATAGTTACACCATCAATTGTCCAAATTTTTTTCCTGTCAGGGGAAGAAACCTTGAAACACATGACCTTTTAAAGATAATATCATATGAAATACCATATTAAAAAAAAACATCTATACACACAAAAAAAAGAAATTCAAAATTATTTTTTTTAATCTTAGTGCTTGATGATTTGTATTAAGCTTTTCAATTTTCAATTAGTAAATATAATCTTCACGTAACCTAATACAGACAGTGATTTGAAGAAATTTTAAAAGATTTTTGAGACTTATTATAATTAAAAAATAAAAAATAAAAACAATCCTTGCAAAAATTCATTGAAAAAAATCTTTTTTCTTCAGACTATGATATTCTTAATATATATTATTTATTAAAGCAATAAAAAGCTTATATAAATAAAAATGACAGTTTCATTGCATGTTTTTCAGCAAAGTGGCTACTGTTTGGAAAAAAAAATGATTTACATTCCCCAAGGGGTCCTGCATTTAACTAATAAAACAAAGTTTGCAGACAGTCAAATCCTAGCAATTTAATGAAAGTAATTGGAGTGGAGATAACAGATATATACCAAGATTTTCTAAAAATAATACTTTTAAAAATAATTCATTTGTGTACAAGTCCTGAAAATTTCATCAAGTTCAGACAATTATTGATTTTTGAAAGAATTTCTAAATTAAAGTGTATTTCACTGAAATAGCCATTGTAATCTGCTGACTTACTAAAAAACAAATTTTAAACAAACTTTTAAAAAAAAATTTTGAAGGTGTTAGGATTGAAAAATGAAAAGGTACTTTAATAATGACCATAAACATTTTGAAGATAAAACTTTGTTTTTATTAAGTTTCAGGTCTTACATTATGCTATGCTGTTTTTTTTGTTTTTTTTTTGTTTTTTTTGCAAATTAATGGAAGTACCTACTTTATTCTGTTGGAAGACATTAGAAGTTTTTTGTTTTAAATAATTTCATAAAGATAATTTGCTTTTGAGTGTATTGTAACAACTGTTATATCAGCATTTTTTTTAATTTGTTACAATTGTCATATCTTTTATTTATTTATGCTAACATTAAAGATGCTTACCAAACATTTTTGACTTCTGCTTTCTTCATTTTGGGTAAAAATGTGACTTCAATACCAAAAAAGATATATGCATTTTACAGGAGAATGTTTTCTGATTGAGCCAACATGTCAAAAGTTGTTTTCAAAGTTTCCAGCTGCTTTTGGTTCCTGTGGATATTTTGAGGTGGGTAAGGATGAAATCAAAGCATTACTAAAGAATAATCAACATTCTATACTGTTGATGAGACAGACAAAATTCAAAATAGGTAAACCATTTGTTGAAAATCCTTATGGTCATTATTTACACAATTTCAATTAATGTTCAGCTGTTGTTCTGTAGGACAATTTCTTGTAGTGAATAGCATAGGCTTGGTTTGTGAATTAGGTGACAGTAAATACGAGTTCAATCCCTTGGTTGGACAGTGTGTACATGGACCCGGGGTGGGGGGGGACAGGCTAGCAGTAACTAACCAGTACTAAAAGATATGAACTACATGAGATATCTCTAGACATTGGCAGTAGAACAAGAACAGTCTCCTTCCATAGATCAAATAAAGAGTTTAGTTCAGAATTCCCTGTATTTTACTTAGATTGATATGTATCTGATGATGGCTGGAGAGTGCAATGGTCAAAACGTGATAATAACAACAACAAAGATGTAAACAATAGTGTGAATAAAGATAACCATATTATGTTGTTCACTTTGGTGTATGGCTGCAAGAGAGAAAAATTCTCGGAAACATATTTCCTTCTGTAATTTATAACTTTAATGTACATTTTCTTTTTTAAAACTAATTTGTGGCAAACATTGAAAAGTGGATATTTTACAACATAGGCTAGAAAATATATTGAGATAAATAAAATGACTAACCATATGAGATGGAAAATATGATTGGATGGAAGTTGTCTTCTACTATGAGTTCCTCCTAAGAAGTAAACAAATGAATGAGTAGTACTTTCAGGCTGATATGAGGCGTCAATTGGCAACAACGCTCTCTCTACAGTTATGGTCAGTCAATTTGCAGTGCCTGTCTCCTACAAGTTTTGGGTTGCATGTTACCAGTAGCAGGGGAAAAAAGAATCTCTATTCTCCATAACCATTACGACATACCAATGATGAAACCCTGGTGAAGGTACCTTGTGGTAGGACAGGACAATATAGGGAGAAATGGATTCATGCCTTTCCTAAGTATTAAAATGAATTGCACTTATCTGGAATTTACCTTCAGTTCTTAGATTCTGTTTTTTTACCTATCATTGTTAACCACCTCACATCTCTGCAAATATATGAAAATATTTCTATAAATTGGCCTTTATAGTTATTTAGTCTGGCATAAGGCGAAAAGTGTTGGATACACAGTGAAAATCAAATTCACTACACAGCAGTAATGTTCTGTGGAACTCACTTGAGTTTTTAATAGAATACAAATCTCATCTGTTTAAGATTTGATTTTGTCAAGGTTAACAATTGGGGTAACAGCTTTTTGCTGCTACTGCCTGTTTGGGTAAAAGAAAATGATTTGTGACACTGGGACCTCAGGAAGTTAATCAGAAAAAAGGAAGAGGAAAGAGACTACTGACGGGATGATAATTGTTAAAAGTTAAGAAATTTAAAAACAAAATGCATTTAAAAATTGTTTTAAAACAATAACAAAAAAAAAAATCAAGCAGTTCCAAGAGGAATCAAATCCAAATTTAACTTGATGGAATTCAGCAAGACTGAGCAAAACCAAGACTATCAGTTCTTTCTGTCGATAACAAAGACAATATATCATCAAAGATGTCGGTCATAGAAAATAGAAAAATGGTAAAAGAAAAAATTGTGTTTTTTTTTAATCATGTCACCCCAAGCAAGGCGGTAATGCCACTGATGCGCAGGGGGCTACGTAAGGGTAAAAAGAATGGAAAAGAGAAAGCTGGAAACCACATCCTAAACAGGAAACAAGGGATGAGCCTCTTTACCTGTTCAATAAATGTGGGTGGAGTGTGAACTGGGCGATAGTTTAGTCTATCTACTCCAATTGAAAAAAAATAAAATAAAAAAGGAAAAGAGTGAAAAAATTGGAAAAGAGAAAACCGGAAACCGCATCCTAAACGGGAAACAAGGGATGAGCCTCTTCACCTGTTCAATGGTTACTAAAATAACATCTGAATTGTTCTGAACAAAGAGCCAGGAAAAATATCTGACTTGTGTTGGCCACTCAGAAGAAAAATATCCAGACAAAAATAAAAATTAGCTCCTAAGATTGGGAGATGGGTTCATTTATTTTAATTTCTGTGACATTGTCAAGATTTTTATAGTTGACATTAATTTTCTTTTTTTTTCTTTTTTCAATTTTTTTATTTATCTATTTTTATTTTTTTTTATTTTTTTATTTTTTTTGAGACCAACTCATTATGATTAATTACTAGACTGAAGTGTCCATAGGTAACAGGCTGTGGTCTTGTTAACTAAGAAATATAGACAGAGAAACATTCTTGAGATTAATTAGCAGGGCGTCATCCAAATTGGCTCCAATTATCTTAGATACGGACAACTCTCTGACTTTGAAAAATCACTTAAATCAACCATCGTGAGACAAGATGATCAAGAAAGATTAATTACTGGAAATCTTTTCACCTCAGTCAGTCAGTTAAGTACCATACGTGATACACGTTTTAAGCGATCATGTTTCAAAAGAGGCATGACTGACTGGGCAGAAGATTATCCCGCAGTAGGTTGCCATTGCTTTCTGTGGTAGACTGGTTGCCAGCCAAGGCTATAAAACACAATCTGTCCTATAATTTGACTCATAGCTAGAAGGGAGAAGAGATGTTATATTATTAAGTAGTCATTAGTGGGGGATCAGTTTATTACTTCATAACAATAGAAAACTGTTCCCCCACTTTATGCCCAGTAGACGCCTTAATCATGTTTTCAACTATTATATTCAGTCAGTCACTTAAATGCCATACATGATATACATGTTGGGTGATCATGTCTTGAAAGAGACATGACTGATTAGGTAAAAAAATATTTTTTCAAGATTTTTAAAAAATAATAATTTCAAAAATAATTTCATTCGTTTGTGAATGAGTACTGATAGTTTCATTAAAATCGGACAATTATTTGATTTTTGCAAGAATTTCAAAATTAAATGTGTTTGTCACAGAAAAAAGTGGGTGATGCAATCTTTACGTTTCCATTGTAAAACAGTCGTAACGTTTTTTTAGCCGCTAACTCAAATCAAAACGAAACTTTCTGACAAAATTTCGAAAATGTTAGAAGGGATTAAAAATTTTTTAAAAATAATTAAAGTTAATTTAAAGGCTCCTGTGTCCATTGTAAACAGAAAAGACCAACTGAGTAATGGGCAAGAATGTAAAAGAGGCCAGAAATTTTGTTATTAGGTCACGGGATATGACAACAAACCTACCTATTTTTACTATATTGTACAGTAAACACGCATATACACACACACACAGCTTAAGCTGCTGCTGCTGCTACGGTAAAGACTTTCTCCTACTCTCACTTTTTACTATCCTTCCGTTTGGCAAAGGTGAGAGAAAGGCTGAGGAGAGTAGCGTTTAAAAAGATATAGGTAAAGGAAAAGCTCGTATCGAGAGTAAGTTGTGTAACGGATGGACAAACTAAGTAACTAATAAGCACAATTATGATTTCAAAGAATTCTTGGCAGACCTGAAGGAGACTGCCACCACCTTTAAATTTGTTTTTAATTTTTTTTTGTTTACTTTTTTCAGTGCAGTCTTATTGATTATTCCATAAAGTTTCCGATCATCAAAAAAAATTGAAAAAATTTCAGTATTTAAACAATTTTAGCGGGCCTCACTTTCTCATACAAATTTATAGTAAATTGATCCTCCATTTTGGAACCACCTGCGTTGGGGGTTGCTTTTTTTTTTAGATGGGTTGTTGCTCTTGTTTTTGTCTTTTTCAAGTTTTCTTCAGTTTTTATGATGGCATCTTCCTCGGAAACTCCAAGAATGACTATTCGAAAATTTTGCAAAGGATTCAGTAGTTGAATATGCGTAAACCAAAAAGTTAATTGCACAGGATTGATTTACTATAAGATTGTATGAAAAACTGAGCCCCCACCAAATTGTTTAAATGTTGAAATTTTTACAAAATTTTTTGGCAATCAGAAAGTTTACGGTTTAATCGATAAGATAGCACTGAAAAAAATACAAAAAAAATTAATAATCAACCAATTTGCAGGTGGTGGTAATATAGTGGTGAGTGGGTTCAAAATGGAGGATCGATTTACTATAATGTATGAAAAACTGAGCCCCCATAAAATTGTTAAAATATTTAAATTTTTCCAAATTTTTTGTAACTCGGAAACTTTATGGTGTAATCAATAAGATTGCACTGAAAAAAGTAAAAAAAAAAGAAAAACAACAAATTTAAAGGTGGTGGTAGTCTCCTTCAGGTCTGACAACCAAATTCTTCTTTGTGTCGCTCGTTGCCATCAACCTGTTTTTCACGTCAGTTTACTTCATAAGTGACTTTCTCACCCACTAAAATCAAATGAACATCATGGCAGAGGCGTGAATGGTCAAGAAGCAGCCAGATCAAGTTGAATTATCATCACAATACCAGCGACAAACCAGCAATGCATTAAGGTGTGAGCTAGATGATAATCACACTGGTTTGAAGGAACCTGAAGACCGATGCAGTGAGAGAGTGGGTTACAGAATTTCCTAAATGTTCACTCATCTAATGTCTTTATAAACTATAAACTAAAGACATTTTTTTTTTATCAAGCTATTTGGTGATAGAACAAGATACAGCAAGAAGTGGATTTACGCTTTTCTCATGGGGGGGTGCGAAATTTAGTACAACGTAAACTTGGTTGACCAATATTTTGTGCTGCTGACTTGTAGGCCACTTTTCACTTTTCTGTCGTAGAATAATACACTGATAAAAATCCTTGCTGGTTAGAAATCAGTTGTAACCTTTGGGCAGAGATCTTTTATCACTTGCCACTTTTTTGACCTCTGTCATTTAAGGTCATATCGGCTCATTATAAAATAACTTTTATTCTACTAAAAGCAAAGTAGTGACTGAGATTTACTTAGTTTAGCTGAGTATAGTCCAATCACAAAATGAAAGTAAGAATCTTCCAAAAAATACTTCTTTCTTTTTTGTGGGGAGGTTGGATGAGGGATTGAACCCTGCTACAAATAACAAATACATAACTCTCAACCAACAAGCAGGTCTTGAGATGTTTATATGCTTCGGTATGTTATTTGAAAAACTTCACTCATAAGTTCCAGCTGAGGTAATTTGTTCTCACTGACAGATTTATTGAAAAGGAAATTCGGAATGAATAACAAAAGAAAGATTGTATTATGCCAATCCATCACACTTGGCATTCTAAGTGTTGGATTTCAGCACTGACTATTGGTGCCAATGAGAAATCTATAATTCCTTCTGCTATGAGACAGACCCAAAGTCAAAGCCAAAAAGAAAAAAAAATTAAAAAGGCAATAAAAAGAATGAGAAAAATCATGAGTCTGAAAAAGACAATAAAAAAACAGATTTTACTGCCACTGTTTTGCAGGGGGTTACATTGGAGGAAAGTTATGAGAAAGAGTGACAGGTTATAGAGGGTGTCAGGAAGTGGGAAGTAAAGGATGAAATACTGATGAGTGGAGTGGATAAAGAAAGGAGCATGAGAGAGAGGATGCAGGTTAGTGAGATAGGAGATGACTTGACTTTACATTTAAATTCTTGGAGATTGTAGCTGTCGGGAAAGCAAGTAAATGGAAGGGAATTCCACAGGCGGGAAGTGCGAGAAAAGAAGCTGATGGAGTAGAATTTGTGTTTACAAATTATTGGTTTCACAGTAAAAGAGTGGGACCTAATTGCTAATCTTGTGGCTTGAGTAAATTCATGTATAGGGGGCACCAGTGAGCTAAGTTCATCTGAGCAGAAGCCATGAAAGTATTTGTAGAAGAGACACAGGGAAGCCACACTGCGCCGGTGAGAAAGTGACTGTATCTTAGCTGCCAAGTCAGATCGATCACATTAAAGATTCTCTGTTAGATTTTGTCAAGGACCCCTAGGTGGATAGCAGGAGCAGATATGGCAGTAGTATTCAATGCATGGGCAAATGGTATATTTATATATGTGCAGGATTGTTTCAGGCAAAAAAAAATCCCTGGCAGAACCAACTTTCTTAGCAGCGGATTTAACTATGGATTCTATATAGTCATTCCACATGAGGTCTGTTGTGAGAGTTAAGCCGAGGAGGTGCAGTGTTTAAATTTTTGAAGATCAGAGTAAACTAGAAAGCAAAAAAAAAGTTTCACAAGTGAAAACAGTAAAGAAGAAACCTCCCATAGAATTCATGTTGACATTTAGCAATTGTGATTGTAAAATGGTGAGACCGAGCTACCAATTTACTGCAGCGTTTAAATTTATAAAGTCTAAGTACCAAAGAGGAAAGTTCATTCAAACAGTTACCATGATAGCTTTCATGTGCATCTTCTATAAATTCTATGTTATGGTGTTGGGAAAGTGATCAAAACCAAGATGCCAGGTCAGGAATAATAACATTGCAGATTCTTCTTGGAATGTTGTCAAGAATTTCTAGATACATAGCAGAAGCACCAAACTACATGTGACAATACTATTCATGGGCAAATGGTAGACTTATAAAAGTGTAAGATTCTGGCATAAAAAGTTCTCTACTTTCCTAGTAACACATCTAGTAATTCAATATAATAATTCCACTTCATGTTGGTGAAAAGTGCAATGAGTCAGTCTTTTGGAGATTAGCATTAGCCATGCTAATGAAAAGATAAAAAGGTTTCTTAAGACAATTGTTTTGGAGGCAATCAAATTAGCAAGCCATTTCTTACCTCTGTTAACAACAACATCTAACCTTGTCATATGTCTTTAAGATATATAAAGCAACACTCCGAGCTTCATCATTCTTATTTAAAATTTAACTGAGTCATATCGTTAACACATCAGCAGTTTGTAAGAATCTTATAGAACAACCAGCCAGTAATCAACTAGAATAGAAGTTGAGACTAACTGACAAAAAGCCAACAGGGAAAATTGGTAGGTGGTTTAAATAATAATCTGGGAGATTCCATTATGTTACAGGCAAGTCTATTCTGTAAGCATTGATTGGCTGATAATTTCAGTGTGTATATTGAGCTCCATCAATATTGAGCACAATATCCACCATTTGTCTTTGGGCCACATAGGGACATGTATTGTGTTACAACCCTGTTTATTTTTGTCTGCCAACTGGACACTAGTTGGACACACCAGGAAGTTGAGTCTCACACTCTGGAATGTTCACCTTCCTACAGGGAGACAAAAGAAGACCACCATGCTGAAAGGTAAGTTATTTGACTTCTACACAGTTGACAAGTAAAAATTCATATTTTTTGTCTGAAAGAATATTCTGCAAGGTGAGATCCTTAAGCAATTCAGAAGTTGATTAGCGCGTCCAGGACTTTGTCATAGAAGAGGTAGAAGACAAATTGGTCAATAGATGATGTAATCAGGATGGTTTCTCCTTTCAAGCCGATATCCACTGCACCACAATGCAAATCTTACAATAGTCAGTCAGTCAGTTAAGTGCCAAACATGATACACACTTGGGCGATCATGTCTCAAAAGAGACTTGACTGACTGGGCAGAAGATTATCCCGCAATAGGTTGCCATTGCTTTCTGCAGTAGACTGGTTGCCAACCAAGGCTATAGAACCAAATCTGTCCTGTTATTTGACCCATAACTGGAAGGAAGAGATGGATTAATACCTTTCCCAAGGGTATTTGCACGTATATGATTGCAACGAATTCAACTGGAATTTGAACTTGGCTCCCTGATTTCTCGTTCCGAGTCGATATCCACTGGACCACAATGCACATCCCTTACAATAGTACCGATCTATAATAATCAGAGGTATAGTAGCCATAACCTAGCCGTGATTCTTAATGTGAGTGTTGAGCTGGTATTGCCTGTGTCAGTTTATTTATTTTTGGCTTTGTGACTGAAAGGGCTATATGGGCATTGTTTGCCACGTTGAGTCTGCTACGTTTCTTGCTCTTCATTCCAAGGACAGTAGAAAAAGCTTGTTCACATAGATAAGTTTTTGAAAATCCTATGAGAATTTGTACTGCTCTAGAGGCTAGTGTTGGTGTATCCTTCAGACGAGAGATCGAAAAGGTGTCTTGACCAGACTTGGTCTCAAACAAAAGCTTCCATGCATTGTTCATGATGAGTGTGAGAAATTCTTCTTTTGCTGGATAGTCCTCATCAGGAATGATATCTTCACTCACAAGGTAAGGATTTCTTACCCATTCATTGTTAGAATTATTCAAGTTTGGAAAGTACTTACATAAGTTTTCCAAGAGGCCATTTAGGTGACTACTGACGTCTGTCTTCATCTGGTTGAGGATGCCTTCAGAATTAACTTTATCAAGGAAGGCATCCAATGCAGAAAATTGTGCAAAAATTCCCTTTTCAATATGTCTGGTTCATAGTTCCAATTTCCTACAAACTGAAGCAATATTGTCCTGAAGTTCCAATGATGTGTGTCTTCCTTGCAGTTTTAAGTTTTCGGTGTTTACCTCAGCAAAGGTATCAGCTAGATAGCACAAACATGTGAGCCATAATTTATCGTCAAACAGATCTGTGAGTGAGGATCCTTTCTCATGCAGAAATATATGAAGTAAGGCTTGAAAGAAAGATACTTTAAGAGAGATTGGGGTAGGGGAAATTCTTCCTTAAAATGCTGTCTCGTTAATAGTTTGGCACAGTGTGAAATTATAAGCTGATTGCCTCTTCCAAACCAAACATCCATTACCCCGAAAATATGGGCTCATTACCCAGCTGGGGTAATTTATCCCAGGGTTGGGAACCATGGAGTTAGAGGATTACAAAGTAATAGGTGTAGTTTATTTAGTTATGTGGGGAAGATAACAGTTAACCCTAGACTTGAACTGGTTAAGATTGTTGTGATTGAGAAAATATCCTCTTGGGAGCAGTAGTTCAAGTGGGACTTAAAACTCACAAATGGAATACTGAGGGAATGAGGATGGTTCACCACAATGTAATAAGGTAGATTCTCATTGTGAAGGTTAGAACTAATGGATCTAAGGAATGTATTTCATCTAAACACTTACCTAATCTATATATATAAAAGGTAATCTGTGAGTCTGTGTGTGACTGTTCCCTAAGCACGCCTACATTTTTTAAGCTACACCATTCAAACTTTCTAGGGACACATATCTACAGGGAAGTCAGGTCGACATACTTTTTGAGTTTAAGTTCAGCAATTTTCCCTCTCACACTTTTTGGCCAATGGAACCGATTGTTTACATTTGCTCCATAAAACATCTAAGATATAAGATGGTTGCTAGATTACGTCACAGAAATCAAAACACACGTGTCAAATGCGACTAAAATATTTTTTTACTAAAAAAAAAAAATGAACCTTTATATTTAATTTTTATTCCGACATTTTAAAAATTCATTTGGTCAACAAAAAAATGTAAATATTTTACCCCGTAATTTTGAAACAAAAGAAAAAAATAGTGCCAATGTTTAATTTAATTTTTTAAGCTTTTTTTTATTTCACATTTCATATTTCATACTTCAGAAAATAAAATAAAAAAAATAAAGCTTTATAACAAAATAAATAATTTTTACTTTTATGTTAAATTCATTTAGTCAACAAAAAATGTACATATTTCCCCTGTAATGTTGAAACAAAAATAAACGCAATGTTGTTTACAATACGTGCGGCACATGAAGCAGAAACACTGGAAGAGTGACATTCCCGATGTGTCCATGATGCAACTGCGACACGCAAAATGTTATACTAAAGTGTTCTGAGTTGCACTGGCAATGCTGGACTATGATGTTAGTGATAAAGAAGTGAGAGGTTTGTGACATTTTGTCTGTGGGGAAAGGGGTTGTAGGGTGGGAAATAATCTGTCACCCACAAGCAGCCTTTGAGATTTGAAAAAGAAATCAATCGACCGGCAGTTGAGAACGAGGGAAAATTTACTCGCCCTAAAATCAATTTTCTTGACTGACTCCATTTTCTTAATAGTTGCCTTATGTAAACATATCATGAATTGCTGATGGAAAACAAAAACTGAAATTTTAATTAAAATTTCAAAATTTTTTAAAAATAATAACAACAAAATTTGATCTTTCCTCTTAATAGCATAAATATTTTGATGATAAAACTTTGTTTTTATTAAGTTTGAGCTCTTTTAATATCATGATATGCTATTTTTTTTTTTGGGGCAATTGAGTGGAGGTACATAAATTTGTAGTTTCTTTCTTCTGTTTGACTACAACCTCCATAGATGATGAAAAATAACAAATCTGATTTTCTTAATGATTTTCTATAAAAAAATTACTTGTATAATTTGTTTTTCGGTGCATGGTTGAAAGAAGTATGCATATTTTTTTTCTTTCTTTTAAATGTTTGTTTTTACTTTTCGTAAGCAGTGAGGAAATATAGATGTTGAGTCAAGGATAATATTTTTCCAAATAAGTTTCTAAAAATTTATGAGCATCTTTAATCTGGGCAACAAAGATATTTTGGCTCCACTCTGGAAGTGTTAATTAAACCAATGTTTACACTGACCGGGACGATAAAAGCGAAACAGGAGCTTGTCAAACTAAATTCCATTTGTCAGATTTTGCTTTGATGATTGCAGGACGTCACTGTTTTTTGTTTAACCACACATTTCGATCAGGTGCCATGCATAAGACCAAAGAGTTCAATAATGTCATTGTAGGTCCTTCTAAGTAACTTGTGAATCTTCAATGGCATACTTTTGGGTTGCAAAAAAGAATTTCTATATTTGAAGGGACATGTTTCATTGCAAGATTTTTAATCAACCGTGGACAAGTAAAGCAATAAATTTTAATCGCCCACAAAGATGTGGAGACACTTTGAACTTTATCGAGAGTGGAAATTGAGGACTGCACAGCTCATAGTGATATATGGCAGTGGTTTTCTATTTTTGACCTGATCTGGCTCTTGTAAAGATAGAGGATAGCAGAACGTGTTTACTTAAGCAGTACAGGAAACAGTATTTTTTCTGTGCTTTTAGCGATGGATTGTAGGTGTGAGTTCAACTTGAGGTTTGGGTTGATTTTAAGGTCCAATAGACGCTCAAGTCATGGGGCCTCCCTGAAGGAACATCCATTCATCTTGACTGGTGGTAGTTTAAGGCTGGATCAGTGATGATAGAATGTAACTAGTTTGGTTTTCAAGGTATTGTATGTGATCAACCAATTTTTCTCCCTATTGATATGTTTTAGTCAGTAAAATGTCAGAATAGTCAGTAAAATGTTTAAGTTTAGCCAAGACAATGATTCCGTTTATATAAGAACAAATAACAGACAAGACAGAACTTACAGCACAGAGAGGTGGGGTTTAGATTGCAATAGTCACCAAAGTAATCAGTCCGAATATTACTTAAATGACACACAAATATTATGCCTTGAATGCTACTATTCTTTACTTAAATAGACCATTTCAGACAAAGGGCCATTCCATCATTGAGAGTGCTGCCGGGGTGTCAGCCACTCTACAACAGAACTGAATACTGAGTTCGATCTTCACTGGGTGCCTCATACTTTTGGCCTTGTGCCACATCTAAGCTACACTTGAAAAAATATTATATATCAAGATTGTGTGTATTTGTGGGAAGTATAATATTACATGAAACAAAAGTAAATATAATGAGACAAGGTAGAAATGTTATAAACAACATGTTTTGGCAAGAACATCTGCTGCTTTTGGCTTCAGCTTAGAATAAAAGACAACGAACCCCCACAAACTAACAAAAGTTACAAAAAAGGCTTTAAGATAGGTATATGTGTGTGTGTGTGTGTGTGTGTGTGTGTGTGTGTGTATATATATATATATATATATATATATATATATTTCATTTTCAAATGAGTTATTTTGCTACCCTGTCTTCCACCATGAGTGGTTTCTTCAGGTGATTTTTAATAAAAAAATTTTAAAAATTATTAAAAATCGCCTGAAGAAGATACCACTCATGGTGGAAACCAAGGTAGCAAAATAACTCATTTAAAAATGAAAAATATTCAAAAGTTCTACAATACAATTGTATAGAACACTTTTTAATACAAATGTGTACTGGTCTAACCCTATTAGAATAAAAAACTAAGTATTAAACAGTCAATATATATATATATATTCTTATGTTTTACTCACAACTCTGAGTTTCATGAATTTCAGTAATTTTTAGGTGATTAACATATCATACTGGCTTATTTTCGATTTGAATTATTAATACCATTCCTTTCTTAAAGTTCATTATGGGTAAAATTGCATGTACTAATCTTTTTATATTTATTAAATGTATAAACAAGTTAGGTTAATAATGGAACCTAAAAATGGGATAGGATACTAAAAACATGATGGGAGAAAAAAAAAAAAATATATATATATAAGCTAGAGACATGCTCTCTAGGTAGGCAAGGTATGTAGTGAAGAAAATAGAGTGGTAGTTATATTTTCCTTCTGTAACACAATATGCACCAACAAAATTATGAAGGTTTAATATGCATTAAATAAAAAATATTTTCTTTTTTTTTTTTTGTAGATTTACTACACAAAAATCACAAGCTGCCTACCTGAATAATTATTGATTGCACATGTCTGATACAAGGATATATAAAAATGAAAACTCTACTTTTGTTGGGCTGATTTAAAAACCAACAGCTTTAATATGTATAAGTAAGCGGTATCATTGGTAATTGGTAAGGATAATTCCATGGAGGATATTAATCTGATGAGAACTAACAGAGTATTGTAATGAAAGTAAATTGGACAGATTTTTACAAATCAATTGGTAATAATTTATTTCATGAATATATAAATATTCAACTCTTCAGACCAAAAGTTTTTACTAAAATGAATATATATATATATATATATATATATGTAATGAATTATTTTGAACATTATTTTTACCGATACTCGTATTTAAGTAGATATTCTGTTTTTAATTAAACAGTATTTTATATTTATATCTACCGGCCTGATTATTTCACGATAAATTTTTATGACGAAAATGTGTGCTACCCAGCAGGATCCGAACATGTGACCCATTTGATCTGGTACTGTCTTGACCACTCGACCATGGATAGCCTCTTGATCAGACAAGGTTTTTATCATGCTTATATAACACAATTTGCTTCAGGTTTGGCTCTAATTAGGTATAATTGTAGTTCTTAGTCTCAACCATGATATCATTTACTCAGAGGACTTATTTAGCCTTCAAAATTCATTTTATGACGAAAACAACTGATTTGATATCGATACCAGGAAATCAAAATTTGACTTACATCTAATCATTTTTCTTTCAGTCTACAGTTTCACTTTAACTGGAAACAACTATTGCTTTTTAGTCTTTCGTGCCAATGTCCAAAGAGTTTGAGCTCCAGGACCATGGATTAGTTTTAAGGCTTTCATTACACCCGAGCAACACCGGGCTATACTGCTAGTATATATATATAACAAACAAACAGAGTCTTTCTGGTTTCTAGTTATTGGATGTTATGAGGTAATTTAATTTCTGGGCATTGCATATCTTCAGAGATCCTGGCACATTTTCCTGACATAGTTTTGACTTTACTTCTAACCTGAAAAAGTTGAACTCAGCAGACATTCTCAGTGATGTGCGTCCTTTATAGCATTTCCACTTTATCTTAATATCAAGATTATATTTCTGTAGTTTGAGTTGAATAAATTGCACACTGTGTAAACCTCATGATAGCAGTATGTGACCACTTCACTGGTGTTCAGCTGAGGGACTACAGCCTGGACTGCATAATGCTCTTTTACTTCTTGCTCGTTGGATTGGAGGGGGCACCCCACATGTTCAACAAAGAATCAATAAGGTTTGGTCTGCATGCCAACTGGGAGAAGATCAATCTGATGCATATGGGTTATGGAGCCTATCCACAGCCCATCATCATTGGCAATGATTCATAGCCAGGTAGGAAGAAATTGATGTTCGAATCTAGAAGTGAAAAGCATTTGACATTTTTTCTGTACTTGTGCACAAATGACCAATGACCAAATACCAAAATGACCAATGCCCAGAATGATCACATTGCCAAGGACCAAACAGCCAGTGCTAATATGAAGTGAAAAGCATTTGACATTTTTTCTGTACTTATGCACAAATGACCAATGACCAAATACCAAAATGACCAATGCCAAGAATGATCACATTGCCAAGGACCAAATAGCCAGTGCTAATATGAAGTGAAAAGCATTTGACATTTTTTCTGTACTTGTGCACAAATGACCAATGACCAAATACCAAAATGACCAATGCCCAGAATGATCACATTGCCAAGGACCAAATAGCCAGTGCTAATATGAAGTGAAAAGCATTTGACATTTTTTCTGTACTTGTGCACAAATGACCAATGACCAAATACCAAAATGACCAATGCCCAGAATGATCACATTGCCAAGGACCAAATAGCCAGTGCTAATATGAAGTAAAAAGCATTTGACATTTTTTCTGTACTTGGGCACAAATGGCAAAATGACCAATGGTTAATGACCAAAATAACCAATGACCAAATAGCCAGTACTAATATTGCAACGCCTCCTTCCTATCAGCCTATGGTTCAGCAAAAACTGCAAATAGCTTATTTTTCTATCCCTGGCTCAATCGAAAACATTCAACACTATGGTTGATTGATGAATTGATTTCTTTCGCCCTCAGTTCATTTTGCCCCCACGTTGTGATTAAATGATTGCAGACAGGCTGAGATTTGTTGTCAATATCCTGCCTTGGCTTTGATCTGAAGAGTGAAGGTATACAGCAATAATAAAAAAATTAGATAACTACTCGGAGAAGAATGATGAATAATAAAAACAATATTATGATTTATCTCGTACTAGCAGTATAGCCCGGCGTTACTCAGGTGTAATGAAAACTTTAAAACTAATCCATGGTCCTGGAGCTCAAACTCAGCCTAAAGAATATTTGTGCAAAGTTTGGTGAGAATCGGATAAAAATTGTGGATTTGTATAAAGGACATACAGACAGATAAACAGACACACACACACAAACATCTTGCCTTATATATATATATATATTATCAATTTTCTGCACTATTGTAAGAACTGCAACCTTGAAACATGAATATCGTTTCTTATGTCTTTGTCTATGAGCGTATCAAATTTGATTAGAATCGGATCACTCCTTCTATAACCTGATTTTTTTGATTATCGATTTTTGATATTTATTGGGGGTACCTCAACACAAAACCTAGCTAAGAGCACTCGCAGACACTTATAGTACAACTGTGTAAATTTTCAAGAAAATTGGTTCAGCCATTTCGGAGTCTATAGGTAACAGACGCACAGATACACACACACACACACACACACACACACACAAAGTTCCATTTATAAACAAGTTTTGATTTAGATATTATACAATGACCTTGTTAGTCGTATACATGCAGGGTTGTTAATCTAAATTGGTCCTCAAATCAGATGCAACATTTGGTTAAATTGGTATAGGTTGGTTGAAGTACAGTTAACGGAGTTTGTTCAATTGACGTTTATTAATTTCTTGGGTAGTCTGGCTCAAGGCTGGTGTGTTGGAGTTATATCAGGCAGTAGTCTTGTGTAATCAATCTCCGTCTGTCCTAACACTTGAATCTCTGATTTCTCTCTGTTCAATTTCTCTCTTTAATTTTTTATTGGTGTTGGCCAAGAACTGGTGTAGAGGTAGGTGGTCACCCTTCTCCTTCTTCAAGCATGACAGCAAGGCAGTAGGAGGCAAGCAATAAGGTTTAAAGTTCCCAGTTCTATATTCAGAATTGTACCACTGGACAATAACCACAATAGTAGATTAAAATATTTATTTGTGAATTTTATGGTATAGTCATTGTGTGTTTAATTATTGGGTTGGGCAGAACAAACTCAGTGAAAACTGAACTAGTAATAAGTGAACAGGACTAAAATGTGAATGGGATATCCCTAGACACATTGCAATGAGAACTATCTACTTCCATAGATTGAATAAAGGGTTCAGTTCAAAATTCTCTGATTGACAGACACCTGAAGAAAGAGCGAAAGTACAATGGCTGAAATGTTTGTAATAATAACAACAAAGATGAGGATGTTAGTCCAACTGTAACTTACAAGAAATCACAAGTATTTAATCATTTAAAATACCTTTATCCTGCATAATTTGTTTTTCTACTTGAGTTGCATTTTTATCTTTTCTTAATGTGTAAACCTACATCAGGCTCCTTTCTCAGCTTTTCAAAAACTGAACAAATTCCCAACCTCACAAGACTCACGTGAGTTTTCTAAATATTGTTTATGGAATAAATGTACCAGAAGGCATAAAATAAATACCTTTACATTCTTGCAACATGTTCCATCAGGATAATATTAGACTGTAGCGTAGGGAGCTAGTTAATTTTTTTTCTTTCAGCCTTGTATCAGACTTAACCGAACTCCCTACAGCTTGCAAGTTTTATGCAGAGTTATAATCATCAGAAGGTTTTCATCAGCAGGTTGGAATGTGTAGAATAGTGTGGAATAGCGTAAGAAGAAAATATACATTTTGCATTTTAAAATAGAAATTTATTAAAGGGAAAGACTAACATAAGTTGTAGGAGTTAATGTGCAATTAGAAACATTATTAAGAGGTTAAGGATAGAGTTCGTACAAAATGTTTGTAGTATTAATTGTTGAAAGAGATAAGGAGAAAAAGAGAGAGGACAATGTCCAAGTCGCTTGAAGTTGAAGTTACATTTTAGATGTGTGTCTCTCTCTCTCACTGCTCCCATCTCTCTGACTCTTGACTGACACCAAGGTCATTTATATAGTCCTTTTGAATTTTGTACTGGATCACTAAGTCCTTTCAAGTCTTACAAGTCACTCCCATTGGTCAAAAATCATTTAAACACCTACTTATGAAATCTGGTTTCAACATTTTCTTTAAGCACATGATCACTCCTTTTTCTATTTGGGAAAACCAGGATTTCACATGTCATTGTGAATTTTTGTAAAAGTGAAAAAGTGAGTTGATTTTAATTAATTTCTTATCCGCTACAAGACCACATGGTAACCATGAAAAAATGGTTACAGCTTGATTGGTAAATTTAATCTTATTTGCTATTATTCAATGGATATTGTACATTTTTTTCATTCTGCTCTTTCAGAACTCTGTAAAATTTGAAAATATCCCTAGAGTAATTCTTTGCTGAGAAATATGAACATTTCTAGAGGACATAATTAAGCAATTGTCTGCAAGATGACAGAATATAGTAGACAAAATGGCAGCTGTCTTGTGACAGAAATAAAATTGTTTTATTTTTACTTAATAAACTGAATGAAAGCACCGTTTGGCCACCCAGTGCAACATATGATGATGAAGTGAATCAGAAAAAAAATACATTCTCGACACAGATGACAATTTGTGTATCAAATCATGTTATAATGATTGTTCATTTTCCTATTGTGCATTTAAACTCGGCTGCATTCCCTTCTAAATATCCTTCAGATACTGTTTATCAACAAATAACATCATCAGAGTATCATTTATTAATGTTAACAGGTTTTATCCAAAGCTAATGAGATAGACTTTCATAGAATTTTTAAAGAACATTTTCCTTTTCATACACTTATCAAGTCTAACTGAATATTGAACCACTAACAATGTTATCTTTGGTTAAGTTTTCTAACTAGACAGCTATCACTTCATACATTGTAAAAGTCCTACTTTGTGTAGACAATAATTTAAATAGTTTTTATCACTATTTAAAATAGTGATGTCCATAAAATGTATGTTAAAAGCTTTAGTTTTATTAAGTAATAAAAGTAACATTTGTGGATTTGTGGAAACTCATTTTCCCTTCATTTAAGATAAATCATAGAAGTAGGTACTTTACCAGAAATAATAAACTGAGTGAAAAGTGAGATTTTTTAGCTAACAAATGTCTTCCACAATATAGTTGGAGAGGAAGGAACATTACATTTCTCAGAGGCCTGCTCTAAAATCCAAACCATGAAGAAGTTCATTAACTGGAACTAACCAATAGAAAACACTTGAAAAATTCAACCCCAATAATAATAAAACCTACATATTTTGGAATGTCAAGTCTAAGTGGGGAAACGGACAATGAGTACAAGTCAAAAATTAATAACAATGATTATCTCCCTTACCTACTCGACTTCAACAGCTGTGAAAAACTAATATCATTAATTTTAGTATTTTAACTTTTTTTTTTTATTTAGCTAAAGAGTTTTATAATTACTAAGATATTTGTTTCAGTGCAATATTTTTAGGAGTGTTTTTTTTTTTGTTTTATTTTAAATATTTCTTTTTTTTTTTTTTACGAGATTAGAAAACGTTATCTTTGTATAGTAGTTATCTCCCCCAATGAGTCATTATCCGCTAGGGGGCGCTACACATAAACACTGTAACCACAAAAACATCGTGATTATTGTTGTGGTGTTTTAGTCCCCATATTATTATTAACTGCTTAGATGTTATTTAATCTCCATCCTGCGTTAAAGTGACACAGATTTGTTTACAGAGACGCATACAAACAAATCGGCGAACATTATTTGTGGTTTTATACAGACAGAAAAAAAAGGCCATCATCATCATCATCATCATGTTACTTGAGTGGTGTCGGCTAATTATCAACTGGGGTCAGGACACGATCAGATGGAAATACCTTCAGCTGAAATATACTATTTCGAAAATTCTTATTTCGGTCAGTATTTTCATAGCTCTTCTATGGATGTCTCTGTTCATTTACGGCAGTTTTTATTATCTGTATATGCCGAGTGTGTCCCACCAGTGGAACTGCAACTTCCTCTTCGATGTTTGCGAGAACGGAGTCGGAGTTTGTTCTTTTCCGACCGCGCACGTGGATTTGACAGATGACGACGAAAACCTGGTTCTTACCCCGGGACAGGCCTACAAGATCTTGCTTGATCTGGAATTGCCAGAATCGGCTGAAAACAGGGCCACCGGGATGTTCGTCATTTCGGCAAATTTTTACAATTCAAGTGGGGACAGTGTTAGAACATCGTCCAAGACAACGATGCTACGTTACCGTTCTAGCCTTTTGCGAAGTCTGACCACCTTGGCTTACTCTCCATTCCTGGTAACGGGCGCTCACGAACAAAAACAACTTTTACACATCGAAATGTTCTCAAAATATATGGAGAATTCATACAACCCAGCTTTTCGTGCTGTTCTACAGATGCGAACCCAAAGTTTACAGTTATATTCTGCATCGCTCAAAATTTACGCCCATTTCACTGGATTACGTTATTTAATGTTTCATTGGCCGGCTACATGTGCCGTGTTAGGCACAGGTATTATACTTTCTTCTCTTATGTTTGTTGCAATGTTGTCCTGGTATAATTATTTCCATAGCGGTCATGTTGTTGTTCAGCCCAGCAGTCACCGGCTTCTGTTGGAAGAGAGACGGCGACAAATACAAGCTCGTCTTCTCAGAGAAGGCCACTCAGCCGAGGAGGTAGTATCAGCTACCACGGGGACCGAAATTCTAATCGATCCGCTACAACTGACCGAGAACTCGTCCGGTGGGGTGGATAATGAGTCGCAAGAAGAAGGGGTTGTTACGGAATCGTTAGGATCTGCGGGTTCAGCTCGTCCCATCATCTCAACAATGTCTATTCACCCTCACAGTATTGAATCGACAAACCAAGAACAACAACATCCACTCGTCAGTCCCATCTACGATGAAAGCCCTGAGCATTTGGAATTGATGAGCACAGAAGAAGATTCTTCTTCAATTATGTCGTCAAATATTACTTTATTGTCTTCTGATGATATTGACTTAGAACTGAGACATCGACACATTTCTTCAGCACACCAAAGCTGATTTTTTTTTAATTAAGCTTTAAAAAGAAACAACAGTAACACTAGATTGGATTGCTTGGCAAATAATTTTATCTTTTTTTTTTAAGCTTAACTTTTTTAAGTGTGCTTTTTATAAATCACTGCTTATTTTATTTAAAAATTAAACAAGCTGAAGCAATTTTGAAAAAAAACATTTTTTTTCATCTTAGGTATGACAAAAAAATGTAAATTTTTATTTTTAGTAAGTCTGTGCAATGACTTGGTAAAAAAGAAATGAATGTCTTTTTCTTTTAAATATTTATTTAAATTCCTTTTTTTTTATCATGTGTGTATGCAGAATACGCCTGCCTGCTTCGCAATGTCAAAATCCCGGTCTGTCAACCAATGGTACAAATATTTATTATGAAAGAAAGAAGAAAAAAAAAATTCCCTGAAATTAATATATTAAATCGACTCTTTGTTGTCATGCTATTTTGAGGTTACACATTGCATAATTAAAATTACCTACTGGGACCAAATTTGTTTAGGATTTTCGGTTGCTAAGTAAAATGTATTGTGACTGGGGATCCATCATATACTTTTTTTTTCTTTTGGTGTACCCCTCTTCCCCGTAAGATTCTTGTTGTGGAGACCAAATACTAATTACTATGCTTTGGAGAACATAAAGTACAAGAAACTTGTTTGATCTGGAGACTTTTAATTTTTTTTTCTTTTGATTTATTTTATAAACTGACCCATCAGATTTAAACATCTTTTGTTACCACATCAAATCTACAAAGTTTGCATTCAGCCTATTCTTTAAAAATTCTTTTTAAAATAATGATGCATACATACACATATTTACAAATTGATAAACTGCTTTCTCAAATGCTGGATGAATATTTTAGATTTTATAATTTAATATTTGAAACTTTTTGTTTTTTAAATTCTGCTGAAATTTTTAATGATTTTTATTTTAAAAAATGAATCTATTTTTCTTCAATTTATTTTTTCTTTTTGAATTACAAATCTGTTATTTTTATTTTGTGTTCTATTGAAACAATCTTTTTTTATCAATTGATGAATTTGTTTTGGTTTGTAAACAATAATACATTATTAAAAATAATTATGAACTAATTTTGGTGTTAACTGTTGAAGATATTTGATCTCAAAATCTAAATTGCTGAACAATTTTATATTACATTTATTTTTAAAAATAATACCCCTGTCAATTGTTAAATTATCATATCTATATATCTATATCTATATATATATATATATATATATATATATATATATATATATATGGGTTATCTATGTCAAGCAATCCCAGACTTATACTTGTGGAAACTTTAACATTAGTAACCTCTTGTTAAAAAATAAAAAAATTTAGATGCACTTTTTTTTTTAAAGTTCTTAAGCTTATGGAGAAATTTGGTAATGAATTGAAGGCTAAAAATTAAATGTGAGTATTTATCTAGAACAAAGCATTTAATATGAAAATAGACTTTTCTGTTAGCTTTAATCAGCTGCTCTTTTAAGTCTCTGCTCATTTTGGCATGTCTTCCATATTTGTTAATTTGTTGATGGAGAATAGAATTGAAGCAAATATTAAAAAAAAAAAAAATTAGTAGGGATGCTTACAGTTATTAAATATAATTGAATATCAATTATTTTGTTTCAAATGAGAGTAGTGGAAAGTATTGTACTAAAAAAAGTCAGTTACTAAAGGAGTTAAGTCTCTAAAATACGATTTGGTATTATGAAAAAATTCCAAAAGGAAGTATATATGAGGTTACCAAAAAGTTCTCTGACTAAAAAGCTCTCTTCACGATCCTGATATTTAGTTGGACTTTGGAAAATGCACTTTAGCTTTTGAGGATGCCTTTCAATTGGAATAATTATATTTTCAAATCATCAGCAGAAGATAATCCAGTTATGGATTATAAGCCCTTGTTAGTTCTAAGTTATTAAAACTAAAACAACATGAAAGGAAACTAAACCCAAGGTACATTTACACATTTATTACAGGCCAAATAGTCAACAAATATAAGACAAAAACATTTACATCAATCGGAAATATTTAGAGCTTATAAGACTCACCAAAAGGTGGTGGAATTAGTGTTCTTGTAGCTCAACTCATGTTGGAAATTTTCAACACTACCGTTCACCTCCTTGTCCAAAGGCTCACCCTCAATCCTCCCCTGCTCAAGGGCAGATTACCCCTTTCCAGTCCTTTTTATTTTTTTGTCCCCACAACCTTTTGCCTATAATTTAATTTTCTGCTCTCTCAAATTCAAAACTATAATTCATTATTTTAAAATTTAATTCTTTTTCTTTTTAATGTTCATATTCATTGCCATTTTCTCTCAAAGACTTTTTAGAATAAATAGCAAAAAGAACACTTGTAGTTTGTAAAAATTCTATAAAATCTGCAATAAAAACTTAGTATAAAGATCAACTATAAATTTGAGTACGAAGTCAATTGAAAGCTTTTAGTTTCGGTTGCTGTGACTACAAAGTTGAAACTTTTTAAGTCCAAGTGTCTTTGGTTGCTTTTTAAAAAAATCTTTTCTTGAATCCACAAAATGATGTTGGATGCTTCATCAAGGATAAAGTTTCCCAGTTTGTTTTTTTTTCAGTCTAGAAGTGATAAAAATTTTAACAAACTCTAATAATGTCATCCTCATTATTTGTGGATGACTTACAAACTACAGATATGGATTTGCA
This sequence comes from Ascarosepion bandense, assembly GCA_037127315.1. Taxonomy (NCBI): domain Eukaryota; kingdom Metazoa; phylum Mollusca; class Cephalopoda; order Sepiida; family Sepiidae; genus Ascarosepion; species Ascarosepion bandense. The sequence goes on along the minus strand of JBBBDQ010000379.1, from coordinate 1,526,781 downwards.
TGAAGGGCACAATGTAGAGCAATAATAAAAAAACAATAATACTCATAGGAAGATGTGATATGCTTATAAAATATATTGCAACAAATAGAGTGTGGCCAGACATCACTTTGCAGCAGTTTAAAATTTTTTTTAACTTCAATAATTAAACTATATTTTAATTTAAATAACTGGCATAATTGTTTTGTAAAAATTATAGAAAATCTTTTTTTTAAATTGTCTCACTTCAAGATGGCTGTTATCTTTATTTCGTCTTTCAGACCAATTGCCAAACTAAATTTTATAACTAAATACTTTGTCTCTTGAATTACATTTCTTATTCTGACTTTGAGTTTCTGCAAAGAAGGTTTTGATGAATAATTTGACATTCTGTTCCCATCTAATAAAGGAGTTTGATCTGGGGAATATGGCAGCCAAGCAATTAATTGGATTCCTCATTCTGTTTGTGCAGAAGTACACATTTAAAAAACATAAATGCAGAAAGAGAAAAATCCAACATATCATTTTTATAATTTTTTTTTAATAATTAGAGTTTAAAATTGGTGCAGAACTTTATGGCCATCTGATATTTGTGCAGTAATAAATGAATGCAATATTTTTATTTTTAAACATCAATTTACTTTCTTTTCTTTTTCCTTAAACTTAATGCCTCATTTTGTTTTTGTTTTTAAGCATGCCTATAGCATTGTTAATTCTTTTACAATCTTTAGTTGTCAATTGTTGGACAAATTAAAAAAAAATTGTTTTTATTTTTTAAAGGTTAAACAAGAGTTTAAAGCCATACATGGATCAAATGTAATCAAATTAATCCCCAGAAAATGTATTTTTTTTTTTGTTGAGGTGGGGGTGGAAAGCATTTTAAATACACATTCTGAGTTTAAATTGTAAAATCCACCATCATCTGTCAATGGAAAATTTATTATGTGAAAACTGTCTTTGCGTTTAATTTAAACTGAACTGCATTTAACTATGAAGTATTATGTTTCAGTTGCTGAACAAAAGTTTTATGAAATATTGCAACTCCTGGAGATAAATGTGTATTTTTATTTGTTTATTTTCTTTTATCCAAACCTTATTTTGTGGTAAATGGCCATTCAAATTCATTAGGGCTTAACAAATAGCCAAAGAAATTTGCAAGTGTATGTGAAACTTAATAAAAGTTTTCCTCCATTCAAATCTGACTTTATTTACATTTTCATTTATTGTTTGTTCTGAATAAATTCCTTTTAAAAATATGAAATTCTTTATATTCAAAGCAATCTTTCCCTGCTTAAAAGATTGGTGCAACAAAATCTTTAGCCAACTACTTCTCTGAAGTTGTCTAAATTTAGTAAGGCTAGATTAAGTGTGGGCAAAAAGTTTCAAGACATTTTGAAAGTTAGAAACTGTTATTTTTATATATATATATATATATATGTATAATAAAAGAAGTAGTTATATATAAATGTGGAAAACTATTTTTTTATAAAGATACTGTAAAATTTTATACACACTTAGTATAATTAGGCTTCATCTGACAATGATCGTTTTAAATTTGTGAAAGAATTTGATCCAATAATCCACAGATTATATTGTTTTGTTTTTAATAAGTTGTAAAAAGTTGAAATGATAGAATGTTCATTTTTATTTTTGTATTTTTCACTTGTTTATTTTTCCAGCTTTGTAAATTTTTTTTTCCCCTTATTCTTTTCTATTTTGATGGACATACAAAGGACTGTTGAAAAGTTATTGGCCTAAACTCATTTCCCCAAATTTGACCAAATGACTAAACCTAAAAATGTTTGGCAGAATCTCTTCTTAGCCATTCTAAAAACTTTTTGGCATCCCCCCTTTGCATGTATATATTTATGCATATAAACATACTTACTGTCTGAGAAAAATTAAAAATGTATAAATAATAAATACAAGTTTGCAAATGTTATTAAAAAATGACAAATACTTAAATATTTTTGTAACTGCATTGTACTTGTAAAATATCAAAAATGTTATGTTGCTCTGTGTTTTCTTGTTTGTTTGGTATTTTTTCAATATTAAGCAAACAGCTTAATAATGATAAAATAATTCTGATGACTAGATCACCACAGAGCTACTTCCACATCACTTCACCCGTCTCTACAGAGTAAATGTTTTTGGAGTTGTAATAAAAATATGACACGTGAACACACACCCATAATCTGTGACGCATATTAAACAGCTGTGACAAAATAAATGCCATTTCTTTTTGGAATTGTAATAGAAAACTGAAACAAACGAGAAAGTCGTTGAAGATGAGAAAATTTTGAAAAGCTTTCAAAAAGCAATTTTGTCATTTTAAAAGTGACAAAATCATTTATGCTATTTATAGCAAAGTAGATTTTACATTGTTTTTAAATGTTGAACACAGACAAAACAATACTGAAACAACCTATTGTTTTATCAAATGGCCTTTTTATCCCTGACAAATGATGTTACTTCTAACTGCAATATTAAACTAATTCAGATAAAATTTATATGCATTAAATAAAAACTTGTAGTAATCAAATTTGATTAACTTTTTTCAATCCGTTTTTTAAATAATGAAGATTTTTTATATAATCTTTAGATGTTCAATAACTCGATTAGTCTCTCTCTTCTAAACCTTTTTACATTTTCATTTTTAGTTTTTCAAAATGTTTTCTTATTTAAAATTTCAGGAAAATCAAAGATAAAGAAAAAATGTTTTTCTATAAATTTATATCATGCATTAATTTTATCTCCGTCAAATATTATCAATAATTGAAAAGAATGAAAAATAAGTGGGCCACCCAGTTTTTAGATGATCTTAATTGGGTTTCGCTATAAAATTATCTAAATTTAACATTTGAAGCATTTTTTCCAATGTTCAAACATTTTGGCTGCTCCATAAAATACCCTAAAATTTAATCTTTTATATTGGTTCTAAGTGAAGGAAAAAAAGTGACTTGTATATTTATCTTGAAAACCATTCTTAGTGATTTTGGTTTGTTTTTAGGTTAATGCTCAATCTTCTTCAGAAGAAGCTCAATATGACTTGTGCTAAACTTGGCATACTTCAACAGATTTGTAAAATGTTAAATAAACTCTTCCTGATTAGATGGGCAAAACGTAAGCAAAAAAAAAAAAAAATGAGATAACCTAATCTAGCATGAACCCCCACCCTTCGAGGAAAAAAAAAACAAACTATAATTCAGCAGGTTACAATCAACATTTTAATTTTTTTTTTTTCAATTAATATTTAAATCCTTGGTTGAGAACCAAAAGTCACTAAAGAAATTCAGTCAGGATAATTTAGGGTAATCTTTTTAATTTAATTTTTAATTTAGGTATTGTGAAACCAATAAAATGTAAATGCAAATTCTACCCAGCAGCTTCTTTTCTTGCACTTCCCGCCTGTGGAATTCCCTTCTGTTTACTTGCTTCACCGACAGCTACAATCTCCAAGAATTCAAGTGTAAAGTCAATATTCATCTCTTATCTCACTAACCTGCATCCTCTCTGTCCACTCAACCGAGGCCGTCGCTATATATTACCAAGGTCGAAGCGATGAAATGTGACGTCACGGTAGTAGAGTCATGATTAGCGTAGCAGCCGTGTCTCTCACTTCATGACAATGTTGATAATCACAAAGTTGTTTTTTTTTTTTATAAAGATTTTAAAACTTTAAAATGTAACAAGAAAAATAAGAAAGACACATGTTTTTGATTTATGCTGGTTTTATTAATTTTAATTAAAATTAAGAAAAACAATAATTAATAAGAAAATATAAACATTATTGTTGACTACTGACTATCGGTCGTGTTTGTAAATAAACACAGTTTTAAAGACAAAACTTTTCGTTTATTCGTCTAAATTCTAAAAATTTAACACTGCTTAAATTTTCATATTTTTAATTTAATTATGAAAAATCACAATCACTTGTTTTAATTGCAAGAATTTTAAAATCATAATCACTCAAATATAGCAATCAAGCAACCATTAGAATTTAGGAACAAACAAGAAGCAACAATAACTAAGCAAATTAATTAAAAATATTAAAAAATTTAAATTCAAGCAAATTAATTCAAACTAAATAAGTTTAAGTTACTGTTTTTTAAAAATCAAGCTTTTAAAAGTTTTTTTATGTCTCAAAATTCAGTCGAATGTTTGAAGTTTTCTTTTTTTTACTTAACTTCTTACAAGTAATATTATTATTTTCCTTGCTACAAAAATTATTTAATAATGCATAAGAGCTCCAGATAATCATTTTTTTCAATGCTATGACCTTTACCACATGAGTCAACATGAAAAAGAAGTTCATCATTAGCCAAAACATTCAATGTTATGTACATAGACAATTTTCTTTGATTCATTGAATGAAGAAAAGAAGGATTCTTTACAAGTTTATTAATAACAATATAATTGTATAGTACTAAATTTGTTGTTACATCATTGGGATATAACAGAGAACCTCTATTAATTCCTTGAAAATAACTGTTTATATCAGGTCTCTTCCTGATACTAAACTTTTACAACTATAACATTTCATTTTTTTTAACGGCATAACAGCAATAAATAATTATGAATCGAACGAATTAACGATAGGATAGCTAAATCTGAAATAGATTTTTAAAAACGTCTTGAGAACTTTTAATCCAATAGATTTATTAATATCAACAAATTGTCTTTAGGGAAATTCTGCTAAAAAAACAACGGAGTTCGAATTTTAAAATAATATTTTGAAATATTTTGATTGAATCCATTGTTAATCCTACTGGATGAAATAAAAAGATAAATTTTTACCTTAAAAAAAATACACCTAAAAAATCCTAGGATATTTGGTAATTCAATTACATTTTTTAAATATTTTAATTGTAAAAAATGAAAAAAAAAATAAATAGAAATTAATGTTTCTATTTCATTTATGATGTTAAACTGTTTATAAAAAAAATCATTTTTTTGCAAAACTCTTTTTTGGTTAATGTTTTACTTACTAATTAATTTTTTAAGGATTAAAAAACCCTAAACCAACTATAAAATATTTATTCTTCAGTTAAAATTCTAATTTTTATTTCCAATTTTTTCTATGGATTAATCGATAATTAACTTCAAATTATCAAAAATAGGAAAAAAATGTTTGGAAAATATTTTTGAGGGTGTTCATTTTGTGCTAAATATTTTCTAAAAATTAAATATTTTAAAAATTAGGTTTTAAAATTCAAGTGCGGTGTGATTTAGGCCTTTATGTTTCAAATAAATTCAAAAATTATTCAGAAATAATAGGTTTAAACAAAGTTTAAATCATCATTTTCATGTTTTAATTTTCGGTAATAGTGATTTCTTGACTTTTGCAAGAAATAATTTCACGGAGTTTTCAAATAAAAAACCTTAAAAATAAAACAAATTCTTTTAAAATTGACTAAAAAATAAATTTTGTAGTTTTTGTTAATACAGGAAAAAGAATAAAACAAATTTAATTCAGGAATATTTTTTTCATGTTTAAAAACGATTCATAAAGTTGCAAGTATAGAAAAGTTAAGTAAGATTTTCATTTTACTTTCTATTCTTAAGAATTTTTTTAAACATTTCATTGAAAAGAAAACATTATTTTCTTAAATAAAATATCAATAAAATATCAATTCAAATATTTTTAGAAAATATAATGTTTAACAACTTTTTTCGGCTTCAGTTTAAGTTTTAAAACATTTCGAAAAAAAAACAAAAAAACTTACGAGCGAATAGCCATAAATTTTATTTTTTTTAATTCAGATATTTTTTAAGATAATTTTTATTTCAATTTTATTCAAAGAAATAAAAATAATATCTTATTTTATTATATTAATTTAAAAGATATAAACAAAGTGCTTTCTTTCTTGTGCTACGGCAAAAAAACTAATTTTTTAGCAAATTTTGATTTTAGCGACCGTTGAAATAAATGGTGATAAAATTTTAACTACTCACTTTGCTAAATGGACTTCTAGTAAAATTCTCCCTTTTAATGGCATGTTTCCATTTATCAAATAAATGTTTATTTTTTGGAAACGAAAAACAATGAACTTTCGGTCCATTTTTATAATTCCTTTTGCAATTTGGTTCTGAAAATAAGTTAACGCTAACGGACGCCGGGTAGTAAAACAACACTACTAAGTTTGACGTCAGCAAGTCAACTTTAATCATAGAACAGGCCTGGTAATATAGCGACGGCCTCGACTCAACTCTCATCAGTATTCTCATCCTTCTCTTACCCACTTCCTGACGCCCCCTATAATCTGTCACTCTTTCTCATAACTTTCCTCCTATGTAACCTCCTGCAAAACAGTGGCAATAAAATGCTTTGATTTAGGCGATATGATGATAAAAGAAAATTCTACTATTCTTTCTTTCTCATTCTTTCTTTATTCTCTCTCTCATGCTCCTTTCTCCGTCCATTCCACTCTCATCCATATTCTCATCCTTCTCTTACCCACTTCCTGACATCCCTTATAACCTGTCACTCTTTCTCATAACTTTCCTCCTATGTAACCCTCTGCAAAACTGGCAGTAAAATGTCTTGCTTGGGGCGATATGATTATAAAAAAAACAAAAAAAAAATTCTTTAAGAATTGAAAGATCCCTTCAGATAAGTTTTTTTATTGTCTGAAGTTCTGATTATTAGAACAACAGTATTCGGTTTTGATTACCATCGTTCAACAAATGAGCTCTCAACCTACCTCAAGTTGATGTTGCATCTATTCCTCTTAGTTATGACCAATATTTATATCCTTTCAGGCTAAGAGAAAACAATTTTGGCAATCTTTAACTTTCATGCATGCCAAAAAATAGTGTCAAAATGACATTGTTCTTTCCCCTTGACATTGCTATTATTTTAACTCCCTTCACTCCTCGGCAATGTTTATTGTCTTAAAAAGCAATGATAGAAATTATAATAAAATCTAAACATATGATGAAAATGAATTTATTCATTTTTTGTTTTTGAAAATTTACAACAGACATATTAAACATTTTATTTGTTAGATTGTTTATTTCCAAAAAAAACTTTTTGTTTATTACTCAAAAACAAAGAACTAATGTAATGCAATATTTATTATTTACCAATTTATAAAGCAATAAATATGAAAACAATTTTTTATTCATATATTTATAATAATTTATTTAATTTATTAAAATATGTGAACCAACTACAGGGAAATCCTTATTTACCAATTTATAAAGTTTGAATCAATTGAAAATTAGCTGATGTTTTGCCAATCTTTCCAATAAGCAATAAATAGTATAAATAAACAATCTAATATGTTTATTATTTTTGTTGTCAATTCTCTCGAACAAATAAAATGTATGAATTCATTTTGATATGTTTAGGTTTTGTTAACATTCTAAACTTCGGTTTTTAAAATGATGGACATTCCTGAGGAGTGAAGGTAATTAGAATAATAGCGGTGTCAAGGGAAAAACCGTCCTTTAAACACAGCAATGTTTTGCATGTGTGAAAGTTAAATATTACCAAAAATTAATTTGACACATTTTTGCTTTGAATATTGCTTGGAACTGACCTACACCCAAGGAAGATTGGGGAATCAACCGACTGAAAGATAATAATGATTAAAACAACAAAGGTGATGATATTCGTCCAAATAAGTCAATAGTTGTTTTTGTTTGCTTTTTAGTTATTTTAAAATGTTTAAAGTATTGGTCTAAGAAAAACGTGAATAAAATATGAAAAGTATTGACTTGAGCTAAAATTTAACATTTTAGTCAAAGTGTTGTAAGGGTTTCTTGGCATAAATTCCATGATTTGACTTGCTGTCACATGTTCTCATCTCTTCATTTTTTTTATTAACAACTGTCACTCTCCAACAAAATGAAAAAAGTCAACATTATCCCCAATGAAATTGTTTTTCTTTCTTATGTATTTTTATTTATTTATTTTTTTTAATCATTTCACCCCAAGCAACTCTCTTATGTAGACCCCTGTCACTGATGTGCAGGGGTCTACATAAGATAGTTGAAGTATTAGGCAAGAGGAAAGTGAAGACAAACTAGCTGCAGGGGGTGAAAGAGAAAGAGCAAGAGAAGGATGGAAACACAGGATTGAAGACAGTTGCGAAGTTAGAGAGAAAGGAAAAGAACAAGATACACGGGGTGATGTAGACAGGGCTGGAGTTAGATGGATAAGAGATGGGAATTGACTTTGTATTTAAATTTCTGGAGGTTATAGCCGTCAGGAAAGCAAGTATATGGAAGGGAGTTCCACAGGCGGGAAGAGTGAGAAAAGAAGCTGCTGGGGTAGAATTGTCACCTGCATTTGGTTGATCTAACTGTAAAAGGGTGAAATCTTGTTACCAGCCTGGTTGCTTCAGTAAAATCTTGTAGAGGGAGGACCAGTGACCCAAGTTTGTCAGAGCAGAAGCCAGGAAAATATTTATAGAAGAGACAGAGGGAAGCCACATCCCGTTGATGAGAAAGTGGCTGGAGTTGAGCTGCCAGGTCGGGACTAATCACATTACAGATTCAGAGGTGCCTGTTGAGAACACTGAGACGGACAGCAGGGGCAACTGACCAGATATGACAACAGTATTCCATGCACGTTCGAATGGTTGATTTGTATATTTACATGATGGATTCAGGCGGAAAAAACTTCCTGGCCCGACACAGTGACCCAACTTTCCTAGCAGTGGATTTAGCAATTGATTCAATGTAATTATTCCACTTGTGGTCAGAAGATAGGGTAAGGCTGAGGAGGTGCAGTGTATTGCTTTCAGGAAGATTTGCTTGATCTATGCTTATGGGTAGCAGGAGTGATTGCCTGTGATGGTTGACAGGTAGGAGTTTCAATGTAGAAGCATTGAAATTTACGAGCCACTTCTTACCCCAGTCTATCACTGAATGGAGGTCCTTCTCAAGATCAGCAGCGAGGATATGTTTGTCATCCTTGCCAGATTTCTTACCAATGCAGGAGTAAATGGTGGTGTCGTCAACGTAGATGCCTACTTGGAATTTGATCATGTCTGGGTGATCATTTATGAAGAAATCTGTATTCTGCTAAATACAGTTTTATGTAGATGTGTGTGCATATGAAATGAAGCCTAGCTTATTAAAAGTAATTGCATATATTATTAATGATTTGTTTTCTTACTGCTGCTTCATGTCTATTTTGACTTATTGAAGATGAGTGATGAGGAACTGCAATCAAGATAGTTATATTGAAAAATATATTCTTGTATACTATAAGTATTTTTTTTTCAAACAAATGAATTTAAAATAAATTTGTCAGTTAACGCCATTTTGTAAATTTCCATAACATTTCGTAATACTGCCTTTGTTTATTCATATGAGTGAGTTTCTTTTTGGAAGCGTAGGTGGTGCAGTGGATATTGGCTTGGAATGAGAAATCGGGGAGCCAAGTTCAAATTCCAGTTGAATTCCTTGCATACACTTACATACACATAGCCTTGGGAAAGGTATTAAGCCATCTCTACTCCCCAGTTATGGGTTAAACAACAGGACAGATTGGGTTCTATAGCCTTTGCCGGCAACCAGTCTACCGCAGAAAGCAATGGTAACTTACTGCGGGATAATCTTCTGCTCAGTCAGTCATGTCTCTTTTGAGATATAATCACTTAATCATGTATCACTTATAGCACTTAACTGTGGTGGCGTAGCTGAGGCCGTGGCCTGCTCTCCCTTGTCAGGATCAATCCTGGTCTGAGAACAAGCCGTCAGCCTATACCCATTGGCTGTTGATGGCGTTGACACAGCAGATGGCATCTTCAACTGTAATCTCTCTTACCCACATTGTTATTTTTGATCTTAAGTTGAATTATCACTGGGGTTTCTCAACCAAGCTAAACCAAGGAGTTGAATATGCACACACAATTTTGTAAATAAAATAGACGACGCCTGAATAAGTGACTAGATGATATTTATATAAAAAATAAAAACAAAAAAAAAAAAGATTTACAGTTTTTTCTTTTTTCTTTTCCCAACCCATTCCTAATATTTGGTGACAAAATGAAAATTTCTTCTAATGGGGCGGCCAGACTTGGCAACTGGATTTAACTTCAAGTATTCTTGTTTGTACTTTTGAAAATGGCACAAGGATATCGTCAGAATTTTTCTTCTTCAGCAGATAACTATTGTTAAGGTTGGCACAAAAGTGTTATGGCAAAAAAAATCTTTTAACTCCCTGACACGGCTTCTGCAACTCCAACTCCAAATAACTTGTATTTATGGGTGTCCCTTCCTGTTGGTATGGTGAAGGCACATAAAAGGGTTTTGTGCAAATACCCTAAAATTCAACCAGTTCTCTTCTTTCATTCTCTGCTAAACACTTCCAATTCTGGAAGATTTCCTCTCCTCAGGAAGGAGCTATTATATGACGTCAATCTCCCTGACGTCTTCTTGCATTTTCTCTCCCCTCAGGGATATTTAGAATGATAATTTTTCCAGTAAGTGGCTATTGACATCTCTCTCAACAAGACGATTTTAACCTGCCAGTTGTGTCTTGCTGAATTCCACCTGTTCTCAATCCTGGGAAAATAAATTCCTTTCTGACAAAAAAACCCCGTTTTCTTTAACCTTTTTCATCTGTATACCATGTTAAATATTGTTACATCCTGACTGAAGAATATAAGAAATATAATAAAAAGCTTAATCGCAATGTATTGTCAGTTTTCTTCAATGAAACCTGAATAAAAGAGGGATTGCTGCCAAAATACACACACACACATGCACATATATAAATTGAATAATATATAAATTTTTATATATCAAGAACAATTTTAGTGGAAAGAAGTATGACAAAGTGTAAAAAGTTTTCATGTGACCAGTTTCAACCTTTAGGACTTCATCAGACTCAGTTTATACTTACATTGATGCGACTACATATGTGCATGAACAAGAGACGCACGGAATTTTAAATTACAATATGTGAACTGCTTTGGTAAGTAAAATTTATAGATTTACTATCAATATGTAGAGTTCAATCCTGGGTAAAACCTTGGCTTTTGAATTCTGAGTTACAAAGCAAGTTAGCTGTTTCCATTTTGAAAATTGACATAACCTCATCTCCTTAATCTTATTACTTGATATTTTCCTTGTGTATTTCACTGTTTTTTTATTGCAAATTCTGTGAGACATCATCGAGGTTGTGTTATTAAGTTATTATATGATTCCCCTTAATGAAAGTTTTCATGAAAAAAAATTAACCCTATATAAACATTTATAATTGTCCAGTGTTCCAGATGTGCGTTTTGGTGCAGTGAATATTAACTAGAAATGAGAAATTGGAGAGCTGAGATCAAATTCCAGTTGAATTTTTTGTGTTCATTTACGCACAAATACCTTTGGGAAAGGTTTTAATCCATATCTTCCCCACAGCTATGGGTTAAATAACAGGACAGATTGAGTTCTATAGCCTTGGTTGGCAACCAGTCTACTGCAGAAAGTAATGGCAACCTACTGCAGAAAAATAAAAATCTTCTGCCCAGTCTGTCAAGTCTCTTTCAAGAAATGATCGCCCAAAGCGTATATTACGTATGGCACTTAATTGACTGACTGACTGAATATAATAGTTGTAAACATGATTAAAGTTTTTACTGGGTATAAAGTGGGGGATCAGTTTTATATTGTTATGAAGTAATAAACTGATCCCCCAATAATTAGTACTTAATAATATAATACATCTCTTCCCCTCTAGCTATGAGTCAAATAACAGGACAGATTGGGTTCTATAGCCTTGGCTGGCAACCAGTCTATTGCAGAAAGCAATGGCAACCTAGTGCGGAAAAATCTTCTGCCCAGTTAGTCATGTCTCTTTTGAGACATGATCACCCAAGTGTGTATCATGTATAGCACTTAACTGACCAACTGAGTGTTCCTCTAAAAAAAAGATTACTTCAAATATTTGTCATTGTCATTATTTCATGAATTCCCAGAAATGAGTGGTTGAATATTTTCTGAGCTGCTGTTACTACATATCAGTCAGTCAGTTAAATGCCATACGTGATACACGCTTGGGCGATCATGTCTCAAAAGGTACATGACTGACTGGGCAGAAGATTATCCCGCAGTAGGTTGCCCTTACCTTCTGCGGTAGACTGGTTGCCAGTCAAAGCTATAGAACCCAGTCTGTCCTGTTATTTAACCCATAACTGGAAGGAAGAAACGGATTAATACCTTTCCCAAGGGTATTTGCTCATAAGTGAATACAATGGATTCAACTGGAATTAAAAAAGGATTGAACATTGAGATAAAAATAAATTGAATGAGAAAATTAGTTTCAATCAACCATGAAATTGCCGTTTATTCAGTAAAGTTTAGTATGGTCCAAATTGAAAATAGCACCGTCTGTGAGAGAATTGAATTTACTCCAAGAGTTAATGATCTACCGAATTAAATTGTATTCCTTTCTCTAAGCCAGGCAGTCAGATATAGTTTGAGAATATGCTGAAAAGTTGTTGGCCTTACCAAGAAAGAAAAAAACCTATAGCTAGTTTCATATACCAGCTGCTTGGCAGACAGGTGGGCCCTATAGTGGGTTACAAGTTAATACGAATGTCCTTTGGACTTATCATTTTCCTAAGTAAGGTTGGGGAAATTATAATAAAATATTGTTTAATATTTTTATACAGTTCACCATTTATAACTATACCACCAAGTGGCAAGCCCTTGAAGTTGACATCTTGATGGGGTGTGTGATTCTTTTTCTTATGTCAATGGAACTTGTATTATGGGGTACAGTGGACACACCAAAGGAAGCGTTCATGGATGACATCACCATTCTGGTCCCATCTAAGACTGGTGCTGATGAACTGTTGCGTAAGCTTTTCATGTGGGTAAGAATGAAAACTAAACTTAAAAAAAGCTGGAGCTTATCATTACTCAGAGGCTCTATTAGGGAAATTCACTTCTGCATTGGCAGTGATATGTTCCCAAAAGTCAAACAGAAGTCAGTGAAGAACCTTAGACAGCTCTATGAAATTCCAATGACTGATTGACACTGAGGTAAAGACGGACAAAAAATGGCAGTAGATGGACTGGCATCCGTCGACAGAACCTTTTTCCTCAGAAAACTGAAGGCTTGGTGCTGTGATGATACTGAGCAAAGCGAGGGACTGGATGTTTACCCTCTGAAGCCCAAAAAGCAAATGACCAAAACTTATCTTTGCACACCCGGCTCCACGCATATGTTCTGGCAGAAAACCAAAAATTAATAAATATCAAATTCCTTTTAATTTTATTTATTGTCCAATGGGAAGCCCTGAATTAAATACGGGTGTGAATTCCCAAATAGCTTGCTGGGACCCACAAAGACAATAAAAAGCCGACACAAAAAGCATCAGTTGAGAAAATGCAAGCATAATTAGCACGTCCCTTGACCTCGTCAAGCAATCCACTATGCTCGCCTCACCTTTCCCTCTCACCTTCTTCTTTGATGTCACCTGAGCTAGTTACCCAAACTACGGAGCGGAAACCATCAAAGACTTTCCTAACTGACAAACGCTCACACATACATACCCACAAACTCTCTTTTCAGCATTTATTGCTACGAACATTTTGACGTCCTTTGACCCATCCTAAAGACATTACTTTATTTGTAAAAAAACCTTAATTGATATCTGTGTATATATAAATGTTGTTTCTATATGCAATTTGATTTTCTTGTTTTATGACCCCTTTTATAACTTATAGTGGGTTATCTACCAACGAGGCCAAATTCAGTTAATCTGACTTCAACACACAACTACGTTTCACTAGAATGGATAACCCACTATAGTGCTACCGACGTGGTTTGCTGTCCTGACTTTTGTAGCTGTCACAGGTGTATGATATTTACTCTGTTTCTCATTCAGCAGATGCAACAGGGTATCAACAAGTACCTGCTCAAGCGGTTTAGACCCCCACCCCATCCCGCTTCTCCACAGTGGAACTCTATATCGATGTTGAAAACCTGCAACTTTCCATCTCCTCATTAGTGGATGAGTTTAAGGTCGAGAAGATATACCTTAACATGATAATGAAGGACTCAGCTCAAAATTGGCAACAAATGGTTAGCAGTGGAAGACACCCAAGAAGCAGAATCCAGTCTGCGAACCAAGGAGATTATGGTGGGGACCCAAATCAAATGAGTCAGTCTGGACAGCACACGCAACTAGTTTCTCTCCAAACAGGGTCCAAAAGGAACTAGTTTCTCTCCAAACAGGGTCCAAAAGGAACTAGTTTCTCTCCAAACAGGGTCCAAAAGGAAAACATGATCTAACATGTTTCACATTTATTCTGACTTCATCAAACAATGAGATATGGAAAAAGAAATTTTGATATTTTTATTTTTGTTTTGTTTGATTTTCATTGGTTAAGCAGTGTTGTGGTGGTTTTTTGACCTTTGAAATGATGTGTCATCCTTTTTTGAGTTTAGAATGTTATAACTTATACAACTCACAACGGCTTAACAAGTCAAATGCATGTGAAGCCTGCTTAATTAATAAAAATCAAATAAAAAAATAAAAATACCAGAATTTCTTTCTTCTTTTTCTCCATATCTCAGTCTCTGGTGAAGCTTTAATAAAAGGGAAACATGTTAAATTTATAAATGTTTCCTATTTGTTCTTTATCTTATCATATATATGTATTTATGTTTTTTTGTTTTTGGTTTTGTGTGGGATCACCAATGGGTCTGCTGTCCAATTTCATTGTGCATTGCACAGTGACAAGAAAAATAAATAAATTAAAATAAAATGTTTTCCTATATGTGTTCCCTCTCAGCATACGTTGCATATTGTTTTTCAAATTTATTTGATTCTTTCTAAGGCCAAATTCTTATATTTTGTTATCAAAATATTGATTTTGGGAAGTCGGTTGGGTTGCAAAATTTTCATTACGTTCCTGCATATTTGTCTTACTTTTGACAGTTTATCAGATTTTGCATAAATGTATTGTCTTTTTTTAAATCTCAACCATACTTTTATTTATCTTTTTTGTTGGGAAAAATAATAATTGTAATAACGTAATAAATTGGATATATTCAATATCTACTTATGAATTTTTTTTACGGTTTTATATGAGGTTTTAAAATCCCAACAGTGATACAGGCATATATGGCCATATTGCATTCCAGATTAAAAAAACAAAATGAAGACGTTTCATAGAACAAGGGAGATAATTTATTTTGATTTGCAAAAGTTATCCTTCTTGACGTCCTAACTTTTGATGTCGGCTCTCTGGGAAGTTCTTGTCATTTTTACCCAATATTTTCTGCGGCCGATATATTAATCTAAATGAAAATCGATTTTGCTAAAATGGAAAAAAGAATCTTTTCTATATCATCAAATATAGTCAGTTTTAAATTAAATTTTGCTTTATTTTGCATTTAGTATGATATTTCTATTTTCTATAAAATGTGAACTTTGTAGACAAGTCTGTCTGTTTCAAAGTAGAAATGCTGCATGCTAACAAAATATGTATGAAATATATTTGTTCAGAACAAAAATGTTTGGCGGGCCTTTAAATTTGTTGTTTTTCATTTTTTTTACTATTTTCTGTTCAATCTTATCGATTACACCCTAAACTTTCCGACTGACAAAAAATTTGGAAAAATTTCAATCTTTAAACAATTTTGGGTGGGGGCTCAGTTTTTCATACAACATTATAGTAAATCGATCCTCCATTTTAGAATCATTATCGCACGCACACGCACACACACACACACACACACACACACACACACACACACACACACAATAATATGAAATTAGATGAAAACAAAATTTTTACATACATATATATATATTTATGGGTATGCAAATGTTAAAATAAATAACTATATAATAATTAACTTATATATGCACACACACACACACACACACACACACACACACACACACACACACACACACACACATATCATGTTTACATTTGCATACATGTGTGGAGTTGGTTAAAATTCTTTTTCATTTTTTAAATAAATATTCTATTTAATAAGTGAACAAACCTTTTGGTCAGCCAAATGTGTGTATGCATGCAAACATACACACAAGTATATCTTTATATATACAAATACATTTATCTATATATCCATATACGTAAATTACAATCTGTTGTTAACTGTGGCAAGAAATGGCCTGTTAAGTTTCACCCTTCCAAAACTAAACTGATCTCTTAATCGTTTTAGAGAAGCTTTTCCTGCCTTCTATCAGTATGGCTATCCTCTAGGAGAGTGAGACTCCTATGGCTATCCTCTAGGAGAGTGAGACTCCTTGCGCCTTTTTTTGTGTCCTTATTGCAAGTGGAATGATTATAATGCATCACTTGCAAGGTCTGCTGCAAGGAAAATTGGTTCATTGTGTTGTGCTAGACAATTTTTTGCACCAGAATCTATCTTACACATTTATAAGTCATCTGTGCATCAAACATTACTGTCACATCTGCTACTGCTGCTATGTATTATTATATATTGTACTAGATTTTTATATATATTATATTAGATTATTGGTAGAATACAAAGAAGAATCTGCAATACTATTGTTCCTGACCTGGCATCTTGGTTTCATTAACGTTCTCATTGCTCTAACTTAGTTTCCTGTGCCTTTTCTATAAATGTTTTCATGGTAATTTTTCCAATGAGCTTTCCACTTTGGTATCTAGACTTTCTGAATTTAAATGTAGTATTACATTGGCAGCAAAGCCTTACTATTTCATAGTTAAAATGCCTATGTGTAACTAAGTTTATAGGATACAAATCCTATATCATCCACCAAAAACACAAAATAAATTGCACACCCGCAAAAATCAAATTCAAACGACTACAACATTTGGGAAAACCCCAAAGTAAAATTGCATACCCACAAAAGTGGATCCAAACGGCTAAAAGCTTTCCTAAATCACAAGTCAGCTTGAAAAATCATATTCTGAATCCTGATTGGTTGACAAATCGAGAAATTCAAATTACGTCAGTGAAAAGGTTTTTTTTTTCACAGCTAAAGAAAAAATTGTTCTGTGATCCTCCCATGTGAGCAGAATTCTATATTTAAGGAGGTCCCCTGACCGGTCAAGTCAGTCAGTGAGAGACAATAGTTTGGTCAATTCATCACTCAAACAAGCAGTCGATCTGTCATTTAGTGAAACAGTCAGCCACGCCAGTAAATTCCGAAAGGTGCAGTGTCAGATACGCACAGTCTGATAGGCAACAAACTAATCTTTTGCCTATTCAACCATTATGAATGGAAAGAAGAGATCAAACACCTGTAACGGCCATTCATATCTCTCAACAACCAGAATGGAGAAATAAAAGTTTTATTTCCCCATCAGGCTTCTTAACTTAGTAAGTCTGTTTTATTATAAAACAAACTTACTGTGTTAAGAAGCCTGATTCATCGTTTTTTTACACATTACACTACCAATTACTACTATCTCTGTTTGTCTCTTTCTCTTCCCTTGGAAATTCTCATTCACACTTCTTTTCAGCACAATTTGAAACACTTCCCTTTTCCACCTACTTAACGGCTGATACATAAACATTGTGCTACTACATTAATTACAGACTCAAAACCAACACTTTCATACTCAACCAACATTCGTTCAAATACAATGGACACTTTTATCCAAACAAACGTTCACGCAAATATAAAAGATATTTTTCTATCAAACAAAAAGATACCCAAAATTGTACAAATTGCTTGTATATATATATGTTGTCAAATACAAAATTTTCATATTGTTATACAACATTTCTTATTGCGTTGTCTTTTCTTGAAATTTGTGTTGTATTTTTGTGAACCGGATAGCCCACATTAAAACCGCCTTTTAATCCGGGTTGTTCTGGAACCGCACAAGTTGTATGTTAACAATACCTTCTATTGTACTTCTCACTTATGAATAATATACGTTATAATATATATATCACTATAATTATTATACACTTACATACATAAATCGATATTTACAGTTTTTCCGTCTGGCTTGGAATACGTTAATTTCTTAGAATTTTGAAAGGACGAGTTATCTCCCCTTGAATTCGGAACGCTATAATTCATACTAATATTCATAAGTCATATACACGTAAAACATGATTAACCATGAAAATTAAACAACACAAAAATAAAAATACCAGAATTTCTTTCATGTTTTTTTACCATATCTCATCCTCTGAAGAAGTTTTAATAAAATTGAAACATGTTAGATCGATAAATGTTTCCTATTTCTTCTTTATCTTGTCATTGTTCATATTATAAATTATTTTTTGTTATGCTTGTTTTATGATTTTTCCATAAAGCTGCAATTTAATTCAATATTATTTCTATCAATATTTTTTCTTAATTTACTAATTTTGGGAAAATGTTTATTGATAAACTTGAATCTTTCCCAAATTGTGTAAGGGGAGCTAAACTAAATTATATTTTTTTATTATTTTTTTTCACACTTATTATAAGCGCTCTTTTGTTTAGGCTAATTTCTGATACGTTTTATTTTTCATTAAATATTTTAATACTACAGGAATTTTCTGAAAACCTATTAGTGATATAGGCATTAATTTGAAAACAGCTGGGAATGGTTGCAATATTTATTAATAAAGATAAGTATGTTTTTTGTCTACTGTATGATTTATAAAGTGCCACTATTTAACATAAAAGTTATATATATATATATATATATATATATATATATATGAAATTTATTACTTTTTCATTTGTTTTTATATTATTTGTAGATCTTATTTTTTCAGATTTTTGTTATTACCTCTTACTATGCTTGAACAGTTTCTTAATATTAATAGACCAATGATTTGAATTAATCCTATATCGTTTTTTATAGATAGTTTATATTATCACCTACTAAGTGTAGCTTAGTATGGCACAAGGGCGCAACTTAAAAGAGTTCCCAATGAGAATTTTACTTTGAAACACTCGCAATTGGTTTTGTGAAACAAGCTTGTTAATCAAATGAAAACATCACATGAAAATGGCCATGGAACTAGATAAACATTAAACAAAAAACCATTTATTTTGCATAAGTGTTAAAAAAAAGTTAAGCTAAAAGTATTTATTAGATTTAGTTAAAGTTTATTTTTAAGAATTACTTTATAATAATTATTAAGCGTTAAATTTATTGTTTAAAAAAATTTTCCTGCTTTACATTTCTGCTATAGTCATGATAAAGTTATTGGGAGTTGTCTCCCCTTGAAAGTGAGAGCAAAACTAACAGGAATTGGTTCCACTTAAAGAGAAAGGCTTGTCATATTCTGTCAGTATTTTTTAAAAACAACTGGAAGAAAAAACTTAACCAGTGTTAATTCAGGACATAAATTGGCCTGAAAGCAACGAGAAATAAGCATTTTGCAGCCCTGCAGTTGGATGTATATCATCGCTTGCAGCACATTGGCAAACTTGGATCTCTGGAAGGTAATTTTCCTATAGGTGAATATCACATCAAGTTGCAGAAACCAGTTTCTGGGGTTAACTTCATTATATGGAGGAGGTGGAGTGAAAGTATTAACATATTAACTGACATCTTGGTTGTATCTTCATTTGAAGCAATTGTATGGATAGTGTTTTTTGTTTTGCATCAAGTAATTAAGGATGCACGTAGGGGGTGCAGTGGATATTGGCTCAGAATGAGAAATCAGTGAGCCAAATTCATTGCATTCACTTATGCGTAAATACCCTTAAGAAAGGTACTAATCCATTTCTTCTCCCTCTATCAGTTAAATAGCAGGGCAGATTGGGTTCTATAGCCTTGGTTGGCAACCAGTCTACTGCAGAAATCAATATCAACCTACCATGGGAAAACCTTCTGCCTAGTCAGTCATGTTTCTTTCAAGAAATGCTTGCTCAAGCATATATCACCTATGGCACTTAACTGAATTGCTTGTTGCTGTGTCATTCACATTGTAGGTTACCACTTTGTTGAGGGTGGTTATATTTGGTGCAGAAACAGATATTGAATAATGGAAGACAAGAAAAAACAAAGTGAAGACTTTGTTAAAAAAATATATATATTGCAAAGTTTATTTTTGTTAATGAAAATACATAAACAAAAATATGTTTACAGTTCATTAAGCAAAAAAATATCTCTGCAAGCACATGTAGGGGGTTGAGAATAGCATTGTCCTGAGGACAGTCTGGGTTGTTGCTGAAGAGGATTGTACTGAAAAGAAGAGTTGGTGGACCTGTACGACACTATCACTACCTTTAAACTTGTTGATTTTCAAATTTTTGGACTTTTTTCAGCGCAATCTTATCGATTATTACATAAAAATTCTGATTATTAAAAAAATTTGGAAAAATTTCAATATTTAAACAATTTTAGTGGGGGTTCAGTTTTTCATACAACATTATAGTAAATCAATCCTCCATTTTGGAACCACTCGTGTTGGGGGTCGCTTTGTTTATGTGTTTTTTTATGAGTTCTTGCCCTTTTTTTAAACTGAGAAACTGAGCCCACCTAAAATTGTTTAAATACTGAAATTTTTCAAAATTTTTTTTGTCAATCAGAAAGTTTAGGGTGTAATTGATAAGATCGCATTGAAAAAAGTAAAAAAAATTGAAAATCAACAAATTTACTGGTGGTGTTAATGTTGTACCGGCGAGTGGTTCCAAATTGGAGGATTGATTTACTATAACGTTGTATGAGAAACTGAGCCCCCTCTAAAATTGTTTAAATATTGAAATTTTTCAAAATTTTTTTGTCGATCAGAAAGTTTAGGGTGTAATAATAAGATTGCACTGAAAAAAGTAAAAAAAATGAAAATCAACAAATTTAAAGGTGGTGGTAGTGTCGTACAGGTTCTCCAAAGAGTTTATTGCATATTGTTGCTGCTGACAAGGATGGCTGGAGAAGGAAGCCTGTTGAAGCTGTCTGGAGTGGCAGGAGTCGAAGGCCTACTGTTGATGGACTGGCTGGCTGGCTGGCTGATTGTTTGGTGGAACAGATAAAGCCCTTTGATCCTAGACATCTTGGTCACAGAACAGTTGGATATTTACCCCTGCCCATCACTAGGTCTGGATGTGACATAAGTTCAGTTATTTAACATAGGGACCAAAGTGTATATGGAGATTGGGCGCTAAGCTGGTCTGTGGCATGGAACCTCTTGGATATTTATGCAATATCCACTGTTTACTAACGGCTTTAGAGAATATTGGTCTGAATAGTTACAATGAAGAGTAACAAACTACGAATCAAAATGATTTCTAGTTAACGATACTTTATCTCAGAGAAAATTCATTATTAAACATAGATGTTGGAACTTTTTAGAATTTGCATTTCAATGAATGTAAGTTTATTTCCTTTTTAATAAATGTAAGGACTGAATTTTTGGGATACAAAAGGCGATTCTCTCTCTTTGGTTGAGATAGCCAGATGGGTCATGTGACATCGCTTCATACAGTGACAGGAATGGTCAGTTATTCAGTTGGTTTACCGGCGCCAAACTCAGAAGCCAAATCTAAATCTGGATCTGCCTAGCAGCTTGCAAGTCCATGGTGCCATTTCTCTTTGGGAATATATCTTTCCCAGATATAAAAAGATACTCCAGATTTGCTTTTCAGAATGTCAATGGACTGCAGGTTAAGCACTTTCAATTGTAGAACTCATTGGGTGTAGGAGAGAACAGTCTTCAATGATACATAAACGAAAGCAAACCAAATGGCAAACTAAACTTGGTTCATGAGTTTTAGCTTGTCACTCCTTCATATAAATTATTAATTAGAATACCTTGCCATAGTGTAATGGCTACAAAGCTTGTCTCACTAGAACCTATTACAACTGAGTGTTGAGTTCGATCCTCACTGGGTACCCCATACGTTTGGCTTTGTGCCACATCTAAGTGGTGCTTAGAAAATCAGCATGTACATAATTAATTATTCTATAAAAGGCAAAGTGACTTTTTTAGAAGAAAATTCATCATCATCATTATTTATCCGTCACACCCAGATGGTGCATAGGGCAGCAACTTTTTGTTGCTGTTTCTGTAACAAACTGTTTTTTACAGGGCAAAAAATTTTTTACTGGAGGACCGGTGGACCATTCTTGGTCCTTACGTTTACAGCACCTGGTATTCCCAAATGGTCACCAATTTAAGTACTGACCAGGCTCGATGTTGCTTAACTTCGGTGATTGGACGGAAACCATTGTATTGAATACGATATAGCCATAGAAGAAAATTACTGGAAAGTAATTGAAACTCACCTGAAGTGAGCTGAATGTGTAATGCTCCTCATGCCAATGACATTTCCACTGAGCTTCTCTATGGCATATGACTTCATTGAACTTCTTTTGATGTGTTCTTTCAAATTTAAATTTAAATTAGGAGAGAACATGCATTATTTTAGGGCCTTCCTCTCCAATATATATATTTATATTTTTATCTATCACAGAGCTTGACTTGATTTTTTAGTTGTGAGATATTCCTGTGTGAAATTGACACCTATAAGTGAAGATGCATTATGTTACTATAAGTGAAGATGCATTATGTTACTATAACAACAATGTCTCGTTAGTAGGTAGTGATAATCTGGTTGCTAATACATTGCTTATTTATTTTGCTGTTAAATGATTTAAAAAGTAGAATTCTTTCTTACCTGCAATAATAGACTTAATTGTGATAAAATGAGTGGTGCCTAAAGAAATTTCAAGTGACGACATCACAAGAGCAGGAGATCAGAGAGACTGTAAATAAGGATAAGGATGAAGAAAGTAAAATGGATCAAACAATTGAATCTCAGATTGAAAAAAATATAAGAAAAGAACAGTAAGAAAGGATTTCAGATTGTAAAAGATTTCAACAAGCAGGAAACATTTAGAATTCAAAACATCCAAGACAAGAATTTAGAAGTCATATTGTCCAAGCCAAAAACTTTAGAATTCAAATCATCCAAGACAAAAGAATTTAGAATTCATATTGTCCAATACAAAAGAAATTAGAATTCATATCATCCAAGACAAAAGAATATAGAATTCATATCATCGAAGGCAAAAATGGAAGTTGACTTGCAGCAAAAATAACCGATGCAATTGCAAAATTACTTATTACTCATTTTTTTTTTTACCTGTATGGAAAAATATTAAATATTTAAGTATTACTGAATGACTATCTGATGATTTTGTTTAATTTTTAATAAAGGTATGGTGATACCGAGCAAAGCAAGGGACCGGATGTTTGCCCTCAGAGATCCAGAAAGGAAATGACCAAAACTGGTTTTTGCACACCCGGCTCCACGCATATGTTCTGGCAGAAAACCAAAAATTAATAAACATCAAATTCCTTTTCTCAAGCCTACGGGAATTTTATTTATCGTCCAATGGGAAGCCCAGAATTAAATATGGGTGTGAATTCCCAAATGACTTGCTGGGACCCACAAAGACGAAATAAAAATCCGATACAGAAAGCATCGCCAGTTGAAAAAGTACGAGCATAATTAGCACGTCCCTTGACCTCGTCTAGCGATCCACTATGCTTGCCTTGCCTTTCTCTCTTACCTTCTTCTTCGCTGTCCCCTGAGCTACTTACCCGACCTACGGAGCGGAGACATCAAAGACATTCCTAACTGACAAACGCTCCCACATACATACACACAAACTCTCTTTTCAGCATTTACTGCTATAAACATTTTAACATCCTTTGAACCCATCCTAAAGACATTACTTTATTCGTAAAAAAAACAATCTTAATTGATATCTGTATATATATAAATGTTGTTTCTATACTCAATTTGATTTTCTTGTTTATACCCCCCTAATAGTGGGCTATCTACTAACGAGGCCAAATTCAATTAATCTGTTTCAACACACAACTACGCTTCACTAGAACGGATAACCCACTATAAAGGCTGAAAAGAAGGTAAAAACAAAAATAAACATGTTTTCAAATCAAAAATAGTTTATTGACAAAATATTAAAGGTTGATAAAAACATATTTAAGAATTAGAAGAATAAATAACTACAAAAAAACAATAAGAACATTTTATTGCAGAAAATATAACCGCAAAAGTCTTTTTGGCAAACTTAAGCCTTCATATTTGAAGAAAGATGGAGTGTCAAAAGGATAATTTTTTTTGATTAACACAGCCATTTTTTTAATTACCTTTAGTCCTTGGCAATTTTTGTTTTAAAAAGTAGTGGTTACAATTGCAATAAAACCTAAACATATGAAAGTGAATTTATACATTTTTTTTGTTCTTGAGAATTGAGAACAAAATGATAAACATTATTTATTTATTAGATTGTCTATTTGTATTGTTTATTGAAATGGTTGGCAAAACTAATTGCTAATTAATTCACACTTTATAAAATGATAAATAAGGGGTTTCTTAGTGATGGTTCACATATCTTAATGATTTTATAAATATTTATAAATTTATGAATAAAAAATTTTCTTCATAAATTGGTAAATGATAAATATTAAATTGCATCAGTTTTTAGAATGTAAACATAAAATTATTCTTGTAAAGAAACAATCTAATAAATTTTTAATATTTTTGCTGTAAATTATCAAGAACAAAAACAAATGTATAAATTCATTTTCATCATATGTTTAGGTTTTATTACAATTCTAATCATTGGTTGTTAAAAACAAACATTGTTGAGGAGTGAAGGTAGTTAAAATAATAGCAGTGTCAAGGGAAAGACCATTCTTTAAACACGTTGTTTTTTACTCTAAGTTTACCAATTTTTTTGTTGTTTTTTTTTTATAAGCAAATATAATTGCCTAAAAATCAGGAAAACTTTATGGAAATATGAGTCTCTGATTTGATTTGATCCTCGGAGAGTTTCCCATATGAACCACTCTCTAATCAATATGGCCAGTGAGAATATTTGGATTTTTAAGTAATTGTAAGTCTTGGAAAATGTAATATTATTTTGATCATAAATTTATCTGAATTTCCATGTCAGAAAGATTATAGCATATTTTAAACAGACTTGCAATGAGATGAAGCTTCATCAATAATTTTTATTCTTGGTATTATTGGAGATTTCAGGCTTTTGAAAAACATCAGGCCCCTCCCCACTCTTCCATATAACACAACCAGGAGCGATCACTTCCTGGATTGGCTTCCTGTCTTCTCTTATTTGAATCTGAAAAATTTGACTTGATATTGGTTGGAACCTTTTTGGAATTCAGCCAGTGAAAATTGGTTTTACAGTTACATCATTCACTGAATTTTGCCATAACTTTTTTCAACTTGACAGATAAATTGTTTGTTTTTTTGTTGATTTGTCTTTGTGATATTTTTTGTTATGTATTTGTTAATAACAATAATAATGTAAAAATAATAATTTTATAATAACAATTCATAAAATGAAAAACTGAACAGGGTAAAGAAAATAAAATGTACAATTTGTTGTATATCCCTGAAATGGAAGAGTAATGATGAGTGAGCCAGCCTAGAAACCCCTTAATGTGTAGCTACTTTGGTTCTTAATGAGCACGCAAGATTTGTTCCCTTGTGCCAGATTAAGCTATGCTTAGTAAATATTAAAAATGGAAAAATCTACATGATGACTTCTTGTGGTTTTAGAAAAACAAAAACAAAACAACAATAATATTAAGGCTTCTTTACATTTTCAACTTGCATTTCTACGAAAATCAAGGGAAGTAATTCATGTATGTTTTGTATTCAATTTGAAGAATAGGTTTCTTCCCGTGTTAACCATGTAATTTGTGTAATTCATAGCAGAATGCACTGATGCTTTTTAATTGCTCATTGTTTTTATTTTTCTCATAAAATGAAGAAGGTACCAGCAGAAGAGCTAATTTTTAAATTTGTTTGTGACAGATTTGAGGTGAATATAACATTTGCATTGGGAATCAAAGTATACAGTTCTGCGTAGTTCTTTTATTGCTGAGAAAAACAGCACTGTATGAAAAAAAAAAAAAAGCCCCAACTTCAAACTTAAAAACGAACTTTTTCCATCAAAATGTTTATTAAGAAAGATCAAAAGTATTTTTAGTATTTTAAACATTTTTTTAAGCCTTTCTAACACGTTCGGAAGGGAAAGGTATTAATTAATCCGTCTCTTCCTTCCAGTTATGGGTTAACAGGACAGATTGGGTTCTATAGCCTTGGTCGGCAACTAGTCTACCACAAAAAGCAATGACAACCTACTGCGGAATAATCATCTGCCCAGTCAGTCATGTCTCTTTCAGGACATGATCGCCCACGCGTGTATCACGTATGGCAATTAACTGACTGACTGAATATAACAGAAACATGATTAAGGCTTCTACTGGGCATAAAGTGGGTGATCGGTTTTCTATTGTCATGAAGTAATAAACTGATCCCCCACTAATTACTACTTATTAATAGAATAATATAATTCACCAGTCTACCGCAGAAAGCAATGGCAACCTACTGCGGGATAATCTTCTGCCCAGTCAGTCATGTCTCTTTCGAGACATGATCGCCCAAAGCGTGTATCACGTATTGCACTTAACTGACTGAACACGTTCGAAATTTTGGTTTTCGTTAGCGGGGAGCCAAATCGTTACGTGAGTTTTTAAATGTCAGTTTTTTTTCCGGTGACAAACGCATTAATAATTTGCAAAAAAATCAAATCGGATTTTAATGAAACTTTCAGGACTTATTCACAAATGAATGAAATTATTTTTGAAATCATTATCTTTAAAAAATCTTGGTAAAAATATTTTTTTTCTTACATCTGTTATCCGCCACCACATAAATTCATGAAATATTGAAATTTCAAGAAATTAAAGTTTAATTATTAAACTTTGTAGGCAAAATTGGTTTTAAGTTAAACGCAGGACTCATTAGGGAATGTAATCTACTATTCTTTTTCAACCATTTGTCCTTTTTTCTGAAAATTCACTCCCAATAGTAAAATAAAAAATTCAATAAAACTATGACATTAATTAAATAAGCTTTTAATTTCTTTAATAAATAACATAAATTAAAGACATTATAATATGAAGGAATTTTTTTTTGATTAATACTGAAATTTCAAAAAGAATTGTTTTCATTTTTTTTTTTAATTATAATAATTTATAAAGTTTCAAAAATATTTTAAAGACTTGTAAGTATTAGGTTATTAAGTAAAGAATATATTTACTAATTGAAAATTGAAAAGTTTAATACAAATCATTGTATTTTAAAATAATTTTTATTTATTTCTTTTTGTGCATTTGAAGTCTTTTTTGTATGGTAATTTCTGTGTATACATTAAAAGGTCATGTGTTTCATGGTTTCTTTGCCTTACAGGAAAAAAATTTTTTAACAATTTTGTCAATTCCGATCACCATACTTAGTTATTGCACTTCTTGCTGTCATCACATGTCAAATCATATGGAGAAAGATCAGAAAGATCAACACTCCATGATTAAGAAATAGCTTTAGTCTAA
Source organism: Ascarosepion bandense (assembly GCA_037127315.1). Classification (NCBI taxonomy): domain Eukaryota; kingdom Metazoa; phylum Mollusca; class Cephalopoda; order Sepiida; family Sepiidae; genus Ascarosepion; species Ascarosepion bandense. The sequence goes on along the minus strand of JBBBDQ010000379.1, from coordinate 1,499,468 downwards.
ATTTTATGCTATAAATAAGTAATACTTGTGTAAATCAGATTAATTTAACTTTAAATTGGTTAATTTTCCAAAAATAACGTGTCGTAGATGTATATTTTATTGTTGCAATTTTTTTAAAACCAAGAATTAATTTTGCTTACAAATGTGTCAGTTGCTCAAAAACTGGCTGAAAAAACTTAAAAATTAAAAAAAATCTCAAAATTTTAGATTCTTATCAAAATAATTTCTGTTTGAAATACACCAGAGTATTTTGCTTACTGGAAATAGTAAATTTAATCATCTAGCCTTCAATTAAAACGAATAAAAGTTTCAAGAAGACTTTTTTATTTTTAAAAATTCAATTTAAAAGTTAGTTATCAAAAATGATTGGATGTACCTAGTTCTGTGCTATACAGGGTTTTTAGTAATAATCTGATGTTGTCTGGAAATAAAGGCGGTTTTTCATAAGAAAATATTTAGAAACTGAATAAAGAATTAATTATTGTCTCAAGTAGTAGTATATATTATCTGTTGTTCAGGTGATGGCAATTATCTGCTTTCTGAAATTTGAGTGAATCTCAAGAAAATCATACAGCCAACAAAATAATCACAAATTGGATGAAAGGCATTGGAGTTTAAGCGAGATACAGCAGAAAATGGTGAACTGAAGAAACAAAGGACATTCTTTGATGCTTTAGAAAATGAATGAACCGTTGTCTCGTATTGGTGATTATATCTTTAAAGATTTTCATAATCTTTTGAACAATAAACACTTGTATATGTGGGGACTCAAACAAAAAACAAAATAAAATAAAAAAACAAAAAAAATTTAATAATAATCTTCGAGGAGGCCACAAACAGGAAATACCATCCATGCATGAGCAAGAAAAAAGGACTTCCTGGCACCAAATAGAAACCAAGGAATCTAAGAGAAGATAAACCTTTTTACTCGGGAAGATTTTTCCCCTCATCATCCACCTCATGAATAAAACCAGTCCTAAAAATATTTCTAGCATCAATGTCTCCATTTTTCTTTGTCTATTCATTTTCGGCTACAAAAACAATCCAACACGTATTAGGCGTTTAAGTGAAAGAACAAAAAAACCAGCATAGCAGTAATAACTATCACATCCATATATAAATCAGGCAGCTGCCGAAGAAAACTTTTGGGCGTTCTGTGGTTGTAGAAGTTCCTTCTTGGAACAGTGACATAAAAAACTTAGATACATATCGGCAAAAAACATTATCATTGATAAATCTCTCCTCCAATTTGTAGACACTAGTTATTATATTCCTAATACATGATATAATGCAAAAATATCACAATGATAAAAATCAGTCGATAATCATTTATAACTATTTATACTAGGACTCATGCATGCAATTACAAGTACTAATAATATTCAATGCGGCTAAGACCAAGCTGCTGTCTGTCAATCATCACAGGCAACCTCTCCTGCCTCCCATAAGTATGGATCAAGCTAGTCTCCCCGAGAGCAATACTCTGCGCCTCCTCAGCTTTACCCTCTCTTCTGATCTCAAGTGGAACCACTACATTGAGTCAATAGCTAAATCCACTGCTAGGAAGGTTGGGTCACTATGTCAGGCCAGGATGTTTTTCCCACCTGAATCCATCCTGCATATATACAAATCAACCATTCGTCCATGCATGGAGTACTGCTGCCATATATGGTCAGGTGCCCCCCACTGTTCATCTCAGTGTTCTTGACAGGCTCCAAAGGAGAATCAGTAATGTAATAGGTACCAACTTGGCGGCTCGACTCCAGCCACTTTCCCGCCGACGGGATGTGGCTTCCCTTTATCAGTTCTATAAATACTTCCATGGATTCTGCTCCAACGAACTTAAGTCACTGGTACCTCCGCAACAAGTGTTTACTTGTGCAACCAGACAGGCAACTGGGTCTCACCCATTCACAGTTAAATCAACCAAATGCAGACGACAATTCTACTCCTGCAGCTTTTTTTCTCACACTTCCTGCCTGTGGAACTCGCTTCCTTATTCTTGCTTTCCTGACGACTACAACCTCCAGGAATTTAAATGCAAGGTCAATACTCATCTCTTAACTACTTGACCCTAGTTCTTTCCACACCGTCCTGTATATCCTTTCTTTTCTCTTCACCTTTGCAACTGTCACCACACCTGTATTCCCATCCTTCTCTTGCTTCTTTCTAACTGGTTCGTCCTTCTCCTCACTCTCCTCTAATCCTTTTACTCTTATGTAGCCCCCTGCACATCAGTGGTGTTACTGCCTTGCTTGGGGTAATATGATTAAAATATAAAAAAATTAAACACTTTGAAATCATATTCATTTTTGGCATATGAATTTTTAAAAAAAGGTTTCAAAATCTTTGATTGCCTTTCAGTCATTCTGATTCACTTTAGGAATCGCTTGGGAGCCATTTTGGAAGCGATGCCTTTTAGCAATAATCAGACTGAATGAAAGCCACAAGGGAGTGTTGATTTCTATATTCACACTATATCTACAGATGTCGGATATTAAAGATTCTTTCCCTCTTTAAATTTAAAATTATATATGTGCAGATGTGCGTTGCGATGTAGTGGATATCGACACGGAACGAGAAATTGGGGAGCCGAGTTCAAATTCCAGTTGAATTCCTTGCATTCACTTATGCACAAATAACCCTGGGAAAGATATTAATCCATCTCTTCCCTCCAGTTATGGGTTAAATAATAGGACAGATTGGGTTCTATAGCCTTGGCTGACAACCAGTCTACTGCAGAAAGCAATGGCAACCTACTGCGGGATAGTTTTCTGCCCAGTCAGTCATGTCCCTTTTGAGACATAATTGCTCAAAGCGTGTATCACGTATGGCACTTAACTGACTGACTGAATATAATAGTTGGAAAAATGATTAAGGCTTTTGCTGGGCATAAAGTGGGAGATCAGTTTTATATTGTTATGAAGTAATAAACTGATCCTCCCATATTACTGCTCAATAATATAATACATATCTTCCCCTTGCAGCTATGAGTCAAATAACAGGACAGATTGGGTTCTATAGCCTTGGCTGGCAACCAGTCTATTGCAGAAAGCAATGGCAACCTGCAGCAGGATAAGTGTGTATCAAATATGGCACATGTGTGTACTTTTGAAAGTACCCAGAAAATTTCACAACATAGAGATGGGTAAATTTTCCATCTCTCTGGTGACATTGTATAAATGCTACAACTTATTTTTCAGGATTTGTTTATATTCCATATTGTAATTATTTACATTGTTTAGACTGTTGTCCTTTGTTGCCATTTTCATGATATTTCAGCTGTTGTACACTCTAGAAATTGAAATTTTGAACTGAACCTTTTATTTTGCTCACCAGGCTAGATTGTTCTAGTTCCATAAGCCATGCCTCTTCCAGGTGTCTCAACATCAGTTATCTCACTTTAACTAAAGTCTCTAAGTTTTTCTCACCAGGTATTCAACTCACAACTGCTTGGATCAAGTCACTGGCATCAGCCAATGATTTTATCCACTAGGGCATATGTTACATACATGACTATAGATGAATAGATTTTTAAAGATATGCTTAAATATATGAATTAATTTTATTTATTATAATTGTTTGCATTTATAGCAAATTGAACACGGTAGATGATCAACTGTTATGCTTACCATAAGAAACTCCAAAGTAGCATGAAGTTTTTGATATTTTACAAGTACAATGCAATAGCAATATTACTTAGATATATAACTGTCATTTTTTTTGGCCCATGATGAAACTATTATTTAAAGATAAAGATGACAAGTAAATTACACCCCTACATACATGGCATTCGAGGTGAAAGAAAAAAACTGTATTTAAAATGAATATGAGATCTTAAAAGTTAACATTTGATTTAGCACCACCACTTTTAACATCAAATTTTGTCCTTGTTTTTATTTTGTGGTGAACTGCTTTTTCAAATACACTACAAATAACAAGTAAATGTACCCAATATCTATAAACTCTTAACTCTTATCTCCTTATAAAATCTATCAGTTCAAACAACAATTCATAAATAAAAGGGTTTAATGTGTAAAAATATTTAAAAGATTGATTATAGATCAATATGAGATGGATAAAAAACAATTTTATATGTATATCTGTGCTTATTATTCAGAAAGGCAAAATGTTTTCACAATTCTGTGACCAAATCAGAATCGTCATCCTTACTGTCAAGTAATATAAAATGGCTAACATTTTCTGCAGGTTTTTCACCAGAATCCAAATCACTGTTTTGGTTCTTGCTAGCCATTTCTGAATCTGTTGCAATGAAAGATTCGTTGAAACATCCGGATTTATCATTTGCAGCATTTGAATTTTCTTTTATAGCCTCAGAATCGGTCCGTTCTGGATTTACATTTTCTATTGAACCAGTTTCTGATTTTTCTTTCTGTGAAAAAGAAGAGAGTGCATTGCTTCCCAAATTTCCATGGCTTGGGTGAGATGAATAACTATCTTTTAAACTGGAAATTTCTGATTCATGATCTTCGGGATGAGAAGTCTCACCTTGAAAAGAATGGTTGCATTTGGCATTGTTTTGATTAGGTAAGCTTCCATTATATTGATTTGTGGAAACTGAGTCATCAGATAGCATGCTACTGAAAATCGAAAAGAAAAGAAAATGAATTAACGAAGCAAGAATAAAACAAGGCAAATTCATTAGTATACAAAAAAATTAATAAAATGTTGAATAGCATCCAAACAAAAGTAGAGATCATGTGACCAAGTGAAAAAGTTTTCTTTATGGTAGGCAGCTTCAGGTTGGAATGAGAGGCAAATTTCTGTATAAGGAAAATGCATTCAAATTTCAAATGGTTTCAATATAGGGGAAAAACAACTGTGGCATTAACCTCTTAGGTTATTTATTACTCCTTTATTAAATTTAGGTGATTTATTACCTCTCTATTAAATTTAGGTTATTAATTACTCCTTCATTAAATTTAGGTTATATATTACTCCTTTATTAAATTTGGGTTATTTATTACCCCTTCATCAAATTTAGGTCATTTATTACCCCTTCATTAAATTTAGGTTATCAATTACTCCTTCATTAAATTTAGGTTATTTATTACTCCTTTATTAAATTTAGGTTATCAATTACTCCTTCATTAAATTTAGGTTATCAATTACTCCTTTATTAAATTTAGGTTATTTATTACTCCTTCATCAAATTTAGGTCATTTATTACCCCTTCATTAAATTTAGGTTATCAATTACTCCTTCATTAAATTTAGGTTATTTATTACTCCTTTATTAAATTTAGGTTATTTATTACTCCTTCATCAAATTTAGGTCATTTATTACCTCTCCATTAAATTTAGGTTATTAATTACTCCTTCATTAAATTTAGATTACTTATTACTCCTTCATCAAATTTAGGTTATTTATTACTCCTTCATCAAATTTAGGTCATTTATTACCCCTTCATTAAATTTAGGTTATCAATTACTCCTTCATTAAATTTAGGTTATTTATTACTCCTTTATTAAATTTAGGTTATTTATTACTCCTTCATCAAATTTAGGTCATTTATTACCTCTCCATTAAATTTAGGTTATTAATTACTCCTTCATTAAATTTAGATTACTTATTACTCCTTCATCAAATTTAGGTTATTTATTAATCCTTCATCAAATTTAGGTCATTTATTACCTCTCCATTAAATTTAGGTTATTAATTACTCCTTCATTAAATTTAGATTACTTATTACTCCTTCATCAAATTTAGGTTATTTATTACCCCTTCATCAAATTTAGGTCATTTATTACCTCTCCATTAAATTTAGGTTATTTATTACTCCTTCATTAAATTTAGGTTTTTTATTACCCCCTTATTAAATTTAGGTTATTTATTACTCCTTCATCAAATTTCCAACACACCTCCCTTTATTTCAGTTTGTCTTTCATTCTAAGCTGAAGATGCTTGTTATACAGGGTTGAAATGCATTGTCTGAACAGCTTTTCCCCATGGTCATATTATCTTCATAAAAGAATAAAACATATGATAATGATACTTAATAGCAGATCTATGACTTAAGTTGGCTAAAGTTGGTAATCATTGTTTAAACAGGGAGTTTAAAAATTGGGCATTTTTCACTTGGGCAATTTTGATCACTAGAATTAGCAAAAAAGTGAAGCAAAAAAATACAATCAAAAAGAAATTCACACAGAAGCAATAAATTAAATAAATATAAAGAATAAAAATAGAAGACATTTTATTAATGGAAGCAGTTGTATGCAAAGAGGAGCGGCTGATGGGGTGGTGGCCACGAGCAACACTTCCAATGAAGTATATTATTTTTATTTTTATTTAGCAAATACACCTAAAATTAGATATTAGAAATAAATAGTTTTTAATTTTAGTTTTAAAATGTTTATATTTGGCTGCTGGTAATTTGGTCAAACCTGTGAAAGAAATTTTAGATAGAATTCAAATGACACCAGCACGTTTTAAAAAATGTCTTCCAGAAGCACTGTTGGTGGTGGGGATGGCCCCCCCCACTTACACATGGGGAGCAATTTGGGCTACTTATACCATGTCCAAATAAAATAAACTAAGTATACTGTTGCGATTTTGTTTGGAGGTGGGGAAAGAACAATGTCTCATCAAGTCGTATGACAGGAAGTTTTTAAATTGACAACAAAAGATGTTCTATGTTTTAAAAATAAAACTAAAAAAAATACTATTAGGCTGTATTGTAATTATATAAGCTTCAAAAGTATTGCTATTATGTAAGCTTAAAAAATTGAGAAACTCTTGAAGATTTAAAATGAAAAGAAATTAGTTGCTTAAAAACTACACCTGGTTATTTATGTGACATTAAATTTTTATTCATCAAATCAGGTGAGAAGAATTGATAATGGAAGTTAATGATGTGTTTGTTAATTGGAAGAAAAATATTGAAATTGTTTTATGGAATAAAAAAAGAGAAATATTTTTGATCTGCAATCCAAAAACAAAGTCAAAAGGCATTAACAATGTAAGAAAGAAAACAAAACAAAATGTCTGTACAAACATTTTATAAAAAAGTTTAACAAAAATAATCAAATACGATTACAAAGAGAATTTTGCCAATAAAATCTGGAGGAGCTTAAATACACATGAATAATTTTGTCTCCTCTTTGTTGTATTTATGTCACAACTGGGATTCAGAACTGATATGGAGGGTAGTTGAAAAACAAAGTTGTAGCATTTCCACAACAGAATTGACAAAAAAAAAAATAAAATAAAATAAAAACAATTAAGACTGCCATTTAGACTTGTTTCTTAGGATTCTCATCTGTTCATTAGACTTATTCCTTAGGCCTGCCCTCTTGAAACTAGATTCATTCCCTAGGTTTGTCATCTGGATACTAGACTTGTTTTTTGGGGCAGCCATCTGGAAACTAGATTCATTCCCTACAAGTGTCATATAGAAACTTGACTTATTTCCTTTCCTGGGGCAGTGTCCTGGAGATTAGGCTCATTCCTTAGGATTGTTGTTTGGGCATTAGACTCATTCCCTAAGCCATCTGGAAACTAGATTCATTCCCTTGGACTGTCATTTTGACACTAGACACATTTCCTGGGACTGTCATCTGGGCATTAAACTCATTCCTTGGGTTTGCCATCTGGAAACTAGATTCATTCCCTTGGACTGTCATTTTGACACTAGACACATTTCCTGGGACTGTCATCTGGGCATTAAACTCATTCCTTGGGTTTGCCATCTGGAAACTAGATTCATTCCCTTGGACTGTCATTTTGACACTAGACACATTTCCTGGGACTGTCATCTGGGCATTAAACTCATTCCTTGGGTTTGCCATCTGGAAACTAGATTCATTCCCTTGGACTGTCATTTTGACACTAGACACATTTCCTGGGACTGTCATCTGGGCATTAAACTCATTCCTTGGGTTTGCCATCTGGAAACTAGATTCATTCCCTGGCACTCTCATCTGGACATTAGACTCATTCCTTAGGCTTGTCATCTAGATACTAGATTCATTCCTTAGGACTGTCATCTGGAAACTAGATTCATTCCCTAGTACTGTCATTTGGGCATTGGACTTGTTCCTTAGCTCTGCCATCTAGAAAATAGATTAATTCCTTAGGACTGTCATCTGGAGACTAGACTGGGATTATCATCTGGGCATTAGACTCATTCCTTAGGCTTGCAATCTGGAAATTAGAATCGTTCTCTTGGACTGTCATTTAGACTCATTCCTAAGGACTGTCATCTAGGTATTAGTCTCATTCCTTAGTATTGTCATCTTGTAACTAACTTAATTCCCTGGGACTATCATCTGGTCACTAGACTCATTTGCTGAAACTCTCATCTGGACATTCGGTAGGACATTTATCAAGAAGCTGATCCCTTTTATTATTGATGACACTCCATTTTTTTAAAACAGTATTTTATTATATCTACTGATCTTAATATGCAAGAAATCTTATTAAAGTAAATGTTTCCTCCAGCATGATTTGAACCTGTATCCCCTTTTGCATGCATGTAAAAATGTTGGGTATTTCATTATTTGCTTATATATATATATATGATGCAGAAATAGGGGTTGTTCCAATGAGAGCAATTGGTATAGAAGAAAAAAGTGCAAGAATCTGTTAATGTTTTGTTTAAAGTGTAGATTTATTGTTATTAAAAGTGTTCATAATGGTATTTGTGTTGCTACACGTGTTTTGAGTCCAAAGTTAATTCTCTTCAGGTGAATAAACTTGTGGCTTTACATATTAAGATCTGTTTGTCTTTTTAATGAAAATACTGTGCATGTATGAAGTGGTCAGTGAGCAGGTCAGAAAGTTCATATGTGTGCGCGTTTGTTTGTTTGTTTGTTTGTTATTTTTCACACTTGCTTGTTAAATCTCTTCTGTTTTTGGAATCATTCATCTTTCACTGGCCATAAATTTGTTTTTTGTTTTACACTGATTTGCAAAATTTGATTTCATCTTTTTTCTTCAAAATTGTTTTCAGTGATTTTGATTCATCAAGTAGAGTTTTGATTCATTCTATGGGTCATCATTTTTTTTCACATTTGAATTTAGTGTGTTTGTGTGTGTGTCTTAATTTTTTAATTAGTTTTTAATTTTTTAATATTTTGTTGAGAGAAGGCTTGTATTTTTTTATAAATATTTCTTCCTGTATCATGAGTGTGTCATAATCTGCATTTTGGTAGAGAGGCATTACTTTAAATTTACCTCCACTGCATTCGTGTAAGTGTTGGGAAACTTACATTTTCTTGTTATTGGCTAGTTTAATATTATTTCTGTGCATGGCTACTCTTTTATTCAGGCCTTGTGTTGCCCCCACATATATTTTTGTGCATTCATTGCATTTTAGAGCATAAATTACGTTTTTAGAGTTGCATCTCAGATTTGTTTATATTTTGAATGCAGATGCGTTTTTGAATTTGAAGTGGTTTCCTTCTATCATTATTTTGCAGACCCCACATCTTTTTTTGTTGCATTTTATGACCCCTCCCCCCTGTGTGTTGCTCTAATTTTAATGAGGTTAGTATGTTTTTTTAAAATTTTTGGATTGGTGTTTGCTTTTAATTATTCTAGTTGTCTTTATGATTTCTTTTATTTTATTATTTTTGTTGAGTAATTCTATGTGTTTTTTATCTTTGTAAATAGTTTTGGGTCGCTTTTGTTGTGTGTGGAGACGTAGGTGAGAATGTTTTCTTCTTTTAAATGGTTTATATATATATATATATATATATATATATATATATATATATATATATATATATATATATATATATAAAGAATGTTGGTAGATATAGGATGTATTGGCTGTATGAAAACCATGGATGTATGCCTGATTTAATATGAAAGAAAATTAGAAAAAGGTAAAGAAAATCGGATGATGTGACCATTATTCTGTAGTGGTAAAAATCAAGTGCAAGAAATACTGTTTATCAAAGAATTTATTCAAAGAGAAAAAAAATACATTCAAAAGAGAAAAATGAAAAAAACACAAACCAGTGTATAAAAAAATGTAATAGAAAAATATGATCTTGAACTTTAATATTTTGATATCTAATTTTTTTATTTTGAATATTTCTTAAAAAATGAGTAAAGTTAGAATTAGGCATTTATTTTTTTCCAGTTGTAATTAGGCATTGACCTACAGATATATTTGACCTTGAAATAAATTTACTGAAAACCAACTGACTCTGATAAAAATATCAAAGATGTTTAAGTAATTTCTAATATACTTTTTAAATGTAATAAAAATTATGGGAAAAAGGTTGTATAATTTCCTTTGCATTGTGATTAGCTCGTTAACCCACTGGCAAAATTCCTTTTGAAAAGAAAACTTTTAGAGATGAGATATTGTTACACCATTTATCACAACAAAAAACATGGCACAGGCTTACAGACACAAATATTTTTTTTAAAGCACCAACTTGACAACAAGCAAGACTTTTGAAAATGAAAGCTAACAAAATACCGTCGTGCAGAAACTTAAAGAAATTGCTGCAGCAAATAATAAAGTTATACCATAAAACCGCCATTTTTCTTCCTCTTCTCCATCTTGTCTGTCATCTTTGAATAATTACATGGAGCCTGAATTTGACCTGATGCTGTTATAATTACTGTCCACTGGAGAGGTGCGGCCATTACAATGGTTGCTAGAATCTCTGGTGTGTAAAGATCAAACATAGGTGAATTGTTCTTTTGGTGTGTAGAGACAGGTGTAAAGAAATAGTTGTGTTATAGGACAATAGATACTTGAGACAGTAAATAAATGACCTGAAACAACCACAATTTATATAATATTTGTATAATAATAATATAATATATTTATATTATATTATTAATATAATATTATATTATATTAATAATATTATATTATATTATATTATATTAATGATATTATATTATATTATATTATATTGTATTAATAATATAATATAATATATTTATAATATATAATTGTATAATATTTGTATACAATTTATATAATATTTGTGACATATCATTCAAATAATAGATTATAGAAAATTTTATTATGCAATTTCTGTCTGAATTTCTGAGATCATTATCATTATTTACACTATTTACATTTGGAATATTGTTCTCATCTTTGCCGTTATGACAGTGTTTTGACCATGGTGCCTTTCGACCTTCATCAGGTGTTTATTATGTATGTCAATGTTTCCGCTATGAAATTACTAACAAACTGATGTTGCTAAAACTTTCAGTATAAATTTATAATAGTTGTCTGTTCATTTCCGAGTATGCCTGCCTGCTAGGGTGGCCAGCCAATACCTGTTGTAGATGCCTGCTCAGTTACATTTGTGTTTGTTCCACACTCATAGAGCTTATCTGTGGTTTATGCTGCAATGTTTTTCTTAATTGTTTCACTTCAAGCAAGGCAATAAATCCCACTAAGACGTAAAGAATTACTGATAGAATATGAGAAAAACAATGAAAACATTATTAGGGAGAGAAAACAATAAGAGAATAAGAATTAAGCAGACAGAGCATAATGACTGACGTTGCATTTAAATGATGCTGAGCTGACATTAGTTATGGTTTATGGGACAGAGGGCATTATCTGGCATGATCAATAGTTTGTAAAATTCCAGTTTAATCAAACCCTCAGTCAGTTTGATCAAACCCTCAGTCAGTTTGATCAAACCCTCAGTCACAATGACTTGTGACTTGATGAATTATCTTGCTGAGTTACACGTACTTTCTTGCATGTAAAAATATGGCCATGTTCAAAATAATATAGACAGCCATCGTATACATTCATAAGAACTGGGTCAACTTGTTATGTAGTTTTTAGACACCTTCCAACTCTGTCACATGATGGGATTGCCTCCCTGGACAGATAATATCCAGAAATGACCTTTCTGATAAATTGACTATGGTAAGATTTAAATTATGGGTCTCATGGTTGGAAACCAAACATTATAACCATTCAGCCATGTGTCCAAATACTTAAATATATCCGGTGAATATCTGTTTTCATTTGGTAGTGTGAAATTATATTGTAAATAAATAGTTGTTTGCACATTATAGGTCAATAATTTGAAGTCACTCTCCGGATTTAATAAAGTGTAAGTTTCATGTCTTCTTTGGTTTAATTAACTCCAACTAAACTAGGACTTTTTTTTCATAATCATTTCACCCCAAGCAAGGCAGAAATGCCACTGGTGCACAGGGGTTACAGTGAGAGAAAAAAAATAGATATAGGGAATGTCAAAGAAAAGATAAGAGATGGATAGGAATCAAGTAGATAAAAGATGATAACCAATATTGCATTTAAACATTCAAGAGATTGTAGCTATCAGGGAAGCAAGCAAATGGAAGTGTGTTCTACAAATAGTAAGTGCGAGAAAAGAAACTGTTAGAGTTGAAGAGATGCTTACATTTGATTATGTAATATAACAATCTGGCCCCACCTGAGGAAGGCTGATGCAAGCGAGGGTGTTTCCGGTCGTTGAAAGGAACGGATGTCGTTTGACCTTATTTCCGGCAGCAGCGGAAATAACTACAGAGGCAAACAGAACAGGTGTCTCTGAGAATTACGTGGGCGTGCGTGGGCGAGGCAAAACCGGAAGAAAAAGTCCCGGTTCTGGAAGATTATAAAAAGACCTCGGCACACGGATTCGCCAGAGAGGAGCAACAGAGATCGGCCGGTGAAGAGAGAGACACAACAGATAAGACTACACTCCCGTCAACCCATTAGAAGCGCGCTCTCTCAATTCTCTGTTCCCTATGCTACACGGTTCATCGTCATTAATAAAAATATAACTTTATATTTTTATATATATGCGTGTTTGTTGTTTGTCGATATATAACAATTATTTCTATGGTAAAAGGGACATTGATGCCAATCTTGTATGTCAAATAAATATATGTGATAGGGGTACCAGGGAAAAAACCCTTTAGAGCTGTTACCATGAAAATACTTGTAGAAAAGACAGAGGGAAGCCACATCACATTGGTGAGAAAGTGACTGAAGTCAAGATGCCAAGTCAGGATCGATTATATTGCAGATCCTTTTTTGAATTTTGTTGTTAACCTCAAGATGAATAACAGGAGCTCCCCGTTAGATATGGCAATGGGATGCATTGGTACATGGTATTTATTTTTTTAGAGGGTGGGGACCTAAAATTTAAAATCCACTAATTCTAAGATTATCAATAACCAGCAAGGTAGATTAGAGAAAATATAGCTAAATATGTTTGTTTAGCAAATGTCAATGACTTTATATTAATATGTAAAATAATGAAATAATTATTTATTCAGTTATATTTCTGAGCTGAGTTTGAATTCAAGTTAAATTCATTGCATTCGTTTATGTGCAAATACCCTTGAGAAAGGTATTAATCCATCTCTTCTCTCTCCAGTTATGGGTTTAATAACAAGACAGATTGGGTTCTGCATTGTTGGTTGGCAACCAGTCTACTGCAGAAAGTAATGGAAACCTACTGTGGGAAAATCCTCTGCCCAGTCAGTCATATCTCTTTTGAGACATGATCACCCAAGTGTCTGTCACATAACTGACATACTGAATTTAATAGTTGGAAACATAATTAAAGCTTCTACTGGGCATAAAGTGGGGGATCTATTTTATATTGTCATGAAGTAATAAACTGATCTCCCTAGAATTAGTACAAATTAACATAATCAGAAACCAATACAATTAAAGCTACTGTAAGACTTAAAGTGGGGGATATGTTTTCTATTGTTATTAGTAATAAACTGATCCCCCACTAATTCCTACTGAATATAATGATATAATACAATCCATCTCTTCTACATCCAGCTATGGGTTAAATATCAGGAGAGATTGGGGTCTGTAGCCTTGGTTAGCAACCAGTCTACCACAGAAAGTAATGGTAACCTACTGCAAGAAAATCTTCTTCCCAGTCAGTCATGTCTCTTTCAAGACATGATCACCCAAGCATGTATCACGTATGGCACTTAACTGACTGATATTGTGTTAATCAAATATGTTTCTTTAGCCTACATCTTTTAAATCTATAAATAAAAATATTTCTACACTTCATTTGGAAAAGAAATCTGGATATTCCCAAAACAAGTTAATATCTATTTTTTAAAATTTTCTTTTTATGTAGAATTGATATTATCAGCTGAAACAAACAATAAACGGTACTTCCTTTTCGCAATTACTACGCAGAAAATGAGTTCCGAAACCAAACAAATCGCTGAGTAATTGCTCAAAGGGAGTAAATCGGCCGAAATAAGTCTCCTACGCCTCAAGTCATTCAGCGGTGAATCAGATATGAGAACAGTGGTAAGGGGTGAGATATAGTCCGATTTATTTCTGGTCAATAACATGAAAAAAGGTTGATTTCTTCAATAAACAATTATTGATTTGAGTTCAGCATATACATTTGCATGGAATTAAGGATGTTTTAGAAAGTTTTGACAGGATAAAGGCCTTCAGGAAACAAAACAAAAATTTACCTAATAAATTGCTTATATAAGTATATGGTGAATTTTCTACAACATCAATTGGTTAATGATTAATTTTATTGTGAAAACATTGACTAGCATCTGAAAAAATATCTGAACAATATGGATTGTTGCAAAGATAAAAACATAGGAAGATGGTATATTTTTTTAAACTTTCCAATGGAGAATTTAGTTTTAGATTTTTAGGTTCCTGTCAGAAAACTTTCATGAAAATCTCTCAGAAATATTTCATCATTTCCAGTATCCCCTCATTTAAGGAATGTATGTTTCAATTTCTAAAATAACCTTCAACCAGCCATTTATTTCAATGAATGTAGATATTAAATTAAAGCCTCAGTTTCTTTGACAGTCACATCAACACACATTGGTAATAAACCCTTTTACTTTTTTTTAAAAATTAAAAAAAAATTTTTTTTTATAATCCTATCGCTCCAAGCAAAGCAATCTACTGCCACTGGTGCACAGGGGTTTACATAGAAAGAAAGTTATGAGAAAGAGTGACAGGTTACAGGTTACATGTCAGAAAGTGAGTAAGAAAAGGGTTAAGATACTGAGAGTGGAGCGGACGGAGAAAGGATCATGGGAGAGAGGACGCAGGTTAGTAGGATGGGAGATGACTGTTGACTTCTCATTTAAATTTTTGGAGATTGTAGCTGTCGGGGAAGTAAGTAAATGGAAGGGAATTCCACAGGTGGGAAGTGCAAGAAAAAAAGCTGTTGGAGTAGAATTTGTGTTTACATTTTATTGGTTTCACAGTAAAAGGGTGGGACCTAGCTGCTAATCTTGTCACTCGAGCAAATTCATGCATAGGGGGAACCAGAGAGCTAAGTTCATCGGAGCCGAAGCCGCGATACTTTATGTATCAACTGAATTAATATTATGTTAAATTTTTAAATAAAAAATTTTGTCATTTTTAGCTTTATTCTTGAAATCTTAAATAAATAAGAATTTTAAATTATACACTGTCACATGTTCAGAATGTTAATATTGTAGAAGGTTAATAT
Source organism: Ascarosepion bandense (assembly GCA_037127315.1). Taxonomy (NCBI): domain Eukaryota; kingdom Metazoa; phylum Mollusca; class Cephalopoda; order Sepiida; family Sepiidae; genus Ascarosepion; species Ascarosepion bandense. Next base: position 1,484,001 of record JBBBDQ010000379.1, on the reverse strand, counting down.
TGTATTGTTAAGGGAAGTAACTGTGTGGTAGTCTATTCAACAAAGGGGTAGTTCTTGGGGGAAAAAAAAAACTGAGTGGAAAATTTTAAAAATGAAGGATATGAGAGCGATTCAACTCCATGGAGGTGGCATAGCATGTCTGAGCTGTAAAGATTTGAAATGGTGTAAGTAAAGAATGAAGCTCATCTGAACATTTACAGTGGGAATTATCATCATTTATCCATCACATCCAGATGATGCATAGGGCAGCAGCTTTTTGTTGCTGTTTCTGTAACAAACTGTTTTTTACAGGGCAGGGTTGTTAGCTCTGCACCCAACCCCCAAACCTGGAGGACCGGTGGACCATTCTTGGTCCTTACGTTTACAGCACCTGGTATTCCCAAATGGTCACCCATTTAGGTACTGACCAGGCTTGATGTTGCTTAACTTCGGTGATCGAACGGGAACCGGTGTATTCAACATGATATAGCCATAGACTTACAATGGGAATAGTGATAGAAAAACAAAATGCTTACTAAGTTGCATTTGTAGGAAAGTGGTTTCAGATTAAAAAACATGTCTTCCCCAACAAGAGCATATAAATATTTTTAAACTTTATAATTTGGGAAGTGAGGTCTGAGCACCTCCAGTCCAGGTATGGCAGTAATACTTCATTTTTTATCTAATCTGACTTGTAAAGATAATCTATACCAGGTGTCAGGTATTTCCTGGAGCAATATAAAAAGCTGACTATAATTCTGGTTACAGCACTTGGCATTCTCGAGCAGTCATCCTTCTAAATAATGACCAGGCTCAATATTGCTTAACTAGTGTAATCATGTAGCGGATAAGAAATTAATTAAAATCAACCTTCTTCTTCACTTTTACAAAAATTCACAATGATGTGTGAAATCCAGGTTTTTTCCCAAATAGGAAAAGGATTGACCATGTGCTTAACGAAAAAGTTGAAACCTGATTTCGCAAGTAGGTATTAAATTGATTTTTGACCAATGGGAGCGACTTGCAAGATTTGAGGACTTCATGAGCAAGTGCAAAAATCTGAATACTGTAAAAGGCTCTAGTCAGCATCAATTACAGAGAGTCAGGTGGGAGCTGTGAGACGAAACATCTAAAATGTAACTTCAACTTCAAGCGACTCGGACATTGTCCTCTTTCTCTTTCTCTTTCTCCTAATCTCTTTCAACAAATTACTAATATGAACATTTTGCATGAACTCTTGATACCCTTAACTTTCTCATTGAACATTAATTTCTATGAGGCCTTGTTATTCCTCGTTTTAATAAATTTCTATTTTAAAATGAAGAATGTATATTTTATTCTTACACTATTCCACGCATACCATCCTGCCGACAACCAACCTTCTGATAATTCTGATGATGATAATTCTGGATAAAACTTGTAAGCTGTGGGGAGTTCAGTTATGTATGACACAAGGCCAAATCAAAAGAAACATTAACCATCACCCTATGCTACAATCAAATGAGAACTGGTGTTCTAACATAATACAGTAGTTGTAAATGTCTGATTGGTAGTGATGAAATCATACAAAATTGTGGCGGACAAACATAAACTTGCTGCTGACCTTGAATGGGATCTACACTCTGCGGTGAATTGGGGCAAGAAGTGGCTTGTCAATTTCAATGCGACTAAGACCAAGCTGCTGTCTGTCAATCATCACAAGCAACTCCTGCCTCCCATAAGCATGGACCAAGTGAGTCACCCGGAGAGCAATACACTGCACCTCCTCGGCCTTACCCTCTCTTCTGATCTCAAATGGAACCACTACATTGAGTTCATAGCTAAATCTACTGCTAAGTAGGTTGGGTCACTGTGACGGGCCAGGCTGTTTTTCCCGCCTGAATCCATCCTGCATATACACAAATCAACCATTCGTCCGTGCACAGAATACTGCTGCCATATATGGTTAGGCGCCCCTGCTGTTCATCTCAGTGTTCTCGACAGGCTCGAAAGGAGAATCAATAATGTGATAGGTACCGACTTGGCGACTTGACTACAGCCACTTCTCCACTGACGAGATGTGGCCTCCCTTTGTCTGTTCTATAAATACTTTCATGGCTTCTGCTCCAATGAACTTAAGTCACTGGTGCCTCTGCAACAGGTGTTTACTCGTGTAACCAGATTGGCAACTGGGTCCCACCCATTCACAGTTAGATTAACCAAATGCAGATGACAATTCTACTCCTGCAGCTTCTTTTCTCGCACTTCCCGCCTGTGGAACTCACTTCCATATTCTTGCTTTCCTGACGGCCACAACCTCCAGGAATTTAAATGCAATGTCAATACTCATCTATTAACCACTTGACTCTAGTTCTTTCTACACCACCCTGTATATTCTTTTCTTTCTTTCCACCTTTGCAACTGTCATCACATCTGTATTCCCATCCTTCTCTTGCTCCTTTCTAACTGGTTCGTCTTTCTCTTCACTCTCTTCTACTTAATCTTTTTACTCTTATGTAGCATTACCGCCTTGCTTGGCGTGATACGATTAAAAAAAAATTGTTATTTTGAAAGACTGAAAATTGCAATTGAGTTATTTCTCGATTGAGCTGTTAGAGTTTTAGTGGTAGAAGAAATCTGCTGCAATGTCCCAATCATCTTGGTTTGGGAATTCTTTCACCAGTTTGCAATTTTTAAGCCAATCAGTCAATTTTATTGTATATATAGGAACTGATACTCTCCCAGTTTAATTCATTGCATTCACTTGCACACAAATACTCTTAAGAAAGAATTCTTCCAGTTATGGGTTAAATAACAGGACAGATTGGGTTCTATAGCCTTGGCTGGCAAGCTGTCTACCACAGAAAGCAATGGCGACCTACTGCGAGATAATCGTTTGTATGGCACTTAACTGACTGACTGAATATAATAGTTGGAAGCATGATTAAGGCTTCTACTGGACATAAAGTAGGGGATCAGTTTTATATTGTGATGAAGTAATAAACTGATTCCCCCATTAATTATACTTAATATAATAATGTAATATAATCTATACCTTCTCCCTCCAGCTAAATGGCAGGACAGACTGGGTACTATATCCTTGGTTGGCAACCAGTCTACCGTGGAAAGCAATGGCAACCTATTGTGGGATAATCTTCTACCCAGTCAGTCATGTCTCTTTTGAGACATGATCGTCCAAGCATGTATTATGTATGGCACTTAACTGACTGATACTCAGCTGTACTATGTCAATTATTGACCTTGTGTATTATGTTACCACTCCATTGTAGGTAGCAATCAAATAAAATTGGTGATTAGATAAATTGCAGATTCTACAGACTTTCTAGAAAGTATTCAACCATTTTGATTATCCTGATTGGTTATTTTTCATATCTGGTGACATATTTTTTGGATTAAACTTTATATCAGTCTGAGGTTTGTTTGCTCACCTACAATCTAGATTTGAATTCCTAAAACTTCTTCATTTTTCTAGATTTAAAACTGTTATTGAATGTGACAAGACAGCTGAAAACATTTCAAACTGTTTTGAAAACTGGAATAGAAACTGAGGTAAACATCCGGGTTATTAACGAACGTACTTTGTGAAGACAACAGGATGCCATTGCCCTAGGTAGGCTATTTTTCCTTTAATATTAAACAGCTGGATCATTTCCAAAGTGATCCCATTCTTATCGAGTCAAATAGTTTTGAAGACAATCATCAGTAATTCTGATAGAAGATGAATATGAAATTATATTGAAAACTAGCAGTATAGCCCGGCGTTGCTCAGGTGTAATGAAAGCTTTAAAACTAATCCATCGTCCTGGAGCTCAGACTCTTTGGACATTGGCACAATAGACTAAAAAGCAATAGTTGTTTCCAGTCAAAGCAAGACTGTAGATTGAAAGAAAAATGAATGAATTTAAGTCAAATTGTGATTTTGTGGTATCGATATCAAATAAGTTTTTTTTTGTTGTAAACTGAATTTTGAAGGCTAAATAAGTCCTCTGAGTAAATGGTATCATGGCTGAGACTAAGAACTACAATTATACCTACATAGAGCCAAACCTGAAGCAAAAACTAAAATAAAAGGGCTGAAAAAATACAGATATACTGGCAGATAAACAGACACACACACACACACAAACATCTTGCCTTTTATATATATATTATCGATTTTCTGCACTATTGTAAGAACTGCAACCTTGAAACTTCTGAATATCATTTCTTATGTCTTTGTCTATGAGTGTATGAAATTTGATTAAAATCGGACCACTCCTTCTATTAACTGATTTTTTTCGATTCTCGACTTTTGATATTTATCAGGGGTACCTCGACACAAAACCTAGCTAAGAACATTCACAGACGCTTATAGTATAACTGTGTAAATTTTCAAGAAAATCGGTTCAGCCATTTCAGAGTCTATAGGTAATGGACACACACGCACACAGAGACACACACACACACACACACACACACACACACACACACACACACACACACACAGACAAAGCTCTATTTATAAATAAGTTTAGATTAGATTTAGATCTCTAGAAAAAGAGCACCTGTGAAATTTCGTGAATAACGATAATAGTTTTTGAGCTTTTACTATTATAAACCATAACATTTATACACTTAATAAAAATGTCGATATGTGCAGCTTTCTGAATAATAAAAATGAAGGAAATTTACTTACATTTCTCGACTGTTGTATCTGCTTGAAATATCATAGGCAGCATTAGACATTTCCAAGAAATCATTTTGAGAAGAAAAGTTTGCCATCTTGGAAACTTTTAAATCTCTCAATTTCTTTTGTTGCCTGTAGGAAAGAGATCAAAAAATTATTGAATCTTGAGAAAACCAACTCTACATTTCAGTATAATATTTAACAAAAGCTGTAATGTCCCATACCCTGGATATGTAGTAAACAAAACAATTTCTAGTTTTTAAAAATTCAAATGCTAAGCACTGACTCATTGATTTTGTTAGAAATAAACAAATTTACTTGAATTTGCAAAACCTTGCTTACCATGCACAAAACTAGTGAAATTTCACACCTTGATGTGAAATGTTTTTCAGCCAATAGAAAACTAGGAAGAATCAAAAAACAAAATTCAAATAATCTTCAATTATCTGGAATAAATTCTTTTTACGGACCCTTTTCGCGAGCCGATGCGAACTTTGTTTGTCATCTGATGGAAAGGTCAGAATCACATCTAGGAGTGAATTGCCAAATAACCTTTTCAAGCCCCACAAACACAATAACAGATGAAACAAATTTGACTGTCGCCAGAGAAAAAGAATACGAGCGTAATTAACACGTCCCTCGACAAACGTCAAGCGATCATTATTATTATCATCTCTATCTTTCTCCCTCAACTCTTTATTCTCACGGTTCACCCGTCTGCCTTTTCTTATACTTGATAACCAAACGGGACTCTTTAAAACTGAGCGATAACTTCAAAGACACTCTTACCCAATGATAACGCTTGTACATACATACACACATATGTTCCTGCATATGTACCCATAAACTCATTCTTACAAGAACTACTACCAACATTTTAACAACCTTGTATCAACCAAAATACATTACTTTTATTTGTAAAAACCTTAATTGATTTATATGTATATAAATTTGTTGTCTCTATTTACAATTTTATGTTTTTTGTTTTGTACCCCTCTTACAGTGGGCTATCTAACTAACAAGGCCAAATCAAACTAATTTGTTTCAACACACATACACTTCCCTGTTACTGATAACCCACTATAGATACTTCATAAAGATTAAGAATGTAAATGCTAAACTTTCCAAATACATTGTATGGATTAGTATGAATCCAAATTTAATACAGGAAATTAAAAATAGAATAGGCTTCACAAGGGATAGTTTTGTGCAATACTGCAAGTTGCTACAAAACTATAACATAAAAATGTGCATTATGTTTTTAAATAGCTTTGTTAGATGGAGACTTTCATACGGATGGCAAGAAATGAGTACAGAAATATCTAAACAATCAGCAAATATACAACCACGTTGTTAAATAAATTATTAAAAATGGCTTTAAAGAAATGTAAGTCTTAGCAAAGTTATTTGTTTACCACTGCTGTAGCCAGGTCTTGAACTCACAACACTTTGGGTCAAATCACTGGAACTAACCAATGCTTTAACTCATTTGTTCACCACTGATGTAGTCAGGTATTGAACTCACAACTCTTACGGTCAAGCCAATACTTTTATCCACTGGGCCATGTGTCCTTGAGGACATCAGTCTATGAATTTTTTGAACTTATAAACCTAATGTCTCAGTAACTAATTTTTTTTTACCAGAGCTCATATTACAATCTTGATTTTTTAATTGATTTTCTCTAGCTCTCTGCATTACTGGTTCCCATATTCTATGAATTTCTACACTAGTGAATGAAATAAAGGGTTCAGTTTGAAATTCCAATGACCTGAAGAAGGTTAGAGTGTACAACGGCTGAAATGTCATGAATATGGCAATAAAGATGAAAGCAACAGTCCGAACAATGTAAATAATTATAATACCTCATTTTAGAAATACAGACATATAAAAAAAAAAGTTATTCTAATTTTTTGGACTTATAAACCTAATGTCTCAGTAAACATTTTAACCATTTTTATTGCAATTTTCTCTCACGCTAAATATTACTGGGTCCCCTAATGTATTCATTTCTATCTTTGGCTGGCTTAAGAGATTTTTGTGGCCAATCATATTTGCTGATTCCTTAATTTAATGTAATTTCCAATGGTGTTCTCTATCAATTATTTCAACTACAGCAGTGGTGAACAAATAACTTGAGTTAAAGGGAGATAACTAAATGGTATCCAGAAGTGGCACCACACATGGAATGAAAATGATTTACCCCAGTGATAGAAATAATTGGTTCACTTCAAAATTCCTAGGACTAGAAGAAGGCCGGAGTGTACAACAGCCAAAACGATGAGTACAATGGGTCCAAACAATGTAAGTAATGTAAATATTACCTCATCTCAGAAGTAATGTCAATCGTTATCTTCAGCCTTCTTAATTCTTGTTTTTTTATTGTTCTCTCTTCTTAATAGTGACTTTTTTTAAGAAGGTCGGTTCTCTCTGCAGGGCTAGGAAGTTTTACTCATCTGAAACAATCCTGCACATATACAAATCTATCATCTGCCCATGCATTGAATACTGCTGCCATATCTGGTCCAGTGCTCCTGCTATCCACCTAGGTGTCCTTGACAAAATCCAACGGAGAATCTGTAATGTGATCGATCTTGACTTGCCAGCTCAGATACAGTCACTTTCTCACTGGTGCAATGTGGCTTCCCTGGGTCTCTTCTACAAATACTTTCATGGCTTCTGCTCTGATGAACTTAGCTCACTGGTACCCCCTATATATTTACTCGAGCTACAAGATTAGCAACTAGGAGCCACCCTTTTACTGTGAAACCAATAAATTGTAAATGCAAATTCTACTCCATCAGCTTCTTTTCTCGCACTTCCCGCCTGTGGAATACCTTTCCATTTACTTGCTTTCCCGACGGCTACAATCTCCAAGAATTTAAATGTAAAGTCAATAGTCATCTACTATCTCACTAACTTGCATCCTCTCTCACATACTTTTTTCTCCATCCATTCCACTCTCATCAGTATTCTCATCTTTCTCTTACCCACTTCCTGACACCCCCTATAACCTGTCACTCTTTCTCATAACTTTCTTCCTATGTAACCCCCTGCAAAACAGTGGCAATAAAATGCCTTGCTTGGGAAGATATGATTATAAAAAAAAATTCTATACTATTTTAATGCGGATATAAAGTGGGGGATCACTTCTACATAACAATCAATATATAAACTGATCCCTTACTTTATGGCCACAGTCATCCTTCTCTTACCCACTTCCTGATACCTCCTATAACCTGTCACTCTTTCTCATTACTTTCCTCCTATGTAACCCCCTGCTCAACAGTGGCAGTAACATGCCTTGTTTGGGGGCGATACAATTATAAAAAAAAAACATTCTCTCACACTCAGTAACCCCTTGTGTCTTCATGGCTTTATTGTGTTGGTTGGGGTGAAATGATAAAAAAAACAAAAGACACTTACTGTCTAGTCAGAGCAACAACCACTATAATACCCAAAATACAGCCGACAAATATGATGCAAGCCAAAAGTATTATAATGATTTCCGAATTGGATAGTTTATGCGTTTTTTTCTCATGACTCACAGAAGCTTGTTTGACTTGACTGGTTAGCATTCCGAACCGATGAAAGAGGTCATCAATTGCAGCTTTTTCTGCTTTCATCTTTCTGTGAAAAGAAAAGAAAATTTTAGTTTATCTTTCAAATCTATTATTTAGAAATTGAACTAAAATTCAAATATTCCACTGAGAAATTGAAAACAATCCACAATTTATAATTTTTTTCTTCAATATTTTTATTCTGATTCCAAGCCTGAGACAACATGACTGGATTTTTTAAACTAATGCAGTCATGTGTTTTTAGGCAACGGACTTATAGCAAATTAATTTATCAAAATGAACTTACTTCTCAACCACCTCTTTGGAAACCATCTTCTTATTTTTTAAGTCCAAAACATGGAATAAAATATCACTCCTTAAAAACAAATTTGAAAAAAATGATTTGCATTAAACAACTCAGAAATTAATGAAGACAATTTTAAAATGCATCTTTATATAATTAGTTTACCTAAACTATCAAAAAATGAAGGCAATATTTTTAATGTAAGTTTAATGTAATTACAAAATTACTGTTTATGCAAATTAAGAAATACATAAATTATGGAATTTTATTTGTCAAATTTGAAATAAGAGAAAATTTTATTCCTTTATCATCAGAATAATTCAATGCACAGTGATGAGCAATGCACCTGCTTTTATGTAGTAGACTCTTCTGGTGACATAGAAAAGTGTTAAGCACATATAAAATATTTATGTATATAATAATATGTATTGGACTTTTTTTATGGGAATAATCTGATTTTTGTATGGTACTTGTGTGTTTGTTATGATAACACATAAAAAATAGCATATCATAGGCAGTTTTTATTAATGCAATACCATTAAAATGTTCTAACTTAATAAAAGAATTTCTAGTCTGACCAACATTTTTTGAGTAATTTTTAATTAAACACAAATTAAAAAGAAAAAACAAACTCTGTCCATGGGAGATAACTTCAGGTCAATTAACTGCTAATTACAGTACTGCTTTCTTACTTTTTATCTTTTATATTTATAGAATTTATATTAGAATTCTTTACAAGTAAAAAATTAGGAGAGACGACTTTGAAGTAGTTAAACTTCATTTACATTAAAAATCATCTTTTTATTTATACAGTTGAGTATTGTCTATCCAAAAATTCCCAAATGCCAAAACCTTCAAAATTCAAACTTGCCATAAATGGAAAATTTCAGAAAGGACTGGAAAAGTTCCTAGGTGACGTACAGCTGTTTTAAGTGTTCCTATCCCCTGTGTGGAAATTTCCCAGCCCAACTACATTGCCTATGTTGGCATCAGTTATTTTTGTTAGTGATCGTCACAGTAACACCTTCATTTGTAGATTACTTACCAGGTATTTTGTACTCAGTAAAGAGATTATTAAAAATCTCAGAAAGTCCAGCATTTATATATTTTTTGTAAATAGTGATCACATTTTTTTGTACACATACAAAAAGTTAAAAACATTATTTTTACAGGAAAATAAGTTTTTGCTACTTAAAAATCAATGTGAGCATTATATGACAAGTGCCATTACCTGTATGCATATGTACACAAGACTTTATTAAATTTTATATAAAACTACCTTCAGGGTATATTTATAAGGTGCATTATGAAATGTATAGGGATTTCATGTTTATATTTGTGTTCAATTCCCAAGCGGACCCATTTTATAAATGTTGCATAGAAATTAAATAGCCTGTATTCCAAAATATGAAAATTTTTATTAAAAAAAATCTAAGATTTTACTGTTACATGATTTTTGAACATACATGCATAGAAACTAGAAAAGTCCTTTTTTTAATAAAATGAGAAAATATTCATAATGCCATAAAATAATGATGTTTTTATTTATAAAAATATTTCATTAATAACCAGAAATACGCAATAAAATATTTATTTTTTACAAAATAAAACTATCATTATTTTACAAGTATAATTGTTTTATCTAGCAGTTGGTAATCATTTCATATGTTTTTTTTTATATTGATGTAATTTTTAAAAAAATGTTTCTGAGAAACTCACAAATATCCAAAAACTGAATCATTATTATCATGGTGAATGCGAATACAGACCTTCATATATTTAGTTGTAAAATGGATTGAAAATTGTTTAATTCTTCAAGTTAGAATATTTGATGTTATTGCTCTAACAAAAACAGTGCTACAACATGCTGTTTTTGCTGTGTGTCTTTTAACAAAGAAACAAACCCAGAAATTGTACCATTATAGTGCAGATTTTATGCTAATTTTACAAGAAACTTCTAAAAGATGGCACTTTCTAACTCACCTTTGCAAATCAGGATTTTGAGCTAAACTCTGATGAACCTGAACTTTGTCAACCACAATTTCAAATCCAAGAATTTTACTTAAATTCCTGAAAAAGTAAAAGTCATACATTTCTTATTGCTTTCAGTCTCATTTTTTATCCTCATTTTTAATCCTTTAATAATATAAAAATTTTAGTGGTGGTATTTACATTATTTACATTGTTTGGACTGTTGTCCTCATCTTTATTGTCATGTTTACGACGTTTCGGCCGTTGTACGCTCTGGCTTTCTGTATTTGTCTATACTTCTGAGATGAGGTGGTATTTACATTATTTACATTGTTCGGACTGTTGTCCTCAATCTTTACTGCCATGTTTGCGATGTTTTGGCCATTGTACCCTCCTGCCTTCTTCAGATGCCAGAAATTTCAAATTGAACCCTTTATTTTGGTCACTGGCGTAGATTGTTCTCGTTTCATGTGTGATCCCACTTCTGGTAGTTATCCTGAGAGTTGAGTTAAAGATGGCTACTGGAAGTGGAAGTGAAATGAGAATTATATACTCTAGCGATCAATATAAAGGGTTCAGTTTGAAACTCCTAGCACCCGAAGAAGGCTGGAGCATACAATGTCCAAAATGTTGTAAACATGGCAACAGAAATGAGGACAACAGTCTGAACAATGGAAATAATATAAAGATTTTAGAACAGGCACATATTGTGAGCAATTACTTGATGAAGACAGTAGCTCAACCTTTAGAAAGTAAATTGTCTTCAAAAGCTTTTAAATATTTAGAAAAGAAATTAATGTAATTTTTACTTTTTTATATAGGAAAAAATGCATGTGAAGGATAAATTCTGCTGCCTTTATCAAATGTGGCTTAGAGCAGCATCCATGGCATATTGACTAGACATTATGATGCATATTATTGTATAATAAGGTTGAAAGACAGAATGGGATTATAATAACCATTTACTATATTATATATTAAATAATTCAAGTTACAAAGCTAAAGCTAAATCTATCTAAACTTATTTATAAATGGAACTTTGTCTGTGTGTGTGTGTGTGTGTGTGTGTGTCTCTGTGTGCGTGTGTGTCCATTACCTATAGACTCTGAAATGGCTGAACCGATTTTCTTGAAAATTTACACAGTTATACTATAAGCGTCTGTGAATGTTCTTAGCTAGGTTTTGTGTCGAGGTACCCCTGATAAATATCAAAAGTCGAGAATCGAAAAAAATCAGGTAATAGAAGGAGTGGTCCAATTTTAATCAAATTTCATACACTCATAGACAAAGACATAAGAAATGATATTCAGAAGTTTCAAGGTTGCAGTTCTTACAATAATGCAGAAAATTGATAATATATATATATAAAAGGCAAGATGTTTGTGTGTGTGTCTGTTTATCTGCCTGTATGTCTGTATTTTTTTTCAGCTCTTTTATTTTAGTTTTTGCTTCGGGTTTGGCTCTAAGTAGGTATAATTGTAGTTCTTAGTCTCAGCCATGATACCATTTATTCAGAGGACTTATTTCGCCTTCAAAATTCAGTTTACAACGAGAAAGACTTATTTGATATCGATACCAGGAAATCACAGTTTGACTTACATCCATTCATTTTTCTTTCAGTCTACAGTTTCGCTTTAACTGGAAACAACTATTGCGTTTTAGTCTTTTGTGCCAACATCCAAAGAGTCTGAGCTCCAGGACCATGGATTAGTTTTAAAGCTTTCATTACACCTGAGCAATGCCAGGCTATACTGCTAGCCTATAATAAATTGGAATTCTTTTACTTATATTTAATAATTAACTTTTATAATTTTAGTTAAGATAAGTATATCTCTATAAGACAAAATTATTTTATGACTATGTCTTATTTATAAGGTTGAATGAAAAATCTACAAAATTATTACATGAGGGGAAAATGATATGAATGTTAAGTTATTAAATAGCTGAAATGTATTTTTATTACCCAGCACAAGTATTGAACTGATAACTTTCAGCTAGTGTAAATGTGTGCTTTAATAATGTTAGGGCGTCGCTCCTATTTGATTACATAATGGACTGTTCCCATTGCTATATATAGCAATGGTGGATTCTCTACATGGGAGTCGTAGAGAGTCGTAGAGAGTCGTAGAGAGTCACTTGAGAGTCAGTGCGAGTCAGTGCGAGTCAGTGAAGAGTTAGTCACACTTCCGGTGGCGTATCGGAAGTAATCACGTATACACACGTCTTACGACGGATTGGACTCTTGTATCTTTCTATTGTAAATATTACTAATCACTTCTGTACATACTAACCATCTATCCGTGGAATACAACTTATATTCTGATTCTGTTGTTGAGTTATTCATTTATACTTGGCGACATAACAAATAAGTTGACTTGTTTCATCTGCAGTTGAAATGGGTTCTGCTCATTGTGTTTTATATATACTTATGGCTTTTCTATTGTGGTTATGAAAATCCACTTGCCTCTGGCTGGAATTTATATTTTAATCTAAGCTCCAGGGTGCCATCCTCACAGGCTTTGCCTCACCTCGGGAGAGATCTGAGTTTCATGCCCAGTGCTTGAAAAGTGCCCAAAAGGGAAAGTGCCAAAGAGGTTTGGAAATTTTTCTATGGTGTTACAAATAAACCCAACCTAAACTGACCTTGTGTCACATCTGTTGTGTGGTGGGAGCAATGAAAATCCATTAGCCTTTGGCTGGAATTTGTATTTTAATTTAAGCTCTAGAGGCTATTCCTACCCTAGGCTTTGCCTCTTCTTCAGGAGGAGGTTGAGTTTATTGTCCAGCACCTCAGGCATCCCCCAAAAAGGTAAGTGCTGAGGGGGCTTGGGAGTTTTTCTGCAGTACTGCCAATGAACCCACCTTCCACTATCCTTGAACCATGTCTGTTGCATGGTGAAATCAACAGTAAATATATGAAAATCTTTTTGCTTGTCGACGTTATTAAATCAACAGCAAAGACAGAATTTCTGCTACTTTTATGGTCTATTTTCAAATGAGGCTTAGAGCAACATTCACTGCACATAAACAAGACATTATAAAATGAGATTGAAAAGCCAAGAGAATTATATCAAAGATGAAAAATATAACGAATTAGTGAATTGACTTGAGTGCATCCAGTTACAAATCTATAATAAGCTGAAACTATTCTCCTTTTTATATTTAATAAGAAAATTTTATAATTTGAGTTAGAGTGGGGACATCTTTTATAGTCTGAGTTAGGGTGGTGACATCTTTCACAATTTGAGTTAACACATCACTCAATAAGTCATATAGATGGTACCACTAACAATTGATATATTTTTTATGAAGTACTAACCTTCAAATGACATATGACAAAATTTGGGCCTAATTGGATTATTAGTTTACAAATTACAGTTATTTAAGTGAAGCTACTGTTGCAAATTTTCAAAACTGAATTTCATTTGTTGATAAAGCATTGCTTTCTGATGGGAAAAATACTGTTCAAGCAAAGCAATGGATTGATAAGTGTTATTCAAACTCTGCTTAAGGGATGGTTAAGAGGTGGTATGCTGACTTTAAATGTGGTTGTACAGACACAAATGATGCTGAACACTCTTCTTCTTCTTCTATGTGCCCTGTCCCTTCAGGACGTAGGTGATCATGGCCCTCCACGTCTCCCTATCTCTTGTGGCCCTCAGCATGTTTGTTCCGTTACTTCTGGTAACCCCCGTTCTGTCATCCACCCGACCAGGCTCTGCAAATATGTTATCCGCTGCCTTCCACTGTCTCTCCTTCCCTCTACCTGGCCAGTCAGTATTAGGTTCTCCAAGCCCTCCTTCCTCATTGTGTGTCCCAGGAACTTCAGTTGTCTCTTCCTAATGCTTGGTATTAATTTCCTTTTTGTTGCCATTCTTTCCAACACCTCATCGTTGCTTGTACGCTCAGTCCACGATATCCGCAGCATCCTTCTGTAGAACCACATTTATGCTGCTTCCAGTTTTGTCCTCATTTTCAATGATATTGTCCAGCACTCACTACCGTATTGAAGAACTGACATCACATAGCAATCCAGCACTCTTTTCTTTGTTTCTAGTGAAATTTTCCTGTGTGTTAGTACTTTGCTCAGCTTCTGGAACGCGTCCTTTGCCATGCCAATTCACCTTCTGATCTCTGTGTCGCACTTTCCATCTCCTGTTAGAACACTTCCTAGATATTTAAATTTTTGCACCTGCTTTATTCTGGTATCTCCCACCTGTATTTGGCATTTTGGGTTGCACCTTTTGCTGATGACCATGCATTCGGTTTTCTTAAAGTTTATTTGTAGTCTTTTTTTGTCACTCTCCACTGCTACCTTCTGTAGAAGGGCCTGCAGTTTCCTTTCCATGTCTGCAATCAGCACTGTATCATCTGCATACCTTATGTTGTTCAAGTTGTGGCCTCCAATAGCAAATCCTGGCGTGTCGTCTAGGATCCTCAAAATATTCTCGCTGTACAGGTTGAACAAATCCGGTGAAAAGACACATCCTTGTCTTATGCCTCTTTCTATCTTTGTAAATCTACTAAGATCGTTACCTGTCTGTATGCAGGCCGTTTGCTGCCAGTAGAGATTCTTAATTACTCTGATGTCTTTCCCGAAAATGTCTAGGCTGCCGAGCATCTCCATCAATTATTTGTGTCGTATCTTGTCGAATGCTTTCGCATAGTCAATGAAACATAAGTATAAGTCTTTCTTCATTTGTATTGCCCTTTCGGAGAGCATCCTAATCATGAATATGGCGTTCCTTGTTCCAGTGTCTTTAACGAACCCGCACTGTTTCTGCCCTATCTCTGGCCTGATTCTGCTTCTCACTCTATTCATCAGGATTCTGACAATCAGTTTTGTGATGTGACTCATTAAGCTGATAATTCTGTGTAGTTCACACTTGTTTGCACCTGGTTTCTTCGGCAGTGCTATAAATATCGACTTGCATAGGTCGTCTGGTATTATTCCACTGCTATAAATTTCGTTTATTATGTCGGTAATTGTTTCTATGCCATATTCTTCTAAGGATATCAGCAGCTCTATCACTATGCCGTCTGGACCAGCTGCTTTGTTTCTGTTCATTTTGGCCATTGCAGCTTCCACTTCGGATTTTAGTATTTTCGGTCCATCCATCTTGTGTATTCTTAGTTGTTCTCTCCTGTCGCAAAAAAGATCCTTTATATATTCTTCTTATCGCTGGAGTATTTCCTCTTTCTCCAATATGATTGTTCCATCCTTGGATTTTATGCATCCTGTTGAGGAGCAGGTTTTTTGTCCTGTCAGTTCTCTTATCTCTTTATGCATCTCTGCTTTATTGGTCCTGCTCATTCTCTCTACTTCTGCACATTTGTTGTTGAGCCATTCCTCTTTAGCTTGTCTGCATTTGTTCCTTATTTCCCTGTGAAGTTTCTTGTACTCTGCTCCATGTCTTGGCATTATTTTTTGTCTCCTTTGCATCATGTGGAGAATTTCTTCGGTCATCCACTCATTTTTTTCTTCTGCGTCTGATTTCCTTTGGGGCTATGTTGTTCGCTGAGGTCACCATCGTTTCCTTTAGTGAATGCCATTTTGAGTGCCCTTTTCCAATTTGTTCTTCATATTTCTTTCTCACGCTGTCATTGTAGTCTTTCTGCAGGGTGAGGTCATTCATGAGCATGTCGTATTGCAGCCTTGGTGATGTGCTGGGTTTCTTTAGTCTTCGGAGTTTCACCCTTAGTTTGCAAATGACTGGGACGTGGTCGCTTCCGCAGTTGGCACCTGGATATGTTTTGCATTGGACCACTGTGTTCCTGAATCTCTTGTTTATAGTTATGTAGTCTATTTGGTTCTTTGTGTCTCCTCCTGGGCTTCTCCATGTCTATAGTCGTTGTGGGTGCTCTTGAAACCAAGTGTTAGTAATTACCTGGTCATTGGCTGAGCTCCATTGGACCCATTTTTCTCCTCGTTCGTTGCGGTCCCCTAGTCCAAAGGGGCCGGTCGTGTTTCCTTCCCTGTCTTTACCTACTTTGGCATTCAAGTCTCCCATTATAATCCTAAGTTCTTGGCTTTTGCACTGGGCCTTGGCACTGTCCAGTATTGAATAAAAATTTTCTATTTCGTCCTCCGAACTCTGAGTTGTGGGCATGTACGCTACTATAATAGCTATATTGAAGGGCCTTCCCCGCAGTTTAACCAAGAGGACTCTCTCTGAAAGCTGACAGTATCCAATAACGCATTCCTTTACTTCTTTGTTTAGAATTAAACCGACCCCTTTTTCATTGCTTTTGCCTCCTGCATAAATCATCCTGTGTGTGTCACTGCTGATATCTCCATTATTAGGCCATCTGGTTTCGCATATGCCTAGGATGTTGATCTTCAGTCTGTCCATCTCCTGCATAACATTCTCTAGTTGTCCACAGAATGTCCTGATGTTCCATGTCCCGAAAATAGTTTTGTCTTTGTTGCGCACAGTCGCAGAGTAACGGTCCAGAGACACC
Source organism: Ascarosepion bandense (assembly GCA_037127315.1). Lineage (NCBI taxonomy): Eukaryota > Metazoa > Mollusca > Cephalopoda > Sepiida > Sepiidae > Ascarosepion > Ascarosepion bandense. Next base: position 1,467,061 of record JBBBDQ010000379.1, on the reverse strand, counting down.
TATGGCTCATGTCGCTCTTTCCCAGGTGAAGGACAAATTTTGGAGCAAAATGTCCCCTTTATACCGTTGGTGCTAACAGTCGCTGGATGACAGTCAGGTGGCAGCTGTTGCCCATGCTGGTCCTTACCGAGCGAGGAGTTGTTTCCTTGTGAAGCAACCCCCTTCACACTGTTGGCTTTAATACATTTTTTGTAAGTAACCATGATTAAGCGAGGGTAGATAGTGGAGTGGTATCCTGTTGCCTTCTCCACAGTGGTTTATTGAGACACCACCTCTAGTTAGCTGGCCGTTGACTCCTTGAGAGTTCTTCCGCCCTTTGTAGATTTACACATTTTTTTGCATGGCAGTATAAAGATCTGCTGGAGTGACTCAAGCCAGCCAAAAGATGACTCTGCTGAACACTCAGGTCTCCCAAAACTAGCAGTTGTCCTGGAAAACACCAAAAAATCCACAAACTTGTTTTGGCCGATCGTAAATTGAAGTTGTGTGAGATAGCAGACGAGTTGAACATATCAGAAGGCAGTGTATTTTTACCATTTTACATGAACATGAGAAAGCTGTGTTCAAAGTGGGTGTCGCGTTTGCTCACAGTCAATCAAAAACAACAATGAGTCAACAATTCAGAGAGTTGTTTGCAACTGTTTCAAAGCAAGAAGAAGGAGTTTGTTTGTAAATATGTGACAATGGATGAAACATGGAATGCCTATTTATGAAACATAATGAATGCCTATTTAAAATTATGAACATTTCATGAAACAGCAAAAGTATGGATAACTCAAAAAAGACAAAACCTGATATTATCTTCAAAGGAAAAATTAGTAAAGACTGGATGAACATTGAAAAGCAATATTTAGAGGTGAAACGATGAAAGCAGGCATAGCTGATCATGGATGAAAGAAAATGAGTGATCATCACACACCTGTGGAATGGAATAAAAGTACTAAACACTGGCAAACCAAAGATCTGAAGGAATCAGTGAATATGCTAGGCTATAAGAACTTGCTCAGTAGGTGTAGTGTAAAAATAAGTACCATATGAGAGTCATTAATAAATAAAGAGAAATGACAGCAAGGCAGGAGCAGTAAGAAAAAAGAAGTATCAGTGAATGTGTTCAAGTATAGCAGCAGAAGGCATGAAAGAAGACATTAGGTTTGAGACTCCAGGTTCAAGGTTCAAGATTTTCACATGGGGCAATAGTCTAGGAAATAAAAGTGTTAGTTTGGAAATTTGGTGATCTAATAATTGTGAGTTCAATAATTCATGTAATACAGACCCAGGGAAAATATGGCAAGCAATAACTGAGCAGTAATAGATAGTAACAAGATGAGATCTTTTTACACATGGACAGTGGAAGAAAAAAAAAATTCCCCCTGTAGATTGAATAAACAGTTTAGTTCAGTTCAAAATTCCCTGAAGGTAGGGGTCAACAGACACCCAAATAAGGATAGAATAAGGGCAAAATCGACCCAGTGTATCTGACAAGCTGAATATGAATATGTATTTTTGTCAACAGTTTCGGTTCTTCTCACACTGTCTGAAATAAATCTGTTTTTCAATGGCACTCACCTAGTTGTCTGTTGTGTCCAACGCAAAAGGGTTATTAACTTTTTCTGCGAAGCATTGTAACTTGTTATATGTGTGATCTTAAAACTGGTCTTTGAAGATCTCTTCAAGACAAATGATCACTTCAGAAAATCTAACAATAATTTATTGATAGAGAATATTACACAAACATGTGTTGACTACACATCTAAGTAAAAGAATGAAGATTTGAGTATTTTAAGGTCTTTTGTTTGTCTTTAAGATATCTTCAATTTTCTACCTGGCTGCTATTGATAATTGTAGTAGTTGTGACTGTTCTCACCTTGCAGCACGTCTGTAACAATTACATTCCTTTGAGGTTGTGTGTCTGTTCTATCCACTGAAGGTGTGTGTGCTTTTGTTCTTGAGTAAGGGGGATTTTCTTAGAACATCACTCTGAGATCTTTCTGGATACTCTCAAAATCAAATGCTTTACCAATATATAAGCAATTTTCCTGGGTACCCTGCTTCCCATTTTTGAAATTTATATATGGGTCCATTGCCCCCCAAAATACATGGTCCCAAAGACAATCCAACTTTTAATGAGAAATATCTTATGGTTTAGCATTAAAGAAATTTAATTCTTTCAGATCAAATTTCAGCTCGGAAATTCAAGTAAATATTTCTCCTTATAGAGAATGACAGACAACCACGCATGAGAAATTTCAAAGTTAATAACATTTCACCAAATTTGTTTAGAGACTCAATTGTCTTTGATTTCCTTATCAACTCTATTTTATATTTTAATTGTCTATTTCTTTTACCATTTTCCTCAAGACAATCTTCAGGGTGTTTTTGCAATTTATTTCTAATTTGGAATCACCTTAAATGACCATTTCGTATTTTCATGCAGCTAAACATTGAGCCATGGCCAGTTCCCTGTTACGTATATAAAACTTACCTCATGAAGGGATCAAGTATATTTTCCACAAAATCCACTGGTTTTTTGACTTCCATTTCAAGATTGAACTGATTATCATATATGAAGATCTAAAATACAAACAAAGGATTCTTGTAAACTCAAGAATTAAATAAATATGGCATTTACATAAAAATGATGTATTGAGTCAAGTGAATCTAGTGATTTCATTACGTTTTGTGTGTTTATCCGACTTCTTTCCTGTTGATTATCATTTTGTTTTTACCCTCTTGATGATTAGTTATTAAAGTTGGGTTGCAGACGGCTAGTAATCCATCAAGCTCTTGTAAGAGATTCACGACAATCATTTTTAAAGAGATGAAGCAAAATGACTATAAAAAAAGATTTTCGGAAGAAATATTATTATATAACATGATCCCCAGGTATATTTCGACGAAACCTTCCTGAATCTCGACCAGTTCGCCCACATTGCATTTGGTTGATCTCAAACCGGCCAAAGTAGGATTGCCTGTTATCACCTGGCTAGGTTAATCCAGACACAAAAGAGGTTGATATAAAGATAAAACCAGATATAACGCGATCAGCGGTCCTCCGGAATATAATCAGTACAACACTGCAACAGTAAGGGTATAGATTTATATATATTTATATATCGATTATATCCCCAATTATAAGCAAGTCAAAGCTGGGTGACACACAATCAGTTGGCTAGTATTTCAGTATCACATTACAGTAACAATATTCTTGGAGGGGTAACTTGCTCAGTTGACTCTAGCAGCATGCTGATTTCAGATTGACCGTCTTCTTCAAATCATGGGCCCAATTCTGCTAATTTTGTTTTCCACCTCAGTTTTATTAAAAAAACACAAAACCAGGGTGGTAAAGGTAGCCATGAGAATTCAATTTTCCTCACTGTGTAAGTTTTACTAGCTCAAAATGAAAATAATATCAGATCCATTTCGATTGAGTTTCTGGCCCTTCACAGCTGAGGGGAGAGTGAATTTCCTTCTCTTATTGCTTGCCTGTCCATACCAGAAGCTCAGGTAGCCCAAGACAGGAAATTCTCACAGTCCAATTTGACATGGGGTCATACAATTTGTCAAAACAGGACAACATATTATGCTCCAGCTATACAGATTCAATCAATTTGTTTACTTTTCCTGACAAAAGTAACTGTATTTTTGAATTTTAGAGAAATCTCTTTTTATCTTTAAATCAATAAAAAATTAATACCAGCCATCTGGAAATAGAGATAAAATTAGTGTAAATATATAATTAAAAAATATTAACAAAATAAGTGTTAATCCAAAGATGAAAGATCAGGTGAATGTGCCAGTGTAGTAGGGCATCTTATTCAAAGTGTACCAATTTCTGTTGGGTCTGCAAACAGATGTGAGTTCTAGTACTGTCCTGACGGAAAATGATACCCTTCTAATAGACCAATTCTAAACACTTTTCATCAGTTGCTGCCGGATGTAGTTTATCATCATACCCAGGATACAGGAATGGTGTTGACACACAAAGGGGGATACAGACAAGTGGTTCTGACTTCAAGATAAAAGAAGTCAGTCAGTTAAGTGCCTTACGTGATACACGCTTGGGCGATCATGTCTCAAAAGAGACATGACTGACTGGGCAGAAGATTATCCCGCAGTAGGTTGCCATTGCTTTCTGCGGTAGACTGGTTGCCGACCAAGGCTATAGAACCCAATCTGTCCTGCTATTTAACCCATAACTGGAAGAAAGAGACGGATTAATACCTTTCCCAAGGGTATTTGCGCGTAAGTGAATACAATGGATTCAGCTGGAATTCGAACTCGGCTCCCCGGTTTCTCGTTCCGAGCCGATATCCACTGTACCACAATGCACATCCGATAAAAGAAGAACAGAACTAAATCTGATGCGACTGAGATGTGGCGTATCTTATTGGCTAAGAAGAAATCTTTTTGCAGTCATTCAAATGCAGATTAGAACAAACAACCTGTAACGAAGACATAATGATTTTCCCAAAAGCAAAAGAGAAAGTCTTATAAAACTTACTTTTAAGGGTGCCTTTGCTTCCATACCTTTACCGTTTTGGTCTATGGCTATTACTTCCAAGTTGAATTCAGATTTTGCGCTTTTTTCTGCGTTAAACAATGTATGCAGTTCTCCTGATGAAGGGTTTATATAAAACAAATCCTTATCTTCACTGAGGCTAAAGTGGGAGGCTCCATTTTCACCAATGTCCTCATCAATGACCTACAGAAAATAAATACATAGAAAAAATAACTTTTAAACCAATAATAACTAACATTTTCTTTCAATTCTACTGCTGGGACAATTGCATCCTTTGCAAGAATTTCTTCATTTAAAATCAATAGATCTGGTATCTTGACCTTGACTGGGTGATGGGTCCTGGGTATGATGGTAAACTGCGTCCAGCAGCAAGGCCTGTGATCGGGAGGTTGCGAGAAGCAGGGAACCCCCTCGTAATTGCTGTTGTTCCCAAGTCCACCCTGACTCGGAGTGGTAGAACCTGTTGGGTTCCAAGTTATGGACAAATAGTTAACCCCCAAACTGGGGTTAAAACACTATGAAAGTATAAAAAGAGACTTATAGAAATATATTATATATATATATATATATATATATATATAAATAGACTTTTATAGAAAAATATATATATTTGAATGAAAAATATAACCAACAATATATTTTTGAAGAAAAAAATTACCATTACACATTTTTGAAGGAAAAAAAAATTATTGCCATCATACATTTTTGAAGGAAAAAAAAATTACCAGCAATACATTTTTAATACAAAATTAAAAGACATCTTCAGTTTTCTAAAATAAAATAAAAGTAAAAAATTTTTTATAGAAAATCTGACTAAATTAACTATATTATTATAACTGAACATTAAAACAAATATCTTAAAACTCTACCTTTTTGGCATTAAATAACCTACAGAGGTTGATATGCCGTTAAATGAAACTCAAACTCAAACTTGACTGATGTGTTATTATGGTTACCAGTATATGCATACCATTCATCATCATCATCAGTTATCTATCATCACATCCAGATGGTGCATAGGGCAGCAACTCTGTTGCTGTTTCTGTAACAAACTGTTTTTTTACAGGGCAATGTTGTTAGCCCTGCACCTAATCCCTGAACCTACAGGACCGGTGGACCATTCTTGGTTCTTACGCTTACAGCACCTGGTATTCCCAAATGGTCACCCATTTAAGTACTGACCAGGCTCGATGTTGCTTAACTTCGGTGATCGGATGGGAACCGGTGCATTCAACACGATATAGCCATAGACATGCATACCATTAGGAACTAATAATTATTTTTATAATTATTTTTGATATAAAAAACTTTGTTTTCTAGTAATTTATTTTGTGGTGGTTAGTAGATTTTATGATATATAAACCCTTTCTGGTTAATTCATTGGTAAAATCTGTTTTTAAATTATACTTAATCTTTAAGTACCCAATGATTTTACTTATGAGTCAATAGGTGTATATTGACTGTGTTTATACTTTAGTTTATAGATAAACATCAGTCATATTTATATTTTGTAATGCTCTTTGTAAGTTCAAGATACAAGTATAATTATACCTTTGAACAATAGTGCATCAGACACTTATTCTTCTCCGACTCTACACTCTCTAAACACTTTATAGTCTATCTACTCCAATTGAAAAAAAAAAAAGAAAAGAAAAGAGTAATATATATGTGTGTATTTATTCTACATGTTAGGTGATCCCAGCAGCACAGTACCACCAATTATTTGAGAACAAGAGTTGAGTTAAAGGGAGATAACTGAGATGTCCAGCAGTGACAGAACTCATGGAATGAGAACAATCTATCTCAGTAATCGAAATAAAGAGTTCAGTTCAAAATTCCAGTCTTCTGAAGAAAGTTGGAGTGTACAATGGCCGAAACATTGTGAAAAATAAAACCCAAGATAAGGACAATTGTCGAAATAATGTAAATAATTTAAATGATGATTTTAAACCCTTTTTAAGGCATCATTTATTTATGATTTGAGTTGAAATGACTAATTGGCATCTCTAGGATTCATAAAGTTACAAGGATTCATGAGGTTATGTCCTGTCCTAGAGTAAATAAAGCTGGAACGAAAAGCAAGCGATGCATGTTTACTTCATGAAGAAAAAAAGAGGTGGAAAAATTGTGACAATTTGATACAAAGAATGTACAATTTTCCATTGTTATTGTTTATAGGATGCTTCAGTGATTCTGATATCTATATAAATAAAAATGTACTTGTCTGTTTGTTACTATCCGCTACTCGAGAAAACGGCTGCACCAATAGTTTTGAAATTTTACTATAGCAATTTAATCGAATACGAGCAGGTTTTTATATACCTAATATAAAAAAATATTACAATATTAAAAAAAAATATATTTTGCAAACTTGATTAGGGCCGAAGCAAAAAACGTTCATTTTCAATATGGGTGCCTTTATAGACAACTTTGTTATTTCATAGAAAACATAGGAAAACTCCACATTTAAGTTAAACAAAATTATGTATTTTAGAATTTCTGTGAATAAATATGAAACTTATACATTACACGACCTCTATAAATAATTATATATGATTCTTAAATTTAGGGCACAATTCCCATTTTGTTGTTTTAGTAAATAAATTTCTTGTTTTATTTATTTTTTTTAAACCTAAGTCCTTTTTTTTATTATTATTTCTATTTTGGCAGGTGTAAACAACAGAAATTCCTTCCCTTTTTTAAAAAAAAGTTTCCTATTCATTTTTTTTCAACAAATTATCGATATCCCATTTATTTTGTTGGCTTAGTAAATAAATTTTTCAACTTAACCAAACTAAGTGAGAGCAACGTGTGGCCGGGTACAGCTAATTTTTTAATAAAAAGATTAAATCTATGAAATTAACATTTGCTCTATTTCCTTTTTTATTTTTGTAAATATCATTTTTATAGTTTTTGTAATCAAGCATCTTGACTGGCCGTAAATCGCCTGCATACAAACAGGTAACAAATTCAGCAGATATTTTTTTTTTTAATCATTTCACCCCAAGCAAGGCATTCCACTGCCACTATTGCGCTTGGGGCTACATAGGGGAAGGTAAATAGGAAGAGTGGTTAGATATAGGAAATGTCAGAAGGTGTGATAGATAGTTGGGTGGGTGGGAAGAGTGTTTGAAAGAATGGAAGCGAGTTAGTTTGTTAGGAGGTGTCTATTGACCTTACATTTAAACCCCTGGAGATTGCAGCCATTGAGGATGCAATCATATGGAAGGGAATTCCACAGTTAGTAAGTACGAGAAAAGAAACTGTTGGAGTAGAAGTTGTGGTTGCATTTTATCGGTTTCACTGTAAAAGGGTGGGATCTAGTTGCTAATCTAGTATCTCGTGCAAATTCGAACCTAGGGGGCACCAGTGATCTAAGTTCATCAGAGCCGAAGCCGTGAAAGTATTTATAGAAGAGACACAGGGAAGGCATGTCGCGCCGGTGAGAGAGAGACTGCAGACGGTCTGCTAAGTCGGTATCAATTACATTACAGACCCTCCGCTGTTATACAAAGATAAAAAGTGGCATAAGACAAGGATGCGTCTTTTCACCGGATCTATTCAACTTGTACAGCGAGGCTATTCTAAGGACCCTAGAAGTTATGCCAGGATTCGTCATTGGAGGCCACAATTTAAACAACATAAGGTAGGCAGATGATAGAGTGCTGATAGCAGACAGAAAGGAAATTATAAGAGCTCCTCCAGAAGGTAGCAGAATAGAGTAACAAGAAAGGACTACAAATAAACTGCTAGAAAACTGAATGCATGGTCATCAGCAAAAAAGGCAGTCCAAAATGCCAAATACAGATGGGGGATACTAAAATCAAGCAGATACAAAAATTTAAATACCTGGGAAGTGTGATAACAGAAAATGGAAAGTGTGACACAGAGATCCAAAGGCAAATTGGCATGGCGAAGGAAGCTTTCCAGAAGTTGAGTAAAGTATTAAGAAACAGGACAATTTCGCTAGAAACAATGAAGAGAGTACTGGATTGCTACGTGATGTCCGCCCTTCAATATGGCAGTGAATGCTGGACAATATCAGCAAAGATGAAGGAAAAACTTGAAGCAACTGAAATGTGGTTCTACAGGAGCATGTTGCAAATATCATGGATCGAGCATGTGAGCAATGATGAGGTTTTGGAAAAGATAGAAATGGAAAGGAAATTAATACTGAGCATCAAGAAGAGACAGCTGAAGTTCCTGGGACATGAAATGAGGAAGGAGGGCTTGGAGAACCTGATACTAACAGGCGAGATAAAGGGAAAAAAAGATAGGGGAAAGCAGTGGATAACATATTTGAAGAACCTGATCAGGTGGATGACGGAACGAGGGTTGCATGGTGTAACAGGAGAAGGCGTGCTAAGAGCCACCAGGGATAGGGCAACATGGAAAGCCATGATTGCCTATGTCCTGAAAGGACAGGGCACATAGAAGAAGATATATGCCAACTGTTTATAAGAAATTATAATGTGGATACAAAGTGGGGGAATCAAATCTATATTATAATCAACATATAAACTGATCCCTCATTTTGTGGCCATGCTAGTTTCTATTTATTTATATTCTAGATTTATGGGCTTGAGCTAGTGGATGACAGAATGAGGGTCGCATGGTGCAACAGTAGAAAGTGTGCTAAGAGCCACCAGAGATAGGGAGACATGAAAAGCCATGATTGCTTACGTCCTGAAAGGACAGGGCACATAGAAGAAGATAGCTGCAGTAGACACAGCCTGTTCCACCAGAATAAGTGACATGACTGTCTGTGCTGTGCACTAGAGATTCAATCTGTGTGGACTATGTGATGTCTCATACGATCAAAAATTTGTATAGCAACCTCGTTAGATGCCATAAAAGTCAGCATTTGTTTATACTGGGGGGGTTGCTTGAAAGGAAGCCACTGGTGCAACAGAAGTAAAGGAAAAGAATTTTGATAGCTCAAATACAAGCTATTTCAGCAATATTGCAAACTATGTCAAAGGGAATTTGAGAGTTTGAGTTTTGTTTAACGGCATATCAACACCTTGTGGATTATTTAATGCCAAAAAGATGGGGTTTGAAAAGGTATTTTTTTAATGCTTGGTTATAGTGAGAAACTTGATTTTTAATGTTTGGTTATAGTGAGAAACTTGATTTAGTCCGATTTTAATGAAGTTTTTTTGTTTTTATTATTTTTTTTATTTTAGAAAAAATTCTAATTTTGTATTCAAAAATGTTTTGCTGAGAATAATTTTTTTCTTCAAAAATGTGTTATGGTAATAAGCTTTACTTCAAAAATGTATTGTTGGTAATATTTTTCCTTCAAAAATGTATATTTGTCTATAAAAAGTCTGTTTTTATGTATATATTTCTATGAAAGTATTTTTATACTTTTATAGTGTTTTGACCAGAGTTTGGTGGTGGTTAACTTTTAGCCCATAGCTGGGACCCTAACAGGTGCTACCACTCGGGGTCAGGGTGGACCTGAGAACAACAGCAATTAAGAGGTGGTTCCATGCTCCTCACAACCTCTCAATCAGAGGCCTTGCTGCTGGATGCAGTTTGTCATCATGGCCAGGACCATGTCAGAGGGAAAGTATGACATCAAACTTATATGTGTTTGATGGCTTAACTTCCGAGTCAAACATGGTTGGATGGACAGAAAAGGTGGAACTCATTTGCAGATGTGTGAAGTGATGGGGCCAGAATATAGGAACCTGAGTGTGTGCAAGAAAGGGGACAATGTACAAGAAAGGGGACAATGTACGAGTAAGGGGACAATGTACTAATAAGAACTCCACTGAACAAATGTGGAAGTAAATGGAGGATAGCGACAGTGACAGATCTGTGAATCCCCAAGCAGTTTATGTAGATGCTGCCATGTGTGAGACCTCCGCTCTTTTCCTTATATAGTGAGCAATTATATGCTGCAACAGGTGTTTACTCATGCAACCAGACTGGCAACTGGGTCTCACCCATTCACAGTTAGATCAACCAAATGCAGACGACAATTCTATTCCTGCAGCTTCTTTTCTCGCATTTCCCGCCTGTGAAACTAGCTTCCATATTCTTGCTTTCCTGACGGCTACAACTGCCAGGAATTTAAACGCAATGTCAATATTCATCTCTTAACCACTTGACTCTAGTTTGTTCTACACCACCCTGTATGTCCTTTCATTTCTCTCCACCTTTGCAATTGTCATCACATCTGTATTCCCATCCTTCTCTTGCTCCTTTCTAACTGGTTCGTCTTTCTCTTCACTCTCTCCTATGTAATCCTCTTACTCTTATGTAGCCCCCCTGCACATCAGTGGCATTACTGCCTTGCTCAGGGTGATACGATTAAAAAAGAAAAAAAAAAGATGAAACCACCATGTTGAGTAATGATGAGATGTAAATACCTGTACAATGCAGCCATTCAACTGATATTGAGACTAACCAACTAAGCAATGCTGACAACAATGACAGTCAACAGATTGTGACAGGGCCATCTCAAGAAGCAAGTGAATCTGCCAAACAACTTCTTTGAAGAAGCAGCAAATGTAAAAAGCCGTTCTTCCCCAGTTGCTACGTGTGTAATAGTGAGATTAGAAGAGGGTATAGTGGACACAGCTGAAAAAATAGATGAACAGGATTCAATGGATTCGACAGATATTTATTTGTAAAAGGGATCACTTTGTCTCACGTGTCAATACACTCATAATGGCCGTTCGCCTACTGCTGGTCACGCCCAAGCCACGGATAATAATGTGAACCCTTGCACGCTGGGTACAATCACAACACAGGTCAAAGGTCAAAGGGAGAGTACCCTTACTAGAGTGTAACAATCTCGTAAGACAGCCTGTCCCCCACCTCCCAGCATGTGACATAAGACCACCTGTGCTGGGTATGGGAGACACAATCTGTATGTACTAGGTGATGTCTCACATGACGGAAAATTTATGTAGTGGCTTTGCTAAACATTATGAAAGCAAGGGGGGAGTTACTCGAAGGGACACTATCAATGTGACAAGAGCGAACGAAAAGACGTTTGATAACTCAACTACAAAAGCAAAAATAAAACTACACTTTAAAAACAAAATTTTTCATTTTTTACCCATTTGACATGCATATTTGTACAAGCTTTTCCTACCGTTTAAAGGTTAAATACTTCATGTCAAGTGAGTTCTTATTTGTGAAATTTATATTATTATGATTATTACCAAATATTAATTATCTGTAAGTTTGAAGGATCCCTTTCCGTTTATTACTATCATTTTATTAAGAAAAAGGGAATCAGTTCTACAATTAGCAGGTTTTGGACAAATGTTGCTGTTAATTTATACTTGGTTAATTAATTAAAAATTGTTTAAAAAACATTGGCTTTACTAAACTAGAAATTTCTCTATTGTTCAAGTAAAAGCATTTTAACAGTATTGCACTAAAATAATTATGCTATGATGTGCCGATTTTGCTATGCTAGGGTAGCAAACACACAAACACAAAGAATAATAATTATATAGATGATAAGATTCTACAAACCTTTATTTTTCCTACTCTGTAGAAGAACTGAGCAGTGGATGGAATGCTGTAGAAAAGACTGGGGGTCGGAAACCGAGGTCGATTATCGTTGGTATCTTTGACAGTCACAACAACTTTCAGTGTCTCATCTAAAAGTGTAAAACGAGATTCCGATATTAATATTATTCAATAGTTCTTTCAGATTTTTAGTTGTTTTAATCCAAACATTCCAGCTACATTTTCATCAATTATTCTGTACTGTATTTCATAATCTTCATGGAAAGTTGACGAAAACTTTTAATTTGTTTACCAGTTTTTATTTCCTCATTATAGGCATTTTTTGTTTTTTTTATAATCATATCGCCCCCCCAAGCAAGGCATGTTACTGCCACTGTTTTGCAGGGGGTTACATAGGAGGAAAGTTATGAGAAAGAGTGACAAGTTATATGGGGTGTCAGGAAATGGGTAAGAGAAGGATGAGAATATTGATGAGAGTGGAGTGGACTGAGAAAGGAGCATGAGAGAGAGGATGCAGGTTAGTGAGATAGGAGATGACTATTGACTTTACATTTAAATTCTTGGAGATTGTAGCTGTCGGGGAAGCAAGTAAATGGAAGGGAATTTTACAGGTGGGAAGTGCAAGAAAAGAAGCTGCTGGGGTAGAATTTGCGTTTACATTTTATTAGTTTCACAGTAAAAGAGTGGGACCTAGTTGCTAATCTTGTGGCTCAAGCAAAATTTATATATGGGGGTACCAGTGAGCTAAGTTCCCCAGAGCAGAAGCCATAAAAGTATTTGTAGAAGAGACACAGGGAAGCCACATTGCGCCGGTGAGAAAGTGACTGTATCTGAGCTGCCAAAATTTCTCCAATTTTATTTTGTATATCATTTTAACTCCACTTTATGTTTCCTTCCTCTTCTACACATGTGGAGATAATCCTGATTTAATAGTTTCTTTTTCAATGATAACTATTGAATATCCTTATTTTAAGAAGAGTTACTGGTTTCTTCATTGAATTTTCTTCTTCGGTTACCTGGAGTATTGTGTACTATATCCTTGGTCATATTTTTCCGTTGTGCATGTTAGTGAGGTGGCTATGTAAAGTTATATTCAGAATTATCATTCCACTCTTATATATATATATATAAATTCTGCAAACTAAATTAATGTTTCGGACGAGCTCATGTGCGGTTCCCCTCTAAATGGAAAGTGGCTCTGACTGTCGCCAATTGGAAGCATTTGCAAGATTTCGTACCGGGCCTAAACGTAATTTTCCAGTGTCTGAAAGCGCTTATCGAGGGTGGGCCAGAAACTGATCACCTCTGGTCGAGTCAGCGCGGTGAGGGGGGTATGATGTTGAAAGACCTGAAACCCCCTAGTGATCCTTGCGATGACATCACTGACGACACCCCCTAGCGCCCCCATTACGGTGCATATGTTTGAAAAGAAGGAAAATATATATATATCCAAGTGAATACAGAACAAAGAAAATTTTTTTTACAACGTCCAAAGCATTAATTTAAAACAGTGCTCTATATATAATATATAGAGCTGTGAATATTTATTTTCTAGATTATTGGATCAGCTATAGCTTAGTTTTATTTTATTTTTGTTGAAGATTTTGCTTAGAGGGTTAATTTTAGGAAAATGCTGATCTGAGAAATGTCGAAACAAATGTACTATTTGTAGTGGATATATAAAAAAATTCTGTACATGTTCTAAAATATAATTTATAATATATATATATATATATATATATATATATATATATATATATATATATATATATATTGTAACAAAGTTGTGAAACTCGTAGGTTTTTTTACCTGCTATTCATGCATTTACTTTTATAAAGAGTGCTCGATACAATGTAGAGCATTATATTGTAATAGTTGTTACAATGGTTTATAAATTCATAGTATCACTACACAAAACTTTTCACGTTTCGAAGCTGCTATGCTATGAGAATGATGTAAATAAATGTTGGGTGGAAGTTTAGAACTAGATCATTCTAAACTTCCACCCCCACATTTATTTATATCGTTCTCATTAACAGCGGCGCCACTTCCACCACACTTGGACATCAGTAAAATAAACAAAACAAATGTCTACCCTTCCTTAAAAAAACCCATAGATCCCAATATAAGAACTACCCAGAAAAAATAAATAAGGAACCTGTCTTAAACTCAGCTACCTCTCCTAACCCATATCTCTAAGGCTACAATACAACTGACAGAATCAGAATAAGCTCCCAACCCCACTTTCACTTAAACATCATATCACCATAAATAAACCGTTTTCACCATTTAATTTTCATTTCAACTTCAATGGGTTTATAAAAATATTCAACTTATGTTCATTATTATAGTACTCTGTTAAATCTTAACATTGAGTTCTCATTGGGTTTAATCTCTTGTGAAATTTACCTTACCAAGTACCAAGGATTCTATTAGATAGACTAAACTATCGCCCGGTTCACACTCCTCCCACGTCTATTGAACAGGTGTAGAGGCTCATCCCTTGTTCCCTGTTTAGGATATGGTTTCCGGCTTTCTCTTTTCCAATCTTTTCCCTCTTACATAGCCCCCTGCACATCAGTGGCGTTACCGCCTTGCTCGGGGTGATATGATTAAAAAAAAACAAAAAAAAAACAACATTACAGGCCATAATTATTAGATCACCCCTGTTTTTTAAAAGAAATGATGTATTTCATACTATTTTTAGTATTTATTGCCAAGTGAATAATTCTAAATGAAAATAGAATGTTTCTTTTGTTATTATTACTTTGCAAAATTTTACAAGGCAAGGAAGCAAAGATGAACTCGTCCGAATCACCCTAAATTTTCTTTATTCTTTCATTGATGAAACTGCAATATAGGTAATTATTAAATATTTATAAATTCATTTGATGCACATGTTATTGTGCAGTATTAACAAAAGAACCATTCTATTTTCATTTACAATTATTCACTTTGCCATAAATACTAAAAAATAATATGAAATATATCTTTTTTTAAGACACTGGGGTGGCCTAATAATTATGGTTGGTAATATATATTTATATATATATATATATATATGTATATATATATAATATAAGAAAGATAGGATTTATTATCAAATAAACTAATGGAGAGGATGAGTAGAAGGAAATAAAACAACTTGATTAATCAACTGTTATGAACAAAATGAGATCAACAGTTCAAAAGGCAAGGAAGGATATCAAATGATATCAAATGATATCAAATGATAGCCAGGAACATAAGTAGATTGATAAGTTGATATGAAGAGAATTGATCAAAAGATAGAAACCTGCAGTATATGTGATTGGCCTGTTTTTGTAAATGACATCTATCAATAACTCAAACTGTGAATGCTTCTCTCGGTCTACTTCACGCTCACAATAAATTTGTCCATTTTCAATTTTGAAAAATCCTGTAAAAGAAAAGAAAGAAAAATTATATTAGAAACCATTGATTATTTTTAAGGATCACATGTACCCCACCATGATACATGTACCCCCCATGACACATGCACCCCCCACACACACTCACAGAGAAAAAAGGAGACAGACTATTATTTTTTTTTATATTTGACGTTTAATATATTTATTAAAAATTATTCAATTTAATTTCAAAATTAGACAAAAATAACTGCTTTATCAATTAATGCCTTGCATTTCAAGAGCATTGAAATTGTCAGATTTCAAAACAGGATACTTCATTAATAAAAGAAAAGAAGCTAATATATCTTCTTCAGGTTGACAGTCCATCAAAAAAGTTCTATTTATCATAAGGATTATGTTGGCTGAAATAAATCTTATTAAACATGGCAGAAAAATATCTAGGAATATTCCAAAGAAGATTTGCTTTGTATTTTTAATGTAGCCTGGCTGGATGTTCAAGAAGAGAAGATAGCATATCTGATAAATTCAATGTCAAAAAGAGTAAAACCTTTAAAATATCAGGAAGGTAGAGCTTTATGATGATGAGGGACTCAGTCGATGAGTTCGGCCATAGTTTACAGTCAGATATCAAAACTGGCCCCAAATGGTCAGCAGTAGAAGCTATCCAAGAAGAAGAATCCAATTTACAAACCAAGAAGATTATGGGAGTGACCTGAACCAATTGAACTGGCCTGGGTGGCACAAGCAACCAGTTTTATTCCAAAATGGGTCCAAATGGAAAACAAGACATCGTGAGTGAAGAAATCAGGAATTTCAATGAAAAACAGCAAATGGCTACTGCTGTTTCACAATCCAAGCAATGTGCTACATGGAGTGATATTAATATACATGTGCTACACAATCCAAGCAATGTGCTACATGGAGTGATATTAATATACATGTGCTACACAATCCAAGCAATGTGCTACATGGAGTGATATTAATATACATGTGCTACACAATCCAAGCAATGTGCTACATGGAGTGATATTAATCTGATGAAGCTATCATGGAATACCCGAATCCCAATGGATTCATTATCAATAGCATTCCTCCTGTAATCTACCAAATGTGACTGACCTCATGATGTTGGGGTACACTGATCTCAATGCATGTGCACTGTGTCAAAGTGATCAAGGCACTTTACTCTCTGCATGCCTACAATCACTGCATATGTACACATAATGTCATAAAGTGCTGGAAGTGGTCATGGACTTTGTAAGTACATAGTGTGAATTAGCCACCAAAAGTATTGGTTAAAGTAATCCAGTGACTTGATCCAAAGAGTTGTGAGTTCAATACCTGGCCACAGCAAAGGTGAACAAAAACATGGAGAGTTGAGTTTAAGAGAAATAACCGAAACTGTGATATTTGGAAGCGACATGGTATATGGAACTAGAACAATCTAACCCAGTGGGTGAAATAAAGTGTTTGGTTCAAATTTCCAATCACACCTGAAGAAAGTTGGAGTGTATAATAGTTGAAATGTTGTGAATATAACAACAAAGATGAGGACAAGAGCATAAACAATGTCAATAACTGCAATACCCTAACTCAGAAATATAGACAAAACCAATATAATAGACAAATTCTTATGTTGAAGAGATTTCAAATTTAAACAAAATTCTGTTTGTTGGTCATGTTACCACAACAATTTCTTGCAAATTAATTTATCACTTATCCAACCAGTGTAATAAAATCACATCTTAACATATTCCTACCAATATCAGATCACCTCTTAATATATTCCTACCAGTATCAGATCACATTTTAATATATTCTTACCAATATCAAATCACCTCTTAACATATTCTTACCAATATCAGATCACCTCTTAATATATTCCTACCAATATCAGATCACATTTTAATATATTCTTACCAATATCAAATCACCTCTTAACATATTCTTACCAATATCAGATCACCTCTTAATATATTCCTACCAATATCAGATCACATTTTAATATATTCTTACCAATATCAAATCACCTCTTAACATATTCTTACCAATATCAGATCACCTCTTAATATATTCCTACCAATATCAGATCACATCTTAATATATTCCTACCAGTATCAGATCACCACTTAACATATTCCTACCAATATCAGATGGCCTTTTAATATATTCCTACCAATATCAGATCACCTCTTAATATATTCCTACCAATATCAGATGGCCTTTTAATATATTCCTACCAATATCAGATCACATCTTAATATATTCCTACCAATATCAGATCACATCTTAACATATTCCTACCAATATCAGATGGCCTTTTAATATATTCCTACCAATATCAGATCACCTCTTAATATATTCCTACCAGTATCAGATCACCACTTAACATATTCCTACCAATATCAGATGGCCTTTTAATATATTCCTACCAGTATCAGATCACATCTTAATATATTCCTACCAATATCAGATCACATCTTAACATATTCCTACCAATATCAGATGGCCTTTTAATATATTCCTACCAATATCAGATCACCTCTTAATATATTCCTTCCAGTATCAGATCACCACTTAACATATTCCTACCAATATCAGATGGCCTTTTAATATATTCCTACCAGTATCAGATCACATCTTAATATATTCCTACCAATATCAGATCACATCTTAACATATTCCTACCAATATCAGATGGCCTTTTAATATATTCCTACCAATATCAGATCACCTCTTAATATATTCCTACCAATATCAGATCACCTTTTAATATATTCCTACCAATATCAGATCACATATTAAACACCTCTAAATGCAAAATTAAAACTATGAACATTTACTAGCCATATTTAAAAATTAAATATATGTCTAGATGTCATCAACACACACACCAATTGCGGTAGCACAATGAAAGTCCTTGAAAATGGCTAATTGTCCAATCAGTTTAAGTGTCTTCTTTTAATCAGTGTAATTATGCCAGTCTACAATACCTAGCTTTTCCTTTATTGTTGTCATTTTGATTCTATCTTTAATATTTTCCCAGTCACGGCTCTGATGGATTTGTTTTTGAAGATTGAGAGCCTTACTATGTCTTCTTTTTTTCCAGTGTTTCACAAGCATAAATCGTTATGGATGACGATATTAAATCTGGATCTTTATGGAGGATAGAATGTTTTTTCTGTCCCAGATCTTCAGTCTTCCAAAGTAGTTGAGGCAAATTCTATTCTTTGCTTTATATTTTCAGTTGTAGCTGGGACAACTGTTCCTAGAAAAAACAGTTTTCAACATTTTCAGTGGCTTCACCATTTATCCTGATGCTATCATTTTCATTTAACATAGAAATACAGATGATAAGTTCATTCCCCCTACCCCCCATACACACTCTTTTCATAATAATAATAATAATGTTGATTACCAATGAATGTCATCAGCTTAAAGCTAACATCGCTTCCTTGAAACTGTGGAAGGCCTGACAAATTAAACATGCTTTGGTTTGAGCAGTGATTCTCTGTTATTTCCGCTTCAAGTTCATTCCCATCAGTTCTGAGGATAGCGTCTTCTGGTTTGATTTCAAACTGAAACAAAAAAAAATTGTTATCATTAATGTAAACAATTAGTAGTTAAATTTAGGATCATTTGTAATAATAGATTTGATATATTCAAAAGTAATATATTAATACTGAACGTGCTACAGACGATGTAGATATGAAAAAAAAATATTTGTTTACTTATACTTTGCTTTATATCTATGGAAAAATATATTTGAATTTTTTTGTATTTTTATTTGAAATAAATAAAATTACTAAACTATATGACTGCTATGATAAAATTGTTTAGAAAAAATGTACAATCTAATACATACATTGGTCCTCCAGGTTTGGGGGTTGGGTGGAGGGCTAACAACCCTGCCCCGTAAAAAACAGTTTGTTACAGAAACAGCAACAAAAAGTTGCTGCCCTATGCACCATTGGGTGTGGTGGATAAAGGATGATAGATACATACATTAACAAAAGTTCAAGACAACCCTAAAATTTTACTATGTAAAAGTTAAGAAATCACACAGTAACAATTTATGAGGGACTGGCTAAATTTTACTCACAGATTTGTACATAACAATGTTCCCTATTCATTTCAATTGAAATAGTCCAGTGGTTAGTATTTTGTGTGAGGTTTACTTTTGATTATTGCTTGGATGTGGGTGGGGCATGCTAATAATGAAGTTGATACAGTAGCCATCCGAGATTTCTTTAATAGCTTTTCTCAGTTCTTTTGTACTTGAAGGTTGTTTTCCTGCAATTTTATTTTTGACCATTTCCCATAAATCTTCAATTGGGTTCAAATCTGAACTCTTCCTTGGTCCGTCACATTGATACTGATGCTATTCAATTCAGTTCAAATTCCAGTTGAATTCCTTGCATTCACTTATGTGCAAATACCCTTGGGAAAGGTATTAATTTGTCTCTTCCCTCCAGTTATGGGTTAAATAATAGGACAGATTGGGTTTTATAGCCTTAGCTAGTAATCAGTCTACCACAGAAAGTAATGGCAACCTACTGATAATCTTCTGCCCAGTCTGTCATGTCACTTTTGAGACATGATCACCCAATTGTGTATAACATATGACACTTAACTGACTGACTGATCCTATTCAAATAATCCAGGACACCTTTGACTGGTGACATGGAGCACTCTCATGTATAAATATTGTACACTAATGAATGTGCATATGCAATTCCAGTTTCTCTTGCAGCAGTTCCACATAGCTTGCACCATTCATTGTTGTTCTTGGAGGCAAGAAGTAAAGTCCAAGTGTTCCAGATTTGGTTATACTTTCTTAGTTATTTGTCTTAGTGAGTGCCTTGTGTACTTTTTATCAAATCATAAAAATCTCTTACCAGGGAAACGTCTACTGTTCCCTTATCAAATCATCAAAATCTCTTACCAGGGAAACGTCTACTGTTCCCTTATCAAATCATCAAAATCTCTTACCAGGGAAACGTCTACTGTTCCCTTATCAAATCATCAAAATCTCTTACCAGGGAAACGTCTACTGTTCCCTTATCAAATCATCAAAATCTCTTACCAGGGAAACGTCTACTGTTCCCTTATCAAATCATCAAAATCTCTTACCAGGGAAACGTCTACTGTTCCCTTTAATATAATGAACTGTTGTAGGATAGATACATCTGAAAATGAAACTTTGCTTGGGTCTTCCACTGTCTGGGTTTCCATGTTGCTTAGCAAATGCCAGATGCTTGGATTTCATAGCTGCATTTAACCTTGGTTTGAATTCATTTCTGACCAAATTTGAACTGTGAAAATATCATAGAACAGTGTGTGATTTTAAAGCAAAGCAACACATATCTTCCTGTAAGAAATTGTTGGGGGCCATGTAGCAATGCACTTCCACAAATGGTTCATCAATGGATGGCCACTTTCTCTATTTATCACTAAATGTCCCTGAATTTTGGAATTTAGTAATATGCACAACTGTTTTGCTATAATTTATTTTTACCCTAATTTCACGTTTGAATTACCTTCATTGTATAGAACCACAATTTTGGCAATTTGTTCAGGTGAAAGTAAAGATTTTTGGCCCATATTCTAAGCTTAATTCACTACAAAAAAGCAATGTATTGTGATGTGAAATTTAGCACTAATCAGTCGCTAAGCTTGTCCCTATTTATTCTCAGTGACAAGCTATAAAGGCTCTCTCTTGTACTTATGCAAACTAGGTATATTAATTTGCCAGTATCACTGCACAATGACAAAAATCTTTTGACCATAAATGTTTGAATAATGGCTGATGCAATAACAAAAAGCAAAATGCAATCTCAGATAATACAAAATATAATAAAAATATGATAATAACCTTGTTACAGTTTCTTTTCTCGCATTTTTTACCTTTGGAACTCCCTTCCATACACTTGCTTCCATGATAGCTACAATCACTGAGAATTTAAGCGCAATGTCAATTGCCATCTTTTACTCCCTTGATTCCCATCTTTCTTTCATCTTCATCCCTGATCCCATATCATGTTCCTCTTTCTTTTCGCTCTTCTCATTTGTAACCCCTTGCACACCAGTGGCAGTAATGCCTTGCTTGGGGTGAATTGATTAAAAAAAAAAATCTTAAGCTTTAATTAATGACTGTAATGGCTGAGTCCTACTTGTTTCCAAGCATATCCATCTGACATGATGGCTATTGAAACCCTATTACAGATGTCTGTCCAACAGACCTTAGTTACCCTTTCTGAGAGAGAGCATATAATCTGCCATGATGACTTATGACTTTGTGCTAGCACAATCATTGATGTCTTCTGAGTGGTTTCAAGTACCTAATTTCACTCACAAGGCTTGCATTAACCTGTGGGTTGTGATTTTTAGGAACTGTCCTATGCACTAGGATCACCTACCAAGATATTATCAGGAAGTTATCTCCCTGAAAAATTGCCAAGCTGTTCAGGTAGGTGGTCTGCAGCTACCCGCTTTTCAATTTTGCCTTCAATATGTCCTTTGTGCCAAATATTTCAGGTGTTCTTTTCTCATTATGTGTCTGGAAATTTCAACTGACTCTTTCCGATTTTAGGCATAATTTTGTTATCATTTTTCTTAATAACCGCCTGTTGTTTACATGCTCTGTCCATGGTGTTCTTATCATCATTCTGTAGAACCACATCTTTGTTGCCTTAGGTTTTCTTTTCATATGTGAGAAAATTGCTTAGCATTTATTGCCATATAGGAGGACTGATATTACAAAGCAGGTCAGTATTCTTTTCTTTGTTTTTTATGAAATTTTCCTTTTTCTTAATACTTAGCTTAGCTTTTGAAATACATCTTCTGCCTTTGAATTTCAACTACTTCTGGCCACTAAAAGAGTATATTGAATTAGTCTGGCACAGGGCACATATAACAGGACAACTAATGAGGATTACACTCACTACACTAGCAATGGTAGGTAAGTGCTTTTCATTATTTTTAACATAAAAGTCAGTAATTTTTCTCCAAAATTTGTAAGATTTTGTCAAAATCACAAAAACTAAGAATTTGGATTGTGAGATTTTGCAGACAGATGTTTTCCTTCACTACAATAATAATTGCATGTAAAAAATCAATTCTTTAATTTTCATAATTTCAGAGAAATCATAAACATAATTTGTTTAAAGAATACAATTATCTGATCAAAAACATGCAAATTCAAAATTTCATTCATTTGCTTACTATTATGTTTGTACTTTACTTATGAAAAGTAGCAGTCAACAATGTTTTAACATAAAGTCAACCATAGAGGGTCACCTTCTAACATAAATATATGTTAATAAAATAAAATAATAAAATAATAAAATTTCAAAAATAAAGGCGGCAAATATTTCTTATAAATTTTACAAACCTTTAAATACACACCTACAGATTATTCTTTCATTTTCTTTACTTTTTCAAAAATGTCTTTTATTCATTTGAACTCTGTTTTAATAATGAGAAACTTTTATTTTCAGATCATTGTATGTGTGTGTGCTTAATACAAATATTGCTTTTAGAATTTTGGTGTACAATCATATTTTTCCTTACAGTATTTAACTTTTATAAAGGTTTTTCACTGACTGTCTGGCTGACATATTTTTTTATGATCCACTTGTCTTTTCATATGTCTCTTCTATTCTTTAAAAACTTTTCATGATTTCATCAAAAGTTGTTTTATTGATAAACATTATGTAATCATTTTTACCTTGCCTCGTAATGTAACTCTTTTCTAAACCATACTGTTTCTTCTGTGATTTCATCATTTTTGGAGTGTTTAATCTCGTTGCTAGCAGGGTTGACATTTCTTTTGATGTCAAAACTGTCTTTGTTTGCTTTAAAGTCCTATAATTTAAGGAGCATAAAAGTTCTGTTGGCTGTCTCTTAACATCTACCTTTTACCTGTGAAAATAACCAATAGTCCAAAATACTTGAAACATTATACACAATTTTGGCAAGTTCCTTTGTAAGTTTTCACCTGAGATCAAACAGTTTATTTGACATTTGCAGAAACTCAATAAATTCAAAATCAGTAATCTTGCTACATTCATTTGAGAATTTGTATGACTTCCACAAATATTGTTTTAGTGACACTGGCAAATTGATATGCCTAGTTTGCATAAGTGCAAGAGAGAGCCTATATAACTCGTCACTGAGAATAAGTATGGACAAGCTTAGTGACTGAGTAGTGCTAAAC
Source organism: Ascarosepion bandense (assembly GCA_037127315.1). NCBI lineage: Eukaryota > Metazoa > Mollusca > Cephalopoda > Sepiida > Sepiidae > Ascarosepion > Ascarosepion bandense. Next base: position 1,443,438 of record JBBBDQ010000379.1, on the reverse strand, counting down.
GTTACTTCACATCAATTGTTTTGTTGATAAATGTCATATAATTATTTTTACATAGCCTTATCACATGACTCTTTTATGAATGATATTTTTTACAAAGAAATTTAATCTAACATTGTCCACATAAGTTTCAAACTTTGGTGATTTCATTTTTGCCAGCTCATTTTTTATGTAACACTGTTTTTGTCTCTTCTTAAAAATGTTCTTTTAGCAGAAATGTAAGGAACTGAAGATGACTGGTCAAAAGCTTCCAAGATTGTTTGATATTTTGATCTGCCTAGTCCAAACCCCATTATATCGTGTTGCAGAGTATTTTTTGCACTGAAGGTTATAATTGTGCTATGCCGGTTGCTAATCAACTTAACGCACCCAAAATATTAGGAACTTGGCAATCTTCCACTGAAAGCTGACTCCTTAGTATCTGGCTAACTGCTGACTAAAATCAACTGCATAGTAGTTCTACTGAACTCCAATAGAACTCTAAAGAACTCCTATGAACTTTTAAGAACTCCCATGAGCTTCACAAGAACTTCTTGAGTTAATTCCCTGTTAACTCTTATTAGTATAGGAGGGAGAGTCCATTATCTGAGGAATAGGTGTGTTTGACCATAACATATTGTGACCTTGATATTTTCTTTTTTCTTAGGGGAGACCCGAATCCTCTATGGCAGTCATGTTTCTTAGAATTTTCCATGTTTCATTTAGTAACAAATTCATCAAAATCTTTTCCTCTATAGATTATTATTAACATTTCTTTCCTCCTTGCAATGAAATAAATCTTTTCTACTCAACACTAGATATTTCCTAAAAAATAGTTAGAAAATCATTTCTTTTACAATATAGTCAGTTTAATAATTACTAGCAGTATAGCCTGTGTTGCTCAGGTGTAATGAAAGCTTTAAAACTAATTCATGGTCCTGGAGTTCAGACTCAGCCTAAAAAATATTTGAAATAATAAAATAATTGCGACAATTTACCAATCGCACCAAATTATATATATATATATATATATATACTAGCAGTATAGCCCAGCATTGCTTGGGTGTAATGAAAGCTTTAAAACTAATCCATCGTCCTGGAGCTCAGACTCTTTGGATGTTGGCACAGAAGATTAAAAAGCAATAGTTGTTTCCAGTTAAAGCAAAACCGTAGACTGAAAGAAAAATGAATGGATGTAAGTCAAAGTTTGATTTCCTGGTATCAATATCAAATGAGTTTTTTTTTGTTGTAAACTGAATTTTGAAGGCTAAATAAGTCTTCTGAGTAAATGGTATCATGGCTGAGACTAAGAACTACAATTATACCTACTTAGAACTAAACCTGAAGCAAAAACTAAAATGAAAGGGCTGAAAAAAAATACAGACATACAGGCAGATAAACAGACACACACAAATACCTTGCCTTATATATATATATATATATATATATATATATATTATTGATTTTCTGCACTATTGTAAGAACTGCAACCTTGAAACTTCTGAATATCGTTTCTTATGTCTTTGTCTATGAGTGTATCAAATTTGATTAAAATTGGACCACTTCTTCTATAACCCAATTTTTTCGATTATTGGTTTTTGATATTTATCGGGGGTACCTCGACACAAAACCTAGCTAAGAACATTTGCAGACGCTTATAGTACAACTGTGTAAATTTTTAAGAAAATTGGTTCAGCAATTTTGTAGTCTATAGGTAATGGGCACACACACACACACAGACACACACACATATAGACAAAGTTCCATTTATAAATAAGTTTAGATTAGATGTCTTTAATTTGATGTAAACTCAGAACAAGGTAGAAAGGAATTAAACCTTTTTAGCAGCACAAATTAGAAGCATTACCTCTTAAGACATCTTAAATTTGACACCTTAAATTTGATGACCATTTATAAGATATAAACTAAATAGACTTACTCTAGTTACCACAGGCAGGTGACATTGGCTCCAAGCAGTCACGGTCATGTGATAGTTGGTGGTAGTATTTGGAATTTTAGAATTGGTAAATACATCTCCAGTTTTCTTGTTTATGTCAACAATATGATGTTCTGAAGAAAAATATTACAAGAAAAGAAGTAAATTATCAAAAATGTTTTTGGAACCTGACTTAACACTCTCATATTTTCATCTCTTTGGTCTAATAAAAAATATATTAAGGGGCAGTAGCATGCAGAAGTTGGGGGAGAGGTGTAACAGTCTGGGGCATCCATAGTGGGGTGGCATTGTTTATTTAATGTTTCATCTGTCTTTACATATTTAAAATGTCTTCCTATATCGCATTTCTCAGTACGAGGCCCTATAGGTGGAGTTTAGTTATCTTCCACCCTTATCATTAACCATTTTCTAAAATTTAATATTTTCAAAATCTGTTTACTTTCCAAATTTAGGGGTTGTCCAGCCTCCTTTTCAGCATCTAACCCCAGCCCACTCCAAGGGGTAGCATACCATCTCTGTGTTGAATTCAAACTTTTAGAATGGATAGGAAAAAAGGAAATTTCCAGTTATTAATACTCCTTTATCAACTAGTAACTTATTTTGGAGCCCATTAAGATGCTTCAACCCCTAGCCAATCTCAAGAGGTTCTTGTGTAAGCAGAAAAAGAAAAATATTACCAGTCTCTTTAGGAACAAAAATAATAATCTTTCTCTGTTTATGTGTTTCTTGGTCAACAAGACCACACAGCCTTTTTGCCTATGGCCAGTCCAAACTAGTAATTAATTTTTCTCTATCACTGTATTTATAGTATTTATTTGTATTTATAGTATTTGTATTTATAGAAATTCAAATTAATGTTGGATATAAAAATTTTGATGAATGTCACAGAAACATAAATGAATGAATCTGGGTGGCTGATTCAAACTGGATGATTTGCTTGGCTCTTTGTCTATAAGAATTATAAATGTTATTTTAGTGAACATAATTGAGAACACATTTTTCTATTTGACATCTTCAAGGATACATTAATGGTCTTTTTCTTATTGGCAGGAAGTGAGGGACGATGGGTAGTCTTGGTTTTGCTCAATCTTACTGAATTCCATCTTTCGGTTGGATTCTCCTTGGAACTGTTTGGGACTTCATTTATTATTTTGAAACATGATTTTTTTTACTGCATTTCACTTTTAAATTTCTTAATTTTCAATAATTATCATCCCGTTAGTAGTCTCTTTCCTCTTCCTACTTTTTATTAACCCCCTGAGGTCCCAGTGACATATATTCATGGGTGGAACCCTACCTTTCAAGAAGTGGTGACTATGTTGTCAAGTAAAGACGTGAACCAATGACATATCTTGATGTATGATATGTTTGATTGTGTGCTTTATCTCGTATTTAATAAAACAAACTGAATTACTTTTTGACTGACCCTCATAATTAATCGATTATAACAGAAGAATTTTACAATTAATTTCGTAATTTGTTGAAAGTACTTTTGAGAAACTAAACAGAAAAGGAAATTTTAAAAAGAAAGCAAAAAGTATAAATCCATCTGTTCTTCTTTCAGCTTAAATTCAGTTAAATAACAGGACAGAATGGGTTCTATAGCCTTGATTGGCAACCAGTTTATGGTGGGAAAATCTTCTGCTCAGTCAGTCATGTTTTTTCGAGACATGATCGCCTAAGTGTGCATCTCACATTGCACTTAACTAATGGGTTGAGTATGTATGTGAAACTTTATTACAAATATTGACTTATGGTGGCTTGTAGGTTACATTTGATAATGTCATATCTCATTATTTATCAAAGAGGCTTTGTTGAAAGAGTGAATGAATGTTGTGTGAAATAAATTTTATATAATTTAATGTATATACAGATTGTTTAATTTAGAATCCTGCAGTGCTAGAATATGATGCAGCCTGTAGATATGAGAAGAGTCTTATATATATATATATATATATATATATATATATATATATATATATATATATGCACATACACTACCAGTCATAATTATTAGGCTACCCCAGTGTTTAAAAAAATGTTGTATTTCATAGTATTTTTTAGTATTTATTACCAAGTGAATAATTGTAAATGAAAATAGAATGGTTCTCTTGTTGATATTGCACAATAACATGTGCATCAAATGAATTTATAAATATTTAATAATTACCTATATTGCAGTTTCATCAATGAAAGAATGAAGAAAATTTAGGGTGATTCGAATGAGTTCATCTTTGCATCCTTGCCTTGAAAAATTTTGCAAAATAATAATAACAAAAGAACCATTCTGTTTTCATTTGGCAATAAATACTAAAAATAGTATGAAATACATAATTTCTTTGTAAAAAAACTGGGGTTGCCTAATAATTATGGCCAGTAGTATATACATATATATATATATTTATTTAAAAAATCCGGATGCAGATTTACATTTTGTCAAGATTCAATAGTGGCATAGTCAAGAACTTTCTAAGTAAGTGAGTTACTTTCACTTTTAATAAGTGTTGCATTAACCTTAGTCAAAAAAAAATGCCACACTTATTAAAAGATAAATTAATTTCTGACTATATTTCTGAGATGAGATATTGTAACTACTTATACTATATACATTGCTTAGACTGTTGTCCTCATCTTTATTGCCATATTCACTCTTTCAACATCTGTCTATATTTCTGAGATGAGGTATTGTAATTATTTACACTATTTACATTGTTCAGACGGTTGTCCTCAACTTTTTTGCCATATTCAACTTCAATTATTTATTGTAAACGTTTCCAATTGTCATATTTCAGTTGTTGCACACTTCAGCCCATTTCAGGTGATATACATTGGAATTTCAATGTGAACCCTTTATTTAATCCACGGGGTAGATTGTTCTCATTCTACATGCCATGCCTTATCTGCATATCTAAGTTTTAGTTATTTCCATTTAGTAGCTCAACTCTAAAAAATTTTGTTTGCCTCTGCTGTTGCACCCATAGCTGGTGAGAGTAGATAGATTCATACCTTTTCCAAAGCTATTTGTGCGTAAGTGAATGAAATAAGCTCAACTGGAATTTGAACTCAGCACTGATTTCTCATTTTGAGCTGCTATCCATTACACCACCTGCACATCCACCGTCTATTCCCAACCCAAGTAAGTGCCAACAGACTATAATTTTTTTAAAAATATTGATTTTGACATTAAGTCAACCAACTGACCCTAACCCTCAGTTCAGGGGCTGATTGAATATTGAATCAGTTTAAATGTTTGAACATCTCATGGAACAGTTGGTTGGTTGGATGATTTTCTTTACAGGCATATCAATACCTCTATGGGTCATTCAATGCTAAAATCTAAATATTTTGAACATAATTTTATGGTTTCAACTAAATATATACTACAAGTAGATATTTTTCTAATTTTAGTATAAATAGGTATTGTTGGTTTGGTTAACAGCACATCAAGTCTTTATAGTTCATTTAACAATGAAATTTAATTTCCTTTGGCGCTTTTTCTTACTATTAAAATCTATTGCTGGACTTTCTTACAATAAGAATCTATTGTGTTTTGACCCAGTTTGGAGGTCAACTATTTTCCCATAGCTGGGATTCTAATAGTTACCATTTTCAGGTTGGGCCTGGGAACAGCAGCAATTAAGAGGTGATTCCATATTCCTCAAAATCTCCTGCCATATATATCACCATAACCAGGATAATCATGAAACAATTGAAGTATGGACAACCAAGAATAACAAAACTTGATATTATAAACCATGACTAAAGTATATTCCAAGCATCCAAATACTATCATTATGATGAGCGATACTTTTATTTTCATATATATTTTTGCTCCATCTTGAAGAGCCGATTTCTTTTCAGTCAGTGGCATGAAGAGGTCTGGTAGCGCCCGAGGCAAGGATTGTGACTGGCAATTCCTATCCCAACTCCCAAACAAAATTGCAGTAGTAAACTTAGTTTATTTTCTTTTGGACATAGTCTACTTAATGATCACCATATGCAAGTAGGAACCATCTACACCATCAGACAGCACTTTTTGGAAGCATTTTTTAAAACATACTGGCATCATTTGAACCTTACCTAATATTTTCTTCACAGGTTTGGCCAAATTGCCAGTAGCCAAATAACCATTTTAAAACTAAAATTAAAACATTTTTATTTCTTTTGAATGTTTAATTTTAGGTTTATTTGCGAAATGAAAACAAAAATAATATAATCCATCAGTAGTGCCCCCCACCCCCAGGAGTGTCGCCCAGGGCCACTGCCTCATCAACCCTTCTGCATGACAATGCTTTTAGTTTATTTCTATTGAATTCTTCAAATAAGTGGCATTCAATTTTGGAAATGTATAATTAACAAGTTTCCAAGACTTATTAACTTACCAGCAGAAATGTTATAATTTGTGCCATTCTCTGAGCTTTTCATTGAAAAAACTGGAGTTCCTACAATTTTATCTCTGGAAACAGAAATAACAGTAGTCAGTTGTGGAACTTCATCACAAATGTCCAAGACATTGATGGAGACAAAACAGTGTGACGTCTTTGGATTGCTGCCTTGATCTGTGGCCAAAATTTGAAACTTGTACCTTGGATTCTTTTCAAAGTCAAGGCTTGTCATTGACCAGATATCACCAGCTGTAGAAAAACAAAGAAGATTTTACTTGGAACAAAAACAACTTTTTGTAGTTTTCAAAAAAAAAAAAAATTTATTAAATGTTTTACCTTGTATCCTGTCCTGTAATCTATTTAAAGATTTGTTTTCCTAATTTTGATTCATGGATACAAAGACTTCTTTGATTTCTTCTGTTATTTTAGTGCTGACAAATAATTGATAGCAGAACTTTGCAAATATCTCATGAAAAAGGCCAGCTCACATAAATGGACATTGTTATGAGAGATAAATTAACCAAACCTCACTTTTTCATGGTGAACATATTAATATGCTTGCAACCAATTCACTGTGATTAATTTAATTGAAAAGATTAACTTGCTGGACAATATCATCGAAGATGAGGAAAAAACTTGAAGCAATGGAAATGTGGTTTTACAGAAGGATGCTGCGGATATCATGGACTGAACATGTGAGTAATGATAAGGTTTTGGAAAGAATGGCATTGAAAAGAAAACTAATAGTGAGCATCAGGAAGAGACAACTGAAGTTCCTGGGACATGCAATGAAGAAGGTGGGCTTGGAGAACCTGATACTGACAGGCCAGATTGAAAAAAGAAAAAAGAAACAGAGGAAGGCAGCGGATAACATATTTGAAGGGCATGATCAGGTGGATGATAGAATGGGGACTGCAAAGTGTAACAGGAGAAAATGTACTAAGAGCTACCAGGGATAGTGAGATGTGGAAAGCCATGATCACCTACATCCTGAAGGGACAGGGCACATAGAAGAAGATGATATATGCCAACTGTTTATAAGAAATTATAATGTGGATATAAAGTGGGGGATCGAATCTATATTATAATCAATATATAAACTGATCCCTCATTTGTGGCCATGCTAGTTTCTATTTATTTACATTCTAGATTTATGGGCTTGAGCTAGATGACAGAATGAGGGTTGCATGGTGTAACAGGAGAAAGCATGCTAAGAGCCACCAGGGATAGGGAGATGTAGAAAGCCATGATCGTCTACGTTCTGAAGGGACAGGGCATATAGAAGAAGATATATGCCAACTGTTTATAAGAAATTATAATGTGGATATAAAGTGGGGGATCGAATCTATATTATAATCAATATATGAACTGATCCCTCATTTTGTGGCCACGCTAGTTTCTATACATTTATATTCTACATTTTTGGGCTTGAGCTAGTGGTTGACAGAATTAGGGTTGCATGGTGTAAAAGGAGAAGGCATTCTAAGAGCTATCAGGAATAGGGTGATGTGGAAAGCCATGATCGCCTACGTCCTGAAAGGACAGGGCACATAGAAGAAGAAGAACTGATCTTACTGATTTGGTTGATAGTGAAAGGTATAGATTTGTTTTGTAGTTCATATAAAACAAATCCATTCAGGCCAGTGTCTTTATCATCAGCATGAACTGTCAGGATCTGGAATAAAAAAATAACACACTTTTATATTAATAATCAAATTTCTCGATATCTTACATTTATTGGATTCTTAATAGAAAGTAAAAGGGGAGGTGGTGCTGAAAATCAACTAATAATGAACCACCTGAAGAAGTTCACAGATAAGTGAACAAATGGTGGAGTGGCATTGGGTTGCTGAGTGCTGACTGACCAAAGTGAAGAGCATTGAGGGCCTGAAATATCAGATGACACATGAGTCAATTGATGCATTTGTCACCTCCCCTCAAATTGTCAAATTCAAAAGGTATGACCTCATAAATAACAATGTAATAATTCTCTTGCTGTAGAACAGTGGTTCCTAAACTTTTTTCTTGGAATGAAAATTTGCAAATTTTATATGATAAAAACTACATTTAAAACTGAAAAAAACGGAAAGAGTGTTAAAGGGAGAAAAACCACAGATCTGAAGTCAGAACATTATCATTGATAACTCTCCTCTCCAATTTGCAGACCCTAGTTACTATATTCTTAATACTTGATACAATGCAAAAATATCACAAGGCTAAATTGGTCAATAATTATTTATAACTATTTGTACTGTACTCATGCATGCAATTACAAGTAATTCATATTTTAAATATTGAAATCATTTATTTTTGGTGTATGAATTTTTAAAAACTGTTTCTAAAACTTTAATTGTCTTCCAATCATTCCGCCTCACCTGATATTTTCTTCTGTCACATGTTAGAGGTGTGTTACACTATTTGGGAACCATGATGGTAGACAGAAGAGCTGGTCTCACTCTGAAAGAGAAGGGTGCAAGAACCAGCCTAGGCCACTACAATATAATTGGAAAAAACTGTCAAGAGTCTGAAATCCTGTCTTTAGTGGCATTTCAGTCAGCAGGGTTAGGGTTATCTGGTAGTGCCCAGCAGGTAGACATGGGTTGCAGGGAGGCAGTAACAAGGAAGAATCCTTGCTCTATTATCAAACTACTAATTGCAGATTCTTATTGCAGGAAGGAAGATTAAATCTCCCTTAAAAAGTCTCTTTCCACCATCATATCTTTCAGATGACCTAGGATCGATTGTATCCACTTTGTATATTTTTAACCTTATAGTCTTAATCCTTTTCATAGACACAGAAAATACATCACAATTGCACATCCAATAACCTATTGAGGTTATAGAAACACCACATGTACTGAATCTAGGTCAGTTGTGGCTAGGTCAAGATAACCTGACAGAGTCCGTCTCTTCAGACTGTTCTGAAATTTCTTAGACTGGTTGTCCTACTAATGTTAACGAGACCAATTTGCCTTGATAGGGATGATGTATTTATGCCTTTCCAACTGCATTAGTGTTAAGTAAACAAAACTGACAGGATTTAAACTCCATGCTGAGAAACATTACACTACCTACACAGCTACAACAACCATTAATGGCAATAAAAAATTTAAATAATGATCTTAGCCATCAAGATATCTTTGGCAAAGTATCTCATCAAAATATATAGTCTGTATTGGCAACTTTTATTGTCCTTAGTAAGGAAATTAGACTGACTACTGTTCAAAGACAGAGGTGTAATGAGTGAGAGAAACTCCCTTATGTAATATATTACCTTGACCGACAAAAATATGATTGACAAAAATATATTCTGGCTGTGGATGGTGGCGGCAGAGTGCAACAACAAAGACTTGAAAGGCAATAGCCGACAAAGATATGATTGACATCAAAGGCAGAAAGCACAAGGTGACAACAAAGGCTTGAAAGGCAATAGTCAACAAAGATATGATAGACGTGAATTAAGCAACAACCTGCAAAATTATATGTAAATATAAAGTGGGGGATCAATTTTATATTACAATCAATATATAAATTAATCCCTCACTTTATGGACACAGTCATCCTTCTTATACCAACTTCCTGACACCCCCTATAACCTGTTATTCCTTCTCATAACTTTTGTCCTATGTAACCCCCTGCAAAACAGTGGCAGTAAAATGCCTTGCTTGGGGCGATATGATGATAAAAATAAAATTCTATACATTTATATTCCAGAGAATGTAAATAAATCTAAAAGACATGCATGTGTAGCTAATCAGTATTTCATTGACTGATTGATTCGTTTTCTACGGCTTATCAACAGACAAGATATTATATGTAAATATAAAGTGGGGGATCAATTTTATATTGCAATCAATATATAAATTAATCCCTAACTTTATGGACACAGTCATCCTTCTCATACTAACTTCCTGACACCCCCTATAACCTGTTATTCCTTCTCATAACTTTCCTCCTATGTAACCCCTTGCAAAACAGTGGCAGTAAAATGCCTTGTTTGGGGCAATATGATTATAAATAAGAAAAAAACAATATCTGACCTTTTTATGTTCACTGTTTTCCTTTACAGTTGCCTTATATTCAGCTTTTGTAAATACTGGTGCATTATCATTAACGTCCAGCACTTCAATGGTCACTTTGGCAGTAGAATTCATGGGAGGATGACCTTTGTCTTTAGCCTAAAAACAAAAACAAACAGAGAGAAAAAAGACTATTAAACAATCTTTCCACCTCCACACTCTTGCTACTCAAAGATTTCAATTAGTATTTGACAGCTGCATAAATTAGCCAATTTAAGGCTAAAATGTAGCAATAAATTTTTATAATATTGTTTGGCTGAAATAGTCTACATGTAAATAATTTTCAATACTATTCAGCAATATCTTTTGATTAAGGCATCATTGAAAGTCTAGCAATTTTAAGGGATTATTTTAAGTTAGGTTTTCTTAAAGCTCCTCACAGAATTTTAGAATGGAAAGTACCCTTAAATTTATTAACTTAAGGAATAAAAAATAAAAATCTAGGTGATTTGCAATGGAATGGTGATATTGTGGGGAGGTCTGTATTCATGCCAAACTGAAAAAAATTAAGAAAATATTTTTCAAGGGAGATAAATGGTAAATGGTAATTTTAGAATACTATTCTTTATGGATACACATTGTAGTATAGGATGTGTATTGTGGTGCAGTGGATATTGGCTCGGAACAAGAAACCGGAGAGCCGAGTTCAAATTTCAGTTGAATTTGCTGCATTCACTTACATGTAAATTTCCTTGGGAATGGTATTAATCTGTCTCTTCTCCTTGCAGTTATGGGTTAAATAGTCTAACAGATTGGGTTCTATAGTCTTGGCAACCAGTCTGCTGCAGAAAGTAATGGCAATTTACTGCAGGAAAATATTCTGCCTAGTCAGTCATGTCACTTTCAAGACATGATCAAGCAAATATATATCACGTATAGTACTTAACTGACTGATCCTTTAATTATTAACTTATTTGCCAACTACTCAGTCAGTTAAGTGCCATACGTGATGCACGCTTTGGGTGATCATGTCTCAAAAGGGACATGACTGAATGGGCAGAAGATTATCCCACAGTAGGTTGCCATTGCTTTCTGCGGTAGACTGGTTGCCAGCCAAGGCTATAGAACCCAATCTGTCCTGTTATTTAATCCATAACTGGAAGGAAGAGATGGATTAATACCTTTCCCAAGGGTATTTGATTGTAAGTGAATGCAAGGAATTCAACTGGAATTCGAACTTGGCTCCCTGATTTCTTGACCTGAGCTGATATCCACTGCACCACAATACATGTCCGCAAACTGGTAAAAAAGCCTTAATATTGAAAAAAAAATTTAGTTTTACATAGTCCAGTTTTACATAGTCAATAATTATATCTGTGAGGGAATAATTTTTCATGTGGTTTCAGGGTTGCCAAGTAATTTAAACCAATTGTGGGGGTGGGGGTGTATAAAAATTGTCACATATAATGTTTGTTTGTTTGTTTGTTTTGTTTTTATGGCATATCAACCTCGGTGGGTCATTTATTGCCAACTAAATTTTATTTATTTATTGCTGGTAATACCTTTTTTGTCTTTCAACAATTTATTGTTGTTTTTTATATAAGTGTTGTGTCTATTAATACTTTTTTCTTTTTCGAGTATCAAGATTCATTGGGATTTGTTTTTAAGGGCAGGGTCCCCAAGTCCTACCCTGTTATTTAACCCATAACTGGAGGGAAGGGATGGATTAATACCGTTCTCAAGTTTACCAGTGCTTAAGTGAATGCAGGGTATTCAACTGGAATTCGAACTTGGCTCACTACACATACAATGTAGAGAGAGTTATGTATAAAGAAACATTAATTTATATATTTTGTTTTATGATAAAAAAAAACTAATTTTCAAGGTTTGGAAACTAAGAAAACATGAAATAAAATTGAAAAGTATAGCTTACCATAATGCTGAATGTATATTTGTCTTTTTTTTCTCTGTTTAAGGAAGAGATAGACAAGGTGCCTGTTGTTGCATTTAGTAAAATACTTCCTTCAGCAACTAGTGAAAAAGTTAAGAAAGAAACATATATAAATTAAAAAATAAGGAAATAATTCATAATAAAAAATATTCTTTTTCTTATAAAAGACTAGCAGTATAGCCCGGTGTTGCTCGGGTGTAATGAAAGCTTTAAAACTAATCCATGGTCCTGGAGACTCTTTGGACGTTGGCACGAAAGACTAAAAAGCAATAGTTGTTTCCAGTTAAAGCAAAATCGTAGACTGAAGGAAAAATGAATGGATGTAAGTCAAATTTTGATTTCCTGGTATCAAATAAGGTGTTTTCATCGTAAACTAAATTTTGAAGGCTAAATAAGTCCTCTGAGTAAATGGTATCATGGCTGAGACTAAGAACTATAATTATACCTACTTAGAGCCAAACCTGAAGCAAAAACTAAAATAAAAGGGCTGAAAAAAATACAGACATACAGGCAAATAAACAAGACACACACACAAACAGCTTACCTTTTATATATATATATATATATATATATATATATATATTATCGATTTTCTGCACTAATGTACAAACTGCAATCTTGAAACTTCTGAATATCGTTTCTTATGCATTTGTCTCTGAGTGTATCAAATTTGATTAAAATCGGACCACTCTTTCTATAAACTGATTTTTTTCAATTATCGATTTTCGATATTTATCGGGGGTACCTTGACACAAAACCTAGCTAAGAATGCTTATAGTACAACTGTGTAAATTTTGATAGCCCTGCAGCCAACACCCAAACCTGGAAGACCGGTGGACCATTCTTGGCCCTTACATTTACAGCACCCGGTATTCCCAAATGGCCACCCATCCAAGTACTGACCAGTCTCAATGTTGCTTAACGTTGGTGATTGGATGAGAGCCGGTGTATTCAACACGATATAGCTGTAGACATATATATATATATATATAGAAAGAGAGAGAGATATAGCTCAGAGGTAGAATTGCTGACTGACGCCAATTCAGTCGAGTTTCAATCCTGGGTTAAAAAGCAATCAGAGTCTAACCATACTGATGAGCTGTGATAGAGGGAAACAGATTTGTCTGCGGATGACTATATATATATATATACAGGTTTTCGATCTGATGAGCAGCGCTAAGAACATCAAAGCGGTGAAATATGTATCATCCAAACTAATAATCAGAAAACCGTTATAAAATATTACTCTGTTAAATAAATGAATTTAACATTGAGTTCTCCCGAGTTTGTCTCTTTTGGAATTTACCCGGATTACATACCAAGTGTACTACACTATATATATATATATATATAGTCATCCACAGACAAATCTGTTTCGCTCTATCACAGCTCATCTGTATGGTTAGACTCTGATATATATATAATTTAAAAATTGTATATTTAGGCAGCAAATATTCTTTTTGACATGTCAGATTAAATAAATTGCTGTCTTCATTTTTATTGTAATATCACAATGTTTCAGCTGTTGTATGCTCTAAACTTCTTCAGGAGACTGGAATTTCAAACTGAACCCTTTATTTTGATCACTGGGGTAGATTGTTCTTGTTCCAGGAGTCATGTTATTTCCAGATTCCTTAGTTATCTTCAGTTATCTAATTTTTTTTTCTGTTAGCCACAACTTTTGCCAGATATTGACCTCACAGCTCTTATCCACTGGGCCATGTGTCCTTCCTTCATAAAATATGTTAAATTGTCCCCACTCACAGCATCCTATTACTGACACACCAGATATTAGCCTGAACATTATAATAATAATAAAACATCCTTAAATTAGGACTGACATGTACCTTGTGGATCTGAAGGGAAGAAACTGTAGGTTATATAGGCATTTTCCCCATCATCCATATCAGTCGCTTGAATATTAAATGTCTCTTTCGAATTTTCAGCAATCTGGAATTTGTAGGCCTTCCGAGAAAATTCTGGAACATGGTCATTAACATCAATGACTTCAACAGTAATCTGGAATGACACAAAAGAGTAATGATAGAATAAATAATGAACAAGGTAAGAAACATGTCTCACTCTAATATGGTTCACTTTTATTAAAGCTTCTTTCCCCAAAGAGACAGTATACTGGAATGTTGTTTAGGGTTAATTCTGATGGGTTAGACAGGGGTCACATGTAAGTATTTTTGACTAGCATTTTGACTGCACTCTCACCTTAGAGTAAGATGGAATTCTTAATACAAATTCTCTTCATCCACTATAAATATATTGCTATAAAAACTTTCCTAAGTCGAAAGAGTGTACATTGAAGAGGCAGTTAATATTAATTTAAAAAAAACAAAACTTTTTAATGACCCTGCACCAAGAATGAAAAACCTTGTGTGAAATTTTTGTTTGGACAGCAAAAAGTATGACTTTAAGCTTGAATTTTACAAGGATACATAGGTTTAGGGTTAGTTTGCTGGATGTTTTAAGGACCTGCAAAGAAAGGTGGGTATAGGTAAATACTTGATGCTTAGCAGTCAAACAAGCTATCAGGATTCAAGCCTTTAATTTTGAAAAGGCACATGTGGTTCTACAGAAGGATACTGAGGATAACATGGATGAAACACCTGAGTAAATAATGAGGTTTTGGAGTGGATGGACACAAGAAGGAAACTGATAGGAAAAGGCAGCTGAAGTTTCTGGGACATGTAATGAGGAAGGAGGGCTTGGAGAACCTGATGCACGCAAGATGGATAGAGAGTAATAGAGACAAAAGAAAGTAACGCATGACATACTTGATCGATGGTGGAGCGAGGATTGAGTAGGGTATCATGAGAAGGGGTAAGAAGAGTGACAAGGGATAAGGAGATGGTGGAGGGCCATAATTGCCTATGTCCTAAAGGGACAGAACACACTAAACTAGACAAATGAAGCTAAGCATTCAAGCCTTCCATGTGAGCAACAACTGACAGTTAAACTCAAATTGCCATTATCTGGGGACGCTCACAAAATTTTCATATATAAATTAAACCCAATTACTTCTTTCATTTTATGTTATCTCAAATAATTGGAGAGCCAATTTTTACTTATTTTTTTGGAAATGCTAATTGGCTTAAGATCAACTTTCTTAAAAAATTATAACATGATTATAAAATGGGGGAATCAATTCTGTATTAAAATCAATATATAAACTGATCCCTCACTTTATGGCTTTGCTAACTGGCATAAGGCTAGCCTTCTAAAAATAGTGTACACCTATATTTTGATTGCTGATATGTAGTTATTGTTTTTGCTGTGATTAATAACCTGTTGCAAATTATAATAAAATCCAAAGAAGAATCTGCAATACTATTGGTCCTGACGTGGCAACTCAGCTTTAGCCTCTTCCCTACTGTTATAATGTAGCTTCCCTGGATCTTTGCTCGAAATACTTTCATCATAATTGTTCTAATGAACTTTCTACTATGGTACGTAGACTTTATGAATTTAAACTCAGTACTAGATTGGCAGCAAGGTTCCATCATTTTACAGTTAAAATGGTCATGTGTAATCGTAAGTTCTATGATAAAAAAAGTTTCTTCTTTCACACTTCTCACTTGTGGAACTTTCTTCAGGCTTCTTGCTCCTCAGTCAACTTTGATCTTCAAATATTTAAACACAATGTTAATCTATACCTTCTGTTGTCTTAATTCTTGTCATTTTATTGTCCTCTCTCCTTAATAGTAGATTTTTTTATATTCTCTAACACTGAGTAACCTCTTGCATCTTAGTGGCTTTATTGCCTTGCTTGGCATGAAATGATTAAAAAAACAAACCGTTCTAAACTGTTAAGTAATAACTGCTTATCTTGTCTTGTACTGTTAGATAATCACAGAGTTTTATTGTTCCTAAATCAAGATGGCTTTTTAAAAATGAAGGCCCAATATGCCATATAAGTCATTCCTATTGGACGATTGTCCAGTAAAAACATTTGATCACTAAATGATAGATGATATACAAGAGTAAGTCAAAAACATGTTTTTAGGTTTCTCACACTGCCTTCTGCTAATGCATGCTTATAGTTTGTAGTATTTATTGTTGCTGTTACAGTGTAAACATGACCGCTCCACTAGCAGTGTGGAACAAGGAGCATTGATCTGAATCTGCTGAGAACATGTTACCTCATTGATGATAATTTGCTGGTTTATTATTACCATCTCTCAAGGTTGCTGAATTTTCTAGTCAGTGGTGAATGTTGACAGGCATCCTACTCCTTCTTTGTATCTCATGCTTGTCTGGCCACTTTTAAAATTCTTGATCCACACATACACACTTTTACATAGTAGCACACTGCCATTGTATTGTGTTAAAAGCTTCTGATTAATTTTCTGCTCCTTACACAACTTCTGATGAGAGAAATCAGATAACTGCTTTTTGTTCCTCATTGATGCACACTGCTAGTGAAGTGGCAATATCAACACTAACAACAGCAAGAAAACTGGCATGATCAAGCTCAAAATTTGATCCCGTGGCCAGAATAGTACCAACTATAAGTGTGCATGAGCTGAAGGCAGTATAACAAACCTAGAGATAAGTTATAGTGAAAGGGCAGATTATTTTTTACTTACTCTTGTACGTATTTGCATTGCTTGGTCTATTCTTTGGCTATTAACTGACTTTTAGAAAACTCATATTGCTAAACTTTTTTTCAGGATAAAGAAAACAAAAGTGATGAAAAGCTGAATGAGGTTGGTTAAGTTAGAGATAAGAAATGTCAAAATTTAAATTTAAAGACTGAGCATCCTTGTATCTTTAATGTTTTAATGTAAACTGTAACTGATATTTTTTGTATTTTTACCTGATTATATAAAAAATGAGTCTATCAGTAAAACTAATACTAGCCTGAAAATTTTTCAGAATGGAACATCTCATGAAGATATTTTTTCTATTTGTCGTTCAATTACCAACTATTCATCTTATATTTATATTTTTATATCATATCGTTTACACGTTTCATTAAAAATGACAAGGATTTCCTATGTTGATAGCAAACAAATGGAACTAATTCTTAAAAAATTGCACAAAATTAAAAGAAATAAAACCTAAAATACAAAATTCTTCTATTGCAGTCAAAGTATAAATAAATCAAAGCAACCATTAAAACATATGCCAGAATACATGAATTAAACATGATAAATATATAAAACTAATAATTTTCTACAAAAAATTAAATAGTTCAACCTCATTATTACTGACAATGCCAACCCTCAAAAACCCTTTTGACAGTGAATTAATTTGCATTCACTATAATTCACTATGATTCACAAACATCAAATTCATATGTTGGACATACAACCACCACTATCTTGTAGGTTAACTTGTCATCTCATAAACTGCAATGTGAGTCACCCCTTTATCACTAGTACTGTTCTAATTTTTTGTGATCAAGACCTAGTTCAATAAATCTCCAGTTTAAGCATAAATTTTAATAATACAAACTGCTATTAGTGAGAGTAATTTTTTTTTATTTCTCTCTTCAGGCTCCTATTCACTAGCCTTGTGCCAGATGATAATCTTTTTATTGTTGTAGAAGTCAAATAACTTACCTTTCAACATGGTGGTTTTCTTTTGTCTCCCTGTAGGAAGGTGAACATTCAAGATTGTGAGACTCACCTTCCCGATGTGCCCAACTAGTGTCTAGTTGGCAGACAAAAATAAACAGAGTTGCAACTGAATACATGTCCCTATGCGGCCCAAAGACAAATGGTGGATATTGTGCTCAATATTTATGGAGCTCAATGTCCACACTGAAATTATCAGCCAATCAATGCTTACAGAATAGACTTGCCTGTAACAGAATGGAATCTCCCAGGTTGTTATTTAAACCACCTACCAATTTGGGGATGTGCATTGTGGCGCAGTGGATATCGGCTCAGAACGAGAAACGAGTTCGAATTCCAGTTGAATTCATTGCATTCACTTATGTGCAAATACCCTTGGGAAAGGTATTAATTTGTCTCTTCCCTCCAGTTATGGGTTAAATAATAGGACAGATTGGGTTCTATAGATTTGGTCGGCAACCAGTCTACCGCAGAAAGCAATGGCAACCTACTGCAAGATAATCTTCTGCCCAGTCAGTCATGTTTCTTTTGAGACATGATCGCCCAAGCGTGTATCACGTATGGCACTTAACTGACTGACTGACTAATTTGCCTTGGTGGTTTTTTTCGTCAGTTGGACTCAACTTCTATTCTAGTTGATTACTGGCAGGTTGTTCTATAAGATTCCTACAATTGTGAGCAGTTTTTTTAATAATGTCAATATGTTTAGAGTGTTGGCATTAAAGAATTAAGACTTACCTGTATTTTTGTCTGATTACTTTTGTCAGAATTATGCACCAACACTGTTAGTGGGATTTCATTATTCTGGCGATGCCAAACCAAGGGCTTTCGTGTCCGAACAATTCCCTGCAGGTATAAAAAGCAAAGAAAGCAGTGAAGAGATTACGAATGAATAAATTTTCAGGATTTATCAATCACTATAAGGATAGGCACAGGAAATGTTCAAAAGAGAGAACAAATTTAAACATTCATTCAAGTGAAAAGAATAGCTGAAATAATGTCTGTAATAATAATAATAATAATAATAATCAGATTTCTGCATGCTTTTGTGATTGTAAGTCTAAGAAAGCAAAACACATACATTATAGCACAATATCTGTTAGGGCAATACTCTTGAAATATTCTAACTTGGAGAATAAGGCAATTTCTAAACTAATTTGCAACTTCCTCCATTAATGTCCACTGTTAAATTACTTTAGGGATATTATCCAGGCAGCAAAAAGTTAGTCTAGTCCTTAATTACTTTGACAAGAATTTGCCAGGCGACTAACATTTATATCTGAAATAAAATCAATTTGTCTTATATTAAACTTCAGTCAGTTTTGTGCCATATGTGATATACGCTTTGGGCGATTATGTCTCAAAAGAGACATGACTGATTGGGCAAAGATTATCTCGCAGTAGTTTACCATTGCTTTCTGCGGTAGACTGGTTGCCAGCCAAGGCTATAGAACCTAATCTGTCCTGTTATTTGACTCATAGCTAGAGGGGGAAGAGATGTATTATATTAAGTAGTAATTAGTGGGGGATCAGTTTATTACTTCATAACAACATAAAACTATTCCCCCACTTTATGCCCATTAGAAGCCTTAATTATGTTTCCAACTATTATATTCAGTCAGTCAGTTAAGTGCCATACGTGATACACACTTTGGGCGATCATGTCTCAAAAGAGAAATGACTGACTGAGCAGAAGATTATCTCGCAGTAGGTTGCCATTGCTTTCTGCGGTAGACTGGTTGCCAGCCAAGGCTATCGAACCCAATCCGTCCTATTATTTAACCCATAACTGGAGGGAAGAGACGGATTAATATCTTTCTGAAGCGTATTTGTGTGTAAGTGAATGCAAGGAATATTAAACTTAGTTTGCCAAAATCACTGACCCAAACAACTTATACAATATTCCTGACACCAAAACACTATGTTGTTTCTTACCATTCTTGATACAACCACCATAATACGTCAAAATCTTTACTAATCCCCATATGTACAATTTGTTTGTGGGAGAGGGAATAAAATAATATTTAAAAATAAAATCCCCGATGAATAT
This sequence comes from Ascarosepion bandense, assembly GCA_037127315.1. Taxonomy (NCBI): domain Eukaryota; kingdom Metazoa; phylum Mollusca; class Cephalopoda; order Sepiida; family Sepiidae; genus Ascarosepion; species Ascarosepion bandense. The sequence continues at coordinate 1,423,509 of JBBBDQ010000379.1, read as the reverse complement.
GTAAAATGTAAATAGTACTCTATATACAAGAAACTAAACAAAATTTTTTCAGTAATATACCCACTCCTAATTTGTGGCATAAATATCAACTAACTGGATTAAATTAATGCAGGCCATGGATAAATTAAAATTAGTTATTCAACCAAATACACACACATAAATACACACAAATACACACAAATACACATAAATACACATAAATACACACTCATTCAAACACAACAATAAATATGAAAATATGTTCTGCATTCACCAGAGAGCTGGTATTTCTGGTCACCTATCAGGGGAGAAAAGAGGGGAATTAAACTAAAGAAAGTTTGGAGAAAAATAAAAGGGCCAATAAGCATATGTCCCCTAGTTAACTTGGTATAAAAAAACAAATAAAAAGCTGAACAATCCTAAACTAATCTATTTTGGGTGGCGTTGCCAATGTTTAATACAGTGTTCCCAATATCCTGATGCCTAATTGGCATTAAAATATCATTTGAAGTCAATTCCTTTTGCGTGACAGATACACGCAAGACTCACCAACCCTATGCCGAATTCTGATGTAAGGAGTCATCACCTTTCCATCTTGATGCTTAAAGTACAAGAACAGTTAAGAAGAGATAAACTTCTTGTCTCCATTGTCTATATCACAACTAGCAAGGAAAAGAATACATTGTGCTCAGCCTTAGTCAACAATGGTACCACAAGCAGGGGAGATAAGTTAATCAAACAAAGTATAAGTTTTATAAACATGAGGCTGTAAGTTCAATACTTATACAGGGTAACATATATTGTCAATATATAAACATATAAACACGTGCCAACTGATTTTTGGTGACTGGCGGGGGGGAATAATGAGTTAGATGCAGAAACTTGTAATTAGTATTGGATTTCCAATCATGACACCCAAGTTTGAGTCTCATGATTTTCAACTTATCAGGAATCACCAAGTCACAAGTCATCATGACAGGATAGTACCAAGTCACAAGTCATTGTGCCCAAAGGTTTTCACTGTAATGGCCTTGGCCAGACTGTCACTGAGGTTAGATAATGTGCTCTCTCCCAGAAATTGTAATATGCAACAGGGATTAGCTATTTACCCTAACAGGATACGATTGGCCAGCCACCCCCATCACCACTGAATTTTTATCAACCTACATTTGATACCACATTATTGATAAAAGTCACTAGTGCCATTGCAAAAAGAATGCAACCAGACTGGCAACAAGGTCCCACCCATTTACAGTTAGATCAACCAAATGCAGCACACAATTCTACTCCAGCAGCTTCTTTTCTCACACTTCCCGCCTGTGGAACTCTCTTTCATATTCTTGCTTTCCTGACGGCTACAACCTCCAGGAATTTAAATGCAATGTCAATACCCATCTCTTATCCACTTGACTCCAGTTCTTTCTACATCACCCTGTATATCTTGTTTTTTTCGTTTCTCTCTACCTTCGCAACTGTCTTCACACCTGTATTCCCATCCTTCTCTTGCCCTTTCGCTGACACTTCCTGTAACTGGTTCGTCTTTTTCTTTACTCTCCTCATGTCTAAACTTTTATTTTTATGTAACCCCTTGCACATCAGTGGCAGTACAACCTGGCTTGGGGTGAAATGATTAAAAAAAATTGTTTTTGTTTTGTGTGTAGAAACTTATAATTAATATGGGATTTTTATTTTAAATTTAAAAAATAATACCAGTTTTTACAGTAAACATTAACCTTTAAATTTATGGTGGTGATTTTGTTTGTAAAACAAAAAGTTTATTCTGCCACTACAAGTAACTCAGATGAATGAATGATAGCGTGTTTTAACTTTATAGTTGTGTTGTCATATCCTGCTATGACAACAGAAAACGACTGACTCAAATTAAGTAGTGCAGTAGAAGAGCCTTGAAAAACAATACAGTGGAAAGGAAAGTAGTGAATAATACAGAGTGTTAAAGATTAATGAGTTAATATGAATGATACAGGGTTTGTAACTGCCCTCACTTGAATAATAATTGAATTCATTTATGAGATTTTTTTGTTACTGTAATTATAACACAGCCAAAATGGCATGTCAAAAATATGGGTAAAGTTCTGGAATCAGGGCCATAATTTGTTTGTGCAAAAATGAAAGTATATTTTTTAATACACTTATGTGCTGAAAGATAATAAATTAGTGTTATTAATTATTCACCTCGTTTAACTTGGTTAGTAACATTTTGGAGATAAAATGCTGGGTTATAACCATCTATTAATTTTAGTGTCGTGCCACTTATATTTCCTACACAAACTGGGTACTGACCGTTTATTGACCCAAAGCAGACAGCATAAATATGTTTTCTGCACATCAGCTACATGCATACACTTTAATTAATTCCTAAAACCTATTATAACTGAACAGTGAGTTTGATCCTCACTGGGTACCCCATACTTTTAGCCTTGTGCCACACCTAAGTGATGCTTAGAAAATTGACTCTCTCTCACTAATGCCTTGGTAAAAGTAACAGTAACAAATAGAAGTTACCACTGTTTGTACATATGTAAATAAATTGTAGATTTATTTACACCTACTATGCTTGCATGTACATTTTTTTTTTAATCATTTCACTCCAAGCAATACATTAACACCACTGATGTGCAGGGGGCTACATAAGAGAGTTGAAGTTTTAGGCAGAAGAAGAGTGAAGAGAAAGACGAACCAGCTACAGGGGGTGAAAGAGAAAGGGCAAGAGAAGGATGTGAACACAGGTGTGAAAACAGTTATGAAGAGAGAAAGGAAAAGAACAAGATACACAGAGTGATGTAAAAAAGGCTAAGTAGATAAGAGATGAGAATTGACTTTGCATTTAAATTCCTGGAGGTTGTAGCCATCAGGAAAGAAAGTATATAGAAGGGAGTTCCACAGGTGGGAAATGCAAGAAAACAAGCTGCTGGAGTAGAATTGTGTGCTGCATTTGGTTGATCTAACTGCAAATGGGTGGGACCTTGTTGCCAGTCTGGTTGCCCAAGTAAACTTTTGCAAAGGGGGCACCAGTGATCCAAGTTCATCAGAGCAGAAGTCATGAAAATATTTATAGAAGAGACAGAGGGAAGCCATATCCCGATGATGAGAAAGTGGCTGGTGTCGAGCTGCCAGGTCAGGACCAATCACATTACAGATGCTCCTCGGGAGCCTGTCAAAAACACTGAGACAAACAGCAGGGGCACCTGACCAGATATGACAACAGTGTTCCATGCACGGTCGGATGGTTGATTTGTATATTTGCAGAATGGATTCAGGCGGAAAAAAACTTCCTGGCTCAACACAGTGACCCAATCTTCCTAGCAGTGGATTTAACTATTAATTCAATGTAATTATTCCACTTGAGGTCAGAAGAAAGGGTAAGGCTGAGGAGGCGCAGTGTATTGCTTTCAGGGAGACTTGCTTGGTCCATGCTTATGGGTGGCAGGAGTGATTGCCTGTGATGGTTGACAGATAGGAGTCACTAAGTTGGAGAAGACTCCACAGAATTAATAATGATAACAAAATTCTGTCTTGCAGGTCACCTATTTCTTCTTCTGCAACATTTAGTTTAATTGTAACAGTGCACTTGGTGAGGATAAAACGCACCACACTTACAAAATAGTCTTAATAATCAGTGCAATATAGTGGATGAATAAAAATGTGTTTACTAAGTTTTGTTTTGTACAAGATCACACTAGTGAAAGTAAATCTGATTAGATTAGAAAAAATTTGATTTCTTGAAAAAACTTGTTAACTATCACACTGATATTACTGTTAATCTTGAATGTAGTTAAAGTAGTGAGGACCCTTTACATTATATTTGTGAATTGGCTTATAAGACAAGCTTGTTAACCACTATCTACTATAAACAGTTAAATTGTAATTTATCTGAATTTTTGATATTATGAGATATTATTAAATACTAAATTGCAAAAACATTTTGGCTGTTTTACTCTCAGGGCTTCTTCAAGTTTCTGTAGCAATGTTTTTGTAATTTTGAAACAAACTCTTTATTCAGTCTATGGAAAAAGTGTATTTTTGTTCTATTGTCAATTTCAGAAGATATATATCAATTAATTCTATTTTGTTTTTCAATATTTTACCACTAGAGTAAATTATGTGAGTGTTGATTTCAATCCCATGAGAAATGTTGATTAATTGCTGAATTATTACATCAATTTTGGCACAAGGAAAAAGGAGAGAAGCTGATCAATATTAAACATTCTAGACATAGCAAATTAGATTCACAGCTCATTCATCCATTAAAACTTTCTCATTTATCACAAGAACTCATCCATTACCATTCAATCTAATATGTACCACAATACATTCTGGTATATCAGGACATTCTAAAAAAAAAAAATAATTATGAAATAAAAAAAATTTCATAAAGTCTAAATATCACTCTTTCTTTCCTTATAAAAATATATAAAAATATATAAAAATATGAAATGATGGCGAGAGTGAAGATGAAATGCATGGAGGAGGGGTGAACCCAGAAAATGAAATTGAAATTTTTTATTTGTTTTATAATCATATTGCTCCAAGCAAGGCATTTTACAGCTACTGTTTTGCAGGGGGTTTCATAAGGGGAAAGTTACAAGAAAGAGTGACAAGTTATAGGGGTTGTCAGGAAGTGGATAAAAGAAGGATGAGAATACTGATGAGAGTGGAGTGGACGGAGAAAGGAGCATGAGAGAGAGGATGCAGGTTAGTGAGATAGGAGATGACTATTGACTTTACATTGAAATTCTTAAAGAATATAGCTGTTGGGCAAGCAAGTAAATGGAAGGGAGTGTGAGAAAAGAAGCTGCTGGAGTAAAATTTGCGTTTACAATTTATAGGTTTTACAGTAAAAGTGTGGGACTTAATTGCTAATCTTGTGGCTTGAGTAAATTTATTTATAGGGGGTACCAGTGAGCTAAGTTCATCGGAGCAGAAGCCGTGAAAGTATTTGTAGAAGAGACACAGGGAAGCCACATTACACCAGTGAGAAAGTGTCTGTATCTGAGCTGCTAAGTTGGGATCTATCACATTACAAATTCTCCATTGGATTTTGTCAAGGTGGATAGCAGGAGCACCCAACTAGATATGGCAGCAGTATTCAATGTACGGGTGAATTGTAGATTTATATATGTGCAGGATTGTTTTAGACGGGAAAAGCTTCCTGGTCCTACACAGAGAACCGACTTTCTTAGCAGCGGATTTAGCTATGGATTCTATATAGTTATTCCACTTGAGGTCTGTTGTGAGAGTTAAGCCGAGGAGACGCATTGTTTTGCTTTCAGGGAGAGAAGCCTGATCCATGTTAATAGGCGGGAGGAATGATTGTCTGTGGTGGTTATTAGATAACAGCTTCGTTTTGGAAGCATTAAATTTCACAAGCTATTTCTTACCCTAGTCTACCATGGATTGGAGGTTCTTTTCATGCTTGGCAGCGAGGTTTGCTTTGTCAGCCTCGGCAGATTTTTGATTGATGTGAGAGTAAACTGTAGTGTTGTCAGCGTATATTCTTACTTGGGATCTTATTACATTTGGAAGATCATTATAAAATATAACAAAACATTCAAACAAAATCTGGTATATATTAGTAAGACCTGTCTACCCCATAAAAATAGGATCGGTCACCATATTCTGCTGATAGGCAGAATCAAGAAGCTTGCCAACTAATGGAGAAGGAAGGGTAATAATAAATGAAGGAGTGGAAAATCAAAAACTGACACAGTCAAAATGAAAACAAAACTGGGATAAAAACAAACTGGAGAGGTTGGGAATCTTGACATGGATCATAACAAAATAGAATGCCAGGAACAGGCTCTGAAAAACAATTACTGATATGAACTTAGTAAACAGAGCCTAACTTAACTAAATGAGAGTCAGGAAACTGCCCCATTGCATCAAAGGGGACTTACAAAAAGAAACCAAGCTTGCTACTTTCACCCAACTTTTGCTGAAATCTGTCAATAGCAAGCACATTCATTCAGATCTGATTTTCATCCTGTCCAAAGAATCTGATAAGATTATGATGAGAATAACGTTTGTATCACAAGATCCTCTCCATCCTTAATGTCCATATCACTAATCTTGCTCTGGCTAGCAATGTAAGGAACATCATTCGATTCACCCTAGAATATGGGGTGAGACAATATTGTACGTACTGAGGTAATTAGTTGCTGGCACAATTCTGTTGCCAATAAGCCAAGCTGCCCACAGAGTACGTATCCCAGGGAGAATAATTATTTAATGTTCTGACAAACAATTTTGGCACAATACTGAAGGGGAAGTGCAGTAGAGCTGGTTAACATTTTCTATCCTAGACTTAGCTAATCAGATTCATGAGACATTAATTCATTACAATTTGCTCATTCATCACAAGAACTCATCCATCACCATTCAATCCTGTGCATAGAACACAATACCATAAACTCACAAGGGATCTACAAAACATCTATGGCATAAAAATGTCTTTAAAAAAAAAAAATATGTACACACACACACACACACACACACACACACACACACACACACACACACACACACATCTATATAGACACACACACACACACTCACAAGATACAAGGAAATGTCTATATAAAATGAACACAGAAGTGAAAAAAATACAAGAAGTATACACACATGAACACATGCACATGACACACTTACACACTCATACACATGAAAACACACGAGAACGAATACCAGAGGGAGAAAAAAAATGTAGTAATAAACACGCCTTCAATTAAAGCAGATAGACATAACATCAGGTCGTTAAACAGTGCCTACTACCATTCTGACAGAGAAGCAAAAATGCCAAACCATGCTACCGGCTAGTGCACACATATTAAACCATAAATTAAAGCAGGCAGACGTATCATCAAATCATAAAACGACGCTCACTATCACTTTAACAAAGATGCAAAAAAAAACAAATCCTACTATCACGTACACTTATATAAACCATAAACACACACACACATACATGCACTAACACACTTACACACACACACTCACATACACATACTCACTACAATTAACGACAGCAGTAGCAGTGAAAGAGGACTATTCATTTAAGAGCACGATCCGCAAGTGGATGTGAACTCAAGCTCTCCAAAAACTCTGAAGATGAGATTCTGATCTCGAAATATTAATGAATAATAAATAGGTAATACCTAACAACTTCTTTACTGTCCTTTATTTTACTAAATGCTTTGTGATAGCCTACCTATACAAATTTGTTTATGTAAAAATATCCTTAAAAATATATATATATATATATATAAAACATAATGATATGAAAAGGATGTGGGAGGGTCAGACCCCAAAACAAAACTAAAATATCATAAAACATTCAAACTGATGTTAGTAGGGGTCTGTCCATCCCACAAGAAGTGAGAGTGGCTGCTGTATTCTCCCTTTAGACAGAATCAAGAAGCTCACTCACTAATGGAGGGGAAAATTTAAAGATATATAACAGAGTGAGAAAAACAACAACTGACCTGGTTGAGATGAAAAAAGAAGTGAAAAACAAACTGGGGAGGTTAGGAATCTCGACATGGTTTATAACATAAGAGAATGTAGAAAACTTACTTACATTAACATGGTAAACAAATAGGGTCTATCTTAACCTTGGGAGGGTTCAACAGGAAGTCACTTCGTTGTAACCAAAAATAAAAGAAAATCAAGGCTGACCCTGTTCTCTCTAATCAAGCTTGCTACTTTCATCCATCTTTCACTGAAATATGCCACTAATATGTTGATAACAACTCCTTTTTATTAGTTTTCATATTCATCTTCAGCTGATACTCAAAGAATCTAACCAGATCTTGATGAGAATAGCATTTGGATCACAAGATTGCCTTAATTTGCAATGTCCAAATCACCATTCTTGCTACAGCTGGTAACGTTAGAAATACAATTCCTCTCACCGTAGAATACTGAAGTGACACATTATTGCACATGTATGTGAGATTGATATACAGAAGATTTTCAGGATTGAGATGAGCCATCAACTCGTTTACATAATCCCAGAATGGTTCCCCCCTTAGGACATTACTAGTAGGTGTTACTTCTAAACCAATGATATACTAATGACAGTCGGGCAAATCCACCCAACACCCTATGAAAGTTATATCATTGAGAGTTAGCGCATTTTGAATCAATCACCAGGTAAGCAAAAACTCAGAGTTGCTGAGGTAATTTGCTACTGACACAACTTGTTTGCCAACAAGCTGAGTCATCCACAGAGTGTGTATCTCATAGAGGGAATGACTGTAAAAACACTCGCCTCTTCCAAATTTATAGGTGAAAGCAAACAAATTCATGGTGGAATTTTTTCCTAGCAAATAAAATAGGCTGGTTCTTGGTTTCATCTAACTCAGTTCTGGTCTGTCTTACCTTGAATTCAGAACATTACGTTTGTTTGTCCGAACTTGCTTTTGTATTATGTTAATCTCAAGTGAATTTTTGCCATATTACCGTTGCTTTCTCTTATTATTATTAATTTTCTTTGAATATTATATTGTTTGCTAGTTTTATATTATTTTTTGCTGTTTTTTGTCTTTTTATTGTTATTGCATATTGCAAACTTCTGTTTGTTTGACATTTTTTTTTACTTATTTTACATTTAACCATGGCTACTAACATCGCAATAACTATTTTCATTATTGTTTAATATCAGCCTGAGCATCTGAAAAAACAAAAAAAAAAAAACCAACACTGCTCTATACTGACTTCACTGGGAGCAATAAATATGGAATGGGCTGTTGGTATATGTTTGCATCTCTGTGATAAGCCAAGGTAGTCACCTTGGCTTATCACAGAGATGCAAAGAGAACAAAAGGGAGCACTATCACATTATCATCATCATCATTAGTGGGGCAAGCTGATACATGTAACATCTGTGGCCATGTCTGCTTCTCACACATTCAACTTTGCAGCCATATTAGATACAGCATGGGAGTCTGACTCTTAATCATGAAAAATCAGTGGTCTTCTAAGATTGTAATGACAGTGATGATTCACCAGTAAACCATTGTCGTATGGCACAACTCAATTTTAAACAGATGACTATGTTAGATAATTGGTTTGTGAGATTAGTTTTTTTTTAATCATTTCACCCCAAGCAAGGGGCAGTTTTATTGCCACTGTTGCGCAGGGGGTTACATAAGGGAAAGTGATGAGAAAGAGGGGTTAGTTATAGGGGATGTCAGGAGGAGGGTAATAGACGGATGAGAATACCAGTGTAATGTGGGTGGGGTGGATGGAGAAAAGAGCTTGGATGCAAGTTAGAGAGTGAGGAGATGTCTATTGACCTTACATTTAAATTCCTGGAGATTGTAGCAGTCGGGGAAGCAAGTATATGAAAGGGAATTCCACAGGCAGGAAGTGCGAGAAAAGAAGCTGTTAGAGTAAAAATTGCGGTTACATTTTGTCGGTTTCACTGTAAAAGGGTAGGACCTAGTTGCTAGTCTAGTAGCTTGTGTAAATTCATGCATAGAGGGCACCAATGAGCTAAGTTCATTGAAGCAGAAGCCATGAAATATTTGTAGAAGAGGCACAGGGAAGCCACATCACACCGGTAAGAGAGCAACTGCAGCCAAGCTGCCAAGTCAGTATCGATCACATTACAGATTCGCTGTTGGATTTTGTCAAGAACCCCGAGGTGAATAGTAGGGGCACCCAACCAGATGTGGCAGCAGTATTCAATACATAGGCAGGTGGTTGATTTATATATGTGCATGATGGATTTAGACGGGTCAAACTTCCTGGCCCTGCACATTTAACCAACCTTCTTAGCAGTGGATTTAGCGATCAATTCGATATAGTCATTCCACTTGAGGTCTGCTGAGAGTGTTAGGTCAAGGAGGCATAGTGTTTTGTTCTCAGGGTGACTAGCCTGATCCATGCTAATGGGGGGTAGGAGCAATTGTCTATGATGGTTAATAGATAGCAGCTTCGTTTTGGAAGCATTATTAAATTGTAGCAATGAAAATTAAACAGGTGAATTGGTTTTTAAGATGAACTTTATAACAGGCAATCATAATTATTGATGCCAGTATTTTCTGATATTGTCACATGCCATGAGATGCAGAAATTAATGAAATGGAGTAAAAAAGAAAAACAAACTTACAGTTGATGAATTAATCGTGAAGTACTCATGACATGATGTTATGGTATAAAACACACCAGAATCATCATCAGTTGCATTAATATCAATAACAAAGGTGTTTTGTACACCCTCCTTGACTTGAACAATATTTGGTACATCTGAATAAGTTGAGAGTTTGACACTTTGCTTGGCACATTTACCTCCAGTGTCACATGCTTGAAAATTCATATTATACAACTTCACAGTATCGAGGAGTTTGATGTTCAACGTCACCTTTCCTGTTTTAGGATCAGTTTTGAATGTTTGATTAAAGTTGAGCTGAAAATATTGAATTTCGTTATATCCATTCTTATTGCTGTCAGCATCAACTGCGTAAAGGGTGAAAACTAAATCATCTTTATGGATTGGTAAATGCTTGGAAACAAAGCTGGGACTTTTAAACTCTGGGTCATTGTCATTGATGTCTTGCAAATTGACTAATAAGATAGCAGTACTTGACTTTGGATTGATGCCATTGTCTCTCACCTCTACCGTCAGATTGAATGTTTGTATCTTCTCATAGTCTAATGCTTTTGAATTATTAACCCAGACTGTTCCGTTGAATTTATCAATAGCAAAAGCATTGATTTTTTTATCTTGAATGATTTGAAAGGTTATCTCTCCGTTGTCTCCTTGATCACCATCAGTTGCATTTACTTGGCCGATTGAATGACCGCTTGGTGTTGATTCGTTGATAGTAATCACAAATATTGAACTTGTAAACATTGGTTGATATTTGTTACCGTCAGTGATTTTTATAATGAACGTTTCATTTGATTCAAGGGGAGGGGAGCCATGATCAAGAACAACAACTGTAATATTGTACTCGGATTTTAAACGATTATTAAATCTACCACAGGTCCTAATTATGCCACGGCTTGGATCAATTACAAATTTTCCATATGTTTCTTCAAGAAAATAGGTGAAACCATTGTTTTTGTCCTTGTCAGTGGCGTTCATTTTTATAATGATCAATCCTGGTTTGGAATCATCACTTATTTCAATTACTTTATTCACATGATCCAAGATGGGAATTTCATCGTTAATATCTTTTATGTTAATTATGAGATTTGCATGGTGAAGCCCATAATGATCGTTAACCTCCATTGTTATTTTTTGCATTTCTACTGCTTCTCGATCTAATGGAACCTTGGTACGGATACATCCGCATTTCTTATCATAGTCAACTAGGCTCCGATTTGACAAATTTATAGCTAAATTGTAGATATTAACCATCTTGTCAACAAAGTCACAGGGTTCCAACTGAAAAGATAAAAAAAAAATACAAAAAATTACTTGTTTTCAAGAAATAGGTAGTGCCATGGACTTTCTTTTTTTGTTGGAACTGAATGCTTCCGTGGACATATGTACTAATTTCAAAATTTGTCGCAATGCAGAAAAATTTAGCATCTGCTAATTTTTGTATATGTCAACTTGACAAAATATTTTTCAGAAAGCATCTGTACGTTACAAGCTATGGACGTGTGTCAAATCTTCTCCGATTTCTTTTAGACATGGTTGAAAGAAATCGTTATTTTCTAGGATGCAAAAATATATATTTTCGCAACCTAATATATCGTTTATTACTTTGAAAATAGGGGTAGAATTGTATTGTAAATCACTATAGACGTATTTACAAATGCCCTCTATATCAATATTTATATATTAACTGTGTTAATATGTAATTTATTTCAAGTTAAAATTATAATTTTCATAACTTGAATGTAAATAGCACTTTTGACTTTTCGGCTATAATATAAAAGTCATTTATATATTTAATATAATAGGGTGAATTTAACCTATTGTTTACATTATGCGTATGTAATTTACGTATATATTATTTTAGAAAAAACATTGGTAATGTTTTTTCTATGTGTAAAATCTTTAATATATTATAGCTCAAAATTAAATATTGAGCTTTTATTAATACTTTTGATATGTAAAAGGCAATGTAATTTGGTTTCCGTTGTGTATATTTTATGGAAAATTTTATCAACTGTTTATAACCAGTCAAAGGGAAGTAACTTACAACATTTCAGTAAGTCTTCTTTTTAAACTAATTGTAAAATTTATTTTTCATTAACATTTTGTAAAAATCTGTTATAATGTTTATCAATGTGGCTTAAAGGAATTTTTAAGCAGTTTCTATTTGTATGATTATTGTTCTTTTAACATTAATAAAGATTGTTTCTTTTGGATTGGACTCACGGAATTTATAATTCTTAATTCAGTTAGCTGTAACAGTAATTCCTAAAACCCCAGAGAAATTTTATATTAATTAAATTTTCTCTTATTTCTGCTTATATAAATTTCTTTTTATTATTAATAAAAAAAAATTTATATTCATTTCTCTTATTTCTACTTAAAAAAATAGAAATTTATATAACAACTAGATTAGATCAAACAAGTGTCCAGTTATACCACAGCCTTGTAGCTTGCATAGAAGGCCAGCATGCCAGATTCTTTCAAATGCTTTGGAGATATCTTGGGCAAAAGCTTTAGGTTCACCATTTTTATTGAGAGCCTGATATATATACTTAGTGTTGGTTGTTAGCATATCAGCAGTAAACTTGGTGAAGTGGAAATCATACTGTTTATCAAAGAAGAGGGTGTGTGCTGGGAGCTGTTCACCAACCACTATTCTATATATACACAGTATTTTCAGCTGTCAGAAAGACAAATGGATCTTGAAATGTAAAGTCACAAATTTATTCGCCTGAAGAGAGTCAACTTTGGACTCAAAACACGTGTAGCCATACAAATACCATTATGGACACTTAATATATTATACAAAAAGTAAGTAAGTAATAATAATAATAATAATAACAATAAATCTACACTTTAAACAAAATGTTCACGGCTTCTCGCACTTTTTCTTTTATATATATATATATAAATAAATATACATATTATCTCTATATATATAGGTAATGATGTGAAATGGAGAGGATAATTCAAATAGATCTATTTAATATAAATTATTAAAGAGATAGATTCTCAAAAAGTGCTCAATGGGTGTATCCAGAGCAATATGATATACATAAAGGAAAAACTCAACGCATCTAAGGTGTTTATAAACTGTAATTTATTTTGACAGGTAAATTTTTGGTACTCATCTCATCTGTCTGCAAATTACAAATGGTTTAATTTTATCAGATCATTCAAAAAACAGGAAGTCAAGTGGCATGACCCAGAAAAATATTTTTTTCCTTTCATTGTTATGAAGTACCTTATAAAGATCCTGGTTTTTGGATGTTCTGATAAAATTAAACCATTTGTAATTCATGGTTTGATGAGATGGGAACCAAAAACTTAACCGACAAAATACATTATAGTTTATAACCACCTTGGATAATGTGTTGAGTTTTTCCTTTATATATATATATATATATATATATATATATATATATATATATATATATACACACACACACACACACACACACACACACACACACACACACACATATCCGATTGTATGTAGAACGGAGAAAGAATATTTACAATGTCCAAAACATTAATTTAAAACAGTGCTCAGATATTTATAAAAAATTATGTACATGTTCTAAAATATAATTTATAATTAATATATATATATATATATATATATATATATATATATATATATATATATGATTGAGCTCTCTGGAGAAGAAAATTTTAAAAACAGTTTCCACTTCGGCTATAATGCGTGACTCTTCAGAAATGAATTGAGTTCTCTCGGTGACTGGTGTCTGTATACACTGCTTACAGCGAAACGGGCTTGTATGTGGATGACTAATATATATATATATATATATATATATATATATATATATATATTGTATTTCTCTCTCTCTTTCTCTCTCTATATATATATATATAATTAAATTTGTTTTTTAATTAAAATTAATATATTTTACATTGCGACATGGATTTTCACAAGAATGATCTAACATTGCCTAATGGCAAGGTAAATGTCTTGAAACATAGAAATTTCCATGTTGCAATGTATAATATATTAATTTTAATTAAAAACAAATTTAATTATGTTATACTCTACAATATTTGTTGTATTGAGCACTTTTATAAACGAAAGTAAATGCCAGAGAACTCGGAATTGTAAAACTGTTGGTTCTCTTCACCTGGATTTATATATATATATATATATATATATATATATATATATATATATATATGAAATTTTTAGTAGTTGTAATTGTTTCTTTTAGATCTTTTGATGATTATTACCTGAAAAACAATGGTTCCATTTGGTGCATCTTCTGATATTGATGTGGTAAAATTTCTTGCAAAATCCAGTGGTTTTATAAGTTGAAGCAACACAAGTACTGAGGTGGATCTGTTTTTTGCTGAAATAAAAAGAAAACATTTGGTCCTTAGGCTTTTTTGTACACCAGCACATCAATCTGTTTTTAATGAGCCAATCCACATGTATGGTCTGACAGTCTATAACAATTTAAAGTTATACTTTAAGCCAATAGAATTCTGATATATTGATAATTTGAAAGCCAGCATTGTGAGTATTGGGCCCCAACCTCTCTCTAAGTGAGTATTGGGTCCCCACCTCTCTCTAAGTGAGTATTGGGTCCCAACCTCTCTCGAAGTGAGTATTGGGTCCCAACCTCTCTCTAAGTGAGGACTGGGCCCCAACCACCCTCTAAGTGAGTATTGGGTCACAGCTAGGTGATGATGCTGTGGTTTCAGTGGGAAGAAGGTTTTATGGGTTGGAGTTGGAATTTACTAGCTTCATGCCAAGCAAGTTTGGAATTCAAAGTTGTTCTTCTCCTAGACTAGTTGGCAACTATGGTTAGTGGCTCCAGTTTGACCTACTCTGAGGAAAGAAGAGATACATTTATACTTTTTGTAAGAGTATTTGAGTAAAAATGGAAATAACCTCAGTGGAAATTTGAATTCTGCCTGCCAGTCCCATGTTCTGTGCTATGTTTTGGGGTTGCTATCCCTTAGCAATGAAGCTGCCGTTTAAGGATTGGACTTCATTAGTAATGATGCTGTTTTTTTTTTATGTTGGTGACCCTTCACAATGATGCTTCTGTTTTGGAGTTGGTGTCACTTAGCAATGGTACTGCTTTGTGGTTAGTGTTCTATAGCAATGAAATTTTTTCTTTGGAGTTAGTGTTCATTAGAAATAATGTGGTTGTTAGGTGTTAGAGTTCCTTAGCAATGAAGCTGTTATTTTAGGGTTGGTGTCCTTTTTTTTTTCATAATCATGTTGCTCCAAGCAAAGTATTTTACTGCCACTGTTGAGCAGGGGGTTACATAGGAGGTAAGTTATGAGAAAGAGTGACAGGTTACAGGGGGTGTCAGGAAGAGGGTAGGAGAAGGATGAGAATACTGATGAGAGTGGAATGGACACAGAAAGAAGCATGAGAGAGAGAGAGAGAGAGAGAGATAGGATGCAAGTTAGTGAGACAGGAAATGACTATTGACTTTACATTTAAATTCTTGGAGATTGTAGCTGTTGGGAAAGCAAGTAAACGTAAGAGAATTCCACAGGCAGGAAGTGTGAAAGAAGAAGCTGATGGAGTAGAATTTGTGTTTACAATTTATTGCTTTCACAGTAAAAGGGTGGGGCCTTTAGCTGGTAATTTTGTTTTAGTGTCTGTATCTCTTAGCAATGTCGTTTTAGGGCTGGTGTCACTTTTGGAGTTGGATGTCAATGTTGGGGGGAAAACTCTTTATTTAATCTTAGAGTATTAAGAAATGATATTAGGTAAAAGCGCTGACGCTCAATGGGGCTTGTACGAGCAATAGAATTTCATATGAAATATTTGCCTATTGACTTTTATGCTACAGTTGATAATAAATGCTTCCTCCTAAATTAAAACAATCATAAAAAATCAGAGAGAAGGAGAAGGAGGCAGGGCTTTTGGCGAGTTTGAACGTGTTTGACACAAGGCCAATTAAGCAAGCATGACCAAGACCCCTACAAAGTGGTTTACCCCGACGTGATACGAACACATAACCTTCTACATATTTGATAAAACCCGCTAGGAACAGGCACACTGCATATTTGATAAAACCTGAAAGGAACACGCACTTTAAATGAAATGTGACCATGCTAAGAATACGCAACCCTACAGAAAGATAAAGCCGCAAAGAACATGCAAAGAAATACTTATCTTAACATATTTGATAAAACCACAAGAAAATAAGTGGTAGAACTCTGAACCCTACAGAATGGAGACTACTCACAAAAACATACTCTCGTTAAAATAAATTTAATATTTGTTAGGGTGGCACCCCTGTGAGTTGATTGACTAATGGACTATTCCTGACGTCACGTCCGGTTACCAGGTCCTGTCTTTCGAGCAGTCAGATCCAGAGACTGAGAGAGTAAAGGTCATAACCTGATTTGTCCTCTAGCTGAATGGAGATACAACTCAGTTTTAACAACTATTTGTATTTTGTTAATACATTATTTTATTTCACTGTTTCCGAGTCTTCTCGTTATTTATTTTAACAATAACTCCACAATAACATTTATACACAAAAACGAAAGACCCTTCTTTATCAACAAGAACTACTTCTCAATGCTTCTAGCTCCTATTCATACAAAACTTTTCAACTTCTTCACTATATTGAATGGCGACCACATGAAGAAATGCTGAGAATTCTGTCTCTACAAAATGTTGACCACAGCATACAACACTCAACCACTACCACATGAAATGGCAACCACACATAGAACATTGCACATTTTTACTAGACAGCACAACTGTCAACTCTCCCCGGTTTTCCAGAAAAAGGGGGACACAATGTCGACTCACTGACGCTTTTTACTTCATTCAACCAAAACCACTAAGACATCAGCAAGTTCGAATTATTGATAATGGAGATACCTCACACCTCCAAAACAACTCGACATTAAACCCAGATATCTTTTAAGTTCTTTCAAACACGCATGGACACTCGGTATCAGCATACAAGTATCAATCAACTACTTTGGAAATCAAAGTTTTTTTTTCCCAACTGTTAATTCTTCTAACACCAAGATAAATCCACACACACATCAAAACACAGGGATCCTTAGAAACGCAAACGGAGCATTGGAAAGAATTAGAAGATTTTTTTTAACAACTATATCAACTACTGAGAGTTTCCCAAATGCTACATTCTGAAATAAACAGCACTCTGATAGGGTTACACTTTCGCAAAACCTCCAGTCACACACATCTCAACTCAGACTCTTTTTCTTTTCAGCCTACGAGAGACAACAACAACAACAACAACAAAAAAAAAAAATTCAAATTCACACAAACTACTTGCAATGAATATGCCACATACAAGCCTTAACTCAGAAGAACTCTTCACTGAACAACAACAAATCGCAACAAGCTCACAATCGGATTTTCAGCAACAAGAACAAACTAATCCTTTATTTCATGCTTTAAACAACTATGGATACGTACAAACATATATTACATATTGAAAAATATTTTCAATATTTATCAATCTTCGGTGGGGTTTTGGAGGATACAAATCCTATATAATCCATCAAGCAATAAAACACACACAAAAAATGATTCAAATCATTTGAATCATTTTGGCAAAAAACTCTCTTTTTCCACAGTCAGTTAAGTGCCATGCGCGATACACGCTTGGGCGATCATGTCTCGAAAGAGACATGACTAACTGGGCAGAAGAGTGTAAAAAGCATATTCTGGATCCTGAAAAGCGGTTTTTTTTTTCACAGTTAAAGAAAAACATCATTCTGGGATCCTCCCACATGACCAGAATTCAATATTTAAGGAGGTTTCCTGACCGGTCACAGCAGTTAGTCAGGGGAAGCGGTTAGCTGACACCTCGCCACGATGTAAAGCAGAAACCTCAAACTGACTCGCCTTTGTGGCCAACTTTCTTTTCATCTTTTTCACTTTACACCAACCTGGTCACGTCATGCATCCATTCTACCTCTTCATTCAATTTTCTCTCACACCACGCCGCTAAAGAGGACAACACACAACCAAATAGACACATGTGTTAAAGACCACTCCTTTATTTGTTTTGCCTTCTCTCTTTCGCTCTCAACCTGTCGCGACCTACTAAAAAGAGGAAGGAACAAAGCATTTACAATCCGCTGCTACAGAGACATAAACTCTAAACTTCTGCGGACATTTTAAATACATACAATACTACTACGAACAATTTCAACTACAAAACAGCATGCATTTTCTCTCACTGAACATTTTTTTCTTTCAGTTAACGAATTTCATTTATATTTTCCTTCTTACACTTTTGTCATTCTGTAAATAAATCATTGCTTTAATATACACACGAAATATTTTATCTTTTCACATTTCAACCTTCTGATATTTAAGTTGTAGGGACTTCGGACGTGTTTGGCAAAAGGCCAATTAACCAAAGCCCCTACAGGCTAAAAATAGAATGGCTACAAATTTAAACTGTTTAATCAGTGAATCTTCCATACGCATGAAAAAAAAAAAAAAAGAAGAAATTTAAAAACAATCATTAATAACATTATTTACATTGTATAGACCATTGTCTTCATCTTTATTGCCATGTTTATGATGTTTCAGTTGTTATACACTCCGGCCTTATTCAGGTGCTAGGAATTTTGAACTGAACCCTTTATGTCAATCACTGGGGTGTATCATTCTCATTCCATGTGTGATGCCACTTCTTGTAGCCATGTAGTTAGCTCCGTTTAACTTAACTTTTACCACTGCTGTAGCCTGGTAATGAACTCAGAATTCTTTGGATCAAGTCACTGGAACTAACCAACACCTATACTTACTGGGCCATCTGTCCTTGGAGCTTACAATGGTCAAAATGTCATGAATATGGCAATGAAGATGAGGACAATAGTCCAAATAATGTAAAAAATGTAAATACTACCTGATCTCAGAAGTATAGACAAATCATAAATAAATCTTTTATTTAAAAGTTGTGGGGAGTCAAAACTCCAACTTACAGTCAGTTGCAGTGGCCATAAGTGTGATAGAATTCTCTTTTGCTTTCCAATCAAGGTTCCTTGCTAGAACAATTTCCCCATTTTGATGAATCATAAAGTCAGAATCCCCTAAGAGGCTGTACACTATATTATTTTGCTTATCATCATCACTTGCTGAAACCTGGAAAAGCCATAAAATAATTAATTAGAAAATTGTTTTTAATTCTAACATAATTATTTGTTCATTAAGCTACCTAGTAGGATTGACATTGATCAATGCAACAAGCAGGTGGAAATAAAATCTCTTGTACATAATATTACATTTTTATTTAACTCCAGAGTTTAGCAGTTGCTGTTGGCCATTTTTTGCCATTATATATATCAGTCAGTTAAGTGCCATACGTGATACACGCTTGGGCGATCATGTCTCAAAATAGACATGACTGACTGGGCAGAAGATTATCTCGCAGTAGGTTGCCATTGCTTTCTGCGGTAGACTGGTTGCCAACCAAGGCTATAGAACCCAATCTGTCCTGTTATTTAACCCATAACTGGAAGGAATAGACGGATTAATACCTTTCCCAAGGGTATTTGCTTGTAACTGAATGCAATGAATTCAACTGGAATTTGAACTCGGCTCCCCGATTTCTCGTTCTCGAGCTGATATCCAATGCACCACCCACGCACATCCGAATATATATTATATATATATACCTAAACTTATTTATAAATGGAACTTTGTCTGTGTGTGTGTATGTGTGTGTGTGTGTCCGTTACCTATAGACTTCGAAATGGCTGAACCTCATCTGTGAGTGTTCTCAGCTAGATTTTGTGTTGAGGTACCCCCCCACCCCCTATAAATATGGAAAATCGATAATCGAAAAAATTGGGTTAGAGAAGGAGTGGTCCGATTTTAATCAAATTTGATACACTCATAGACAAAGACATAAACGATATTCAGAAGTTTCAAGGTTGCAGTTCTTATAATAGTGCAGAAGATTGATAATATATATATATATATAAAAGGCAAGATGTTTGTGTTTGTTTCTGTTTATCTGCCTGTATGTCTGTATTTTTTTCAGCCCTTTTATTTTAGTTTTTCCTTTGGGTTTGGCTCTAAGTAGCTATAATTGTAGTTCTTAGTCTCAGCCATGATACCATTTCCTCAGAGGACTTATTTAGCCTTCAAAATTCAGTTTACAATGAAAAAACTTATTTGATATTGATACCAGGAAATCAAAATTTAACTTACATCCAGTCAGCGTTTTCGCTTTAACTGGAAACAACTATTGCTTTTTAGTCTTTCATGCCAACGTCCAAAGAGTCTGAGCTTCAGGACCATGGATTAGTTTTAAAGCTTTCATTACACCCGAGCAACACCGGGCTATACTGCTAGTATATATATATATAGTGTATTGAGACAGCAGATAATTTTCTAAACATATACTGTTAAATATAAGAGACAATGAATGTCTATTATGTTTAATCATGAGTCGTTCTAAACAGCATATTTTGGCTTTAATTTCAGGTGAAAATAACGACAAAAATTCTCCAACATTTGTATATTTTTTATTAAGTTGGTTCTAAGCTTTCGGCTCACATGAGCCATCTTCAGAGAGGTTACAGGGACGTTAACATAAAAATGTCCACTATCAAAAATTTTTTTTTCTTGTGCTGACATAAAACTTTGCTAAGCAACAATAACAGTTACCAAATAGCAAATGCAGTTTGTAAATTTGTAATGCGGTTCTATGATGTCACAGAACCATATATTTAAATGCAATGTAATGTGTTATGACCAGATTTAAATGTGATTTTATTAAGTATGGGTTGTTTTGATTTAATGTAGATGGCCTTCAATATCTGAAAGTTCTTTTTACTGTGTGTATGAGTGAGTATTATTGTATTCTTGACTAAAATCTCTCTAATATATATATATAATAATAATAAAACCGACTCTGTACGTATTCTAATCTTAAAATGTTACACAAGAAACTTTTAAAGACTATGAATAAACAGCAGAATCTAACTCCGTTACCGTCCTCGGCTATAGAGCTTTGGACAAAGAGGGGGAAAAAAAGAAAACTGCATAGGACCGACAATGCATACGGTTCTTCACAGTAAAGAAAAAAACCCTCGAACGGAACGAACCACCAGGAAAGAAAAGTGCTCGATACTAAACTAACCAAAAAGTGTTAACAAAAAGGCAGTTACGCAGAGCAAAAACACACGAAAACTGACGAGCCGTTGTGCGAAACCGCGGTAGGTCTTGGCGACCTTGCGATTTTTTTCGTGTAATATATATATATATATATATATTGATGGTTTAATTACTTATTTTTTGGCCATAATTAAATTAGACCAGTACACAGCTGTATTAAAAAGTGTTCAATACAGTTATATTGTAGAACTTTTAGATATTATTCATTTGGAAACAAGTTATTACACGACCTAGGTTTCTACCACGTGGAGTCTTCAGGTGATTTGCAATAACTGATTTTAACGTTTATAGTTTTTTTTTTTTTTTTTAAGAACGCTCACCATAACAGTGATTTTTTGTTCGCTCACATAACGGAATTTTTGAATGTGTAATTTAAAAAAATTATAATTTCTTGTAATTCTATACAAATAACCATCTATACTCTGAAATGTATTGTAATGTCAACCAATGTCATACAATGTTACGGAAAATCCCAAAGATTAATGAAATGGTTTGTCACTTTCTCACTGTGTGTAGGATCGAAAATTGTGTTATATAGGCTTGATTTGACTTCGTTTGGACTGTGGTATCATTTGTAGTCGAGTGGTCTAAGACCAATGGGTGATTTGCCCTATGTTGATAAGGATCACAGGTTCGAATCCTGCCAAATGACGCACATTTTCATACAAACATTTATCGTAAATAATCAAGCCACTAGAAATAAATATATAAATATACTGTTTGATTAAAAACAGAATATCTACTCAAATACGAGTATCGATTAAAAATAATGTTCAAACAAATAATTTCAATATGTCGGTTGTTAAAACCATTTCGTTAATCTTCGAGATTTTCTGTAACCTTAATTTATATATATGTGTTCCTTGTTGTTTGTCCAGATTTTTACTGTCTGTTTGATTGTAATACATTACCTTGAAAGGAAGAGGTAATTGACAGGTACATCCAGTCATAAGTAAGATCAACAAAGAACAAAAGTGGTTGACACATATATCCAGCTGTAGATGATGTCAACAAAGTGCAACAACAAAAAAGCCACAAGTAACAACTGGCTTGAAAGATGATGGCCAGCAAAGATGTGGTCGACCGATACACTTGGCCATAGATAAAAGTCAACTAAGGACAAGCATGTTTGACAGACATGTCAGGCCATAGATGACATCAACAAAGCAACAACTCAAAAAAGTAAAAATGTGTGGGAATTTTAAGACTATATAAAGTTTAGAATTTTTAGCTGAAGTGACAGAGCCTGGCTAATGACTCCTGACGGTTCCTTCTTGTCTATGAACTCTCTGCAACTGCCCCACACAAGCGGCATCAACAAAGAATAAAAATACAAGATTACATTTATATATACACTAGCAGTATAGCCCGGCATTGCCCAGGTGTAAAGAAAGCTTTAAAACTAATCCATGTTTCTGGAGCTCAGACTCTTTGAACGTTGGCATGAAAGACTAAAAAGCAATAGTTGTTTCCAGATTAAGCGAAACCGTAGACTGAAAGAAAAATGAATGGATGTAAGTCAAATTTTGATTTCCTGGTATCAATATCAAATATGTTTTTTTTGTCATAAAACTGAATTTTGAAGGCTAAATAAGTCCTCTGAGGAAATGGTATCATGGTTGAGACTAAGAACTACAATTATAGCTACTTAGAGTCAAACCCGAAGCAAAAAATAAAATAAAAGGGCTGAAAAAAATACAGACATACAGGCAGATAAACAGACGCACACACAAACATCTTGCCTTTTATATATATATATATATATTATCGATTTTCTGCACTATTATAAGAACTGCAACCTTGAAACTTCTGAATATCGTTTCTCATGTCTTTGTCTATGAGTGTATCAAATTTGATTAAAATTGGACCATTCCTTCTATAAGCCAATTTTTTTGATTATCGACTATCAATATTTATCAGGAGTACCTCAGCACAAAACCTAGCTAAGAACACTTGCAGATGCTTATAGTACAACTGTGTAAATTTTCAAGAAAATCGGTTCAACTGTTTCAGAGTCTATAGGTAACGGACACACACACATATACACACATACACACACAGAGACTAAGTTCCATTTATAAATAAGTTTAGCTGTTCCTCGTTGTTCGTCCAGATCCAGTTGCAGTATATAACAAGAGTTACTGAACTATGAATGAATTCAATATACTTTACCTTCATAACTGATGATCCTTTCTTGAAATCTGTTAGGTTTGCTTTGTATTCATTTTGAGAAAATTGAGGATTATATTCATTTATATCAATCACATTGATTGTTACTGTTATATTTGCTTTGTGAATTTTGTCTGTAACTTGGACAAGAATTTTGTATTGATTTTTCTTCTCAAAATCAAACACAGTTTGACTTTTTAGCTCACCAGTTGAGGAATTGACAGAAAAATCTGGAAAATATGAAAAAGTTATTATTATTATAATTATTATAATTATTTCCTCTTAAATATTTACAAAAACATCTTTTATTATAATTATTATAATTATAATTATTAAGAATGACAATTTACTTTATTTCTTTTTGAGATATAAATTCTTGTTAAATATTTCCGACTTCCCATCATGCACTCTTAATTTGTCCATGTAAATTCTGGAAAATTAATCTTGTTTAAGAACTGTTTGTAATGTAATTGATTCTGACCTGGTATCTTAACTTTCTCACTCTGACACTATTTGACACTTATTAATGGAAAGAGAGGGTTAATGAACAGAACAATGGACATATCGAGAGAAAGAATTAAGATTTCTCTTAAAACGAAAATTGATTCTCTAAAACCAGAAAAATTACTTATAAAAATATGATAGTATCACAAGAAGCCATGTGGGGATCTTTAGGCGGATGGAATTTGATTTGTAAGCAAAACTCGAGAATACTTTCCTTGTGGTTGAAGAAATTAAGGATGCTGACAGGGTTGAGGGAATGGCTCACTGGAGAACCGTCTGGTAAATATCTGATTTTGAACAAGGATAGAATAGAAATTTGAGGCAAGTAAAATTTGAAATGATAATTTTTAAATTAAAGACCATAAGTTAAGACATGCCAAGCAGTTGAGAACCAGATTGGTCGAAGGGTAGCCAAGGTGACGGGTGAAATATAGAGTAAGGTGGAGAAATTGCCTGTGTGAAATGCCAGTAAGAGAAAGAAGAAACTAGAGTAGATTGATACCCGTGACCACTACCGATGGGAAAAAGGATCTGTCGATTTGGAAATGAGAAAGCTAAAGTTTTTGGGAAATGCAATGAGGAAGGAGGGCTTGGGGAACCTGATACTAACAGGCCAGATAGAGGAAAAAAGAGACAGGGGAAAGCAACGGATCAGGTAGATGACAGAACAAAGGTTGCATGGTGTAACAGGAGAAAGCGTACTGAGAGCCACCAGGGATAGGGAGATGTGGAATGCCATGATCGCCTACGTCCTGAAAGGACAGGGCACAAAGAAGAAGAAGAAGAAGAAAAAGAATTAATTTTCAGGAGCCAGACAACAAAGGGGCTCTTGTTAGAAGATAAGGGAGTCACAGATTTCCCAACCATATCATGCCCCATGCTGGTTTTAGGTGGATGTCAGTAAATGCAAGCAATCGAAGTGGACAAGAGCAGTGATTGTAGATACTGAGATGAGATAACACATTGCCTGATATCATGTTACTTGATAGCATGTGGCTGTCTGTCTGAATAGAACCTCTGACATAAGCCTTGTGCCAGACTTACCCAAACCAGCTGAAATGTCACATTCAACTTAAGCGAGATGTCTGTGTGAGAAATTGATAAATTTTAACATCAAGTCTAACCAAGCACTGTACAAAAGAATGTGTATAAAAGTATTTAATTTTATTAAGTCACTTTTTTTTCTTGCATCTTCATTTTGCCTAGACTAATCCCATATGAGAATTCCCGAGTACGATTCTGTTGGAGTTTTTTTTGGTACCCTTGTATACTGGTGAGCCAGCCATTTTATATTCATTTTATAGTTCACCAATAGAAGGGTTAACCAATCAAAAGGCTCAAAATATTCAATGCAATGTGTATAAAAGGCGATCATATTTTCCCTAGTATTGGCAATATAATCCAATTCAGTAGAGTGCCTGATTCGTGAGTGTCAATTTTTGACGTTGTTTCATTGAACAGATTACATACTGCACTGTATTCTATACTCGCATCATAGCCCGGCGTTGCCCGTGCAACTCAGAACATGCAATAATGTTTATAATATTAAATGGATAAATTCTTTTAAACTCGGTTATATAAAAAAATAATTATATAAAAAATTGTTGTATAAAAATTGTTCAAAAATTCTATTAAAAAAATCTATTTTCTTTTGTTTCGCTTAAACATGATTTGATGTTCTGTGTGACATTGTAAACAACATTGCATTTGTTGTTGTTTCAAAATTATGGGGGAAAATATTTACATTTTTTGTTGACTAAATGAATTTAACATAAAAATAGAAATTATTTATTTTGTTTTACTGAAATTAGAACTATAAAAACTATTACACTCTCAGTTCAGAAACTTTCAAAGAATATTTAAAAATGTAGATATTTAATTTTAGAGGAAAAAGTAAAAGTTACATTACTGCAACAATAATTACAGACAGTTGATTTCCTATATTTAGCAAAAAAAAAGCTTTATTTTTTTAAAATTTTATTTTCTGAAGTATGAAATATTAAATCTGAAAAAAAAAGACTTAAATAAATGAATCATTGGCCCTTTCTTTTTTTACATGTTTTGTTTTTGTTTGAAAAAACACTTTTTAAAAAATATTTCTTTTGTTTCAAAATTACCGGGAAAAATATTCACATTTTTTGTTGACCAAATGAATTTTTTAAACATTGGAATAAAAATTAAATATATAACTGCTCATTTTTTTTTTTAATAAAAAGATATTTTAGTTGTGATTGACATGTGTGATTTGATTTCTGTGATGTAATTTAGCAACCATCTTAGATCTTACATGTTTTATGAAATGAAGAAGGAGGGCTTGGAGAACCTGATACTAACAGGCCAGATAGAGGGAAAAAGAGACAGGGAAAAGCAATGGATAACATATTTGAAGGACCTACTCAAATGGTTGATAGAACAAGGTTTGCATGGTGTAAAAGGAGAAGGCGTACTGGGACCCGAACAGGTGCTACAACAATGAGTCAGGGTAGACTTGGGAACAATTAAGAGGTGGTTTCACACTTCTCAAAATTTTCAGATCGAGGTCTTGCTGCTAGATGTAGTTTATCATCATACACACGATACAATTGGTAAGGAGGAATCATCATTTTGCCATTGAAATAGATAAATGTAACAGTAAATTCTATTCTAAAAGTTTCTTCTCTTGCACTTGTCTACTGGTTTCTTGTTTCTCTGCAATCAAAACTCTTCAAAGATTTAACATCAATCACCAACTGTTTTCCTGAGACATGATCCTTTATTGTCCTTTTTCTTCACTAAAAAGTCCTCATTCTATTCCACTCCCAGGAAACAACTTACATCTTAGTGGCTTTATTGCCATCTTCTGTCTTCTTGAATCATGTTTCTTTATTGTCCTTTCTCTTCACTTAAGACTTCTCATCCTCTTCCACTCCCAGTAACCACTTACATCTTAGTGGCATTGTTGCCATCTTCTCTCTTCTTGAATCATGTTTCTTTATTGTCCTTTCTCTTCACTTAAGACTTCTCACTCTCTTCCACTCCCAGTATCCGCTTACATCTTAGTGGCATTTTCACCTTGGTTGGGTCAAAATGATGAAAAAAGAAACATAGCAAATAGAGACAAATGTATCAACATGAAATATATATATATATATATATATAGAGAGAGAGAGAGAGAGAGAGAGAGCAATAGAGAGTGTTACCTTTACTGTTTGTTGAGTAAATTAAGTCATCTCTGTCAGAGTCTGTAGCATGGATACATCCAACTAAGGTTCCATTTGGTTGTTCTTCAAAAATAGAGAATGTAAGTGCACCATTAACAATTGGAGCCTTGTTGTTCATGTTTTTCACCAAAATGACAACATCAGTCGAACTGTCAAATAAAAAAGAATGCTATTTAATATCATTAATATCATTGCTTTTACAAGTGAAAATGAAAAGCCTTTTTGTTTTTTGTCTGATTTAAGTTTCAAATTCCCTGATATTCTTTTTAGTTTTATTTAGTGAGAGAGCAAATTATAACCGCAACAAAAGTTCATATGTTTCTTTGTCACCTTTGAAAAAATACTGCCCTCAAAACAATAGCAAGCACAATTAATTTTTTGAATTATTAGGTACATTTTAAGAAATTTGCCCATGTAAAGAAAATTTCACTTAACTTCCCCCATTTTTTTTAAGTCTTCACTCTTCAATCTTTGAATCCAAAAGTGTGGGGTCTGAATTATCTTCCACCCTACAACTCCTTTCCCACAGAGAAAATGTTACTCTCTGCTCTGTTTCTAATTCGGTGGAAAGGGTTCAGATAAAGTAGACTTCTTAGTTCCACCAGTTCTAACCATCACAGTTAAGACCCACCCTACCACACACATTGTAACTAACCACCATTATTTCCTTCATATTTCATTGGTATATTCTAGTTGAGTAGCTTCTTCTCTCAAAAGGTTGCTACTTTAAAGAACTGACTCCCAAGAGGATGCTTTTTCGATCACTATGATCTTAACCTGCTCAAGTCTCGGGTTAACCATTATCTTCCCTATATATTTGTATAAACTATCTTTAAATGAATCCATTTGACCATGTATGAAGCGATTACTGTTTTTTCCCTTCAAAACGACTCAATTTAATTAGCAGAACAACCTAAAGGGGTACTCAGTGAAGATTGATCTATCTATCTATCTATCTATCTATCTAGTTATTACATTCTATTTATGTTTTTATCTCAAACTGTCATATATATATATATAGATCTTTTATTAGACCTCAACAGAATGCAGAAAGCACTGGACGGCCGTTTCATCCTATATTTGAGACTTATCAACAGTGTGCATCCACTACCAGGAATTATTTGGATGCACACTGCTGATGAGTCCCAAATATAGGACGAAACGGCTGTCAAATGCTTTCTGTATTCTGTTGAGGTCTAATAAAAGAACTTGATGAATTATCTAATTATTTCAAATCATCTTACAATTTCAATATATATATATATATAATGGGGGTGTTGCAGTGTTTCTAAGGAGAGAAAAGTGTATATTTTAAATAAAAAGAGTAACTGCAAATATTCTTTTATAAAATATATTGTATTTTATTTTTTTATTTTATATTCTGCGATACATGTTTCTGGTCTCGTGTCCTTCTTCAGGCAGAAAGTGGTTGTTAGTTATCGTTTTGTTTGTGTGGTGGTAGTTCCCATCTTATACTTGTGAGAGAATCTCTTTCCACTTCAAGGGGTTATAGAATAATTTAGGATGGGTAAAATATCAGGCGGAGGAAGGTTTTGTTTTTATTTTTTGTTTTTTTCTAATTTATATATACATAGACACACACATACATATATATACATACATATATACACTACCTATGTGAATGTAGGATTTTGTGTGTGTGTCACTGTGTTCATTCTTGCTAGTATATGTACATACTTGTGTGTATGCATGTATGTGTACTTACTTTTGTGAGTGCATGTGTTTTGATTAGTGGCTGAGACTAAGAACTACAATTATACCTACTTAGAGCCAAACCCGAAGCAAAAACTAAAATAAAAAGGCTGAAAAAAATACAGACATACAGGCAGATAAACAGACGCACACACAAACATCTTGCCTTTTATATATATATATATATATTATCGATTTTCTGCACTATTGTGAGAACTGCAACCTTGAAACTTCTGAATATCGTTTCTTATGTCTTTATTTATAAGTGTATCAAATTTGATTAAAATCAGACCAATCCTTCTATAACCCGATTTTTTGATTATCGATTTTTGATATTTATCGGGGGTACTCAACACAAAACGTAGCTAAGAATACTCACAGATGCTTATAGTACAAATGTGTAAATTTTCAAGAAAATTGGTTCAGCCATTTCGGAGTCTATAGGTAATGGACACACACACACACACAAAGTTCCTTTATAAATAAGTTTAGATAGATGTAAGTGGGGTCAAGTAAGCTTGGGCCATTTTTTTATGCTGTGTACAGTATTGTGTTGTGTTCAGTGCAACGTAAGGTTGATGGTGTTCAAAAGGGTCTTGAGAGGAGAAACAAGACACATGCTATTTCTGAGGCATCCTACAACTAAATAAAGAAAAAAGACACCTTGTATTTTATTTATTTATATACTACTTTAGTAATGCCCTCTAGTGATTATTAAACAAAATTATTTGGCAAACAAGGGTAGTAATCCAGCAAGTCTGTGTTTCACTGGGTTCATTGCCATTGTAGCCTCGAGCTAAGCTTAGGGGATGGTTAATACAATCAAGGGTACTGTATTTGTTGATTACCTTTAAAACTTTGGGAATTGGAAGCAAAGCAATTGATTTTGAAGAGAAAAATAAAATTACTGTAAAAATGTTAACTTACGCAGATCTTTGAGGTTGTCCGTCATCAGTTGCCAAGACAGAAAAATTATACATAGATTCCGTTTCATAATTTAAATTTTTTAATAAAAATATATTTCCTCTAAATGAATCAATGTCAAAGGGAGTCTACAAAAGAAGAAAATGAATAAAATAATTAATAAAAACATTTTGATTTAATAAAACTTTCTTTTTTGATATTTTACTAACCCAAGTAGATATCAGAACTAACACGGCTCTCTTGTTTGAAGGCATCTAGTTGAAAAAAAAGTCTATATTTAGAACCAGCCTGATGAGAGATAGCCTCTGTTAAGGCCATTTTATAGCTGCATTTGTGTCATGCTCTCAACTCTAATAGGTTACATACTTGTGACAATAGCAGTTATATTAATCATTTGCGAGTACCATGGATTAATTGAACATCCTAATAGGCCAAATATGAATATGTCTTTGTTGGCTGTTATGATCCATCTCACATTTTCTAAATGAATATGTTTTTTTCAACAGCAATCACCTAATGGCTTGTTCTGTTTTTTAAGGAGGAGTTATTAAACTCTTCTAGGGAGCATAGTGACTGGTTTCTTGCATAATCCTAAAGCCGACCCTCGGCTAGGTGGAAGATTTTTTAAACAGAAAACTTAATAATTTGTTGGAAGGGAAGATTATGCAAACATGCATCACCTCTTTATCTAGGTATCTATCTTTATCTGTAATGTGTTAGATCTCGAATTGGCAGCTTAAATACAGCTTCTGCTCTGGTGAACTTAGCTCACTGGTGCCCCCTATATATAAATTTACTTGGGCCACAAGATTAGCAACTAGGTCCCACCCTTTTACTGTGACACTAATAAATTGTAAATGCAAATTCTACTCCAGCAGCTTCTTTTCTCACACTTCCCACCTGTGGAATTCCCTTCCGTTTACTTATTTCCCCAAAAGCTACAATCTCCAATAATTTAAATGTAAAGTCAAGAGTCATCTCCTATCTCACTAACCTGCATTCTCTCTCTCATGTTTCTTTCTCTGTCCATTCCACTCTTATCAGTATTCTCAGCCTTCTCTTACCCACTTCCTGACACCCCCCTATAACCTGTCACTCTTTATCATAACTTTCCTCTTATGTAATCCCCTGCAAAACAGTGGCACTAAACTGCCTTGCTTGGGGCGATATGATTATAAAAAAAAAATTTCTATACTATTTTAATGTGGATATAAAGTGGGGGATCAATTCTACATTACAATCAATATATATATAAACTGATCCCTCACTTTATGGCCACAGTCATCCTTCTCTTACCCACTTCCTGACACCCCCTATAACCTGGCACTCTTCATCATAACTTTCCTCCTATGTAATCCCCTACAAAACAGTGGCCTTGATTGGGGTGATATGATTATAAAAAAAAATTAAAGAAAAGGTAGTAAAATGGTGATTTTGAGTATTTTGAGGCCTTGAATGCATTTTTCACTTTCACTAAATTATAGCAGTTTTTGTTTTTTCCTTTTCTCTGATTCTTCCCTATTTGACATTGGCTATTGCTATTGATAGTTGTAATGGTAACGCTTCTCATGACTTGAACAGAGTCTGCAACAACCCCATTTCCTTTGCATCTGTGTGTTCACTCCATCCACCGAATGCATGTGTGCTCTTGTCTTTGAGCAATGCAGATTTTCTTAGCACCTTGTCTTGAGAACTCTTGGGGATTAACAAAATCAAATGCCTTCTTCAGTTTATATAAGCGATCACAATCACAGGGCATCTCATTGCAGCTTGACATTGATTTATGTAAAATTTCCACCTTTGCTTGGATTATCTCAATATGTCCATCACCCAAAAAACCCAAAGCAAAAAAATCTGTCTCTAACTTTTAATCAGAAATACCTTATGGTTTAACATTCTAGTATTAAGAATTTACTCATCTTGAATCAGATTTCAACTTGGAAATGTATGCAAAACTTTTTCATTATTGGAAAGAGAAGACCATCTTTGAAAAATTTAAGCAAATATTTTTCCTTTTCAGAAAGAGAAGACTACCTTGGAGAAATTTCAAAGTTAATAACTTTTTGCCAAATTTGTTTGACGTCCAACTCTATCTCTCCCATTCCTTCATATATCTTAATCTTATTTGTTTAATTTAACTTTAATTCCCCATTTTTTCCTCACCTTTCTCTTAATTATTTAACAAATCCTGCTGGGAGTTTTTTTAATCACCTCAAATCACCATTTTGCTTTTTCATGCAACTAAATGTTGAACTAGGGCCAGCACCCTGTTCTAACTCCACAAAATGTTTTTTCTTAATATCTAGTGAGTAGCAAGTCAAATTTTTATGATTAGTCAAATAACTTGTTTGAATTGCTATGTCAAGTAAAATACAAGGAGATTTTGGTTTTAACCCTGAAACACTAACCATCAATTAAAGTTATACCACTACTAACCATGGGTATATCATACCCGATTTTGAAAATATCAAAAAGAATATTAAATATAAATCTTTATTTGAAATATTTTACATGCAGGCACTTCAAATTTTGTACCTTAAATTAACATTAATAGAAACTAAAAAACATATTATTTAGGTAAGAAAATCAGGTACTGAAAATTGTAATTAAAATGGCGTCATTTGTGCTGGGTACTATCTACCCATGGTTAATGTTCTTGGGTTAATATCTGTGCAAATTACAAGCAGTTTATTTACTGATAAGATGAAATGTATTTTTACATATTTTTACATATTTTTACAAAATTCATTGTTAAATGCTCTTCTTTTAATTTGATGGTGTTCAAAATAATTTTCTTGTTTCATCTTAATTTATCCTATAAAAACCAAAAAGAATGCCCTTGATAATATATAACTGGAAAATAAAAAGAAATAAATTATATATCTTTATCAGCAGGAGTTAGGGTAATGGCATTCTAAACGTGGCCTTTGAATAACTCATGATACTAATGTCATCACAATTCCTCACAGTAATATTTGCTCACTCAAGTCTTCTAGACTCCCTCATATACTACACCTGACTCTCCAACATGGGGGGGGGGAGCTTGATTGCTCACAAATTTATCAATTTTTTTCTTTTTTTGACCTACATTTATATACATTACAAATTATATGAATTGCAACTGAAAATTAAAAGATGAAAACTTATTGAAGATTTTGACAAAATTCTGGGGTAATTTTTTGTCCAAATCTGTGGATTTGTTTTGCTCAATCTCACAAACACTATATAAAATCCACCATTTTTTTCATCCATAATGTTGAATGTGATAAAATTATTCCAATTTTTAACAAGAAAAATCTCCAGTTGATGTTTGAAATTGCCTCAAAAACTTGTCAATTGATGTAAGATGAAATGATTGATTATGACATGTCTCTAATTTATATTTAGATACATTTTATTTATTTTTATATTTTCTAGTTGAATTGTTCATCCATATTGTATTTGATCCATTATTTTGCATAGGCTGTAATGATCTATTATGACTTGTCTCTAATTTGAATTTGCATATGATTCATTAGTGTACATAGTTATGTTACAATAAAATGTTTATTTCATATGAATACTATCTTGTGAAAATTGAAATATAGCAGATTGGGGAGGAGCCTGTATCATAGGTTCAGTAGGGTTATAAGGCCCTTGCACCCAGGAGTACAGAGCCACACATAGATCACATTCTACCCTCCTATTGAACCCATAGTTAAGAGAGAAAAGAGATGGATTCATACCTTTTCCAAAGGTATTTTCATAAAAGTGAATGTAACAACTACAATTTGAACTTAGCTTGCTGATTTCTCATTCTGAGTTGCTGACTATTTGACAATCTGCAGATCCCCACAGAATTCTAGCAAAAGAATTCACTTAAATCTAACTGTTGACTTGCTTAAATGAGAAACATTGACAATACTTACATAGTCTCCTACTAGGGAATAAGTGATGTTGTCGTTGTCTATATCAGTGGCTGAAACTTGAAAAAGCATCTGTTTTAGGGGGGCCGTCTCATTTACTTGAAACAGATAGACATCTGTAATGAGGAAAGAAATATAAATATTTTTTATTTTGATATCAGTTGCCTGTTTTAGTGGGGCCGTCTCATTTACTTGAAACAGATAGACATCTGTAATGAGGAAAGAAATATAAATATTTTTTATTTTGATATCAGTTGCCTGTTTTAGTGGGGCCGTCTCATTTACTTGAAACAGATAGACATCTGTAATGAGGAAAGAAATATAAATATTTTTTATTTTGATATCAGTTGCCTGTTTTAGTGGGGCCATCTCATTTACTTGAAACAGATGGACATCTGTAATGAGGAAAGAAATATAAATATTTTTTATTTTGATATCAGTTGCCTGTTTTAGTGGGGCCGTCTCATTTACTTGAAACAGATGGACATCTGTAATGAGGAAAGAAATATAAATATTTTTTATTTTGATATCAGTTGCCTGTTTTAGTGGGGCCGTCTCATTTACTTGAGACAGATCAGTCAGTTAAGTGCCTTACGTGATACACGCTTGGGTGATCATGTCTCGAAACAGACATGACTGACTTGGCAGAAGTTTATCCCGCAGTAGGTTGCCATTGCTTTCTGTGGTAGACTGGTTGCCGACCAAGGCTATAGAACCCAATCTGTCCTGTTATTTAACCCATAACTGGAAGGAATAAACGGATTAATACCTTTCCCAAGGGTATTTGTGTGTAAGTGAATGCAAGGAATTCAACTGGAATTCGAACTCGGCTCTCCGATTTCTCGTTCCAAACCGATATCCACTGCGCCACAACGCACATCCTTGAAACAGATAGACATCTGTAAAGAGGAAAGAAATATAAATATTTTTTATCTTGATATCAGTTCCCATTTACAAGTGAGAACAATTTAGGAAGGTTTCATTATTGGCAACCATTGTAAAAATGCATGTATGTGTGTGTTTATGAGTGTGTGTATGAGAGCACATTTGTGTGTATGTAGGTATATGTGTACGAGTATGTAGAAGAGCATGTATGACTAGATGTGTGCATGAGAAAATGTATGAGTGTGTGTATGACTGCATGTATAAGTGTGTGTAGGTATGCATATAAGAGTCTGTGTATGACTGTTTATGAGAGCATGTATGACTGTAAGTGAGTGTTTATGAATGTATGTATGACTGTGTAGGCATGATTGTATGTGTGTGTATGAGATTATGTGTAGGCATGAATGTATGTATGTGTGTATGAGATTATGTGTAGGCATGAATGTATGAGTGTGTATATATGGAGTGGGAGGGCATGTCACTATTTGTATGTAAATAGTTGTAATGAAGAGATTACAAACTTTTATGTTTAATATCAGTAGATAAAGAAAAGAGTATTGAACCGCTATGTAATTTCTACCCTACTCACTGGTTGTGAATACTCGACAATTTCATAGAGAATGAAGAGAAAATATGAAGCAACAGAGATGTTGCTCTACAGACAGATGCTGAGAATACCATAGGTGAAACATGTGAACATTGAGGAAGTTTTTATCAAATGGGAACAAAAAGGACATTTGATAGTTGAAATTTCTGTTATTAGGAAACAAATATAAAAATGATGTAGACAGCAGCAAATGAAAGCTGTCCCAAGCAACCAAAGATGCAAACATCAGCAGGTAAGGTTTTGGTCTCCCTATTTTGGGATGTGTAAGATATTTTGTTCATCGTTTACCTTGAGAAAGGAAGAACCCTCTATAGCAAATATTATATAGCATTATTGGGGTGTTTGAAGGAAGAAATCACCAAAAAATGGCCACAAATGAAGAAGAAAAAAATGATCTTTCACCAAGGTAACGCACTGTGTAACAAGTTGATTGCAGCGATGGTAAAACTACACAAATTGCAATTCGAATTGTCACATATTTATGCAAAAACTTCTTGTTGCATTGAAACAGTTGCAAACAATGCTCTGAATTGTTGAGGCGTTTTTTGACTGTGAACAAATGTGGCATCCACTTTGAACACAGCTTTCTCATTGACAAAGGTTCATGCAAAATGTTGAATATACTGTCTTCTGATATGTTCATTTCCTCTGTTATCTCACACAACTTCAATTTATAATTGGCCAAAACGTGTTTGTGGATATTTTTGGTGTTTTCTGAGACAACTGCCTATTTTGGGCAACCTGAGCACTCAGAATCATTTGTGTCAGTACAACCACATTTAAAGTCAGCATACCACTTCTTAACCATTGTTTCTGATGGAGCAGAGTCCAAATAACACTTATCAAGCCATTGCTTTCCTTGAACAGTATTTTTCCCATCAGAAAGCAATGTTTTAGCAACATACTAAATTCAGATTTTTCCATTGTTTTGAAAATCTGCAACAATAGCTTCACTTAAATAACTGTAATTTGTAAACTAAAATCCAATTGACCCCAAATTTTGTCATATGTCATTTGAAGGTTAGTACTTCATACAAATTATATAGAATTTTTATAAGTGGCTCCATCTATATGTCAGGCTCGGGTCTTATTGAGTGATGTGTTACATATATCACAACTTTAAGAATAATTTACCACATTTTATGACATCAAAGACTCTCTGATGTGAAAAGGATGTTCTCCAAATTTATTTGAAAAAGATTTAAAATGAAGTAAATAAAAAAAAAAACAGTTTCAAATTCAATAAAGGTTCTCTTATGAACCTTTTTCAATAAATTTAATTTCAATAAATTTAATTCTAAATTTACAAATTTACTAAAATTTAATTTCAAAAAAATTTCAATAAATTTTTCAATAAATATTTATGTTATATTCATAAATTTGAAATTTACAAATAATTTAGTCACAAACAACTCCCTTCCTGTGTATGACGACAAGCTACATCTGGCAGTAAGGCCTCAGATTGGATTAAAAGTTATGAGGCTATGAGGAAACAGTGAACCTCAAATAAAAATCAACAATACATTTTTATAGTAAAATTTGCAGTAATGCAATTTTATAGCAAAATAACCAATAATGCATCTTTATAGGAAAATGACAATCAATGCAATACTAAAAAAGTATAAAAATACATTTTTATAGTAATATTGACAGCAATACATTTTTTTATTTAAAAATTAAGAACAATAATTTTTATAAAAAAATTACCAACAATAATTTTTTGTAGCAGAATTACCAGTAATACATTTAAAAAAATATTAACAACAATACATTTTATCATCTAAAAACTCTATATCTAAAAAACATACATTAACTCTGAAAATATAAAATTATACACAAAATATCTGTATCTAAAGGCAAAAAACTGAGTCCAAAATATTTGGTTGTCTAGAAAGTTCATGACAATTTTGAGTCTTTCACGTTAGAACATGTCAAATATATCAACAGATGTAATATGCTTACATTTCTGATTAGATGACGCTTCAAACTATCAATTGAGAAAGAAAGCTTACATGTATTTGTGTCAGTTTTGCATCTCTATAAAAATGGAAGATTATAAAATGCATTTTAGACACTTGATGCGTTTTTATTACCTGAAAGGTAAAAATGCTTCATAAGCAACAAAAAAAGAAGATACGTGCTGTGCACGGTGAAGTTGCTTTATCTGACAAAATTATAGGGAAGTGGTTTACTGAGTTTAGAGTTAGTGATGATAGCTTTATTGATGAAGAATGATCAGGTAGGTGCTTCACTACATATGACAGCCAAATCAAGACATTGTACAATTCAGGAATTGGCAAAAACATTAGATCTATCAAAATCCACCATCCATGAGCACTTAGTGAAGCTTTGGTACTCAACTCGCTACGATGTTTGGGTTCCACATTATTTGAAGGAAAAGAATATTTTGGATCACATTTGTATCTGTGATTTTCTGTATAAACACAGTGAAAAGGCACCTTTTTATGCAAATTGTGACAGGTGATGAGAAATGGATCGATTACAACAATATCAGCTAAAAATATCCTAGGATAAGTAACATCAGCCAACTTTAACCCCCTGCCAAAAAGGTCCTCATCCTAAAAAAGTCATACTGTGCATCTGGTGGGATTGGAAAGGAATGCTCGTAACAATTCGATGTCTTTTTTTGTAGAATGATTTGTTGGTAAATTTTTGTTTTGTTCCCCGAAGGCCTTTACCCCATCAAATATTTCCTAAACTTCCTTAATTATGTGCAAATGTATATGCTGAACTCAAATCTATAATTGTTTATTGAAGAAACCTACCTTTTTTCCTGTTATCGAGCAGAAAAAAAATCGGACTA
The DNA here is from genome assembly GCA_037127315.1 of Ascarosepion bandense. NCBI lineage: Eukaryota > Metazoa > Mollusca > Cephalopoda > Sepiida > Sepiidae > Ascarosepion > Ascarosepion bandense. The sequence continues at coordinate 1,385,496 of JBBBDQ010000379.1, read as the reverse complement.
TATCTCACCCCTTACCACTGTTCATATCTGATTCACCGCTGAATGACTTGAGGCATAGGATACTTATTTCGGCCTGTTTACTTCCTTTCAGCAAATACTTCGTGATTTGTCTGGTTTCGGGACTCAATTTCCGCGTAGTAATTGCAAAAAGGAAGTAAATTGGTTGAAAAATCGGCAAACTACGCGTGAAGTCATTCAGCAGTGAATAACATTTTTTGAAGCGTGGTTATGGGGTGAGATAAACAGCGAAAAGAAGTTCGATATTTTTCTCGTTGCAAACTGGATAAAAGGTAGGTTTCGTCACTAAACAATTATCGATTTGAGTTCAGCATTTACTTTTGCACGGAAATAAGGATGTTTTGTAAAGATTTGAAGGGGAGAAAGGCCTTCGGGGAACAAAACAAAAATTTACCAATTTGTCTTTGGCTGGACAAATTAAAGTCAGCAATTCAAGGAAAACTCTAAGAATTGGCAAACAGAAAAGGTGTTGTTTTTCCATGGGGATAATGCCAGACATCACATTTTTTGGGAAACCAAGCAAAAAATGTTGCACCTTCCGCCACCAGTCATATTCACAAGACATTGCTCCTTCTGATTTTCATTTATGCAGGTTCTTGCAAAATAATCTCAATGGTAAAAATTTTTATTCTTTGAAGACATAAAAAAATATCTTAACGAGTTCTCTGCTAAGAAACCACCAAATTTCTAGGAAGACGGAATGTTTAAGTTGAAGGAAAAATAGAGAAAGATTGTGCAACAAAATGGTTCATATTTAGTTGAATAAATATTTCATGCTATTATTTTGTTTCGTATTTTAATTTCTCTTAAAAATTGGTATGAACTTTTTGGACAACCCAATATTTAGACATCAGTATTAAATAACCCATAGAGGTTTTGATATGTCATGAAATAACATCAGCTACCCAACAAGCAATCAATAGGATGCAACAGTGTAGGCACTCTTGTTATGAGTACGGGGATCAATCACACAATCTGTAAAGCAACATACGATAGTGGATTTCAACAACTATGGGTCATCTCCACTGGAGAGTGATTATTCAAAATGTTGTAGACACTCTTGTTATGAGTACCGGCATACGGTGAGTTTGAGATTATTACATATATGTGCATTTGTAAGGCACAGCATTAGTGCTAAAACTGACCTTAGTAAAACCAAGCACTGACTGAAATATGACTCAATAACATGTTCATTGTAAGTAAAATGGATCAAACACTGAGATTTTATGATCAGGAATTGGATAATGATTGAAAGATTGAATGGTAATATAGGTTTGCATCCATCCACCCATCCTTCCTTGTGCCTTATGCCCATTGGTATCAGCATTTTGAATAATCACTCTCCAGTGGAGATGACCCATAATTGTTGAAATCCACTATCGTTTTTTGCTTTACAGATAGTGTGATTGATTGATCTGTTTTTTAATGGCTTATCAGTCTTTTACAGGTTATTTAAAGCCACAAAATATTTTTAGCTTGTAAGAATTCTTTCTGGAGACAATAATGATTTAGTGGTATAAATTTATGCAAGACTAGCAGTATAGCCCGGAGTTGCTCGGGTGTAATGAAAGCTTTAAAATTAATTCATGGTTCTGGAGCTCAGACATTTTGGACATTGGCACTAAAGACTAAAAAGCAATATTAGCGGTATCGATTTCCGATATCGGGGAAAATGAGTCGTCTGAGAAGATCTACTAATGTTTAAGTCTAAAAACTATAATTTTACTAAGTTAGAGCAAATTCTGCAGCAAGAACCACGATAAAAGGGATGAAATCCTGATCTTGATCAGACCTGATTGGATATCGGGGTATCGAGTTCCAATATCGGGGAGAAATTGGAAAAAATAAGTCGCCCATGACCTGACCAGAAGCCTAAAGAATATTTGTGTGAAGTTTGGTGAAAATCGAATAAAAATTGTGGATTTGTATAAAGGACATACAGACAGATAAACACACACACACACACACACACACATCTTGCCTTTTATATATATATATATATATATATATATATATATATATATATATATATATATATAATCAGTTTTATGCACTATTGTAAGAACTGCAACCTTGAAACTTCTGAATATCGTTTCTTATGTCTTTGTCTATGAGCGTATCAAATTTGATTAAAATCAGATCACTCTTTTTATAACCCGATTTTTTCGATTATCGATTTTCGATATTTATCGGGGGTACCTCGACACAAAACCTAGCTAACACTCGCAGACGCTTATAGTACAACTGTGTAAATTTTCAAGAAAATCAGTTCAGCCGGTTCGGAGTTTATATGTAACGGACACACACACACACACACACACACACACACACACAGACAAAGTTCCATTTATAAATAAGTTTAGATAATGATTTAGTGATACAAATAGTGATTTAGTTTTACCAATTAACCAATTGCTGGTTGGAGAAGAGATGAATTCATATCTTTCCCAAGGGGATTTGTATGAAAGTGAATATAATGAACCCAACTAGAATTGGAACTAGGTTCTTTGATAAAAAGTCCTGAGTCATCATTCATCACATCAGCTGCTCCTTCAAGCTTAAAACATGTGGTATTCCAAAGCAGTCACCCATTGAGGTACTGATCAGTCTCGACATTGCTTAGGTAATTATGAAATGGGAACTGGTCTTTCAATGTGATGCACTATCTGCACATAATGTATTTATGTGGCTGGGTTTGAATTCAGAGTTTTCATTCTCCTAGATTTTTTTGTATACTACATCAAGAGAGCCAGGCTATCTTACTATTTAACCCATAGTTAGAGGAGGAAAAGATTAACTCAAAGATTTCCTAAGAGTATTTGTATAAAAGTGATATGATGTATTTAACTCGGTTTGTACATTCATTTTATAAATTTAAAAGTATAAAAATGAGGACATTTATTAAAATATGTGCATTGCATTCTTAAATGAAGATGAACCCGTACTTGCCTAGCCTATCTCAATAATGTACTTGAGCCTGGTCTACCCCAATAATGTATTTGTGCCTAGCCTACCTCAACAAAGTACTTAAGCCTAGCCTACCTCAATAATGTACTTGAGCCTAGTCTACATCAATAATGTACTTGAGCCTAGTCTACCTCAATTATGTACTTGAGCCTAGCCTACCATAATAATGCACTTGAGCCTCGCCTACCTTAATAATATACTTGAGCCTAGTCTACTTCAATAATGTACTTGAACCTAGCCTACCTCAATAATGTACTTGAGCCTAGCGTACCCCAATTATGTACTTTAGTCTATCCCAATCATGTACTTGAGCCTAATCTATCTCAATAATGTACTTGATCCTCGCCTACTTCAATAATGTTCTTTAGCCTAGCCTGAATCAATCATATTTTTATAGTAAACTTAAATGGAGATGACACTATCCAACATGGTAATCATATGGGATCTATGAACAGGTAGACCAATTAATTATTTCTGCAATTCACCATAAAATTGTTATGATGAAGAATTCTTACAGTTTATGTTTTAATCATTCAATAAATTATTATCTTATAAAAGTAAATTGTGAAAGATTTCACGTGCAAAAAAAAAAAAAAATCCAAACTTTTCCTTACTTTGAATAAATTTTGGTGGATTATCATTAACGTTTTCAACTTGAATTTTCACCGAAGCCTCTGTAAAATTTGTGCCATTCACTTGGTCCATCTTTTTTGTATTCTCAGCTCTGACCTAAGAAAAGGAAAAAATACGTAAAAAGAATTTAAAAAACATTAAAAGGAAAGAAGGAAAAAGGGAAAGAAGAAAGAAAAGAAAATAGAAAAAGAAAAAATAGAAGAAAGAAAAAATTAAAAAAAAAAGAAAAACTGGAAGGAAAAAGAAAAAATGAAATTAAAATTTGAAACAACAAAAGAAATGTAAAAGAAAATTGAAAAGTAAAAAACAATCGAAAAGAAAAAAAAATGAGAAAGAAACAATCAAGAAAAAATCCGAGAAAGTATACAGGTAAGAAAATGAAAACAGATACGCAAGAAAGTAAAAATCAGATTAAAAAAAACGAAAAAAGAAACAGGTAAGAAATAAAGAAAAAACAACAGTTACAAATAAGAAAAAAAAAAACAGAAAAGTAACAAGAAAAAAGAAAAGAATCGAAAAAAGTACAGGTAAAAAAACAGGTAAGAAAAAATATAAAAGAAACAGTTATGGAAAATAAAAACAAGAAAAAATACAGCTAAAGAAAGAAAAAACGAGAAAAGAAACAGATAAAGAAAACAAAGGAAAAAAACACGTAAGAGAGAAAAATGAGAAAAGAAACAGTTAAGAAGTAAAAAAACGAGAAAAGAAACAGGTAAGAAAAAAAAACGAAAAACGAAACAGGTAAGGAATAAAAGGCGAAAAAGGATACAGGTAAGAAAGAAAAAAAAGCAAGAAAAGATACTGACAAGAAAGAAAAGAGGAAAAAGACACGGAAGAAAGTAAAAAAAAAAGAAACAAACTACAACAGAAAGAAAGAAAAAACTGAAAAGAAACACGTAAGAAATTTAAGAAATGAGTAAAGAAATAGGTAAGAAAGAAAAAAACAGAAAAGAATCAGGTAAGAAAGAAAAAAACAGAAAAGAATCAGGTAAGAAAGAAAAAAACAGAAAAGAATCAGGTAAGAAAGAAAAAATGAGAAAATATACAGATAAGAAAGAAAAATACATTAAAAAGTAACTCCCTATTTTATTTATGAGAGGTCAGCCAGGAGTCCTGACTTACCAACCTGTGACTTTTTTCTTTGGGGTTACTTAAAAAATGTGATTGGTCCTCACCTGGCTGCTCGACTCCAGCCACTTTCTCATCGTCTAGATGTGGCTTCCCTCTGTCTCTTCTATAAATATTCCCATGGCTTCTGCTCTGACAAACTTGAGTCACTGGGGCCCCCTCCACAAGAATTAACTCGGGCAACCATACTGGCAACAGTTAGATCAACCAAATGTAGGTGACAATTCTATTCCATCAGCTTCTTTTCTCGCGCTTCTCGCCTGTGGAACTCCCTTCCATATACTTGCATTCCTGAAGGCTATAATTTCCAGGAATTAGACTGCAATGTCAATTCCCATCTCTTATCCATTTAACTCCAGCCCTTTCTACATCACGCAGTGTATCTTGTTCTTTTCCTTTCTTTTTACCTTAGCAACTTTCTTCACTACTGTGTTCACATCCTTCTCTTGCCCTTTCTCTTTCACCCCCTGTAGCTGGTTCGTCTTTGTCTTCACTCTTCTCCTGCCTAATACTTCAACTCTCTTATGTAAACCCCTGCACATCAGTGGCGTTAACGCCTTGCTTCAGGTGAAATGATTTAAAAAAAAAAAGAGAGTTCCCGGTGAAATTACTTGATGCGATTCCTGCGCGACTCGAGAAATCTTGTGGCCATGTCGAATTTAAAAAATATCCTCATGCTAAACGCTTGCCTCTCATATTCATCACTTGTAAAAATTATACAAGTGTCATTCAATAAATAAGGTGAATTTTTCGGTATAAGGATTTCTAATACAAATAGAAGCTTACATTTTAAAAAAAATTTTCCTTTACTTCTTTTTCAAAGGGATTTAATTTTTTGCAGATTGAAAATTTTTGAGTGTTTTGGAAATTAACAAAGATGGCCGACCAAGAAGCATACTCTAGGATTGAACAGAGGTCAGTTATCAAGTTTTTGGTTGCTGAAGGGTGCAACTAGTTGAAATTCATAGGAGAATGTCAACTGTGTGTGGTGCTACATGTTTTAGCAAAACAAATGTCTACAAGTGGGCTAACTTGTTTAAAGAAGGACGGAGCAGTGTTGAGGATGAAGACAGGCCTGGGAGGCCTACAGAAGTGAGGTCTCCTGAGGTTATCGAATCAGTCATTGACCTCATTCAGTCTGACAGAAGGGTGAAAATGAATGACATTGCAAGGACTTTGAGCCTATCTGTTGGGACGGCACACAAAATTGTCCATGATGACCTTGCCTACTCGAAGGTCAGCTGCCAGTGGGTGACAAAGATGCTTACTGCAGAGCCCAAACAGAAGAGGGTCGAGTTGTCCCAGCTCCCTCATCCCCCTTACAGCCCAGACCTTGCCCCTTCAGACATTCACCTGTTTGGTCCCTTGAAAGAGTTCACGAGAGGCAGAAAGTTTGAAAGTAACGATGAAGTTAAAAGTGCTGTGATCGATTGGCTGAGACATCAGTCCAAAGATTTTTACGTGGAGGGAATACGGAAGCTTGTGCACAGATGGGAAAAGTGTGTGATATTGCTGGGAGACCACGTTGAAAAAAAAAGTAAGCTTCTATCTGTATTAGAAGTCTATTATACCGAAAAATTCACCTTATTTATTGAATGACCCTCGTAGAAGTCCTTATACTGAAAAATTAACCTTATTAGTAGTTTATGTTAATAAATAAGGTCTAGAGTGAACAAGACAGGCATTTACTTGAAATATGTAGCAAAAAAGAGAGCTGGAGAAGGTATTTCAACTGGTCTACATCATTTTGCTAAATTTTTTTAGCGATACAAATACTTACTTTGAAAGAGAAAGTTTTATTTTGAGTTCCATCTGCGTCGAGATTTTTCCAAAGGGAAATAACTCCAGTGTTGGCATTGATAAAAAATGGATTTTGGGGGTTCCAATCAACAATGGAGAATTCTGTTCTCTTATTCTCTTCTACAACATCTTTATCCGTGACTTGCATTCTGGGAAAGAAGGAAAATGAAGCTTTTTAATTGAATAACAGAATGTGGTCTTAAAAACGTTTTATGATATTCTATCTCTTGAAAACATTTTTTTCATTTTATCTTTTAAACAATTTAGTTTAGTTTTCTTTAATCTTGTTTTCTTATAGGATACAAATCCTATATAATCCTATATAATCCTATATAATCCTATATAATCCGTCAACCAACTAAAACAACACACAAAATAAATTGCACACCCGCAAAATCGGATTCAAACGACTACAACATTTGGGAAAAATCCAAAGTAAAATTGCACACCCGCAAAAAGGGATTCAGACGACTTTAGAAAAACCCAACTAAGAAAAATTCACAAGTCAGTGTGAAAAGCTAAGTCTGAATGCTGACGTATTTTTATGCTTAGCTGTGAAAAGGCCACTGGAGCCAGCATCATGAGAAGTTTCATTATTTAAACCACGTCACTCCACATCAAAAAGCAGTTGACATGGGAGCGGTTAGCTGACGACCACGTGGCAATGTAACGAAATAAAATTCAAGAAGCCAACCCGGGCGCAGGGCACGTCGCGGTTTCATTCGACCTCGTCTTCCAATTTTCTTTTCTTTTTTTTTTCACTCCATCCGTCAGATGGAAGCAGTAGCTGACCGCATGTCATCATGTAAAGAAGAAACTTCAATCTGACTCGCCCTCATTGCCAATTTTCTTTTCTTCTTTTTCACTCCACGCCAACCCGGACGTAGGTCACGGCACAGTTTCATTCGACCTCTTCTTCCAATTTTCTTTTCTTCTTTTTCACTCCACGCCAACCTAGACGTAGAACACGCCACAGTTTCATTCGCCCTCTTCTTCCAACGTCCTTTTCTTCATTTTCGCTCCACGCCGCTAAAGAGGACAATACAATGACAAAATGGACACACGTGTTAAAGACCACTCCTTTATTTGTTTTGCCTTCTCTTTCTCTCAACCTGTCGCGACCTACTAAAAAGAGAAAGAAAGAAACAAAGACTTTACAATCCGATACTACACAACCATGAACTCTAAACTTCTGCGGACATTTTTAATGCCTACATTACTACTACGAACAATTCTAACTACAAAACTGCATGCAAAATGAATGAACATTTTTCTTTTCGCAAATATATTACAGTGTTCAGATAACAAAATTTCAATTATATTTTCCTTCTTACACTTTTGTCATTCTGTAAATAAATCTTTACTTTAATATACACACGAAATATTTTATCCCTTCACATTTCAACAACCAACCTTCAAGCTTCTAATATTTAAATTGTGGAGACTTCGGACGTGTTTGGCACAAGGCCAATTTACCAACCATCACCGAGGTCCCTACACTCTTAAACTTTCTGTATTATGTTTTAAAGTTTCTTTCATTTAATCCTCATCTGACCTTTACTTTACTTCGACCTCCACACTCTTTCTCTCCCGGTTCTTTGCTCTTCTTTATTTTCTTTTGATTTTATCTTCATATTTCTTTTTGTTTATTTTCTTTTTCTTTGTTTATTTCGTTCTATTTATTTTTTAATTCTTTTTTTGTTTGTTTGTTTGTCCCTTAAAAGTTGCTTTTTTTCGATCTTCCTCCTCCTTCTCTTAAAACTCAAAAGGAAATAATTCCAGTGTTGGAGTTATTCCCCTTTGAGTTTTCCTCACTCCTTTCCTTTTTTTTTTATTTTATCCATCTCTTTTATTCTTTCACTCATTCTCCTCTTTCACTGCCGTCTTTATTTCTTATACAATTTTAGACATAAAGAAAGAAAAAAGAATACTTACTTGAAAATTGTCGAACCAACGGTTAAATTCTCAAATATATGTTTTTCATACATAGGCAAATTAAACTTCGGCACATTATTGTTGATGTCCTAAAAAACAAAAATCAATGCTTATCGAACAAATAAAAAAGGGTATCATTTCAATTCCTAAGAAGTATACTAGATATATCGACAAAGAAAGAGAAAGTACAAGTCGTCTGATTGGTGATTTTCTAAGCGCAGTTTAAATGCTGAACACATAGACCACCCTTTGAGGATCTATCTTACTACTCAATTAGTAATAATTCTAGCAAAACAAGCTTGCTAACCATTACACCACGTCGAGGTGACGAAGTTGTCTGATTACAATAAAAGAATTTGTTTTGAATATGGAATAAAAATGACTCTCTTTTTGTCACTGTTTTCAAATTCGCGAGCCAGTGTGAAATTTATTTTTGACCAATAGAAAAAAAGGCTTGGCTTCGTGCTGAGGAAAAGACCAAGGCAAAATTTCGTGAAAGAGATAAAGATGTGCAGTAATTACTGGACTGCGAACAATGCAAAAAGTGGTGACCCATTGTATAAAATGGTCGTTCTGCTCAGTATTTTTGACATTTCTTCATTTTTTTATGTTCCATATTACGAAGAACCATTTCTGATTTTCTGTGTTTTGTGTTACGAGAAACACGAAAAGACTGATTTTTAATATTTTTCCCATGACAACATATTGCTCAAGTCGTTGAATACTTCTGCTGTGAAGTTCTAAGTCCTTCTTGATACTCCTCAATACTCATGCGTTCACCTCCTCCTAACCGGAGTAGATATGTAGCCTGGGTATTCCTTCTATTGAGCTGTGCGCTGTGGTGCAGTGGATATTGGCTCAAAGCGAGAAATCAGAGAGCTGAGTTCGAATTCCAGTTGAATTCGTTGCATTCACTTATCCCCGGGAAAAGGTATTAATCCATCACGTCTTCCTTCAGCTATGGATTAAATAGCAGAACATATTGGGTTCTATAGTCTGGTTGGCAACGAGTCTACCGCGGAAAGTAATGGCAGCCTACTGTTGGAAAATCTTCTGCCCAGTCATTCATGTCATTTTCGAGACATGATCGCCCATGTGTGTATCACGTATGGCATTTAACTGATTGATTTCAGGCATGTTAATTGGTAAATAGACATATCACCACATCTCCCTGCAACAAAGGTGTTTTGTCTCCCTGGTTTTTCGTATATTTCTTCAAAGTATCATATTCTTTTTTCGCTTTCTGGGAGCGTCATATTGACTGTCATATATGGTCAGACGCACCCGCTGTTCATCTCAGTGTTCTTGATAGGCTCCAAAGGAGAACCGGTAATGTGATAGGTACCGACTTGGCTGCTCGACTCCAGCCACTTTCATACCGACGGGATGTGGCTTCCCTCTGTCTGTTCTATAAATATTTTCATGGCTTCTGCTCCAACGAACTTAAGTTACTGGTGCCCGTGCCACAAGAATTTACTTGTGCAACCAGACTGGCAACTGGGTCCCACCCATTGACAGTTAGATCAACCAAATGCAGCCTACAATTCAACTCCATCAGCTTCTTTTCTCGCACTTCCCGACTGTGGAACTCTCTTCCATATTCTTGCTTTCCTGACGGCTACAACCTCCAGGAATTTAAATGCAATGTCAATACCTATCTCTTAACCACTTGACTTTAGTTCTTTCTACACCACCCTGTATATCTTTTCCTTTCTCTCCACCTTTGCAACTGTCATCACACCTGTATTCCCATTCTTAACTGGTTCGTCGTTCTCTTTACTTTCTTCCTATCTAATCTTTTTACTTTTATGTAGCCCCCTGCACATCAGTAGCGAACTATTAAACCGTAGAGACGAATTAGCAGTATTATGCAAACATCGTACATATTTCTCGTTAAAATCTAAATAAACAAATAACCCCCCCCCCCACACGACCCCCCCCCCCCAAATGAAATAAATACACATAACAAACCCTATTAATAAACAGAATAAAATACGTAGAAACAAAAGACAACAAACCCCATACCACACCAACAATAAGTCCAGCTACCTAAAAATAGTAGAAAAATAAAAGAAAATATCGACACTGCAAAAAAAAAAACAAAAACAAAACAAAACAAAAAAAAAACACATACCCCCAATACAAAATAACCAAAATTAAACGAAGAAGTGACCAGTCCAAAAACAAAACAACACAAGCCCACCCCTAACCCAAATAACAACACCTACGACGCCACGAGGCTACATCCAGACAAGATAAATAGGAAAACCTATCCTGAACTAAGCCACTCCCAACACCTAACCCTAAGACTTTAATAAGGTCAACAGAATCCAGATCACATCCCAACCCCACTTTCACCTAAACAAAAACAAATTCACCACAAACAAAGGGTCTTTTTCAACAGATAATTTTCATACCAACTTGATCACCCGAAGAAGAGGCGACCAAAACACATGGTCAGATTCTAAACGCGAAAATTTTTGTGTAGTGATACTATGAATTTATAAACCACTGTAACAACTATTACAATATATATATATATATATATATATATATATATATATATATATATATGAAGCTTTGATTTATAAGGTAACTATGCTGACTGAACGTTTCTGTGGACATTTCTTTATCACTTTCTCTTTCGTATTCATCTTATTTTTCTTTTTTTTATAATCATATCGCCCCAAGCAAGGCATTTTACTGTCACTGTTTTGCAGGGGATTACATAGGAGGAAAGTTATGAGAAAGAGTGACAGGTTATAGGGGGTGTCAGGAAGTAGGTAAGTGAAGGATGAGAACACTGATGAGAGTGAAGTGGACGGATAAAAGAGCATGAGAGAGAGGAAGCAGGTTAGTGAGATAGGAGATGACTATTGATTTTACATTTAAATTATTGGAGGTTAGAGCTGTGTTGGAAGCAAGTAAATGGAAGGGAATTCTACAGGCAGGAAGTGCAAGAAAAGAAGCTAATGGAGTAGAATTTGCATTTACAATTTATTGGTTTCACAGTAAAAGGGTCGTACCTAGTTGCTAATCTTGTGGCTTGAGTAAATTCATATATAGGGGCCACCAGTGAGCTAAGTTCATCGGAGCAGAAGCCGTGAAAATATTTGTAGAAGAGACACAGGGGAGCCACACTGTGTCGGTGAGAAAGTGATTGTATCCGAGCTGCCAAGCCGTGATCTATCATATTACAGATTCTCCGTTGGATTTTGTCAAGGACATCAAGGTGAATAGCAGGAGCACACGACCAGATATGGCAGCAGAAGTCAATGCACGGTCTTATTTTATTTGCACGTATGTTACACCTATTTTTCTTATTGCGTTTGTATTGTATCCTTTTTGCGTTAAAAAATTTGCCTTCTCTGGGAATGTTTCCTTATTTTTCGTTTGTGCAACATTTTCTAATTCATAGAATATGACATGGTTAAAAAAATCTAATTTTTCTTCTCATTAAGGCCGATGGAGTCTCTAGCCTTTCTGCGTGTAGTATGGTGTGGCAACTTAAATGTAGTTTAGGAAGAAAAAAATCTGCTTTTCTTTCTGTTGCTAACATACCTTCACGCCTATCTTTATGATTTTAACCACCCCATTCGATTGTGGATGATATGGAGGTGTCTTGTAAGGCGTACTTCCTATTTTCTTAAACCACGAATTAAGTTCTTTGTCGCAAAATTCTGGGACGTTGTCGAACACCAAGGTTTCGGTATTCCGTTTCTGGAGAATATAACTCTTAAAATTTGATTTACAAGTAGGACTTATTCTGATAGGCACACAAACGGCATTGGGCCAACGTGAAAGAGTCTAATAATAGTCCTATTCTACTGGCATACAAGTGATTTACGCGAACGCGATTCCACTGTTCTGAATAGCTTTCCATTTCAGCGGCCTCTACCTTCAAGGGCAGCTCTTTTTCCAATGTTTCCGTTACCTTTAAGTCTCAACTTGATGCAGAAGATACATGGCATATCTCGGCAGCTTGACTTCAGATTTATCGTTCCTTGTGGGAACAGACGGAGAAATCGCCCTTCGAGACACCTACCCAAACAAAAAATTCAACACAACCCTTGCGACAGTTTTATCAGTTTTACACTCAGATCCTTCGTCCCTCCCGTGGAAACAAGCGGAGAAATTCTCTCTACAATAAACCATCTCAAGGGAAGAAATTGGTTAAATGGAAAACCCAAGCCTAATTTTTCCCACAAATAAAAACTGTTAAGCAGTTATTTCGTGTGTTCGGCTTGTTCATTCCACTGACGAGCACACACGCACACACGAACGAAAACAGGACAAAATCCTACAATACAGCACATAATTACCACTATTAACAAAAACGTTTTTCCTATCCTTCTAACATGGGTTTCCATATCTAATTTTTTATCTGTAAATTTCCATTCCTTTTTTTTGGGGGGGGGGGAGGTGGTGGAGTTGTTTTTCATTACCTTCTTCAGGGTTTCAAAAAAAAGTTATTATTTTCGTAGACTGGCTGCCATCTAAGTCTATAGAGAACAGTCTACTTTGTTATTTAATTGATAGCTACGTCTGGGGTGAAGAAATGGGATTATGCTTTTACCAATAAAATTAACAGAGAAAACAACAGTCGAGGCCGAGACAAGAACTCAGATCATCAATTTCAATGTCAGCATTAACCATTATGCTGCCCATACACGCAAATGGGGGTAGTTCAAAGACAATAAGTCTTTAGGACATGATTTCTTGACTTGCCTGGTAATCTTACCTTAAAGGTTATGGTGATATTTATCGAATTCGTCTTATTTGGCGTATCCTGGTTAAATGCTTGCACAATCACAAAGACTGTCTGACCCAAAACGTTTTCTACTTCATTTTTCTTCAAATAAAGCTCATTATTATTTCTCAGCACAAAAGACGAGGAAGCAGAAGGTTGTATTTTATATGTAATAGTATTAAATCTGGGCTCAATATCTTTGTCTGTAGCCTGAAAAATATAAAATATTTGGTAAAATGAATAAAAGTTATACAAAAATAAAAAAAGACAAATCTGAATATACTTGTCTCAAATAATAGGGGCAAAACGAATACGTTTTTTGTTTTTAGCACTGGTAATGGGGTGTTAAAAATTAAAAAAAGAAAGTAAAAAATTAGCAACATCCAAACACAAATACACTTGAAAATAACGGAAGAAGTTGTCGAAACCTCTTCGAAACATTGGCCAATTGTCCTTATTCCAACCAAACAAAAAATGTTAAAATGCTGAAAAACTAATCCAAAAAATATTAAAATTGTCCTTATCTGTCATATTCAATGAACCATGTTTAAAAAAAGGTTGCTGCATATATATATATATATATATATATATATATATAAAAGATGCAATAGGTAAATTGTCGTCATTTTCTATTTTTTTAATTTCGAGCATGCGTGTGGTTAGTTCTTCATTTTTTGACTGCACAGTATATTAGGATCCTTTGGAAAACAACTGTGAGAAAAAGAACACCTTCATTCTGCCAGATATTTGGAGACCACATGCTGTACTACTCACCATTCGTGCCGGAAGATCCATACGAACATTTCAGAGTGTATGGGTGTCAATATGAGGACAATGTAGATGATTTGGAAAGAATTGTATGAGGGTGATGTTGATGGTACGGAAGCTCAGAAAACTAATTCTGATTGCTCTGATGAGAAAAGAAATGCAGAATTTATTCATAATCAACACGAAGGCCTGCATTAAGTACCTAGAAGAGGTAGCGCTGCCCTGGGTTAGAAGGGATGGCAGCTGGAAAACCCTATATCTGGCAATAGGGCTCTGCACTATGTTACACAAGAACCTAGTCATGGTTGTCAGACAATTTCTGTAACGACATCACCCCTTACATCTGGCCACATCACCCCTTACACCTGGCCACATCACCCCTTACATCTGGCTACCTAACTCCCCAGACTGCAACCCCCTTGATAATTATGTGTGGGACGTAGTTGAGCAAGAAACCAATAAAACTCTTTGTAACACCAAAAACATGAACAGAAAACAAGGATTATTACAGCATTCACCAGCTTAAACAAGGAGAATGCCAGAAGAGTTGCACGAGATTCCTAAATCATATGGAGAGCATGGCTGAAGGCAATAGCGATTTTATTAAATAAATTAACTTTTTAGAATTTCAAGTTTTTTTCTAAGTATATCTGTTAAAATAAGATGTCAATGTTATTTTCATATTTGCGTCTTTTAGACAACAATTTATCCATCTCACTCTGAATATATATATATATATATATATATATATATATATAAATGTGTGTGTGTGTGTATTGTATCCTTTTTGCCTTAAAAAATTGCCTTCTTTAAGAGTGTCTCCTTATGTTTCGTTTGTGTAACATTTTATCATTCATAGAATATGACATGGTCAAAAGAGCTCTAATTTTTCTCCCCATTAAGGCCGATGGAGTCTCTAGCCTTCCTGCGTGTAGTATGGTGCGGTAACTTAAGTGTAGTCTAGGTAGAAAAAATCTGCCTTTCTTTCAATATATATATATAAATATATATATATTCGCACACAGATCTGTTTTGCTATATCACAGCTCATCAGTACGGTTAGACATCCGATTGCTTTTTACCCAGGATTAAAACCCGACCGAATTGGCGTCATGCGGCGATTCTACCTCTGAGCTACGGGCGCTCCGTAGAAGGAGGCAGACTTTTTAGCGTGTACATTATCATTATACACACGCCCAATAGCTGAGAGTGTTCTAATTCATTGCTGAATGAACGATGCGTAAATGCTAGAGTAGCTACTGTCTTTCAAAGTCTACCCTTCTTCCAGTGTGCTCAATCAGGGTGTGAGAGCGTAAAATAGTCATATAGCTTTGATTTATACGGTAACTGTGCTGATTGAACATTAGACATGGTTCCTTTTAGAAAGAATATCATCATTCATGATCAACAGTCTGAACAAAGACAGTACACTCAACCATTAGTCATAATGTCTTGTGACTGCACGCTAGCACAACAACCGATGTCTTACAAATAGACTGGTCTACCCAATTCAACTAATAAGACTTGGGTCAACCTGTGGTATAGATTTTCAGGCACGTGATCTGGCATGATCAACAGTCAGATCAAAGACACTATACTTAAGCCATTGGTCATAATGTCTTGTGACACCGCGTTAGCACAATCGCCAATGTTTCCTAGATAATCCCGTCTACCCAATTTAGTAGGCTCAGAAAATAGATAATAATATCTTGTAACTTCGTGCTAGTACTAGCACCGACGTCTTCCAAATAGACCTGTCTACCCAATTTCACTAATAAAAAATCCACACCACAGGTCAGCCTGTGGTGTGGATTTCAGGTCACATGTTTTGAATGATTAACAGTCTAAACAAAGTCAGTACACTCAGACCATCGCTCATAATGTCTTGTGATTCCGTGCTAGCATAAACACCGATGTCTCCGCAGATACTCTCGTCTACTCAATTTCATTTAAAAAACTTGGATCAACCTGCGGAAAGGATTTTCAGGCACATGATTTTGCATGATCAGCAGTCTGAAACAAGACAGAGCACTCAGAATAATGGTCATAATGTCTTGTGACTCCGCGCTAGAACAACAGCGTCTCCAAAATAGTCCGCTTACCCAATTTCAATAATAAGACTTAGATCAACCCGTGGTATTGATTTTCAGGCACATGATCTTGCATGATCAACAATGTGAACAAAGTCAATATGATCAAACCATCGCTCATAATATTTTGAGACTCCCTTCCAGCATAACCACAGATGTCTCCCAAATTGTTCCTTCTACCCAATTTCACTAATAAGTCTTGGATCAACCTGTGGTATAGATTTTTAGGTACATGATCTGGCATGATCAACAGTCTGAACAAAGTCAGTATGCTCAGACCATCGATCATGATTTCTTGCGGCTATGTGTCAACGCAATCACAAATGTCTTCCAAATAGACCTGTCTACCCAGTTTTACTATTTTTTTATGATCTACCTTTTTTTTAATCATATCACCCGAGCAAGGCTGTAACGCCAATGATGTGCAAGGGGCTAATCTCTCTCTGGACTCTTGTATTCTCCGGATAACTCTCTGCGAAAACGCGGTATTCAGTCTTTATTTAATCATGTCACCCCGAGCAAGGCTGTAACACCACTGATGTGCAGGGGGCTACGTAAGAGTGAAAAGATTGGAAATGAGAAAGCCGGAAACCACATCCTAAACAAGGAAACAAGGGATGAGCCTCTACACCTGTTCAATAGACGTGGGCGGAGTGTCAAACCGGGCGATAGTTTAGTCTATCTACTCCAATTGAAAAAAATAGAAAAGAGTGAAAATATTGGAAAAGAGAAAGCCGGAAACCACATTCTAAACAGGGAACAAGGGATGAGCCTCTACACCTGTTCAATAGACTTGGGTGGAGTGTCAAACCGGGCGACAGTTTAGTCTATCTACTCCAATTGAAAAAAATAGAAAATAGTGAAAACATTGGAAAAGAGAAAGCCGGAAACTACATCCTAAACAGGAAACAAGGGATGAGCCTCTCCACCTGTTCAATAGACGTGCGTGGAGTGTGAACCGGGCGATAGTTTAGTCTATCTACTCCAATAAAAAAAAAAAAAAGAAAAAAAAAGAAAAAATTTTTCAGGCACATGATGGCAACCACCGACGTCTCACAAATAGTAATAATCAATATTATGATTGACAGGCCACATGTTCTCAATGAGTCTTTCATTTCCTTTCACCTATCATTTTTAATTTCAGTTTCTTCACGGATTTCGTTTTCTCGTTGATACTCTAGCATTAATTTTAGTTGATGTCTGGTTTCATAAATTGCTATTGCTACATCAGTCATTTCAGGTACCGCTGTAGATGATAGTATTTTTAATAGAGGGTTTATATTCCCCTGAGTATTGCCAAAAGCAAAAGACACATGAGAAAGTTCAAAGGATTTCTGAGAGAAAACAGCAAAGAAAGGGAGTGTTTGTCTGAAAGAATCACATCATAAACATGGCAATAAAGACATATTAAATTGTTTAAATAATTAATTACTTTGTTCGGACTATAGTCCTCGTCTTTATTGCCATGTTTATGATGTTTCGGCCGTTGTATGCTCCGGCCTTCTTCAAGTGCTTGGAATTTTGAACCGAACCTTTTATTTCGATCACTGAGGTATATAATTCTCATTTTATGTACGATGACGCTTCCGGTAGCGATGTAATTATCTCCCTTTAACTCAACTCTCTAAGTTATTTGTTCACCAATGCTGTAGCCAGGTATAGAAATCACAACTCTTTGGGTCAAATCACTGGAACTAACCAACACTTTAACTCATCTCTCTAAGTTATTTGTTCACCACTGCTGTAGCCAGGTATTGAACTCACAACTCTTGGACGCTGATGATTTTCTCTAGCACTTTGTATAACTGGTTTCCATATTGTATTCATTTCTATGCTTGGTCGGCTTAGGAGATTTTTGTGTCCTAGCATATGCGCTGATTCCTTGGGTTTACGTAGTTTCCAATGGTGTTCTCTTTTAATTATTTCAACTTCATCCCATAGGGGCCGGTGGTCCCCTTTCTCCCTCTATATGTGGTCAGCTACGCCTGATTTTTTTTTTATCTCCCCTTGTGTTACAGCATCGCGATGTTCTTGCAGCCTTACCTTAAGTGGGCGGCTCGTTTCTATTTTATATTTCTTTCCACCTGAAGAAGGTCGGAGTGTACAACAGCCGAAACGTCGTAAACATGGCAAGAAAGATTAGGAAAACAGTACGAACGGTGTAAATAATGTAAATACTACCTCATCTCAGAAGTAAAGATTAATGTTTAAGTAGTCCTTAACACTTACCACTGGTTGATAAATAAGGTCGTTAATTTTGTCCTCCGGAACAATCAACTCGACGGAGGCAACACTGAATTCAGGAATATGGTTATTAATGTCTACAATCATCACGTTCACTAAACAGCTTGCGCCAAAGGATCTTGGAGAACCGCGGTCGCTAGCAAAGACAACGAAGCTGATATTCGTCGGTTCCGAAATTTTAAATGTTCGTGCTGTTGTAATCATGCCACTGGAAGGGTCGACCGTAAAATCCCTGAAAATAAACAAAAATATCAAATCAAATATCACTTCAACAAAAACAATAAAATTCTCAGAGAATATTCTTTCAAGAAAAAATGTTTGTATGTTTGTGTTGCGGATCCCGGGAATGAGGTCCGCACAAATAAATGAAAAACGACCAGTAATTGAGAGAGAAAATAAGTGTATTAACGTAAGAATACAGACTTGAATGAAAATTAGTAGACCAAGTGTTGTGGATCTCGGAAATGGGGTCCGCACAAATAAATGAACAACGACCAGTAATTGAGATAGAAAATAAGTGTATTAACGTAATGATACAGACTTAAATGAAGATTAGTAGTCCAGGAATACGGGTTAGTAAAAAGTATATGTGCAAGTGTCTGGAGGTGAAACCGTAGTATATTGAGTATGTCCGCGTCGGAAGTTGACGGGTACTGCGTGATAATCTTCTCGATTAGTGGATCACTGAGCTACTATGAACTACTGTGTACTCACGGCTAATCTCTCGCTGGACTCTTGTATTCTCCGGATAACTCTCTGCGAAAACGCGGTATTCAGTGTTTATTTACCCCCCCCCCCACTCCAACTAAGGCAAAATGTGGCACAAGGCCTTTTTAATGTGGCCATATAGCCCAGTCAAAAATATCTGTCTAATTTTGCCCAGTCGTGACTCTACCCTTCGGCGGAGCCACGACTGGGTTAATACTCTTCGCCTGGAGGTAGAGAGCCCGACAGTTGCAAAGGAATTACCGCGAGAAAACGAGGAATTCTGAATTTATTTGATCCCGCTAGGGCAAAATGTGGCACAAGGCCTTTTAAACATGGGTTCTCCGGGCCATATAGCCCAGCCAAAAATAACTGTCTAATTTTGCCCAGTCATGACTCTACACCTTCGGCGGAGCCACGACTAGGGTTAATGCTCTCCGCCCGAAGTGTTAAACGCGGAATTCTCTCGTCTCGCTTCTATAGCAGTAGTATAAGTATACTCTGGACGAGTCCATCTTTATGAAAAGGGAGAACCCTAAAACAATTTTTCCTGTAAAAATAAAACACGGCCCTTACTCAAACTGTCCACCAACCGGCCAATGCTCACCCGACGTTACTGGTGAAGCTGGCGAAGCTCACACTGCAAGGTAACACGATGAAAAGAAGGCCACACCAAGAAATAAAAGAGAGAACGAACCTGTTTTCCATATTACATGTAGTTGTTTTATTCAGGGTTTCGCCTATATCCAGGTTGGTAGGTTGTTCCCCCTATTAACTTCTCGTCCATCTAGTGGCCGGTACATATGAAAATGGCGGTTTCGGAAACGCAGCATGGACACATCCGTCTCCCACCAAAGGCAGACACGTTTGTTTCAATATAGATAACCACTTGCTTATAACCCATTTCCAATTT
The DNA here is from genome assembly GCA_037127315.1 of Ascarosepion bandense. NCBI lineage: Eukaryota > Metazoa > Mollusca > Cephalopoda > Sepiida > Sepiidae > Ascarosepion > Ascarosepion bandense. The sequence continues at coordinate 1,365,545 of JBBBDQ010000379.1, read as the reverse complement.
TGTTACTACTTGATCTGCAAAAGTCCCTCATTTACTCTGTTACCCTATAGTCAAAGTGGATGCTGCTTAAGAGACCGAACTTCAAAATAGAACTATCTCTTGGCCCATCTCTCATCCATCATTGTCTATCTATCATCCAAAAGTAGTGGCCGGTAAATATGAAAATGGAGGTTTCAGAAACGCAACATGGACACACCCGTCTCCCACCAAGGGCAGACAAGTTTGTCTCAATATAGATAAATACTTGAGATTTAGATAAAACTGCCTCTTCTCTTTCTTACGTGGATCTCTATAGCAGGGGTCGGCAACATTATGGAGAGTGAGGGCCAAAAAGCTATGTAGAATCATGGAGGAGAGCCAAACAGCTATGGCTCCAGTGTCATGGAGGAGAACCATATTAAATATGTGTATAAATTTTCTATGTGTTTGAAAAAAGCAAGGATTCAATATAAATTAATATCTGACGGAAATTTTGTTAAAAAATATTATATTTTATAAATAAATGTTTCATAAATCAGTATTGTACAAAGAATTCCGTTAAAATCGGTTGAAAAGACTATTTTATATTCATTTAAAAGTTCCCGCTCACGAAAGCAATTTCACAGAAAAAGTGAAAACGAGGCCGTACGCTAATTTTGGCGATCCCTACAAACAAAAAATAAAAGTAAATCACATTCTTCAGGTAAAAAGAAATATTTTTTAATTTTTCGACGCAATAGATTCAGACTATCAACTGTCACTTTGGTTTTTTACCTATATTTATCGTGTCCAGAGTAAGGTAGCGGGCCGGACAAGATCCACTCGTGGGCCGGATGTGGCCCGCGGGCCGAGTGTTACCGATCGCTGTTCTATAGTATCACTTCCTTTTCTACATGGGTCTTTATATAGTATCACTGAATGATTTTGAAAAAGAAAACTCGAATATGTCTTTTTAAATATCTGTTTATAAATGTTTTCTTAATCAAATATAAACATAATTAAGTAAACAGCATAGACATTCTCCTTCTTCTATTGGTGATAATGGCTCTCCACTATTTCTTATCTTTTGTAATTTTCAGTAAGTTTTGTCCTTTCGCGATCTCTTCTAATTCCTGTTCACTCATCCATTTACACGAGATTATTAAGTGTGTTACTCGCTGCTCTCCTTAATCATTTCTACCTTCACTATGCCTTGTGGGTATCGGATTCTCTAAACTCTCTTTCTTTATGTGTCTTAGAAAGTTCAACTCTCTCTTTCTGATTCTAAGCGTAAACGTTCTTTTTGTATTCATTTTTCCGTAAACTTAATCGTTGCGAACATGTTCAGTTAACGATATTCGCAGCATCCTTATGTAGAATCACATTTCTGTTGTCTCTTCTCCGTGAGAGATTGTCGAGCATTCACTGCCATAGAAAAGGAATGATATTACATAACAGTTTAATACTCCATTCATGCATGCTCTAACACACACACACACACACACACACACACACACACACACACACACACACACACACACACACACTATAATTAACGACAGCAGTAGCAGCGAAGTATGACCATTCGTTGAAAGGCACGGTTCACAGAGGAACTCGAAAACAAGCTCTCCTACCATTTCATCTCGAAATATTAATTTATAATAAATAGGTAATACCCTACACCTTTGATTTTACTAAACGCATTGTGAAAGCCTTCAAGACCTAACCATGCACCAAATATACACAATACTTCAAGCGAATTACAAAACTTTCCTACTCCATTCTTTGTTCCTAACAAAATTTTCCTGTTTCTTAATACTTTCCCTAACTTTTTGAAATTTAGAAAAAATAAATGAATGTGGGGGTGAGATTAAAAAGTATATTTTTTTTATAAAAAAAAAGAAAGATCTGACTTTTGAAAGAATTAACAAATCTGTATTATAACCAAAATTTCCTGAGAATAAAAATAAATTTACATACAAAATCCTTTGTTCTTTCTTCTTCATAATAAAAGAATAATTGTGATGATAAAATCTTATTTTGGGCTTTTTGTTATCCTTTTATTTTCGTAAATTTATAGATGTACTTAATTCTGACTCCCAATAAATTGTAGCAGGGTTCATAAACTAACTGCTGAACACTGATCCTTTAAGAGGGCCACTGACGCTGTTTAAATGTTTAATTGCATGAAATTACAGGATGATAATTTGTAGTGATTATTCGTTAGACAATAATTATAAAAATTCTCATGAAAGTAGTTTGAATGATTAAGAATAATGAAAATAGGTACAGGTTAAAAATTATATTTTAAAATAATAAAATGAATTTAAGAACAGTTCCAGGGAGAAACAAATCCAGAATGAAGTAAACAAGATTTAGTAAAATTGAATAAAGCCAAGGTTCTCCACTATATTTACTTCCTGACGATAAGAAGATATGATTAGTGTGTTGTCTGAATTTATTTAGTTTTTGAGAAATTAAATTTTGGTGTTTATTTTTATTATACTATTTGTAAAAAAAACTTATTTTTATTCTTGACAAAAAAGAATTTTGAATTTTGTTTACTTTCCAAGATTCAGATTTGTTTATATTGATACTGACCGCCCGTGAACTTCATTATCTTTACAGAAAAATATACAAGAAATTCTAAAAACTAAAGCAAATGCTATGTTTTTATTAACAAGATCTTCTTAGAGTTTAGATAGGGCACGCACGTGGAGAACGAAGGAGTCAGAATAAAACATTCTCTTTCAATTACATGTCCAAATTCTTTTAATTCGAAATTACATTAGTAGCAAAGCACAACGATCAACACAATGGATTCCAAATTTATCCCACCATCTATTTTAAACACGGATAAGTACAGCATTTTGATAAAAGAAATGCAAGTTTGGGAAACTGCCAGCTGCTACAACAAACTTTGCTGAGCACACATAGTATTTTTATCCCTGGAAGGAAAAGCCAGAAAGGCCATATTGAAACTGGATATTTTACATTACATGCCGATGATGGAATAGAAAAATTATATGGAAAATTGTATACGCTTTTTTAATGGATGCTAACCAATCAGCTTTTATGACATACGAGTTGTCTCGACAACAGAAGGACATGTCAATAGATGACTACCTTATTAAGTTCGACCATCATTAACGCAAAATTAAAAGGCTATAAAATGCAATTACCAGACCATTACTTGCTTACAGAGCATTAAAAAGTGTAAAATATGACGCCTAAGAATAAACAATTAGTAAAAGCAACTATCGGTGAATTAGTCCATAATGTCCAAACAACTAGTTTTCCGATGCTTTGTCAACAAATACCCAACCAATTGTGCTAAAAGGAGATACGGGTTGTTTTCATATGGATTGTGCTTCCAATGAAAACAGCCAGTAATGAAGTATATTATGATCGATTGTCAAACCGGCGTGCTTCTCGGTTATCCAGTTGGTAAGGTAACAGAGGCAGAAGAGGACAAAAAAAAAAAAAAAAATTCCGATATCTTTCGACAAAAGTTTAGAATCGTTTGAACCTGAAGGCAATACCACCAGACCAGATGCTTCACATGCAGCTGCAAATTCCATTACAGTTACAATTCTTCATATGCTGATAGCACCAGTAATAAGCAAGGTAGGAGCCAAAAGGACGACTACATAGCCAATATCGTGCTGATGAGTTGTGCTGATATCGACCGAGCAAAAACGAGGGACCGGATGTTTTCACTTTAACGACCAGAAAGCAAATGATCAAAACTCGTCGGTGCGCATCCGTGTCCGCACAGATGTTCCGGTTGAAAAATAAAAATTAATCAAATATCAAGTTTCCATTTCGCGAGCCTATGCAAATTTTATTTACCAGCCAATGGGAAACCCCGAATCAAATTCAAGTGTGAAATCCCAAATGAGCTGCTTTTGTTCCAAAAAACAGATATAAAAAGCCGAGACAGAAAGCACCCAGCAGACAGACCGACAGAGACATAACTTAAGGAGAACAGTGTAATCAATATCCTCTGACTTAAGTCAAGCAGCTACTATGTTCGCCTCTCTTCACCTCTCCTTACTTTCTTCCCTGTTTCAAAGTACTTACTGACCTACATCAAAGACATTCTTTACTCACGATGCTCCCACATTCCTAAGCCTAAATCTCTTTCAGCTTATTATTTGTCATGAACATTTTAACCTACGTTGCACTTATATTCATGTTATTACTTTAATTGTAAAAACGTTAATTGATATGTGTATATATAAAAATGTTATTTTCAACTCAATTGGCCTTTATTGAATTATAATCGTTATAGTGGGCTATCTACAGCAAGGCCAAATTCCGTTAACCTGCAACAATATACAGCTACCCTTCTCTAGAACGGACTCCCACTACAACTAGAAAAAGATATATGGTCAGGCGCCCCTGCTGTTCATCTCACTGTTCTCGACAGGCTCCAAAGGAGAATCAGTAGTGTGATAGGTACCGACTTAGCGGCTCGACTACAGCCACTTCCTACCGACGAGATGTGGGCTCCCTTTGTCTGTTCTATAAATACTTTCATGGCTTCTGCTCCAACGAACTTAAGTCACTGGTGCCTCTGCAACAGGTGTTTACTCGTGCAACCAGATTGGCAACTGGGTCTCACCCATTCACAGTTAGATTAACCAAATGCAGATGACAATTCTACTCCTGCAGCTTCTTCTCTCGCACTTCCCGCCTGTGGAACTTGCTTCCATATTCTTGCTTTCCTGATGGCTACAACCTCTAGGAATTTAAATGCAATGTCAATACTCATCTATTAACCATTTGACCCTAGTTCTTTCACCACCCCGTATATCCTTTCCTTTCTCTCCACCTTTGCAACCATCATCACACCTGTATTCCCATCCTTCTCTTGCTCCTTTCTAATTGGTTCGTCTTCCTCTTCACTCTCTTCTACTTAATCTTTTTACTCTTATGTAGCCCCCTGCACATCAGTGGCATTACCGCCTTGCTCGGGGTAATACGATTAAAAAAAAAACACTATAGAGTCAATAAAAATGGGAAGACAACGGTCAAACATTTTTAGGTGAGACACTTTGTTCAACAGTCCTAGACAGTAATGCTTCTGAAACTGCTTGTGGGACTAAATGGCAGGGTTAGGGTGTTTTAGGAAACCATTCCTGTACAATAACAACAAACAACTACTCGAGATGAATTGACTGAGAACTTACAAGCTCGGCGACGGAAAGGATCTAAAATCTCTATTCACATCTACCTTGCCAACATTGACGTCAGTATTGTTACTGATTCCGTTTTTATTAAGCAAAAATGCTATGAAAAGAGCCAAGACATGTCTCAATTTTGAAAATGACAGTGTCACAATGATTGAAAAGAGTCCCTCTGTAGTGTACCTCGTCTGGTCACTATCACATCTCTTCCAGTTAAGCCGTTCCTTTTCCAATTAAAGATCAACTTGTAAAGATTAACATAGAGTATTTACCACTTTATGTAAATTTAAAATACTGATAATTAAAAATATTTCAAGATCAATCAAATACTGATGTATCTTGAAGAAATGGGGTGCGTCAGACATGCCTGGTACAAGGCCACTTCCAAACATAGACGACAATCCCCGCATTTTAAGATATCATTAGGTTGTTGAAAAGATAAGGGGAATTTTGTTAATAGAACTGGATAATATAACATATTTGTGAGAAGAAAAATGTTCATTTTTCAATTTAAAATAGAAATTTATTAAAAGGAAAGAATAACGAGAATTGGTAAAAATTAATGTTCAATTAGAAAGTTTAGGGTATCAAGGGTTGTTCGTAGTAGTAATTTGTTGGAAATAGTTTATGCGTACGTATGTAAGTATGTATTAGCGTTTCTTTGGTAGGAATGTCTTTGAATGGAGAAGAAGAAGTAAAAGGAATCAGTACACGAGAAAGAAGGAGAAAGAGAACCTTTTCTGTAAGAACGAGGTCAATCATTTTTCTACTTTGCAAAACCAGGATTTCAAACGTCATTGTGAAATTTTGTAAAAGTGAAGAAGAAAAGTTGATTTTAAATCTTAATTTCCTGTCCACCACAGTCTGTTAATATTTATTCGAAAACTTACCCGTTTTTTTACATCCATGTTGTAATTTTCAAAGTTAATTTGCTTTATGTCGTGTTACTTGTCCAAGAAATATAACAAATTAACTTTCTTATTGTGCATTCACGCAATCATTCTTTCCTTATTTCATTTTTATTGCCCTAACATTTCATATTTTTGGCACACAGTGCACTAACATTGTGTATGGCTAAGATAATTGGTATCAGTTCTTTTATGGACACTTTTTAGATTTTTTTTCACACGGTGTGTCTTGATTGTCACGTGTGCCACCAGTGTTTTTACTTACCCCCATAGAGTGTGAGAAAATACATTAGGAACTTGCCAAGCTCACATAAAACTATAATCTATTTTTGACCCATTTGATATGTGTGAGATGAGAACTGCTATTTTTCTTCCATGGATAATAAAATGAAAATGTTATAAATAGAACACACCTACCCTTTTTCCAGAAGGCTATATTCTATTGATCCACTAGGATGATTATCCTTATCAAAAGCCTGAAAGGAAACAAATACACGTGACTCAACATGTTGGAAAAATTTAGAATACATGAGAAAATTATAGACAATTTTATTTAGAATCTCAAAATGTTATTCTTACTCAGAATCTTATTCTTATTCAGAATCTTATTCTTACTCAAAATGTTATTCTTATTCAGAATCTTATTCTTATTCAGAATCTTATTCTTACTCAAAATGTTATTCTTATTCAGAATCTTATTCTTATTCAGAAACTTATTCTTACTCAAAATGTTATTCTTATTCAGAATCTTATTCTTATTCAGAATCTTATTCTTACTCAAAATGTTATTCTTATTCAGAATCTTATTCTCACTCAAAATGTTATTCTTATTCAGAATATTATTCTTATTCAGAATCTTATTCTTACTCAAAATGTTATTCTTATTCAGAATCTTATTCTTACTCCAAATTTTATTCTTATTCAGAATCTTATTCTTACTCAAAATGTTATTCTTATTCAGAATCTTATTCTTATTCGGAATCTTATTCTTACTCAAAATGTTATTCTTATTCAGAATCTTATTCTTACTCAAAATGTTATTCTTATTCAGAATCTTATTCTTATTCGGAATCTTATTCTTACTCAAAATGTTATTCTTATTCAGAATCTTATTCTTACTCAAAATGTTATTCTTACTCAGAATCTTATTCTTACTCAAAATGTTATTCTTATTCAGAATCTTATTCTTATTCAGAATCTTATTCTTACTCAAAATGTTATTCTTATTCAGAATCTTATTCTTACTCAAAATGTTATTCTTATTCAGAATCTTATTCTTATTCGGAATCTTATTCTTACTCAAAATGTTATTCTTACTCAGAATCTTATTCTTATTCAGAATCTTATTCTTACTCAAAATGTTATTCTTATTCAGAATCTTATTCTTATTCAGAATCTTATTCTTATTCAGAATCTTATTCTTACTCCAAATGTTATTCTTATTCAGAATCTTATTCTTATTTAGAATCTTATTCTTACTCAAAATGTTATTCTTATTCAGAATCTTATTCTTATTTAGAATCTTATTCTTACTCAAAATGTTATTCTTACTCAGAATCTTATTCTTATTCAGAATCTTATTCTTACTCAAAATGTTATTCTTATTCAGAATCTTATTCTTACTCCAAATTTTATTCTTATTCGGAATCTTATTCTTACTCAAAATGTTATTCTTATTCAGAATCTTATTCTTACTCAAAATGTTATTCTTATTCAGAATCTTATTCTTATTCAGAATCTTATTCTTACTCCAAATGTTATTCTTATTCAGAATCTTATTCTTACTCAAAATATTATTCTTACTCAGAATATTATTCTTATTCAGAATCTTATTCTTACTCAAAATGTTATTCTTATTCAGAATATTATTCTTATTCAGAATCTTATTCTTACTCAAAATGTTATTCTTATTCAGAATCTTATTCTTATTCAGAATCTTATTCTTACTCAAAATGTTATTCTTATTCAGAATCTTATTCTTACTCAGAATCTTATTCTTATTCAGAATCTTATTCTTACTCAAAATGTTATTCTTACTCAGAATCTCATTCTTATTCAAGATCTTATTCTTATTCAGAACTTTATTTTTAATTCGAAACTTATTCTTACTTATAATTTATTCTTACTCTATATTTTATTCTTATTCGGAATCTTGCATTTTATTTAGTATATCATTTACCAATTTCCTTTCTTCCGTGGCCATAATTGTTGTATTGGAAAACAGCAATCGTCTTGATAACGAGGAACGAGAACATGTATATATAGAAATACAAATTTATATTTTTATTCTTCGTCGGAGTGAGAGGGTGTGACCAGAGAGCATAACACACATGCAGGAGCTGTCGGGGAGTCGTTAGCCAGGCGAAAGTTCAGCTTTCTCTCTTCTTCTGTTCACTTTTCGGCCAGAAACCCCAGACATATAACCTCTACATTTTTGCTTTTTGAGTTGTTGCTTAATTAACGTCAATCATATCTTTGTCGGCTATTACCTTTCAAACCTTTGTTGTCACCTGTGTCTTCTGCTTTTGATGTCAATCATATCTTTGTTGGTTATTGTCTTTCAAGCATTTGTTGTTGCCTGTGCTTTCTGCCCTTGATGCCAATCATATCTTTGTCGGCTACTGTTTTTCAAGCATTTGTTGTCGCCTGTGTTTTCTACCTTTGTTGTCAATCATATCTATTGCCTGTGTTTCTGTCTTTGATATTGCACCCCATCGCCAACATTCAAGGTCGGAATATATTTTTGTCAATCATGTTTTTCCGGTGAAGGTAATATATTACATAATGATTTAACTGTCTTAACTTTTTGGTAATCTGATTGATCAGTGGATGTGACTTCTCATAGGTTGGCATTTTTCTGGTTGCTGCGTCCGATTGGTACTCAGGATCCTGAAATCTTTGGTAGCACTTGGAGAGGGCGGCTCTGGTCAACAGTTACATTGAAATATTTACACCGCAATGGATTCATGTACTTCCAGTGGGCAACTCTGGGGCCACATTATGATTTATTCTTATTTACTGTCTGGTTAGTTTGTATTGCAATAGATGATGGACAGTGATAATTATTTTGGGTATTTTCTACCTCAAATATATTTTAATGACTGTTATAAATAAAAGAAATACAAGTAAAACAGTGAAACTCAATGACCCCACTTGAATCTTTCTTTCTCCAATATTCGTTTTGTCCATGCCAGTTTATGTGTTATAGAAGCTTTTCTCTTGAAAGGTTCTCCAGATATCTTTGCACTTTTAATTTATATTCTTCTGTTGCTATAAATGAATTCTCCATATCGCCCCCCTTCTTCTCAGGACTGTATTAGACAAACTATTTGACAGTGTAGAAATGACTCTCTGTTTTGCCTGTAAATTTTCTTCCAATTCTACTCTTAAATAATTTGCCTGACTTTCCACTTAGAACTGAGTATCTCTTGTGTGATATGCATATCTGTCCATGATTTTCTGCTCGGTGGATTTCCTCTTCTGTAGTACTCTCTCTCCATTTATTTGTGAACATTTTTTGTTAGGTGTTTTTAATTCTCATCATGTCCAGTAGCTTAATCATTCTAATGTTCCTGATATTGCTGTTATTCAAACTTTCAATTATTCTGTCTCTCAGTCAAATAGTCGATTCTTTACTCATTTCCTTAATAATCCTGACCAACAAGCTTCTTTAATTGATTTGTTTCTTACCTCTTCTTCTAGCACTTGTCGAGCATTACAACATTTTTTCTTGGTAATTCAAATACTCCAAACCCCCTTTTACCAGAGTTCATATTGCAATTTTTTGATGTTAATGGTTTTCTCTAGTATTTCTGATGCTAATGGTTTTCTCTAGTATTTTTTACCAGAGCTCATATTGCAATTTTTGATCCTAATGACTTTCTCTGGTACTCTCTGTTACTGGTTCCCATATTGTATTCATCTCTATGCTTGGTCAACTTGGGAGATTTTTGAGGCCTAGTCTTTGTACTGATTCCTTAAGTTTATGTGGCGTTCTCTACTATTATTTCAGCTTCATTTCATGGGGGGGGGGGCGGTGATCCCCTTTCTCGCTCCAAATGTGGTCAGCTATGCCTGATTTTTCTATCTCCCCTCGTGTTACGGCCTTGCAATGTTCTTGTAGCCCTACTTTAAGGGGGCGGCCTGTCTCGTCTTTATATTTCTTTCCACGACTACATGGAATGGCGTGCACACAGTCTTTAGTCGTGTCCTCCTCTATTGGGGTTTTACTCGAGAGAGGTACCTGTGACGTGTAGAACTACTTCTGAAGATCATCTTGATGTTGTATGGACCACAGATTCTTTGTATCTTCTCCGATGAACCCCTTCACGTAGGTTAGACTGACCGAGGCTGTTTTCTGAGAGTTGTTATCCTCATGCACCCTCCCTTCCGTGTATGTTGGAGTTGTTGTCATGTACCCTTGAATAATTGTTTAGTTGTAGGGTACTGCTTATACTGACCATCTCCTGTTCGTATGACATATGGCCCAGTGGATATAGATGGTTACTTCCTGATTTGACTCTTAGAGTTGTGAGTTCAATACCAAACTACAGCAGTGGTGAACAAGTAACTTGCAGGGTTAGAGAGAGATAACTCATGACTTCGAATAGAGGTTTTATGCAAGAAATGGAGTATATACCCCAGTGATTGTAATAAAGTGATCGATTCGAAATGCCTAGCACCTGAAGAAGGCCGGAGCGTACAACGGCCGAAACGTCGTATAAATAGCAACAAAGATGAGGACAATAGTCCGAATAATGTAAATACTCTATCATGGTAATTGTTCTGACGGGTTTTCCTATATGGTACCTAAATTTTGCAATTTTAAATGTACTACTAGATTAGTAATAAAGTTATCTTTAGATGTAACCGTATGTTTTATGCCAACAGTTTCTTCATCCATACTTCTTGTTTGTTCAACTCTCTTCCGGCCTCTTGCTTTCCAGTTAACTTTAGTCATCAAAAATTGAAATGCAATGTCAGTTGCTATCTTCTGCAGTCTTAAGTTCTTTCCCTTTTCAAAAAATATCCCACATTCACTGCCGTACTGGATAACAGATATTACATAGCAGCTCGACACTTAAACACTCTCACACAACCAGCTGTGAAAAAATTTCTCAAGGAAAGAGTTTGGTATGTTATGCTAGCTTTCAAGTAATACCAAATTTACTTTTTAGGAATTAATTCCTGCTAGCCCCAGAACTTTGGTTAATTTCTCAAGACTAAATTTTTATTCAAGTAAACAATGTAGATCCAAATGTAAACAGTCTCTTCTCATTTTAATATTGATCGTTTTATTATAACTAATGATAAAAAAATGAAAAGAACTGTTAACTAAAAATGGTTAGCGAAAGGAAAAATAAAAAGTCACAAAAACGTAAAAAAGTCAAAAGTGAAAATGATTATGGCACAAAATTATAAAAAAAAGGTGAAACTCACCTTAACTTGTCCCACATATATTCCAGAAGGTGTGTTTTCGTCAACATGAAATTGGTACATAGATTTATTAAAGGTTGGGAACATGTCATTTACTCCAAGAACAGTTACATTCAGAATATGTGTAGCAACCTGTAAACAGATAGATAGATAGATAGATAGATAGATAGATAGATAGATAGATAGATTTGAACAGACACAGATAGATAGATAGATAGATAGATAGATAGATAGATAGATATGAACAGACTGAGATAGATAGATAGATAGATAGATAGATATGAACAGACTGAGATAGATAGATAGATAGATAGATAGATAGATAGATAGATAGATATGAACAGACTGAGATAGATAGATAGATAGATAGATAGATAGATAGATAGATAGATTTGGAACAGACATAGATAGATAGATAGATAGATAGATTTGAACAGACACGGATAGATAGATAGATAGATAGATAGATAGATAGATAGATAGATAGAAATAATACTTCATCATCGAGATAATTTTAGATGACTGTAAAATCCCACTTTCCTTTTGTTTTACGTGCTGTGTCCCTCCAAGATCATAGCACTCCACAACTTCCTATTCCTTCAGCAACGTTTGACTCTTTACTATCCCTATTTTTCCATTGCTCTGCCATTCATTCACGCAGATTCACTGGGTAAGTTACTTGCTGTTTCCTTCTGTCTCTCAGCCCTCTAATATGTCTTGTGAGTATTTTTTTTTTAATCACCCCAAGCAAGGCGGTAACGCCACCGATGCTCAGGGGGCTACTTAAGAGTAAAAAGATTGGAAAAGAGAAAGCCGGAAACCATATCCTAAACAGGGAACATGGGATGAGCCTCTTCACCTGTTCAATAGACGTGGGTGGAGTGTGAACCGGGCGATAAATCTCCAAGCTCATTATGTATCTCAGAAATTTCAAGTGGCTTTTTTTCTGATTTTAATAATAAATGTTCTTTTAGTGTTTGTTTTGTTCAGTCCAAAAATCCACTATCGATAAAATTGATACTTGATTATCAAACACATGCGAGGGATGATTATGCTTACATTTAGACAATTTAACTTCATCCTCAGTGAATGATGGACTTCAAATTAATTATGACTTTGGTTGTCATTCTCAGGTTGACGTAGTTGACACCATATAAGGCACACTTTTTTTTTACTAAAAATATTCTTCAAAATTTCCCTGCATCTTATATGCCATATGTAGATTTATGTACATTTAAAATCTGCGATCGTCGGCTAAAATTATCTACCTGGCAATTTCTATTATTAGCTTAGACTTTAGGGTATCTTTCAGGTATCAATTGTAATTATTTAAAAGTCTATTGTGTAGGTTAAAAGTGTTATGATTGATAATATTCATTATATTAATTTCATCACTTACAATATTAGTACTTTGTTTCACTACAATTATATGCAATAAATGCATTAGCAATGCTTTTAATGGAACGGAAGATGATGCATTATGTAACGACAATGATTGTAGTATTGAAAATGAGTATCAGAGTTTTAATACCGAAGATGAATTTTATAAATTTGAAGATGAATAAAATTTTAATGGTAATCGTAGTTTTGCTCAATTGATTTTTATTTTATTTTCTTACCTTTGGATATAGTAAAGTTTTTATAGGCTCATGTTCTTTTTTCTATTATTTTTTGTTTAATTGTAATTGTTGGTAAGTCACCCCTTTTCACACATTCTATGGACTCTTCCATGGTATACAAATAATCCTTCCTACACAGAACGGGTTGTTGTTAGAGTTGCTGAGTCTCTTCAACTATAACACTGTCAGCTCTCTGCCTTCGGGTAGAGGGCGCTCTCTGCTTCCAAGCAGAGAGCAATAACCCAGTCGTGGTTCCGCCGAAGGGTAGAAGCACGACTGGGCAAAAATAGACAGACATTTTTTGGCCGGGCCATATAGCCCGGAAATCCTAGATATAAACTGACCATGTGTCATATGTTGCCCTTACTGGGAGGGACGACTAAATAATGAATCACGGCTGGGCAAAAATAGACAGCCATTTTTTGGCTGGGCCATATAGCCCGGAAATTCCCAGTCATAACTGACCATGTGTCATATGTTGACCTTACTGGGAGGGACAGCTAAATATAGTTGTTAGAGTTGGTGTTTGTCAGAGCAGTTGAACCTCCGCTCGTTGGTCAGCAAGAATACAGACTATTACCCGGATTTACTTCTTGTATATATTTGACTCCTACTAACAAGTATTCCTGAATCTACTAACCGTGTACAGGTTGTGTATCTTTTATTCAATATACTTACATTTTTCCTCTCATATCTGTTTTTGTTATTTTGTGTGGTTTTCTAAACAACAATCCACAACAGTTGAACCAAAATTATACCTCATAAATATAGCCTTGGCTATACCATATACAAATAATTATACTAATTTAATTAATTACTATTTTTTTCTTGATTTGTGCTGCAGAAATAAGATTGTGTTTTATACACCTGTGTGTCTTATATGTTGTCAAATACAGCAATCAGTTTCATTTTTATTCCCTTACCAAAAAAACAAAAAAACCTAAAAAAACTAGCATCTTTTTTTTCTTTTTTTTATAATCATATCACCCCAAGCAAGGCATTTCACTGCCACTGTTTTGCAGGGGGTTACATAGGAGGAAAGTTATGAGAAAGAGTTACTGGTTATAGGGGATGTCGGGAAGTGGGTATGAGAAAAATGAATGTGGCCATAAATTGAGGGTTCAATTTATATATTGATTGTAATATAAAATTGATCCCCCGCTTTATATTTACATTTCTTGTCTGTTGATAAACCGTAGAAAATGAATCAATCAGTCAATGAAATACTGATTAGCTACACATGCATGTCTTTTAGATTTATTTACATTCTCTGGAATATAAATGTATAGGATTTTTTTTATATAATCATATCACCCCAAGCAAGGCATTTTACTGCCACTGTTTTGCAGGGGGTTACATAGGAGCAAAGTTATGAGAAAGAGTGACAGGTTATAGGGAGTGTCAGGAAGGACGAGAATACTGATGAGAGGGGGAGTGGACGGAGGAACAATAACTAAAGTACTATCAAATAATATAAGCATTTCGAACCTCATCAGGAGCATAGCATTGAGGAAATGTAAGCCTCAATCTATTTAATATTTTCTTAGATTAATCTCTGTGTACATACAAGCACATATGTTAAGAGATGGGCACTGATCACTTAAACATTCCATGCCACATGCCAAATGAATCTACTAAAAGAAAACAGTCTTCTTACTTTCTCTCCTGAAGACAATGTACTGTTGAAGAAGAAGCTAGATTCACATAGGTATTCATAGTTAGGATTAGAATGATCTAGAAAAGTGATAAACACCCTCTACTAAGAGTTTCAAGAAATAAGACCCCAAGATAAATCTTTCTAAATCATAAACTATTATCTGTAACTAGAAAAAAAAACAGTGAGTGCATATACCCTGAATCTATCATATAAATTCAGAATACCGAATCAATAAATATTCAGTCAGTTAAATGCCATACATGATACACACTTGGGTGATCATGTCTCAAAAGAGACATATCTGACTGGGCAGAAGATTATTCTGCAGTGGGTTGCCATTGCTTTCTGCGGTAGACTGGTTGCCAGCCAGGGCTACAGAACCCAGTCTGTCCTGTTATTTAACCCATAACTGGAGGGAAGAGATGGATTAATATCTTTCCCAAGGGACTTTGTGCGTAAGTGAATGCAAGGAATTCAACTAGAATTCGTACTTGTCTCCCCAATTTGCCATTTTGAGTTGAGTTGTTCACCTCTGCTGTGGCCAGGAATTGAACTCACAACTCTTTGAGTTAAGTCACTGTTGGATTAATTTAACTAATACTTTTATCCACTGGGCTGTTTCTTTTGAGAAAAAGGCATGTCAAGTGAAACTAGAACAATATACTCTTGTCGGTTGGTTTGAAATTCCAATACACATCACCTGAAAAAGGCCAGAGTGTACAACCGCCGAAACGTTGTGAATACGTCAATAAAGATGAGAACAACAGTTTGAACAACATAAATAGTGTAAATATTTACCCTTGTATGCAACAGTGAACATTTTGGTTAAAAAAAAAAAAAAAAGGAATGACTTACATGTAGACTGTCTGTTACAGTTATTTGTAAACTGTAGAAAATTTTTTGTTCTGCATCAAGTTCTTTCTTTAGGTATAAGAAGCTGCAGACACTGTAAGAAAAAGAAAATTAAGACTTAAGGAAAATTGCTTATAAAGTTTTTGAACATTAGATTTAAGCAATTTTAAGTTGCGTCATAAAGGTCATATTTATGTCAGTTATAACACGTGTGATGATACCTATAATTGGGCCTCACCATGAAATGCAATTCAAAAGGTAGGAATTAAAAAACAAAAAAAAACTAGTGGCATGTATTTGTCTCCCAAATTTTTCAGAATGTAGCACATGGATTTTTAATGGACTTTTTTTATAAAATTATTTGCTTTTTATGTCAGCCTTGTGCAGGGGGAGGGGAGGGGGAGGAGGGGATGAAAATGACCAAAGAAAAACTTGTCTTACTTCATCAGTTAACAGTAAAATGCTGCCATGGTTATTCTCGTCGAGCTCAAGTCACTGTGCTGAGTTGGAATAACCAAAAGGTTGATTTACTTCATAGGCGGAGGCTTGGGAAGGTAGTTGCAAATACCATGCATTGGAAAGTGAAAAGGGAGTTCAGTTGTCAGTGGATCTGGGACATTAACATTCTCTAGTGAGAATGTAATTACCACATGGAAGGAAGGTGGAAAATTATCACATGGGAGGAAGGTAGGGAAATTACCACATGGGAGGAAGGTAGAAAATTACCACATGAGAGGAAGGTGGAAAAAGAGAGTGAGAAAGAAAAATGTTAGTTTTTTGGAAAAGTAAAACAGTGCCCCCTAACCGATATTAAAACGTATTTCTATCATTATTATTATTATTATTATTATTATTATTATTATCATTATTATTATTATTTAATTTATAGATTTTATTACATTTTTCAAAATTATTATTATTATTTAATTTATATATTTTATTACATTTTTCAAAATTATTATTATTATTTAATTTTTAGATTTTATTACATTTTTCAAAATTATTATTATTATTTAATTTATAGATTTTATTACATTTTTCAAAATTATTATTATTATATAATTTATAGATTTTATTACATTTTTCAAAATTATTATTATTATTTAATTTATAGATTTTATTACATTTTTCAAAATTATTATTATTATTTAATTTATAGATTTTATTACATTTTTCAAAATTATTATTATTATTTAATTTATAGATTTTATTACATTTTCAAAATTATTATTATTATTTAATTTATAGATTTTATTACATTTTCAAAATTATTATTATTATTTAATTTATAGATTTTATTACATTTTTCAAAATTATTATTATTATTTAATTTATAGATTTTATTACATTTTTCAAAATTAGTATTATTATTATTTAATTTATAGATTTTATTACATTTTCAAAATTATTATTATTATTATTTAATTTATAGATTTTATTACATTTTTCAAAATTATTATTATTACTTAATTTATAGATTTTATTACATTTCAAAATTATTATTATTATTATTTAATTTATAGATTTTATTACATTTTCAAAATTATTATTATTATTATTTAATTTATAGATTTTATTACATTTTGCAAAATTATTATTATTACTTAATTTATAGATTTTATTACATTTCAAAATTATTATTATTATTATTTAATTTATAGATTTTATTACATTTTCAAAATTATTATTATTATTATTTAATTTATAGATTTTATTACATTTTTCAAAATTATTATTATTATTTAATTTATAGATTTTATTACATTTCAAAATTATTATTATTATTATTTAATTTATAGATTTTATTACATTTTCAAAATTATTATTATTATTATTTAATTTATAGATTTTATTACATTTTTCAAAATTATTATTATTACTTAATTTATAGATTTTATTACATTTTCAAAATTATTATTATTTAATTTAAAATTATTATTATTAGTTAATTTTATAGATTATTATTATTATTAGTTAATTTATAGATTTTATTACATTTTTCAAAATTATTATTATTATTTAATTTATAGATTTTATTACATTTTCAAAATTATTATTATTATTATTTAATTTATAGATTTTATTACATTTTTCAAAATTATTATTATTATTTAATTTATAGATTTTATTACATTTCAAAATTATTATTATTATTTAATTTATAGATTTTATTACATTTTTCAAAATTATTATTATTATTTAAT
Source organism: Ascarosepion bandense (assembly GCA_037127315.1). NCBI lineage: Eukaryota > Metazoa > Mollusca > Cephalopoda > Sepiida > Sepiidae > Ascarosepion > Ascarosepion bandense. Next base: position 1,347,719 of record JBBBDQ010000379.1, on the reverse strand, counting down.
TTATAGATTTTATTACATTTTTCAAAATTATTATTATTATTTAATTTATAGATTTTATTACATTTTTCAAAATTATTATTATTATTTAATTTATAGATTTTATTACATTTTTCAAAATTATTATTATTATTTAATTTATAGATTTTATTACATTTTTCAGAATTATTATTATTATTTAATTTATAGATTTTATTACATTTTTCAATATTATTATTATTATTATTTAATTTATATATTTTATTACATTTTTCAAAATTATTATTATTATTTAATTTATAGATTTTATTACATTTTCAAAATTATTATTATTATATAATTTATAGATTTTATTACATTTTTCAAAATTATTATTATTATTTAATCAGGAGGTTATTTCCCTCTAACTGGAATCTCTAAGTTACTTGTTCACTACTGCTGTAGCCTGTAGTTGTTTTGTCCTTAAGGACACATGGTCCAGTGGATATAGACATTGGTTAGTTCCAGTGACTTGACCAAAGAGTTGTGATTTCAATACCAGGCTACAGCAGAGGTGAACAATTAACTTAGAGAGTCCAGTTAGAGGGATATAACTCATGACTACCAAAAGAAGCTTCACGCAAGGAATGAGAATGATATATCCCAATCATTGTAATAAAAGGCTTGCTTCGAAATTCCTAGCGCCTGAAGAAGACTGGAGTGTACAACAGCTGAAACATCATGCAAAAAGCAACAAAGATGAGTCTGAATAATGTAAATAGTGTAAATAGATTTTTTTTTACTACATTCTATATTCATTTTTTTTATTTATGTTAAGTTATAAATGAAACATAGTAATTAATTAAATTTTAAAGAAAATTATCTTGTCTGAGTAAGGCACCTAGGTAGCACTTACATAATACTTAAATAGGTACATAATTTTTAACAGCAAGTTGTTTTTTTAAAACATAAATAGAAAAAAACCAATATTAATTTAATAAAATAAAATGACCCACACAATACTAAATTGTTGTTCTTAATACAATATAACTAAGTATACAGCAATTATTTAATCCAAATTTTGACTTATACTCATAGATAGTAGTAAAAAAAATCTATTGTCAATAAAAAAAACAAAAAAAAACTAAAATACAACCTCCTGATTAAAATTACTGTCTACCCTTTAAAAAATCTAAGGTCCCACTATGTATCTTACTCAGACAAAATTAAAAAATGACATGTCTAGATCTAAGCTATCCTGACCCCTTCCATAACCCAAATTTTAAAAATCTTCATGGTTATATAATTCTAAATGCTGATTGACACACCTAAATGCATTTACTCCAACTACCACTCCCTAATTTTCTAAATAACCAGAAATTCATTTTATATTTTCAAAAATAAATTGTTTTCACCATCTATTTTAACATCTCACCTGAAGAGGAACAGTTTTCTTCTGAAATATGTAAATTTTTGTGTAGTGATATTATGCTTTTATGAACCATTGTAATAACAAAATTACAATATATATATATATATATTTATTCATAAGCTAAAAGTGTATGATACATCATAAGCTAAAAGTCTGCCTCCTTCTACTGAGTCCCCATAGCTCAGAAGTAGAATTACTGACTGACGACAATTTGGTTGGGTTTCAATCCTGGGTAAAAGCAATCAAATGTCTAACTGTACTGATGAGCTGTGATACAGCAAAACAGATCTATGTGCGAATATATATATATATACCTTTAATGATTCACTAAAAAAGTGAGCGTACTTTGTGATAGAATGCACAAAACTTAATAAAAATTATGTTTTATCATCAAAATCTTTACATTATTATTAAGAGGAAAGACCAAAGGATTTTTTAATGTATTTTTTAAAATTCTTTCTAGAAACTTCCAACATATTTGTTAAAATTATTTTTTCTTTGTCATCAACTTGAGACCATAAATTAATAATGTGAATTTGTGTATTTTTTCTTTTAAAAAATGCATTAATTTGGAAATTCTTGAAAAAATCAGATAATTGAGAAATTTTAATGAAACTTTCATGACTTATTCACAAATGAATAAAATTGTTTTAGAAATGTTTCCTTCTTTTTTAAAAAATTACTTAAAAGAATGTTTTGTATTTATTATCCCATAGTTATTTTAGAAAATTTCATGAAATTCTTTTTTACAGCACTTAATTTTTTTTTTTGGTTAAATAGTAACCCCAGTATTCATTTTTTAAAACTTTTTTGTGAATAATGAATTTTTACAAGAATTATTTTTATTTTTTTAAAATTCAATTAAAATGATGTATAAATTTCAAAATCTTTCAAATTTCTGTATTAATTTGTAGTAGTGAATATTGTAATTAAATAAAAATTACATTTAGTCACAATAAATAGAAAAGCTTCACTATAATTTATCAACCCCCAGCATTTTAAATACACGAAATTCTCAGAAAGTAAGAATGGTGACTGCAGTAAATCTACAATTTATTGGAAATTTTCTGACATTTCTTCAAAAGGATCTTAATAAACCAAACTACCTAAAATTCAATAAAATATTTAATTTTTTTAAGTTAGTTTAAAATACCTAAAAAGATGTTTATGTTGTATTTTTTTATGTGATTTTACGACAAGCATTTCCCATTTATATAAATTTCATAAATATCATGTTATTAATAAATGTCTCACCATTTCATAAAAACCCTCACCTCCATGTTAGAAAAATGCTTTTCTGCAATATTTTAAACTAAAAATTAGTAATATTTATTTGATTTCAGAGTGATTAAATTTTAAATCAATTAATCATTATTAAGTAAAGTAAAAAAAAAAATGAAATTCTAAATGCTTACTTTGAGAAACACGACACTGAATTCTTGCATGTAAACACTGGGTACTGGTAGCTTACAATGAAACACTGTACAAAGAATGCTTACATTGTGATACTGGAAATTGGATGCTTACATTGAGACACTAGACACAGGGTCTTTACTTTGAGACACCGGATGCTTCAAGTGAGACACTGGACACTGAATTCTTACATTGAGATACTGGACACAGGGTATTTACATTGAGACACTTGACATGGAATGCTTACATTGTGACACTGGAAATTGGATGCTTACATTGAGACACTAGACACAGGGTCTTTACTTTGAGACACCGGATGCTTCAAGTGAGACACTGGACACTGAATTCTTACATTGAGATACTGGACACAGGGTATTTACATTGAGACACTTGACATGGAATGCTTACATTGTGATACTGGAAATTGGATGCTTACATTGAGACACTAGACACAGGGTCTTTACTTTGAGACACCGGATGCTTCAAGTGAGACACTGGACACTGAATTCTTACATTGAGATACTGGACACAGGGTATTTACATTGAGACACTTGACATGGAATGCTTACATTGTGATACTGGAAATTGGATGCTTACATTGAGACACTAGACACAGGGTCTTTACTTTGAGACACTGGATGCTTTGCCTGAAGATAGTCAATTTTAGACTCAAAACATGTGTAGTGTCACAAATACCATTATGGACACTTAATGTACCATAACATGTATATTAACAAAAACAATAAATATACACTTTAAAGAAAACATTCACAGCTTCTCACACGTTTTATTCTATACCAATTTCTCTCACTGAAACAACCCTATTTCTTTATCCTATATATATATATATATATATATATATATATATATATATATATATATTATAAATTATATTTTAGAACATGTACAATTTTTTTTATATATATCCACTACAAATTGCAGATTTTGTTTTAACATTGGACTTACAATGTTTCATCAGGTGGTGTGGAAAGGAATGGAAGGCCTCTTTTCTTATATTTGGTGAGTTGTGTGTGGGATGTTGGTGGGGTTTAGCGATAAGGGAATAAGTCTTGTAAATTGTCCATTAGAATTTTGAAGAAAGTGGAGTGGGTAGAGGATATAGTTGATTAATGAAAGTGTCTAGAATTTTGTAGACAGATTTAACATTAGAAAATGGTGTATAGGTTTTTAGGTTTTATGGCCGCCTGGCTAGCCTTTATTCTTTGGGTTTATTAGAGGGGGAGAGTAAGGGGGTGTAAAGGGTGGAAAGGGATAGGATTGAACTGATCCTTAATGTTTATTTGTACAACTATAGAATATTTTTGTATTTAAGCAGTTTTATAATTAATCTAATTTTGTATATTTAACCTTAATTTTGAATTTAGGAAATCACTTTTTCTACAAAACTTTAAATTAGTTTGTGGTGTGTAATTGGTAAAATTTGATGTAAGAGTGTTGTTAGTACTATAAAGATTTATCGTCTCTAGGGGTTCCTAGTTTGGGTATTTGCAGTATTTTTTAGCATGATTGTAAGGTTAGTTCTTTTATGTGTTTGCACTTTACTGTGGTTTCATGCCTCTGGTTTAAAATTTTGTCGCTATTAATGTATTTAATGATTTCATATATATATAGTTACAGGAATTAATAAATATACATATGAGGGTACACACATGTATAATATTATTATTATTCTGGTATATATTAATAAATATACATACTGTCCTACATGGCTCGTATGACACAGAGTTTCATGTGTTATGTAATCATCAGGTGCATATTTCAAACTGACAGTTTAATAGATTTGAATTTAAGTTCACTCGATGTTTATGGGAGTTAAATCTTATAAAGTTAGGTTACTGCTTTTTAATAACATCAGTAAAATTTAGATAGACAAGAAACTACCTGAAGATAAAAAATTAAAATTTTAAAAGTACAATTATAAGATTAAAATTTTAAAATGAAAAACCATGAAAATTGAAGTAGATGAAATCAAAGGGGTGAAATTCATAATTATTAATAGTAATATTTGCCGAAGAAAGAAAGAAAGAAAGAAAGAAAGAAAGAAAGAAAGAAAAAGAAAAGGGAAATAACTTCAAGCAATTAAGACAATGACCATGACTTAAATAAATTGTATAAAGCTTTTTTTTTTACCTGTTTGCAAAAGACTTTATTCCAAATGTGTCGTTGGGTTTTACTGCGTATGTAAGATTATCATGGTCTTCATCAAATGCCTATTTAAATAAAATTTAAAAATGGGAATAATTAATTATTACAACAAATTCTATAAAAATAAAATTATACGAATTTGAGTTTGGGATTAAATCTGAAAGAATAGTTAAATATGGAACAAAGTGAATATATATATATATATATATATATATACTACGGGCCATAATTATTAGGCCACCCCAGTTTTAAAAAAATGATGTATTTTATACTATTTTTAGTATTTATTGCTAAGTGGATAATTCTAAATGAATCCATTTCATTGCCTTAAAATTTAATTTTTAATGTTATTTTTTTAAAGTCATGTAAAACAATTACTTAATAATATTATATATTATTTCATTATTCATGTCAATTTTTGTTAAAGGACATTTTTTAAAAATTCTTGTAATACCTAATATCAAATTTGAATTTAATATATTTAAATTCAAACTTCATGCCTTAATGTTGGTGGTATTTTAATGAAGAAAAGTTGAACTTTATATTAAAAGTAATATTTGCGCAATTAAAACAATTTAAATTAAAACAATATTAATTTAGTTTACGTCAAAATTAAGAATTTTAACTTTTCTCGTCATTAAACAAAGTAATTTTCTGACACTTGTCGTCAAATGATAAAAAACTTATATAAGCATTTTATAAAAATTAAAATGTCCACGTCTTGTTAAAACAGAAACTGTTAATTTGATGAATTGTGAACAAGAATAAACCAATATTACTTAAAAGTGTATTTTCTCACATAAAAATTAGTTGACAGTACATTCACAGATATTTGGTGAGGGGACTAATTTTCCAGAGGAGCCGAGTGAGGTTCTCTTTTTCCTTCTCCACTTTGGCGATTAGCCTACATAATGGACTGGATGCATTGCCTGAACCCTAAGTCACCCTTTGTCACTGATATATATATATATATAGTGATGATCATCCACGTATACTGTCTTAATATGTATAGGAAAGAATATTAATAAAAAGTTTAGAATTTAAAAATGTACTTTTTTAAACAGTATTTGTTTATTTTTATTATATTTTATATTTCAGACCGTCCTCGGTCCTTCATCAGAAACAAGTGATTTTTAAATTTGAATTAGAAACGTATTTCAAATTTAAAAATCACTTGTTTCTGATGAAGGACCGAGGACGGTCTGAAATATAAAATATAATAAAAATAAACAAATACTGTTTAAAAAAGTACATTTTTAAATTCTAAACTTTTTATTAATATTCTTTCCTATATATATATATATATATATATATATATATATATATATATATATAAGGGACAAAAATACATTACTTAAATGGCCAAAATAAAATATATTTAGAATCAACCAAAGACACCTTTAAGACCAGGTGTTTCAATCACAAGTCTACATTTAAAATAGAAAACTTAAAAAAGTGTACAAAATTGGCTAGCCACATGTGGAAAATGAAATTAAAATATGGATAAAACCCAGACATAACATGGAGTATAGTGAAAACAGCCAAACCTTACAACGATGGCAAAATATGTAGACTGTACCAGGAAGAAAAGTTAGAGATTATGCTATTCCCAAACAAAAATGAACTATTGAATGAAAGAACGGAAATTATGACTAAGTGTAACCATACTAAAAAAAATACCTATTAGGTTCATACAACAATGGATAAAAACGTTATAATTTCTTGTAAATTAAAAAGTCGCGCATTCAAAAATTTCCTGCCACGTGAACGTTAAAAAAACACCGTTACGTGAGCGTTCTTAAAAAAAAAGTTAAACGGTAAAAATCAGTTATTGAAAATCAGCTGAAGACATGGTAGAAACCTGGGTAGCGTAATAAATCGTTTACAAATGGAAAATATTCAAAAGTTTGACAATATAATTGTATTGAACACTTTTTAATACAAATGTGCACTGGTCTAATTTTATAATGACCAAAAACTAAGTAATAAACAATATATATATATATATATATATATATATATATATATATATATACGGGAGTATGTATATATGTATGTATGTATTTATGGTCGTGTGCCTGAATGTTTAGAATGTTTGAATCTCACTATGATTTTCAAAGAGGTGATTTCCAGATAAGATTGGTCCTGGGAACGATGGCGCCATGTAGTACTATTGCGAAGTACCCGAAAGGCATGCTACGGCTTTACCAAAGATTTGTGGGTGAAATTAGATAAACAAAACTGTTTGGAAGCCATCAATGGATGTGTGCTTGCACAAAGTCACAAGTCATCGTGACTGAGGCTCTCAGTGTACATTCTTCAATTGATACCATTCCAAATTACGCGTTCTTTTACAAAAACTGTATCTAAGATCTGCTCAGTATAGTTACAGCATAAAACATAGATTAATTCTGTGGGTGTTGAAGAAACACAAATGTGTCTGAGCAGGCGTCTGCAACAAGGATTAGCTAGTCTATCAAGAAAATGAGTGTCCTCGGAAATGGGCAACTCCATCTATGCATACTCAAGAGTGTGTGTCTGGTTAAATGAAAGTGTGTCTGTCTTTGTGTAAGAGAGAGGGAGGGTATATGTATGCATGAGAGAGAGAGAGAGAGAGAAAGAAAAAAGTGAGAGAGAGAGAGAGAGAGAGGGGGTGTATGTTTATGAGAGATAGAGAAAGGAAAGAGACAAAGTTTTGGTGAGGGGATTTTAATAGAAAAGTCTTACTTACAGACACATACATGACGATTGTTTCTGGAGGTGTCGTTTCTGAAATATTTATCTGAGATTTCATACTTGTGGAAAACTTTGGCTCAAAAATATTTTCTTTCTGAATTTTCACCTCCACAAATGCGGATGTGGATCTGGTTAAAAAAACAAAAACAAGGAAGCATATAAGGACTCATTAAAATGCACATTCTATATATGCATAAACAGCAGATTCCATTTAATAGGGACACAATATTTATTAGAACAAGAGCCGGATGTTCAAATATTCAGCCGTTATTTCTGCATTATGTTTTATATATGTAGAAAGAGCAATTGCCAGTTAATAGGGACACAAATGATTTAGAACAATTTAAACAAATTAGGTGCAGGTTCAATGTTAGTGACTCACAAGTATTTAAACAAGCAAAACATATTTTTATTCTCTAAGATTGCATTTATATTAAGAATTATAAGCAATGGATCCAAATTTAAATAGAAGACTTAATGGCGGACCTGAAAGAGACAAACACCACCGTTAAATTTGTTGTTTTTCATTTTTTTTGTTTTACTTTTTTCACCGCAGTCTTATCGGTTATTACATAAAGTTTCCGGTTATCAAAAAAAATTGGAAAAATTTCAATATTTAAACAATTTGGAGTGGGGGGGGGGGGTTACTCTCTGATACAACGTTATAGTAAATCGATCCTCCATTTTGGAACCACTCGCGTTGGGTCGCTTTGTTTTTTGTTTTTTTGAAACGAATTGTTGCTCTTGTTTTTGTCTTTTTCAAGTTTTCTTTAATTCTTACGATGGCATCTTCCTCGGAAACTCCAAGAATGGCTTTATTCAAAAATTTCGTAAAGGATTCAGTTGTTGAATATGCGCAATCAAAAAAGTTAATTGCACAGGATCGATTTACTATAAAGTTGTATGAAAAACTGAGCCCCTCCTAAAATTGTTTAAATATTGAAATTTTTAAAAACATTTTGTCAATCGGAAACTTTAGGGTTTAATCGATAATATTGCACTGAGGAAAAGTAAGAAAAAAAAATGATAATCAACCGATTTACAGGTGGTGGTAATGTCATACTATGCCACGACCCGACCGGTTGCTGTTGGTTTCGATCCAGATAGCTGGTCGTAAATTGACTCTGTTCACGGTGATCTCCCTTGTCCCACGTTGTGTTGATTAATCACAAGGTAGTCACGTGAGTTCCCCACTAGCTGTCTCTCTGCCAAACTAAACCAAACCGGGAAGCGTGCACGCAATTGAGTAATAAAAGAAAGAAATATAGCACCAAGAAAAATAAGTGGACCGACGTCTGAAATGTTGTAAAATAACGTCTTTATGTACAGAATATGCACAATAGTCTCTTGGATAATTCCCAATCCCTGCTTCTATCAAACTGGTAGCGGAACGGAAGTCTCTTAAGTAAATCGAATTATTCCCTTAAGTAATAACGAAAAATCTGGCTGGCCGTAGCTCGCTGCTCCGAACAGAGTTCTAAGTTCGTTGTCAGTCCAGTCAACTTGATGCTTGTTTTCCGGAATTCTAGGTTGTGGATAGGTCGTCTTCGGAAATGGAATCGAGGTGGATTTCTTGTTCCGGGTTGGATCGCTCTCACCAAAAACTCTCTTCATTTGGCCATTTCAAACTTTGTCTGCAAAGTCTTTTCGTGTCTGTCTCTTAACTCTGGTTGATTGATTAGCGACAGGCTTCTCTACGGTCGGCACCCAACGGCATGGCAATTATCTCTTTGTCTCTTTACTTCTTCAGCTGGGGACTGTCTTTGGCAGGCGGCGATTTTCTATGGTTGGCACCCAACTGTGTGGCAATTATCTCTTTGTCATTTCGTCTCTAGACCGGGAACTCGAACTCTCTGCCAATCGAGCTGCAACTCCACTCCAACTCCACTCCAACTCCAACTCCACTCCAACTCCAACTCCAACTCCAACTCCAACTGATAACTGTATTCGGTCGGCGATCTCAAAATTTCGTCTGCAAATTCTTTTCTTGTCTGTCTTTAACTCTGGGTGGCCGGCGGTCCCTGCGGTTGGCGCCCAACAACATGGCGCTTATCTTCATTGTTACATCTCTGGGCCGGTAACTCCAACTAACTGCCAACTGCCTCTAACTGCCGCTGACTCAAACTCCACTCCGACTCTAACTTTAACTGGAACTGATTTTTTGGTCCCTCGGGATCCTGTATTTATGCCCATGCCATGGTGTGGGGCCGACGGTCGCTGGGTGTCTAACCCCTCATCTTGGCAACCAATAGAATGCTGAGGTTAGCAGCTATACCTTGTTGCCCTTGGTTTACCCAATGGGATTAATATTCTTTCCATGATGTCAACTGTTTGTCATCTCCTCCTTTCGGCTCTGGTTCACAGGACCAATGAGATTCCTCTCAGTCTTATGACGTCATCTTCCCATACCCCTTTTCTGGGCTGCACTTAACCCGCGAATTTTCTTTCTCACGAAACAATTTCGGGGATTTTTTTTCTTAAACAATCGTTATTAACCTTTTTGAACTGGCTTCACTTAAAACAAGCTGACAAGGGTCTGTTGACATTGTTACTTAGATAAGAATTTTCTGCACCTGCGTTTTTAATATCCATTTCCAAGTCACAGATATTTTTAGGTGACGGAAAATATTTCCGTTATCTGCTCTACCCTTCCTACCTGCTTGATGTCAAGCTAAATGTCTCTTCTCTGAGTTGCTTCAACTCGGAATCAGATATTTGTTATCTTAATTCTTTTCACAATTCACGCTAGCAAGACAATGCTTTTTGGATACAATAATAAAAAGTAAAATCCATTTTCGGCTATTACTAATGCCTAGCGAAAAATAACAATTAAATTTATCTCTTTCTTTTAGGTTTAGAATGACAATTGTTAATTCCCATGGGTGGCCGAAACCAGCGTCCATTGTTCGTGGCATTCCCTGACATAAAAACAAATTTAAGTCTTTTCTTTTTTCCTCTTTTTTTTCCTTTTTTTCTCGGGTTTAAAATGACAACAGAGAAATATCATCTGTTATTTTTTGTTGTTTTCTTTTCCTTTGCTCCTATTCGGAGAAAAAAAGAAAAAATGTCTTTTAGTACGTTCTCTTCTGATCTATAATCGATAGTAATTAGAAGATTTTCCAGTTATAGTTAATAATTAATTAATTAAATTAATTACCTCCGTTTTCCTTTGCTCATATTCGGAGAATAAAGAAATTTTCTTTTAGTACGTTTTCTTCTGAGCTATAATAGCAATTATAAAATTTTCTAGTTATAGTTAATAATTAATTACCTCCGCTCCGCCCAAAATATTGTTATAGTACCAGCGAGTGGTTCCAAAATGGAGTATCGATTTATTATAAGGTTATATGAAAAACTGAGCCCACGCCTAAAATTGTTGAAATATTGAAATTTTTCCACATTTTTTTTGTCAACCGGTAAGTTTAGGATGTAATCGATAAGATTGTACTGAAAAAAAAGTAAAAAAAAAAAAAAAATGAAAAACAACAAATTTAAAGGTGGTGGTAGTCTCCTTCAGGTCCGCCGACTTAATTTACTTTACGCTCTAGGGTGACTCACATAATAACAATAGGGATAGATTCGTGTTCACAGGAATAAAAACATACACAGAAATAACACTAAAACTATGGTAAATTGGAAATTAAGATTATATAAGTTCCATTTTTCTGTATTTTATGTAACATACGATCTTGAACGGCGGATGTAACGGACAGGTACATCAGGTCGTAGTTGACAAAGTGACAAGGATGTGGTTGGCAGATACATCCGGCTGTAGATAAAAGTTAACAAAGGACAAGGACGTGGTTGACAGATATATCTGGTTGTAGATGATGTCAAAAAAGTGCAACAGAAAAAACAAATATTGCTTAGGTGAAGAAGGATGATGATATGGGTCGCGTAGGTGTTTTAAGACGATATAAAAGTCTAGAATTTTTGGCTGAAGAGACAGAGACTGGCTAATGACTCCCGACGTTTCCTTCGTATGTGCGAACTCGCTCCGGATACTTCCCTGCTCCACATTAACCGTCATCGTCTAAGAATAAAAATATAAGATTATAGTTTTTTAAGTCCGTGTTCCTCGTTATCAAGCTCCAGCATTAGTATATAACATTTAGTTACGTGTGTTTTAAGGTTGCAAAGATAATGGATGAATATTTAGACATTGTTCTAATTGAACCAAATTGTTCTAATAACTATAGAATAATGCTGACGTTTCGGGCTTTATGATAAGTTTATAAGAAAGGGAGTTGAGAGCTTCCCATCATCACGATTTCATCCCATCCAAATCCTCATTGTCATCAGCAAACGTTTTGAGTCTGTCATTAACAAGAAGGTTGTCAATCACCTCAACCTTCAAAGTGGCAAACAGTGTGTGTTTTACGCCTCTAGGTCCACTGCTGATCCCTTAACAGTCATTATGATAGTCTGACACCCACGTTACCATTACAGACGTGACACAAGTTTTACCCTTTTTCTGCTATATATTAACGATTTACCCAAGAACATCCTCAGATCACAAGAAAATATCTTCAGCCATATGATACCATGTTTCATGGTGGTACCACCAAAAATCTAGATGATAGGTCAGAAGATAGATTAGCTGCCAAGTTCACCTTTGACCTTGCTTTCACAATGGGTAGAGCAACTGACACATAAGATTCAATTCCTCCAAAACCGAAGCCAGTAATGTTTCATCAACGCAGAGCAGATTCTGATTTTCTTTTGTCCTCATGAATGGGCAAACTCTCAATGAGGCTTCTCGACTGGGAATCGAGTTTACTCCAAACTCATATCTACAATCAATTGCGGATGTGCGTTGTGGTGTAGTGGATATCGGCTCAGAAAGAGAAATCGGTGAGCCGAGTTCGAATTCCAGTTGATTACCCTGCATTCACTTAAGCACTGGTAGCCTTGGGAAAGGTATTAATCCGTCCCTTCTCTCCAGTTATGGCTTAAATAACAAGGGTAGGAGTTGGAGACCCTACCCTTAAAAACAAATCCCAATGAATCTTGATACTCGAAAAGAAAAATGTATTACTAGACACAAAACTTATATAAAAACAACAATAAATTGTTGAAAGAGTATTACCAGCAATAAATAAATAAATAAAAATTTAGTTGGCAATAAATGACCCGCCGAGGTTGATATGCCATAAAAACAAAACAACCAACCAACAATCAATTGCTGAAGTGTCATATGTGATACACGCTTGGGCGATCATGTCTCGAAAAAAACATAAACTGATCGGACAAAAGATTTTTCAGCAGTAGGTTGCCATTACTTTCTGCAGCAGACTGGTTGCCAACCAAGGCTATAGAATCCAATCTGTGCTGCTACTCAACCCATAGCTGGAGGGAAGAGACACATTAATACATTTCCCATGAACGCAAGGAATTCGAACTGTATGTCTGTACCATTCCAGAAAATATTTGGTTCCCTGTACCAATGGTACCAAATTGGCTCCCTATACAATTTCAGAAAGTATCTAAAACTTCTGGTCATACTCCATTGTTAGAAAAAAAAAGATTAGGTCAAGACTGGCATGTTTCTGCCATATCTGAGCTGATACTAGCCAATCCTTACTTTCCAGACTTCATAAGCTTTTGAATTTTTTCCATCCTACAAGCCCTTTCTCCAAAAACAAAACGCTGCTAGTCTCTCTCTCTCTCTCTCTCTCTCTCTCTCTCTCTCTCCTCTTGGCAAGTGTTTGGGCGAACTGCATTCTTTGGTTCTGTCAGAACTAGGACTTACCATGCCAACTGAATCATCTTATCGTCATTTCCTTCATCTTCCATTAGTAAAGAGGAAGTTTCACCCAGAAAGATACTCCCTAAGAACTTTTGCATTATGGAAAAAGACTCCCTAGAGGATGCTCTCAGATCAATACTATTTTAACCTCTTCAGGTATAGAATCAAGTCTTATCTATCCAACATATTCTCATAATCTTGCTCTTTCATACTACACCCTTACAACCACCACCTTAAGTAAACATCTAACTTTTTAAAAATTTTTACGTGTTCTAATGTAATAATTAATAATAAATATTCATTGGTCTATTTTAAAATAGTAAAATTTTATATATATATATATATATATATGGTTATGTCTTGAAGGCTATCACAATGCGTTTAGTAAAACAAAGGTAAGTAAAGAAGGTGTTGAGTATTACCTATTTATTATTCATTAATATTTAGAGATCAAAATCTCATCTTCAGAATGGTAAGAGAGCATATTTTTTCGTTCATCCGCTCGTAGACCGTGCCTTTCAACGAATGGTCATCCTTCGATGCTACTGCTGTCGCTAATTGTAAAGTGTGCGTGTGTGCATATGTGTACCTGTAACTGAGTTTGAGCATGTATGTTTGTTTGTTTATGCTATATATATATGTATGATCGATAGTTGGCGCCGTTTTGATATATATATATATACACCATAAACACACACATACATGCTCAAACACACTTACAGGTACACACACACACACACACACACACACACACACACACACACACACACACACACACACACACACACACTACAATTAACGACATTTTGATCTCGAAATATTAATGAATAATAAATAGGTAATGCCCAGCAACTTCTTTACCTTCCTTTATTTTACTAAACGCATTGTGATAGCCGTCAAGGCCTAACCATACACTTAATATACACAATACTTCAAGCAAATTACAAAACTTTCCTATATATATATATATACTCGGAATATAATCGGAAATGTAAGCATATTATATCACTATATACCGATAGATATATTTTATATATATATTTTATATATCAAGAAATATACATTTTTTCCTCATTGGTTGCACATTTGGAACCATAATACGTTTTACGGAATAATCTAAGTTCAGGCGTTTGTATGCAGGTCTGCAGTTCACTGGTGGGACTGAAGTGTCACATATGACATCAACATAAAAAAAATAGAATGAAATTGTTGGATCGCTATACGTCGAAAAACAACGGGAGCTGTCATATGTGACACTTCAGTCCCACCAGTGAACTGCAGACCTGCATACAAACGCCTGAACTTAGATTATTCCGTAAAACGTATTATGGTTCCAAATGTGCAACCAATGAGGAAAAAATGTATATTTCTTGATATATAAAATATATCTATAAAATATGTCTATCGGTATATAGTGATATAATATGCTTACATTTCCGATTAGAGTACACTTCAAATTATCTCTTGAGAAAGAAAATTTAAAATTATTTCATTCGTGTCAATTTTGCATCGTTATGAAAATGGAAGATTATAGGGTGCATTTTAGACACTTGATGCTTTTTTTTATTACTGTCTTTCAAGTAACAAAAAGATTATGTGCTGACAGAACTGTACGAAAATGGTTCGCTAAGTTTTGAGTTGTTGATTGTAACCTTATTGATGAAAAACGTTCAGGCACCCTTACACGCGCGCGCGAGCACACACACACACACACACATACACACACCCACACACACACACACACTCACACACACACAAACTACAACTGATAACCAAATCAAGCAATATATATGTAATCAGTGGGTAGTTGTTTAGAGTATATTTAAAAACTAGCTGTACCCGGCCACGCGTTGCTGTGGCTCAGTTTGGTTAAATGGGAAAAAAAGAAGAAATTTATTTACTAAACTAACGAAATAAATGGGATATCAATAATAATTCGTTGAAAGAAAATGAATAATATTTTTTTTTTAGGGAAGGGATTTCTGTTGTTTTTGCTCGCCAAAATAGAAATAATAATAAAAAAAAGGCCTTCGTTTACCTTAAATGTTCAGTTTTCCTATGTTTTCTGTGAAATAACAAAGTTGTCTGTAAACGCGTCCGTATTGAAAAATGAAAGTTTTTTTTGTTCGGCTCTCATCGGCTCTAATAGATTTGCAAAATATATATTTTTTAATATTGTAAATTTTTTTAATATAAGGTATATAAAAACACGATCGTATTCGATTAAAATGCTATAGTAAAATTTCAAAACAATTGGTGCAGCCGTTTTCTAGATTAGCGAATAGTAACAAACAGGCAAGTACACTTTTATAGATTAACATACAAAGTCAAAAGTTTAATTTTATCATAAAAATCTATTTGCGGTCTTACCTTGGAGCAAATGATGCGCTGTCAGTTGCAGTGACCATGAATTTGTAATCCTTAACTTCATTAACGATATTTTTCATTTTAATGGCCCCAGCAGAGTCAATCATCAAAAAACTTGGATTTCCCACGAGTTTATATTTAATTTTTCCATTCAAACTGAGATCTTGGTCAGTAGCGGTTACCTGCATAAAAACATTTCTTGAAATGTGTATAAATGTAAAAAAAAAAAAGCTCAAGGAAAGAAATAGTCATATCTTCTTTGAAAATGGGGCGCATTGAATATTATATTTATTTTTCTCTTAACCGTTTGTTGCATATTGGTTACAATTAACCAATATGTAACAAAGGGTTAAGAGAAAGGTTACAATTGTAACCAATATGTAACAAAGGTTAGAGAAAGGTTACAACTGTAACCAATATGTAACAAAGGGTTTATATGACACAGTTGATTATAAAAATAACAGAAACCGTCATTACGAAAGTAAATAATGTAGTTATCGGAGAGGACTTGTTCAATGGAACATAACGCGGTGGTAAACTCACATACAATGCTTCGCAAATCTAAATGAGCCTTTAAGATAATATTTAAAAAATATTGTTTCTTTTTTTCCAGATAAGCAATATATCTTAATTAAACTATATATTCATCAAGAAAAAAACTTTATTAGACGAATTACAATCAGTTTAAAAAATTATCAAGCTAGAAAAAAATTAATTAAAAATTAAGATGTGGTATATAAGTGAACCCATACATTTAATACAGTGAAACCTGCTGTATGCGATCCTCTTCGTCAGAGATCACCTGTTCTTAACGACCGTTTTTCTATGCACGGACGATTTGCTAATGTTAATTGACTCTTAGTGAGCGACCACCTTCAGAACGCGACCAGCGATTAACATCAACGGGTGAAAATCACTGATCAAGCGACCGCTTAAAAAAAATCCATTTTGGTCGTACACTGCGAACTTCTAAATTAGGATAAAACTAAATGAGTAATCTATTTCATTTTGATTTGATCTAAGCCAGGAACACTTCCTCATTGTTTTGTTATTGTAGTGCTGTATCAAACTGTTATTTCTTGTTAAAATGTATATTGCCACGGTCAAACATCGGCTGTTTTGTACAACACAACATGTATTGCATATTCAAGGGATTGTGAAAATCACAATTAAGTCCCTTTCCCAAATGTCTATCTCTTTCCTTCCTTTATTTTATTGTGTATCTATCTACTCTATTTCTATCTGGGTTTATCTATCTCTTCTCTCTGTTTCTCTACCCTCGACCCACGATCGCTGTCAGTTTTTTGTATGTTTTTTTTTCCTGTATTATCGCAGATTCTATTTTGCTATCACTCACTTCTATTAAAAAACTGAAACCGTATACGTCGCAAATTTTTCCAACCTCCATATTTTATAAGAAATGACTAATACTAGGCACAAAAAGGAAAGCAATAATTAACTTTTTTTAAAGTCCACTTAATAAATATTTTTTGTGAATAAATATTTTGGTTTCTTGTTGACCATTGTAAATACGTTTTTCAAAATTTTAAAATAAATTATGCTGAATAAATTTCTTTAAATTTAGTCCATTTTCTTATGTTCTCATTTATTTATTACCAGATTACATGGTAAAATTCTGATATGTACATTCTGATGAGTGGAATATACGTTCCTGGCGTAAATAGGTCATGACTATGAGCCTTTAGTGAGCGACCACCTGCTGTATGCGACCAGTGCATATGGAAGTGGGGTGGTCGCATACGACAGGTTTTACTGTATTTGGTAAGTTGTCCTTTTCAGGTCACGACGTCAATCAGTCTGGTTCTATAATTTTAAAGAAGTTTTTTGGAGTAGTGAGCATCAGTTTTTGACCATTCTTCTTGGCAAAACTTTCACAATTGCTCAATATTACGTCGGTTTCTTACATGTAACAGCCTTCTATAATCTGAACCACAGATTTTCAATTGAATTTACGTTACCGGCCATAATTATTAGGCCACCCCAGTTTTTTTTAAAAGAATTGATGTATTGCATATTATTTTTAGTATTTATTGCCAAATGAAAATAGAATGGTTATTTTGTTATTATTACTTTGCAAAATTTTAAAAGTCAAGTAAGCAAAAATGAATTACACTAAATTTTTTCATTCATTCATTAATAAAACTGCAATATAGATAATTATTAAATATATATAAATTCATTTGATGCACATGTTATTGTGCAGTATTAACAAAAGAACCATTCTATTTTCATTTACAATTATTCACTTGGCAATAAATACTAAAAAATAGTATCAAATACATCATTTTTGAACACTGGGGTTGCCTAATAATTATGGCCGGTAGTGTAGATCTGCACTTTGACTAGGCCATCTGACTATCATTCTTTCAGATCATTACATTATTTTATTAGAAAAACAGTTTATTAATTATTACGAGATTAAAATTTGTATTTATTTGCATTAAAAAAAGAATTTTAAGCTCGTGTTTAACAAATTGCCAAGTAGATTAAATTATTAATAATGAGGGGGAATATCATCTTGGTTAAATATATGAATTAGTTCTGGGCATGACAGTAAACTGCATCTGGCAGCAAGGCCTCTGATTGGGAGGTTGTGAGAAGCATGGAACCACCTCTTAATTGCTGTTGTTCTCAGGTCCACCCTGACCCGGAGTGGTAGCACCTGTTAGGGTTCCAACTATGGGCAAATAGTTAACTCTCAAACTGGGGTCCAAACACTATGAGAGTATAAAAATACGCTTTTATAGAAATATATATACTCTTATATACATTTTTGAAGGAAAAATATTACCAACATTTTTAAGAAAAAATTACCGTAACACATTTTTGAAGAAAAAAAATTATTCCAACCAAAACATTTTTGAATACAAAACTAGAAGACATTTTCAGTTTTCTAAAATAATAAAAAAACAAGTTTTCATTAAAATATGATTAAATCAGCCTTCTCACTATAACCAAACATTTAAAAAATACCTTAAAACCCTACTTTTTTGGCATTAAATAACCCACAGAGGTGTCGATATGCCATTAAACAAAACTCAAACAAATTCAAATATATTTCTTTCTTTTCTATATTCAATTTTTTCCAACCTAATATGAACAAAATAAGTCAATAAACAAATAAAATGTGTGGAATGAGAAAGAGAGGCTCTTTCATACTTACTTTTCCAACTTGGGCACTGATGGGTATAGTCTGGTTTATGATGAACTCATATTGACTGGGAGAAAACACTGGACTGTGATCATTTTCATCGATAACGGTGATTGCCACAGTGGAATTTTTACTTTCATATTTTTGAGTTGTATTGCTTTCTTGGGCCCACACCTTTTGGAAAAAATAATTAAATATTTAAAAATATATTTCATATATGTGTACCCACTCCCACATAAGCACACAAATATATTTCATATATTCACACTTATTAACTCCTTGTGTTTAATAGCTGTTATAGTGGGTTATCAATTATAGTGAATTGTTAGAAGATAAGGGGGGTATAAAACAAGAAAATTAAATTGTGTATGGAATCAATATATATATATATATATATATATATATATATATGCCAATTAAGTTTTTTTTTACAAATAAAAGTAATGTCTTTTGGTTGGTACAAAGGTCGTTAAAATGTTCATAGCAGTAAATGCCGAAAAGAGTTTGTGCGTATGTATGTATGAACGTTTGTTTGTTAGGAGTGTCTTTGAAGTCTCCGCTAAGTTCATTCGGGTAAGTGGCTCAGTGAACAGTGAAGAAGAAGTTGAGAGAGGCAAGCACAATGCGATCGCTTGACGTGGTCAAGGGATGTATTAATTATGCTCGTATTTTCTCAACTGGCGATGCTTCCTGTGTCGGCCTTTTATTTCGTCTTTGGGGCTCCAAACATTTCATTTGAGAATTCACACCCGGATTTAATTCTGGGCTTCCCATTGGACGATAAACAAAATTCATGTCTGCTCGCGAAAAGGGCCCGTGAAAGGAATTTGATATTTATTTATTTTTGGTTTTCCACCGGAACATCTGCGTGGAGCCCAGATGCGCAAAGACTAGTTTTGGTCATTTGCTATCTGGACCTCTGAGGGCAAACATCCGGTCCCTGGTATCACCACACTGTATTACTTTACTTAGGGTGAAATTATTAAAAAAGAAAAACATATACGAATATAGTTTGGAGCTATCCAATACTCACTTTTCACATTTAATAGAGTTTGTAGCGTAAGGGTGTTGGTTAAGGTTTTCAACCTTTGGCTTCCACAAGCACAAGTATCAGAGGTACAAAAATCATTTTGAACTTTCAGAGAAGCGACCTCTATTGAGAAAAACTGAAATTTATTTTTATCATCATTTCCAATATTTCCACCACCACCCCACCACCACCACCACCACCACTTTTATCATGTCAGCCATCATCACTGTTATCAACACTATCATCAACAACATTTACATTTCTTTTATAATCGTATCGCCCCAAGCAAGGGATTTTACTGCCACTGTTTTGCAGGGGGTTACATAGGAAGAAAGTTATGAGAAAGAGTGACAGGTTATAGGAGGTGTCAGGAAGTAAGTAAGAAAAGGATGAGAATACTGATGAGAGTGGAGTGGACGGAGAAAGGAGCATGAGAATGCAGGTTAGTGAGATAGGAGATGACTATTGACTTTACATTTAAATTCTTGGAGATGGTTGCGGTTGGAGAAATAAATATACGTATGGGAATTCCACAGGCGGAAAGTGAGAGAAAAGAAGCTGATGGAGTAGAAGTTGCGTTTACATTTTATTGGTTTCACAGTAAAAGGTTGGGACCTACTTGCTAATCTTGTGGCTCGAGTAACTATATCGTCGCTGTAAATATTAAAATTAATTAAAGCAGTATAATATATCAGTGACTGGGCACCTTGATGTGATGTAATGGTTAACAAGCTTATCTCGCTAAAACCTATTACAATTGAGTTGTGAGTTCGATTCTCACTGGGTACCCCATACCTTCAACCTTGTGTCACATCTAAGCGGCGCTTAGCAAATCAACTATCATTAACAACATATACATCTACATATCTCAGTCAGATTACTTAAAGCAGTATGATATATGAATGACTGGGCACCGCGACATGATGTAAAGGTTAACAAGCTTGTCTCATTTACGAGTGAACAATGACTTCGATCCCCACTGAGTGCACCATGATTTTCAGTCTTGTGCCACATCTAAGATAAGCTTAGAAAATCACCGTTATATATAAATAGCTAAAACTTCCTCTCCACAAATGAACATTTTCTTCACACACTCCGACGACAAATTCTTTTTCATGTCTTGTTATATCTGTGAACACTTACTTGAAAGATGTAGTGTTTCTTTTTAGGGTCAACCCTTTTTTGAAATGATATTAATCCTGTTTTAGTCCCCAAATGAATTTCTTCAAATGTGGGTGCCATTTTGTACTCCAACGTATCCTTTGGAAAAAAAAATATTAAAAATTAAATATATCAAT
The DNA here is from genome assembly GCA_037127315.1 of Ascarosepion bandense. NCBI lineage: Eukaryota > Metazoa > Mollusca > Cephalopoda > Sepiida > Sepiidae > Ascarosepion > Ascarosepion bandense. The sequence continues at coordinate 1,326,401 of JBBBDQ010000379.1, read as the reverse complement.
TAATTAAAGCATTAGCACTCAAATACAAATATCAGGTTGTTACAAAAATAATGGCCAATTTTATAAACATAATTTTATTCTTGAAAAATTAACCGTAGAAATGTTAAAATTACATTGTAACCCTGATATAAGAGAGTTGTCGGGACCGGATAAGAGTTATTTTATCGTCGGATTTATCTCATATCAAGGTTTCTCTTATATCTTATATACATTACCACAGGCTCTAATTAGTGACCAGAGAAAATCTCTCTTATATCCGAGTTTCTCTTATATCCGAGTTTCTTTTATCCGGGTTATACTGTACTTATATACGAGCCTTGAGCATATGAACTTCTACCATCGATCGACAAGATTATTTATTCGCCGTCGATAAAAAGTTATTGGCTGTGATGAAAGCTGATTTCACTCTTGGTTTTGATCTAAAAGTTTTACCATTTAAAAATGTGCTTTAGAAATGATAATCGGTGGGTGAAAGAACAAAAGAATATGGAGGATGTGGTCAACTCTCGTAGCTCAAGACTTCGTCGTTGCAACGTCATTCTTGCAACATGTGTCCGCGCATTATCATGGATCAGAATTGGACCACGTCGATTCCCCCAAAGCAGGTCTCATATTTTGCAGGCAGGCATGCATTTCGTTAAGATTATTGAAGTAAAGCTCTGCCTTAATGCTCTGATTCGTTTCGACAAAGTTTTAGTGGATAACAATTGCAGACGACCAGAAAGTCATCATAATATTTTGCTGATGCAATTTTGGCTTTGGGAAATGTTTGGAGGACTCATCACCATGAAGCCATTGACCTGATCGTTTACGGTTATCATAAAGAATCTACTTTTTACCACAAGTGACTGTTCGGTTAAAAAAGAGATCATTGGTGTTACGCAGGAAGTGCGTCGAGCACACTTCAAAACGCGTAAGTTTTGGTTTTCATTGAGATCATGAAGAACCCATTTATCGAGCTTTTTCGACTTGCCAATACTCTTCAAATGGTGTGAGACTGTTGCGGTACTGGCACCAAGCGTCTGAGACATTTCTCTGACAATTTGACATGTGTTTTGCTCAACAACAGCTTGCAATTTTTCGTTTTCAAGCCTGCATGACTGATCTCTACCTTGTTCATCTTCAAGGCTCTCATCACCAATAAGGAATTTCTGGAACCACTTTCGCATTGTCTGATCACTTGTGGACCTGTTTCATTACGCTCTGTTGATATTTGTAGAAGTTTAGGAGGCACTGTGCCCAAGTTTGAACTCATGCAAGAATAAAGAAAGTAAATGAAGATTATGTTTTTTTCATGTTCATAATTAAGGGCTTTTATGCTTCAAGAATATTTATTCCTGAAAATAAGTTAAAAATTATTAAAGCGCAAACATTAATTATTATTTATACCAAAATTCATCTAAAATGTTAAAATGGCTTTTCAAAATACAACTCTTTGAGCAACCATTATTTTTGTAACAACATAACACATACACAATGTTTTAAAAAGTATGGAAATTAAAAGATTTGGGAGGCACTGTGCCAAATTTTGAACTCATGCAAAAATGAAAAAAAGGAAACGAAGATCGTGTTTTGTCATGTTCGTAATTAAAGGCTTCTATGCTTCAAGAATGTTTCTGTCTGAAAATAAGTTATCTATAAATATAAAAATCAATCTGTGAGTCTGTGTGTGACTGTAATCTATGCACGCCTACATTTTTTAAGCTACGCCATTCAAACTTTCTAGGTACACATATCTACAGGGAAGCCAGGTCGAAGCAAACTTTTTGAGTTTAAGTTCAGAAATTTTCCCTTTCGCACTTTTTGGCCAATGAAGCCGATTGTTTACATTTGCTTAATAAAACATCTAAGATCTAAGATAGCTGCTAGATTACGTCACAGAAATCAAATCACACGTGTCAAACGCGATTAAAAAAAATGAGCCTTTGTCATTCATTTTTATTCCGACGTTTTGAAAATTTATTTGACCAACAAAAAATGTTAATATTTGAAACAGAAGAAATATTTTTTAAAAAATTTAAAAAAGTGTTTTTTCAAACAAAAACAAAATATGTAAAAAAAAAAAATGTGCCAATGGTTAATTTAATTATTTAAGTCTTTTTTTTCAGATTTAATATTTCATACTTCAGAAAATAAAATTAAAAAAAAAATAAAGCTTTTTTTAGTTAAATATTTCATGCAGGAAATCAACTGTCTGTAATTCCTGTAATTCCATGTAACTTTTTCCTCTAAAATTAAATGTCTACATTTTTAAATATTCTTCGAAAATTTCTGAAATTCATTTAGTCAACAAAAATGTAAATATTTTCCCCCGTAATTTTGAAACAAAAACAAACGCAATGTTGTTTACAGTGTCACAAAAAAATCAACACACGTTTACGCAAAACAAAAGAAAATAGATTTTTTAATGGAATTTTTGAACAATTTTTAAACAACAATTTTTTATATAATTATTTTTTATATAACTGAGTTTTAAAGTGAGGCGGTGACTACAAGCGCTCTTAAATCGCAACACGATGCATTAATCATCTAATTAAAAATGTTCTGAGTTGCACGGGCAACGCCGGCCTATGATGCTATTTATTATTAAAGAGCACACATTAGTTATTCTGTATAGCAAAATTCACCTAATATATACCGTGAATACTATGTTAAAACGGCTTTTCAAAATACAACACTTCGAGCAGCCATTATTTTTGTAACAATCTTATACATGTTTTCATTAATTCAAATTTATAGAAATGAAATCAAGATATCAAAGTAGGAAGTGCATCAGAACAATTACAGTGAAAATATTTATAGAAAGACTGGTGGAAAAGCCGAGATACCCGATCAGGACTGTGAATGTTGCAGATTCTTTTCTGGGTTTTTGTCAAGAATTTATTGATACATGACAGAAGAACCAGATCAGATGTGGTAGTAATATTCTATGCACGGACAAATGGTAGACTTGTGCAAGATAGAGGGAAACTGTCAGGCACAATGTTTTGAACTGGTTTTTTTAGCTGCAGACCTAGTTTTCGTACAATCGTTCCACTTTATGTCAATGAAAAGCGTGAGACAACGAAAGCGCAATGAGTTGGCGTTCTGAAGGTTAGCACCAGCCATACTGATGGAAAGCAAAAAAGATAACCGACTGAGAACAATTTCATTTAGGAAGCATTCAAATGAACAATACTATTTTACCTCAGTCATCAGTCGATGGAATATCATTTTCGTGATCAGCTACCAATTTTATCGAACTTAGTTTTATAACATTATTCTAAAGGGAGCAATTGATAACTCACTATGAGGGAGTTATAATATTTCGGTATCTCACTATGAGGGAGTTATAATATTTCGGTATCTCACCATGAGGGAGTTATAATATTTCGGTATCTCACCATGAGGGAGTTATAATATTTCGGTATCTCACCATGAGGGAGTTATAATATTTCGGTATCTCACTATGAGGGAGTTATAATATTTCGGTATCTCACTATGAGGGAGTTATAATATTTCGGTATCTCACTATGAGGGAGTTATAATATTTCGGTATCTCACTATGAGGGAGTTATAATATTTCGGTATCTCACTATGAGGGAGTTATAATATTTCGGTATCTCACTATGAGGGAGTTATAATATTTCGGTATCTCACCATGAGGGAGTTATAATATTTCGGTATCTCACCATGAGGGAGTTATAATATTTCGGTATCTCACTATGAGGGAGTTATAATATTTCGGTATCTCACCATGAGGGAGTTATAATATTTCGGTATCTCACCATGAGGGAGTTATAATATTTCGGTATCTCACCATGAGGGAGTTATAATATTTCGGTATCTCACCATGAGGGAGTTATAATATTTCGGTATCTCACCATGAGGGAGTTATAATATTTCGGTATCTCACCATGAGGGAGTTATAATATTTCGGTATCTCACCATGAGGGAGTTATAATATTTCGGTATCTCACCATGAGGGAGTTATAATATTTCGGTATCTCACCATGAGGGAGTTATAATATTTCGGTATCTCACCATGAGGGAGTTATAATATTTCGGTATCTCACCATGAGGGAGTTATAATATTTCGGTATCTCACCATGAGGGAGTTATAATATTTGGTATCTCACTGGTTATAATATTTCGGTATCTCACTATGAGGGAGTTATAATATTTCGGTATCTCACCATGAGGGAGTTATAATATTTCGGTATCTCACTATGAGGGAGTTATAATATTTCGGTATCTCACAATGAGGGAGTTATAATATTTCGGTATCTCACTATGAGGGAGTTATAATATTTCGGTATCTCACCATGTGGGAGTTATAATATTTCGGTATCTCACTATGAGGGAGTTATAATATTTCGGTATCTCACCATGAGGGAGTTATAATATTTCGGTATCTCACCATGAGGGAGTTATAATATTTCGGTATCTCACCATGAGGGAGTTATAATATTTCGGTATCTCACCATGAGGGAGTTATAATATTTCGGTATCTCACCATGAGGGAGTTATAATATTTCGGTATCTCACTATGAGGGAGTTATAATATTTCGGTATCTCACTATGAGGGAGTTATAATATTTCGGTATCACACTATGAGGGAGTTATAATATTTCGGTATCTCACTATGAGGGAGTTATAATATTTCGGTATCTCACTATGAGGGAGTTATAATATTTCGGTATCTCACTATGAGGGAGTTATAATATTTCGGTATCTCACTATGAGGGAGTTATAATATTTCGGTATCTCACTATGAGGGAGTTATAATATTTCGGTATCTTAGCGTAAAATCAACCTTCAAAACGAATCCTTCGAATAGTGCACAATAATGCTGTCGGAATAATTCTTTCCAATAATTCACTCAGAAACAATCTCTTCAATGACTCACAACACCGGAATGATACACAACAAAGATTGGTATTTATCTGTCTCCCCAATGAGACGGAATGTGGCACAAGGCTCTTTTTTATAGTGAAGAATCTGCCCTTCAGCTGAGCCCCGTTTGGGTTCCCCTCCGCCAGGAAGCTGAGAATCAAAAATTTCCCCGTAGACCCTGCACATGGAAGGGTCGAATACCCACTCTAATTTTCCCCAGACGAGACTGTGTTCTTCGGCCGAGCCCTGTCTGGGTTCATCTCCGCCCAAACGCAGAGAGTCTGACGAGGTTAACGTTCGTGCTGATGGACAACACTGAACGGTATTTATCTGCCTCACCACTGCGACGGATTGTGGCACAAGGTTTTTTTCTAGTGGGGAATCTGCCCTTTGGTTCCTCTCCGCCCGGAAGCTGAGAATCTAACGAGGTGAGTTCGAGTTGATGCACAACGCCGAACCCACTTTGACTTCTGTTTTAATGCTTGATATACAAAATATTTATGGTGACCTGATCTCGGTAGTATAATTTATTCAACGGTTACTTTTGTTGCGTGGAGATCTGTGTTCGACCACACGTATAGGTATCAACACTTTCTGCTTACATAACACTCAGAAAACTTACTATTCAGACAGGAATAAACAATTTTGTGATCAGTATAGATACAAAGTCGGAAACTAATGTCATCGGAACGGTTGTTGATGAAATTAAGAAGCAAAGTGAGTCTAAGAATAGGATTAAGAAACATGTGCATTATTGCAAAAAGATCTAGAAAAATAGCCATTCAAGACAACATTTCAACTTTCATTTCAAGATTTGATAAGAAAAATTGAGTCCCAATAAAAAATTGGCCAGAAACACCTTAATTCTTCAATTTTTGAAGAACACCACTCCAAACGCTGTATATCAGCCTGTCGAGTTATTTGATGATAATTCGGTCTTCCCAGAAGCTTTTTCTATTTTTATAATTTCTGAAGAAAATCCAGTGTTCTGGTTTGTAAAATTTGGTCACAAAGTTTTTTTTCTGCCACTCTTTTCGTTGCATTAGGCAATAGCCTGTCAAACACTGACCGAATTGTTTCTCGTGAACAGCAGTTCGGCTGGTGATAAGCCTGAATCTATGTTCAGATGGGGGGAGTAATTCTGTAAATCGATAAAAGCTTTTGTATACTCCTTTCATCCGTGTCCATGCCTTGATTCTTTCTTAAAGCTCTTTTAAAAATGTCTATGAAATTTTCTGCATGACCATTTGATCTCGGGTGGTAAACAGAGGTCGTAATGTGGTGTATGGACAAAGATGTGTAGAAATTCTTAAATTCTCTGCTGGTAAACTGTGTCCCGCTGCCACTAACTAAAATTTGGTACACCGAAATGACTAAAAAGCTCGTTTAGTATATTCATAGTATTTGCGGATGTCGGGTGTCTACACTTTAATATTTCTAGTCACTTGGAGAAACAGTCCACGGCTATAAAGTAGTAGTAATCATTTATTAATCCAGCGTAGTCGATGTTTAACCTCGTCCGCGGGGCATTCGTTTTAGGCCTTGGCTGAATTTTCATTAGTGTTGCTTCTGCTACAGCTCTACACTCTTTTATCATTTTTTTCGATCTCCTGGTCCATCTTAAGCCAATACGTATAGCTACGCATTCTTGACATGCCCGGATACCTATATGGCATTCCTTCAAGATTTTCTTTTTTCAGTGTATATGGTATTACCACTCTATCTGCGTATAATGACATTTGCTCGTAGATTGAGAAAAGTGATATTTTAGATCTTTTTTAAGTATTTTTTTCAGCCATACTTGTTTCTTCATTTTTTTTCAATGAATTCGTTCTTCTTAGCTGCTTTTTGAAATATATCTTCTAGAATCATGGGTAACTCCCGAATTGTATTGTTTAGGGGTACTGACAGTGTCATCACTTAAAGCACCTATGAACGTGTCTTCTAATGGTTCTGCAAATTTTGGAATTGTCCTAGACAAACCGTCGGCGTGTCCTAGTTTTATCGAGGGTAGGTATTCCATTTTAAAATCGCAGTTTAGCAAGGTTATTCCTTGTAGCTTCCTGTAGCTTGTTGGCAGTATGACCCAAAAATTGTTAACAACGGTCTATGATCTGTCTGTAGTGCAAATATCCTCCCATGGATGAACCTGTGAAATTTTTTAACCGCGTAAATTGTGGCCAGGTTTTCTTTCTCGATCTGGATATAACTTCTTTCTGCAGGAAGCAGGGTTCTAGAAGCTTTGTAGTCTCATCTTCAAACTTATGTAGAACTAACAGTATAGCCCGGCGTTGCTCGGGTGTAATGAAAGCTTTAAAAATAAATCCGTGGTCCTGGAGCCCAGACTCTTTGGACGTTGGCACGAAAGACTAAAAAGCAATAGTTGTTCCAGTTAAAGCAAAACTGAAAGAAAAAATTCTGATTTCCTGGTATCGATATCAAATAAGTTTTTTTCGTCGTAAACTGAATTTTAAAGGTTAATTAAGTCCTCTGAGTAAATGGTATCATGGCTGAGACTAAGAACTACAATTATGCCTACTTAGAGCCAAACCCGAAGCAAAAACTAAAATAAAAGTGCTGAAAAAAACAAAACAAAAAAAAAACCCAGACATACAGGCAGATAAACAGACACACACACAAACATCTTGCTTTATATATATATATTATCAATTTTCTGCACTATTGTAAGAACTGCAACTTTGAAACTTCTGAATATCGTTTCTTAAGTCTTTGTCTATGAGTGTATCAAATTTGATTAAAATCGGACCACTACTTCTATAACCCGATTTTTTCGATTATCGATTTTCGATATTTATCGGGGGTACCTCGACACAAAACCTAGCTAAGAACACTCACAGACGCTTATCGTACAACTGTGTAAATTTTCAAGAAAATCGGTTCAGCCGTTTCGGAGTCTATAGGTAACGGACACACAGAGACAAAGTTCCATTTATAAATAAGTTTAGATTTAGATTAGATTACCGCTCTAATCCCATAGTTCTTCGCGTCAAATGTTACAATTATTTCTTTTTTTAGGGTCAAAGTGCGGTAATGATAAATCTGATACCAAACAACTTTTTATTTTCTGGAAAGCATCTTTGCATTCTTTAGACCAAATCCATTTTGCACCCTTTTTTTATAAGTCGTTCAGTGTGACTCTAAGATCATACATTTTAGGAATGTAGATAATGTAATAGTTGACTAATCGTAAAAACGTCTAAAGAATAGTGACATTATTTAGTGGTGGCATATTTTTAATAGCTTCGGCTCTTTCCAGGTCCGGTCTTCTTCCGTTTTCATCGATTATTTGCCCCAAAATATTTAATCTGCTTCATGAGGAACTCACATTTATCTGAACTTAGTTTGAAGCCATATTCACCAATCTTCTGGAACACTGCGTTGATATGTTTTTCGCTGTTCGTTAGATTGGGTCTTTGGCAGGATGACTTCCAGGCACGCTTTGGCAAATTCTGTTCCAGCTAACATGGTGACCATTATTTGGTGAAACAAACTTGGAGCCACCAAACAGGAAACGATTTTGCTTGTAGGGTCCCTTGTGTGTATTATTTGCTAATAACTTTGAGCACCGTTGATCCTCTTTCACTAGTAGATATGCGTCAGACAGATCTATTTTAGAAAACACTTTGCCATTTATTCAACTTAGAAAAACTATCCCCCGGTGAAGGTAACGGGTCTGTGTGGGCTTTCAGACAGTCATTTAATCCGGTTGAAAAATTTGCACAAATCCAGACCTTTTTGTTCTTTTTCTTTACATACACTGTAGGTGCAGCCCAATTTGAGTAGTCAACTATAGAAATTAAACTTGGTACTCGTCATTGATGGGTAACCTATTTTCTTCCATGTTTGTTCATTCACAATAGAAATGACGCTTCCAGTATCCAACAATAACGTCATCGTATGACCTTTTATTTTCGTATTTACGTATTTCCTTTTTTCACCCTTTTCAATTTCATTCTTGGACAAAACAACATTTACTTTTGATTTAAATTTTTGCTTCTTTCTTTTCTGTTTATACCAACAGTAGGAGCTTTTGTGACCGATATAGCCGCACTCGAAGCAAACGTTAAACTTAAAAAAAAACATTCCTTTTTTTTAAATGCGACCCCCCAGCCATCACACTGGAATGTTTTCGGCTTATATTTTGCAAATTTTGATTGTTTTATCGATTGGACTCGAGAAATGTTCTTTTCTTCGATCAGCGTATTATTGTCTCTTTTTACATTTATCAGCCTCTGGCATTCCTCAGTCACCCTCTCTAGCGTAGTTTGAATGTCTCCATAACTGTCAGAATCCTTGATCTGGTGTCTTTGTCCTTCGCCGCTGTAAGTCCGTAGATGAAGATTAAACATTTAAACATGTCGAAGATCAAACATTTAAATATGTCGACATGCCAAATTTAAACAATTCACATTCTGAATTTCATTGCCTGCATAAGCCACAGCTTCTTCATTCTCTTGTTTTACAATGTTTAAACATTTATATCGAGTATAGAATAAAACTGTCTCTTTCGTCGAACATTTCTGCCAAAATATTTATTGTCTCCTCGAACAAGATTTCTTTCGGCTTTTTAGGTAAAATTAGGTTCGTGTATTTAGTTTTCTCCTCTGCATCTAATTTTTAGACTAACAACGTAATTCTCTCCTCCTCAGACCATTGTTCGCAGCTTTTCGAAAAAGTCGTCTCGTACCTCCGAAAATAGACAGGGGAAGTTACTCCATTGTCTCGGTTATACTTGAATTCTGATAACGAATTTGATATTCCTTCAGGAGAAAAACTATAGCCTCGTTCTTCTGTTGTTTTAGATACGACGGTTTCGCACAGCAGCCTGGTGTCTTCCGCTTGTTGTTTTCGTAATTGTATCAGTTCATGTTAAATTTTGTGATTTTTCAAATTTTTCTTGTTGCTGTAACAACTGTTGCTGTAATTGTTGTCGCCGCTGCTGTTGTAACTGCAAACTAACGTGTAATGCTTTAGTCAATTCAGCCAGTTGTTCCATTTTTGTTGAGTAATTTCACTGGGTATTTCAACGTAAGTTGTTCAAATCCGTAATTACTACAGTTGTACGCTTGGGGTCTTACTTGCTGTGAGTTGAAAACGAATCTGTCGTCGCCACTGTTGTATCCTTTAAAGAGGTTACAAACAGACAAGGTGGTACTCAAGTGAAAGAACAGCAAGAGGTGCATAGATTAAAAAGGAGAGGTTTATTGTAAAGAGAACACACTACAAGACAGATAATCTGGTGGCAGGCTAGTAATTGATGAAGCAATATAGTCAGTCAAGGCCTCCTAATAGCGACGGTCACGAGTCAGTTCTCATAGGCGATAGGGAGTGTGGGACACTCCATTACAACAGGTATTTAACTGACAGACTGGGTATCAGCCTTGTTTCTGCACTTGAAAAGGGAACGGATTAGTAAACCTTTGAAAAATATCCCTTTGTTACACTTATGGCATACTAGCAGTATAGCCCGGCGTTGCTCGGGTGTAATGAAAGCTTTAAAACTAATCCATGGTCCTTGAGCTCAGACTCTTTGGATATTGGCACGAAAGACTAAAAAGCAATAGTTGTTTCCAGTTAAAACGAAACCGTAGACTGAAAGAAAAATGAAAGGATATGAGTCAAATTTTGATTTCCTGGTATCGATATCAAATTTTCTGCATTATTGTAAGAACTGCAACTTTGAAACTTCTGAATATCGTTTCTTATGTCTTTGTCTATGAGTGTATCAAATGTAATTAAAATCGGACCACTCCTTCTATAACCCGATTTTTTCGATTATCGATTTTCGATATTTATTGGGGGTACCTCGACATAAAACCTAGCTAAGAACACTCGCAGACGCTTATAGTACAACTGTGTAAATTTTTAAGAAAATCGGTTCAGCCGTTTCGAAGTCTATAGGTAACGGACACACACACACACACACACACACACACAAAGTTCCATTTATAAATAAGTTTAGATTTTCACTCAGTGAAGAAGCATTATGAAAAGGCTGGGTAATATTCAAAAGGAGGCTCATAACTTCGGAACAAATTCAGTGTTGAGAACTTAATTTGATCGGCTACAAATGCTTCTGACATTATTAATTTCCAGCATTTATTATTTCCTGGTCATATTGGCTGCTCAATATTTGCTCTTAATTATCGTTTTTCGATATTTATCGGGGGTACCTCGACATAAAACCTAGCTAAGAACACTCGCAGACGCTTATAGTACAACTGTGTAAATTTTTAAGAAAATCGGTTCAGCCGTTTCGAAGTCTATAGGTAACGGACACACACACACACACACACACACACACACACACACAAAGTTCCATTTATAAATAAGTTTAGATTTTCACTCAGTGAAGAAGCATTATGAAAAGGCTGGGTAATATTCAAAAGGAGGCTCATAACTTCGGAACAAATTCAGTGTTGAGAACTTAATTTGATCGGCTACAAATGCTTCTGACATTATTAATTTCCAGCATTTATTATTTCCTGGTCATATTGGCTGCTCAATATTTGCTCTTAATTATCGTTTTTCGATATTTATCGGGGGTACCTTGACACAAAACCTAGCTAAGAACACTCGCAGACGCTTATAGTACAACTGTGTAAATTTTCAAGAAAATCGGTTCAGCCGTTTCGGAGTCTATAGGTAACGGACACACACACACACACACACACACATAGACAAAGTTCCATTTATAAATAAGTTTTGATAGACTTTTGTGAAGGACATGATAAGGACATGATATTTTCTGAGTCCACAAAAATAACATTTGTGCCGAGCAAAGGCAGCAGTAACAGGTTGTTTAAAAGACTCCAAGAAGGGGTTCTGAAACTGTATAAACAAGAACAGTTTTGAGCATGAATTTGGCGGGGTGAAGAAATGAGAGAATTTAAAAAGAGAGACAAAGTACTCAAGGCAAATGAAAAATTAGGAATCTGAGGAAATCCCGAAATAGGAGTAAATGGACTCTGATGCAGGTTGCGTGCAAGATGTACAATGCATATTGTTTTTGAACCATGGCTCATAGTATATCCTCGCCGTAAGCTGTCAGTCAGTTAAGTGGCATACGTGATACACGCTTTGGGCGAACATGCCCCGAAAGAGACATGACTGACTGAGCAGAAGATTATCCCGCAGTAGGTAACCATTGCTTTCTGTGGTAGACTGGTGGCCAGCCAAGGCTATAGAACCTATTATTTAACCCATAACTGGAGGGAAGAGACGGATTAATATCTTTCCCAAGTTGAATGCAAGGAATTCAACTGGAATTCGAACTCGGGTCCCCAATTGTCGTTCCGAGTCGATATCCACTGCACCACAACGCAAATCCTTATATATATATATATTCGTCATCCACATACAAGCATGTTTCGCTGTATCACAGCTCATCAGTGTACAATAGACATCCACTTGCTTCTGGCCGGAATCGAAACTCAGCTGATTTGGTGTCGGTCGGAGTCGCTAACCCATAAGCATAGGCATAAGCTGTCGTTGTGCCTAAAATTAACTTTACACTGTTCAGGCTGTTGCCATATTTACGACGTTTCAGCCTGTTTTCTTCAGATGATATGTGTTGAAATTTGAAACCAAACTCCTTATTTTTTCCACGGAGTTAGATTATTCTAATCCGATGTGCCATGTTTTTGGATATCTTAGTTTCAGTTAATCCCCCTTAATATCTCAAATCCCTAAGTTTTTGTTCCGTTTGTTGTGACCAAATATTGCTCTCTTTAGGTTAAATCACTTTTGGATCAATCGATCAACACTTTTATCCACTGGGTCTTTGTCTTATTTGGAGAGACAATATTGCACTAATAAAGGTGTTCCTTAAATTCAGACTCGGCTTGTTCTGCTATCAATACCTTGTAGTCCCAGTTTAATGCTGTCGTAGTCTGTAGGCATTGCTCTAAAATTTTGCCCGGTTGTTGTTGTCAAGTAGCGAGTAGGCGACAAGCAGAGTTTGTTTGCTTGTTTGTTTGTTTTTTGTTTTGTTTTGTTTTTTTGTTTTTTGTTTTTTAACGAAAATTTCTTCTAAAACGTTAACCGCAGTCTCATAGTCCGTGCAAGAAGAAATATTTGTGTAAGTTCGAGTAGAGATATGGTGAAACAAAAACTGTCTTCTGGTTGAAATTTTAGAGTCCGTCCATCTTGTTGGTTTGTTCCACAAAGAATGTTTTATGACTCCTTTCGGCTTTGACTATTCCTTCTGCCTTGAAATCTGATCACTTTCTGATCTTATCTGCTGACCAGTCGCTATATATAAGAAATCGGGAGGTACCTACAGACCCTAATTTCAAAATTTATCATGGCATGAGGCTGTGGTGAATATAGAATTAAAAGTAACTCTATTCTCTTCACTTTTACAAATTTCGTAATCCAGTGTGAAATCTTATTTTTGACCAATAAAAAAAAGTATTGACCCCGTACTGAGAGAAAAAGGCGAAGCCAGATTTCGCGATCCGATGTTAATTTTCTAACCAACGAAAGGAAGCGATTTACAAAACTTGAAAGTAATTCACGAGCCAGTGCAAAAAAAGTCTATAAAAATAGAGACAGAAAGTCGAATCAGTCAGAGATGGAAGCCAGACCAGACATTGCCAAGATGTGACAAAAATAAACTTCAAGCCACTGACCCGGACATATTGTCCCGACACACATTCGTTCTCCTTCCTCTTCTCGTGTGCTATTTTTCTTTATCTCTTCTTCTTCGTCATCACCATTCTCGCCGTCAACAAAGAAGAAAAAAGACAGCAACAACAAGAGACTTCAACTGACTCCTAAAAATTAACTTCGATAAGTACAATTTTCCTTTATTGCTTTACCTTCTTTTCACTTTCTCGCTGGCCATAAAAAAGAAAGGAACACAGACTTTATTAGTACCCTGTTAATTCTGCATAAACACATTCTGCTACCTAAAACTGGAAATCTGGATTCACTCAACTCATACTACTATTTCTCTTTCAATGTTTAACTCCTACAAATTGATGTTATTCTGTTAATAAAATTCTACTTTAACATTCAAACGATATACTTTTATTCTTATAATCTTCAGCCGCCTGATGCGTCTGATAATCCTTAAGTTGTAGGGAGTTCGGTTATGTTTGACACAAGGCCAATCTAATAAGCATGATCAAGATCCCAATAATAATACGTCTCTTATTGATGCAATAATTTCTTTTTCAAATTCAAAAAATGAATCAGCAACAACTCACTTAGAAGAAAATAATTTTGGCAGTTTTAATCGCTAGAAATAGAAATATCCAGACGACATTAACAATATTTTTACAAATCATCCGGCTTTCTTAAAAAACTTATTTAGTAAGTACTTGTAAAATATAAATCTAGATAATTATAATATTTATTTATTTTTAACTTTTACTCAATGATTTAATTTAATTACTTTACACTACTAAAATATATTTCTATAATATACGGACACACCCTGTCTATCTTATCGTCTGTATTTGGCAATATATTCATAAATTTTGGGTATTTTTAAATCTGCATTTATACTACTGTTGCTTGGATTTATTCAATTTTCCCCAAATAACATAATTATGGCAACCAACCATCTAACCCTAGTAACGTGTGGTGGCGCCATATTACTACCATGACGGCCAAATCTACAGCGTAACCGTGACACTTCATTCACTTAAAACTATTTGTTATTTTAGCTTTTCAACACTGACTTCATATTCTTCTTCTTCTATGTGCCATGTCATTTCAGGACGTAGGCGATCATGGTTTTCCACATCTCCCTCTCCCTGGTGGCTCTTAGCACGCTTTCTCCTGTTACACTACGCAACCCTCGTTCCGCCATCCATCTGATCACGTCCTTCAAATATGTTATCCGCTGCTTCCCCCTGTCTCTTTTCCCCTCTATCCTGCCTGTTAGTATCAGGTTCTCCAAGCCCTTCTTCCTCATTGCATGTTCCAGGAACTTTAGTTGTCTTTTCCTGATGTTCAGCATAAATTTCCTTTTCGTTTCCATCCTTTCCAAAACGTCATCATTGCTCACATGCTCGATCCATGATATTCGCAGCATCCTTCTGTAGAATCACATTTCAAGTTTTTCCTTCATCTTCGAAGATATTGTCCAACATTCACTGCCATACTGAAGAACTGACATTACATAGCAATCCAGTACTCTCTTCTTTGTTTCTACGGAAATTGTCCTGTTTCTTAATACTTTATTCAACTTTTGGAATGCTTCCTTCGCCATGCCAATTCGCCTTCGGATCTCTGTGTCGTCATATTGTCTTCATATAACAAGAACTAAGAACAAAGTATTCATTTACATTCAGCGAGAAGCAACAGACACAATCACAAATATCTACTTACCCCATCTTTGTCTATCGCTTTTATTTGCAGCAATATCGTTGGTATCAAGGCATTTTCTCGGACTGAGGCCTTATATGCAGTTTGCAACATCTTCGGCACATTTTTATTAATGCCAAACACATTAATGACAAGAAAACCAATGTCATATCTGTCTAAGGGTCGATCAGCTTGGTAAGACTGTCAATAAATAAGTAAAAATATTAAACGAAGGTATAACACACGTAAATCGTGGTTTTAACAGCGTATAAGATACCAATCGTATATCATTCCAACAAATAACTGAAACAAAAAGTAGATTTGCACACACGCAAAATCGGATCATAATCACTGACAACATTTAAAAAAAAACATAGCAAGGCAAATTTCACAAGCTGGTATAAAAATTAGGATTCTGGATTTCGATTGGACAGGAAATAACAAATAGAACTATGACCCCTGTTAATTTTCTTAACACCTAATAAAAAATGGGTATTTGGTTGGAGCCGATCACATGACTTTATTTCACTACTTATTCACGTTTCTCGATCGGATAATACAGTCCGAAGGGAGCAGAGATGAGATAGGACATTGCCACAATGTAAGAGTGAAATTTCAAGCCGCTGAACCTGACATGTCTCGTCGACATACATTCATTCTTCCTCTTTTTCCTATTTTTCTTTATCTTTTCTTCATCTTCGCTCACATTAGCAACTAGGTCCCACCCTTTTACTGTGAAACCAATAAATTGTAAACGCAGATTCTACTCTATCATCTTCTTTTTTTCGCACTTCCCACCTGTGGAATTCACTTTCGTTTACTTGCTTTCCCGACAGCTACAATCTCCAAGAATTTAAATGTAAAGTCAATAGTCATCTCCTATCTCACTAACCTGCATCCTCTCTCTCATGCTCCTTTCTCCATCCACTCCACTCTCATCAGTATTTTCATCTTTCTCTTAGCAGGAACACCCGATCAGAAGTAGAAACAAATTAACTTAGAGAAACGGAAATGTAGCTGAACTTGTCTGTAAGTCCTTTGATCTCAACTTCAATTGCGTATCTCTTTGGGAAAGGAGTGGCGGGGTCTAATTGTGTAAATTTGCGTAGAAGATCTGACATTTTTAAGTTGACTATGTCCTGTTGCAGAATCTAATATTTTTATGTTTACAATTTACTTAAGACTTTAGTGACAGATTCACAATTCTCTTTTTCTACGTCATTATCTGTTTTCTACTCTGTGTAACAAATATTTAATCGGCTTTAAAATTTTATTTCTGGTAATTTTTTCCTGAACACTGCCATTCAAACAAATAAAAATCTATATATATAAATGAAAACAGACACGTTATTCCATGGTTAAGCAGAAGTATAGATCTATATTTCCGCTTAACCATGAAATAACGTGTCTGTTTTAATTTTTACATACTTATATATATATATATATATATATATATATATATATATATATATATATATATATGAATGAATTAAAACAGACACGTTATTCCATGGTTAAGCAGAAGTATAGATCTATATTTTCGCTTAACCATGGAATAACGTGTCTTTTTTTATTTCTACATATATTTGCTCTATATGTATTTTATATTTTACATATATATTCAGAGCTCTCCTAGAGAGTTATCCTGCCACTTTTTGTAGAGGATACTCCTTTGGATTCTTCTATATATACATTGCATGTTTATATATATATATATATATATATATATATATATATATATATATAATAATTAAATATTTTTTTTCTAAAAATATACTGTTAAATATAAGAGACAATGAATGTCTATTATGTTTAATCAAGACAAAAATTCTTTATTAATTTGTTTCTAAGCTTTCGTCTCACATGAGTCATCTTCAGAGAGGTCACCAAGACGGTAACACAATAACCTCCACCATCTGACGATTTTACTGACGATTTTATTTTGTGTTGACATAAAACTCAGCTAGTTGGAGAATTTTTGTCTTTATTTTCACCAGAAATTAAAGCCAAAATACGACGTTTAGAACGGCTCATGATTAAACATAATAGACATTCATTGTCTCTTATATTTAACAGCATATGTTTAGAAAATTATTTGCTGCCTCGATACACTATATATATATCTGTGTGTGTGTGCATATTGTATGAATTGAAATATATGTATATATATATATTTCAATTCATGCAATATGTACATATGTATTTTACATTAGAACAGGTAAATAACTACAAGTAGTTGTTTGCATGTTTTAATGCAAAAGTTAAATCATAGATACTTATTAGTCTATTTTTAAATTTATCCCTGTTTTAAATTGACAATAATATTGCAATTTTATTCTTTTCTTTGTTCTTTTAGATATATATATATATATATATAAAAGAGATTATAGCTATACTCATGTCGAAAAACCTTCCACGAATCTACGAAGCAGGGAAAAGACGGTTTTATAAAAGAAAGAGCTGAGTACATGAACATCAGTCAAAAGAGTTCGGACCGAGTCAGCATGTAGACCAAAAGAAAAACCCCGATACGAGTAATCAACTAACAAAAAGTGCTCAATACTTAGGTAGACCGGAATAAGTAAAGAATACCTAGTGAGCCAGACTGACCTACCAAGGGTTTCACCTAAACGGATCGTCAGAGAAAGCTGGCCAGCTTTCCCTGATGATTCGTTTAGGTGAAACCTAGGTAGGTCTGTCTGGCTCACTAGGTATTCTTTACCCTGATTGAGCACTCTGGAGGAATGATAGACTTTGAGAAACAGTAGCTACTCTGGCATGTACGCATCGCTCATTCAGACATGGATTAGAGCACTCTGCCTATTGGGCGGATATAATGACAATATACACGCTAAATAAGTCTGCCTTCTTCTACCAAACGCCCGTAGCCCAGAGATAGAATTGCCGACTGATGCCAATTTGGTCGGGTTTCAATCCTGGGTTAAAAGCAATCGGAGTCTAACCGTACTGTGATACAGCAAAACAGATCTGTCTGCGCATGACTATATATATATATATATATATATATCCTTCCTCCACCGTGTGCCAATAGCTGTCTGCGAATGACTATTTACGGTCTCGCCTGCCAATTCAGCACTCTGGGGAAAAAGGTAGAATTTAAAAACAGTAGCTATTTACGTATTGTCCTCCAGCAATGAATTGGACACTCTTGGCTACTAGCGTTTGTTTACATTGTGTATATAACACACTAAAATCTGCCTTCGTCTGCCATACAACGATAGCTTAGAGGTAAAATCTTTGACTGATGTCAATTTGGTCGGGTTTTAATTCCGGCTAGAAGCAATCGGATGTCTAACTGTACTGATGAGCTGTGATACAGCGAAACAGGAATGTCTACAGATGACTATATGTATGTATATATATGTGCGATGTTTCTTTTACAAGCCTTTGAGCTATTTATGTAGTAGTTATTTTAAATACGATTTAAGTAAATACTAGATAAATAAATACTAGCTAAATACTCATCCTGCAAATCGCGAAAAGTTAAGTCATCATAGAATCTCTCTTCCCTCTCCTAAATTTCTGTATTAAAAACAGTTTTCAGCAAGACATCTATTTTCTAAAGCTCTTTTTGCGAAATTCACTTGAATTCCTGACTCTGGACAGAGTATATTGAGCTGACAGAAAAAAAAACATTTGAACTATTTTCTAATATTTTTAATAAAAAATTACTATTTTTAAAAAATAATTCTGTATAGTTTTGATAAAACCTAAATAAACAGATTATTTTGACTTATTTAGATAATTCTATAAATTTTGACAAATTTTTAGAACTTGAAATAGCAGACAATAACACTGCATATTATGAATGTTGTAGTTTTTTTTTTAATTTAAGAGTAAATTTTAACAAGGCAGATATAAATTCTTACTATACAAACACAATGAATTTAAAAATAAAATTATATGGGAAAATTTTTAAAATTTGACTTTAAAATAAGTAACATAGAAAAAATAATTATTAAAATATGTTTTTAAAATTATTATACAAACTAAATATTACTACTAATATCATAAATATAATATAACAGATAAATATCCGTTACATGTTAAAAGTATGGTTTGTTCTACGGATCTAAGGTGGTACACACAGAGGAAATTTAACCTTATATGTATTTATAAAAGATGACTACAATTTCACTAGACAGTCTGGAGATGACAATATTTAAAATTTGATGTAATTCTCTTTAATTTATATATTCTATATTCACTTTTTTTTAATAACATAAGATGCACAAATTAAACCATGTTAATAGCAGACAAAAAAAAAAACTGCAGGGACTCCTGGAGAAGATAGCAAAGGAAGGCATGAAGAAAGGACTAAACATCAATTATGAGAAGACAGAATGTATGTTTGTCAGCAAAGTTGTCACTAAAGTCGAATTCTGAAGAGCGTTTTAACAGACAACAGAAAAAGGACAGAAATCTGAAAGCATATTGGAATAAAAAAATGGTTTCCAAAAGCTCAGCAAACTACTAAAAAAAAGGAAATTCATTAGAAACAAATAAAAGAATACTGAACTGCTATGCAATATTAGTCATCCTATATGACAATGAATACTAGAGATGCCTTCCAAAGGCTAAGCAAAGTATTAAGAAACAGGAAAATCTCATTAGAAACAAATAAAAGAATACTGAACTGTAAAGCAATATCGTTCATCCTATATGGCAATGAATGCTAGAGATGCCTTCCAAAGGCTAAGCAAAGTATTAAGAAACAGGAAAATCTCATTAGAAACAAATAAAAGAATACTGAACTGCTATGCAATATCGTTCATCCTATATGGCAATGAATGCTAGAAATGCCTTCCAAAGGCTAAGCAAAGTATTAAGAAACAGGAAAATCTCATTAGAAACAAATAAAAGAATACTGAACTCTAAGCAATATCGTTCATCCTATAGAGCAGTGAATACTGGACATTTTTCTCCCAGATGAAATAGAAACTTGAAGTGACAGCAACATGGTTCTACAGGGGCACATTGAGGAAAATGGTCTTGGATAAATTGACATTTACAAGAAAGACACAATGAAGGCAAGAGGAGTAGAATGAAACTGCCATTAACCTGACTAAAGAGCATGTTTAAATGGCTGACAAAACAAGGAGTGGGAGAGAGTAAAAAGACCTACAAAGATAGGAAATTGTGGAAAGCCATTATCATCCATATCTTGGAAGAACATAGCATATAAAAGAATAATTGATATGAATTTTAAAAGAGTTAGCTGATTTTCTAAGCACTGCTTAGATGTAGCACAAGGCCGACAGTATTGTGCACCCAGTGAGGATTGAACTCACTACTCAGTTGTAATAGCTTCTAGCGAGACAATCTGGCTAACCATTACACCACACCGAAGTGCTCAAATGGTAATTTTCTAAGTGCTGCTTAAATGTGGCACAAAGCCGAAAGTATGGGGCACCCAGTGAGGATCAAACTCGCTAATCAATTGTAAGGAATCTAGTGAGACAAGCTTGCTAACCATTACTCTACCTCAGTCAGTCAGTTAAGTGCCATACATGAAACACGATTGGGCAATCATGTCTCGAAAGAGACATAACTGACTGGGCAGAAGATTATCCCACAGTAGGTTGTCATTGCTTTCTGTGGTAGACTGGTTGCCAGCCAAGGCTATAGAACCCAATCTGTCCTGTTATTTAACCCATAACTCGAAGGAAGAGACGGATTAATACCTTACCCAAGGGTATTTGCGCGTAAGTGAATGCAATGAATTCAACTGGAATTCGAACTTGGCTCCCCGATTTCTCGTTCCGAGCCGATACCCACTGCACCACAACACACCTCCATTACTCTACCTCAAGGTGCCCAAGTTTAAAGGATTTAGATGCAGTAGTATTAAGTTCTATAAAAAATAAATTGGGGCTACACACTCACTTATTCTGGCTGTTGTCCTCATCTTTGCAGATTCTATATTCATAATGCTTTTTTCAGTTGCTTGCTACATTCAATAAAGGGTAATGCTTATCACTGTCATTTTATCCTGATTTTATAGTTTATAATAATGTTAAGTGGTCAGAAATACTAGTAATATTCAAAATATATAATGAAAATATATAAAAAAAGTCACACAAAAAGATAATTTTTAACCAGTCATTGTTGACCTGAGTAAAATCTAAAAGCCTTCAAGTTCATATCTCCTGTTGTGTGAGGTGGTTTATTGCCTGATGTGGGTTTCTCTTTCTCTTTATATTTGACTGGTAGTGACTACTGTTTTATAGAGAACTTGTTCTTTGTCCTGTCATCTTTATCTAAAAAAGTAATTTATCAAAGTCTGGCTTCATTCAGTGACCTTCTTTGTCAGGGCCATTTAGCATAGTCCTTGTGGAGTCAATTTCATTTATCTGATAATCATCAGGACAATAAATATCAGAAAGTTTTGTAACCGATCATATGTTTCCATTTAGCAAGATATCAGTGTCAACACTACAGGGCTAGACTGTTCACTTATCATCATCTATGCTTCATCTCTGCCCCACTTTGCTTACTGCTACAATCGACTCATGTAATTTTTAAGCCACAAGCATTTGTCTTGGAGGAAGCTGTCCCCTGAGAATGGACCATGTGTCTGGTCTGAGCTGCAGCACTACAGATGCCTTCTTCTTCTTTTATGTGCCATGTCCTTTCAGGACGTAGGCGATCATGGCTTTCCATGTCACCCTGTCCCTGGTGGCTTTTAGCATGCTTTCTCCTGTTGCACCATGCAACTCTTGTTCCGTCATCCACCTCAGTGAGACTATTCTGAGGACCCTAGAAGTTATGCCAGGATTTGTCATTGAAGACCACAATTTAAACAATATAATGTACGCAGATAATATAGTGCTGATTGCAGACACAGAAAGAAAACTGCAAGACCTCTTACAGAATCTAGCTGTGGAGAGTGACAAGAAAGGACTACAAATAAACTGCAAGAAAACCGAATGCATGGTCATCAGCAAAAAGGGCAGCCCAAAATGCCAATTACAAGTGAGGGACTCTAAAATCAAGCAGGTACAGAAATTTAAATACCTAGGAAGTGTTCTAGCAGAAGACGGAAAGTGCGAAACTGAAATCCGAAGGCGAATTGGCATGGTGAAAGAAGCATTCCAGAAGTTGAGTAAAGTTTTAAGAAACAGGACAATGTCGCTAGAAACAAAGAAGAGAGTACTGGATTACTATGTGATATCAGTTTTTCAATATGGCAGTGAATGTTGGACAATATTTTTGAAGATGAAGGAAAAACTTGAAACAACTGAAATATGGTTCTACAGAAGGATGCTGCGGATATCATGATGACGTTTTGGAAAGGATGGAAACGAAAAGGAAATTAATACTGAGCATCGGGAAGAGACAACTAAACTTCCTACGGCATGCAATGAGGAAGAAGGACTTGGAGAACCTGTTACTAACAGACCAAATAGAAGGAAAAAGAGACAGGGGAAAGCAACGGATAACATATTTGAAGGACCTGATCAAGTGGATGATGGAATGAGGGTTGCATGGTGTAACAGGAGAAAGCGTGCTAAGAGCAACCAGGGACAGGGAGATGTGAAAAGCCATGATCACCTACGTCCTGAAAGGACAGGGCACATAGAAGAAGGTATATGCCAAATGTTTATAAGAAATTATAATGTGGACATAAAATGGGGGATCAGATCTATATCATAATTAATATATAAACGGATCCCTCATTTTTTGGCCATGCTAGTTTCTATAAATTTATATTCTAGATTTATGGGCTTGAGCTAGTGGATGACAGAATGAGGGTTGCATGGTGTGACAGGAGAAAGCGTGCTAAGAGTCACCAGGGACAGGGAGATGTGAAAAGCCATGATCGCCTACGTCCTGAAAGGACATGGCACATAAAAGAAGTGTATGGAAAAACTATTCGACACAGTATTATAGTGGTATGGCTAATTAATCATATTCACAATTATGCAATATCTAGCTGCCCATCTCCAACTGTAATTAGTTGATAGTTAATTCCTGTTGTTAATGTGACAATAAGCAACTTCCTATAATTCAAAATCTGTGTCAGCTTTAAATCATGTGGAAACATCATAAAAAATAGTCAATCCTTTTTAAACTGTAAAATGTTTTGCCAAGTTTATAAACTAATACCTTCCTTACCTTGATTACCACCTTAGTCATTGAACTCAAGATGGTGTCTAATTTGGTCTTCACTTTTATTCGCATAGAGATGCTTTCAAATTCAAAATATTTATCAAAATAGTCTGGTTTATCTAAAATAAAAAATATATGTATATATAAATATTTTTTCTCTTCAAGAAGAATTATTGTAAGCCAACAACATGAGTCAATATTCAGATTATGACAAAATTATTTTTAAATGATAAATATAATTTGAAATGTTAAATGTAATTTTAAATGAAAAATTATTCACTTATGAAAACTCAATGATTTCCAGCAAAAGTTTTTCAACAAACTCAAAATGTTGGTTTGATAAAATCACTGAGAGAGAAATTGCCATAACTCAAACTTCGTTCGTGTCTCATGAATCATAAAGACATAAAGATAGTGCTACAAACTCAAAATGTTTTGAGGGAGTCAGTCAGTTAGATAAGTGCCATACGTGACACACACTTGGGCGATCATGTCTCGAAAGAGACATGACTGACTGGGCAGAAGATTATGCCGCAGTAGGTTGCCATTGCTTTCCGCGGTAGACTGGTTGCCAGCCAAGAATATATAACCCAATCTGTCCTGTTATTTAACCCATAACTGGAAAGAAGAGATGGATTAACACCTTTCCCAAGGGTATTTGTGCGTAAGTGAATGCAATGAATTCAACTGGAATTTGAACTCGGCTCTCCGATTTCTCGTTCTGAGTCGATATCTACACACATTTTGAGGGAGGGAGGGACTAAATTAGATGTTTAAAGATATTGGGGTATAAAATCCGATTTTCAAATTTTAAATATCGCTGCTTCTATCATTTTCTTTTTTACCCTTTCATAACATAAACATTTTTTAGATCCTTTGTCCTCTTCGAAACAGTTTTTGCTTTGGTGTAGGTTTGTTTATTTTGGTTTTGATTTTGTTTTGTTTATTTTTTTGTAGATATGTTTTGGAATGAAATCCACAGATATTTTTCTGCATGTATGACTTTCATAAAAGTTTCAGAAGTTAAAGCTTTGAAGTAAAAACAATGAAGTTTTCTGGTATATTTCGAAAATTAATGGCAGTGTAGGGATACAGATGGTGGAGATAAGTGGAGACCCACTTGGTGGCGATAAGTCATATGGGTCATGTGATAGCTTCTTAGTGACATCACTTCATATAGGGATGAGAGTAGCCAGCTTTTTTAGCCTGACGCCAAACAGCTAATTAGCCTTAGCTGTTTGGCGTCTGCCTCCCCTAAAAAGACAGAAAATAAAACCCACTGTATGCTCACTTTTTTACAAAATAGTCTTTTTTTCCTCGTTTTTGAGAATATATACTGGTCCCTTTATATATGCCAAATTTACATCAACACATGAAATCTACCCAGTTGGTCACAGGTAATCTACTTGGTTACAGATTGTTCTTTCATCTTTTCATATATTATTGTATATAAGGTGATGCGTGCTTTGATCATGCCAACCATGACCCTATTTGAGTATGGACCATTGATTAATGCATGGCATTATAACTGATATGACTATTTTGAAGAAGAAATAAAATATTCAAGATTTAAGCAATGTAGAAAAATAAAATAGGAAATAGTGTTTGTCAGTGAATAAGATCTACTTAATGGCTGTTGGTATTGTAAAAAAATTAAACGACTAAATGTGATACACCTTAAGACTATTAACTCACTCTTCAGCTTTTTGTTTTTGTTGTTGTTGTTGTTTTGGAATACTTCAGAAGATTTTCCATGAAAATCTTGAATTACTTCTTCAATAAAAATGAAAATACAAAAACAGTTAAAAATAATAAATTCACAAAGAGAATATACTACTAAAATCAAAGACAGCTTTAATTTTTCGGAAATATTATTTTACTCTTGATGATTGTAAAAACTGAAAATATAAAATATTCATAGTAACGTTTGAAATTTAGACAATACCGTGGACATTCTGAGATTAAACCAATCAAAATAATTTGTTCAAAACAAAAATAGATGACAATATTAGTCTTCATGATTGACGAGTGAAGATGATTTCTAGGTTATGAAGAGTTTTTGGTTTTTTACCAGTTATTGCATAAAGGATTTTTGTAGTCATGTTATCACCATCAACTGCTTCAGGTCTTGGTTTTATTTCATAACTTGTTGAGACATTAGCCTACAATAGAAAGAAAAGAAAAATTGTGACAAAACAGGAAAATATTTTGCAGTTTGCGTTTTGAAAAATAAAACATAGCCGTGCTTATATCTGCTAATATAGCCACACCTCACTTAAACATTTTGTGTTGCAATAAGCTGGTCACTGAGTCAGCTGATTGCTGAATTAAAAGTTTCACCTGACCTCTGTTTCAGTTATTCTAGGAGTGTAATGAACTTGTCTCAACCAGCTTGAAGTAAATTTTTACATAATTTCTAATATCATTTGTAACATTATTTTTTACACCGTTTTTACACTATTTTTACATCATTTATAACATTTCTATACCATTTTTATACCATTTTTAACACCATTTGTAACACCATTTTTACACCATTTTTATACCATTTTTATACCATTGTAACACTATCCGTAACACCTTTTTACACCATTTTTACACCATTTCTATATCATTTGTAACACCATTTTTACACCATTTTTATACCATTTTTATACCATTGTAACACCATCCGTAACACCTTTTTACACCATTTTTACACCATTTCTATATCATTTGTAACACCATTTTTACACCATTTTTATACCATTTTTATACCATTGTAACACCATTTGTAACACCATTTTTACACTATTTTTACACCATTTCTATATCATTTGTAACACCATTTTTACACCATTTTTATACCATTTTTATACCATTGTAACACCATCCGTAACACCTTTTTACACCATTTTACACCATTTGTAACATTATATTTACACTAATTTTACACTATTCACAATTTCTTACACCATATTTCCATAATTTGTAACACCATTTTTACACCATTTGTAACACCATTTGTAACATTTCTAATTGCAGTGTACTGAACAGTAAAGAATAAAACTAAAAAATCATCTTTATATTTTTTTAAAATGTGCAATCAAAAATGTTGAACTATGAATGATGATTGACTCTGTGTGTGTGTGCGCGCGCGCACGCGCGTGTGTGTGTGTGTGTGTGCACGCGTCCCTCTCTGTACCTTTGGAGCAACATATTGCCATATTCTCACAATGTAAAATACAAATTGGTTGGACTTTCTTTAATCATTTTTTAATTTAAAAGATTTTATGAATTATATTAAGCTCTATAATACTCATTATAGCAATGTAAAATTGATACATAACTATATAATTATATATACATATATATATATATATATATATATATATGACTTGAAATACATATGTACATATTGCATGAATTTAAATATATATATATACATATATTTCAATTCATACAATATGCACACACACACAGATATATATATATATATATATATTGTATCGAGGCAGCAGATAAATTTTTAAACATATACTGTTAAATCTAAGAGACAATTAATGTCTATTATGTTTAATCATGAGCCGTTCTAAACGTATTTTGGCTTTAATTTCTGGTGAAAATAAAGACAAAAATTCTCCAACATTTGGATAATTTTTTATTAAATATTCTTCTAAGCTTTCAGCTCACATGAGTCATCTTCAGAGAGGTTACAGGGATGTTAACATAAAAACATCTACCAACTTAATAAAAAAATATCCAAATGTTGGAAAATGTTTGTCTTTATTTTTACCTGAAATTAAAGCCAAAATACGATGTTTAGAACAACTCAAGATTACACATAATAGACATTCATTGTCTCTTATATTTAACATTATATATATATATATATATATATATATATATATATATATATATATAGAGAGAGAGAGAGAGAGAGAGAGAGACAGAGAGACAGAGAGACAGAGAGAGAGAGACAGATAGTCATATGTTAAAACCTTGTTAATATATACATTTCTATATATTGTTTCATTATCTTCAATTGTCTTGAAAGCTATTTTAAAAATATTTGAAAAACTTATCAGAAGCGGGTTTGGTACTTACATCTGCGAAAATATTCACTTGAAAGAATCTCTGTTGGAATTGAGGGCTGATATCATCAACATTTAAAACCACAAATATAAGAGTCATATTTATTGTCTTGCCGATATTTTCTTGTTTACCGTCTCCTAAATCCTGCAAAATCACAAAAACAGTTTCTGTTGAAATTAGAATACTTGCAATTAACTTGTTGAAGGGATTAATGCATGTGTTTGGCTATGAGAATCTCCATAATAGATATATTATTGAAATAACCACAATACGGAAGCCATGAATAAAGAAAGAGAAATGACAACAATGCTTTAACAGCAGCAGCAATGAGGAAAAATGAAACCACAGCAATGAGGTTAGTGAGATAGGAAATGAGTATTGACTTTACATTTAAATGCTTGAAGATTGTAGCCCCAAGCAAGGTATTTTACTGCCACTGTTGTGCAGGGGGTTACATAGAAGAAAAGTTATGAGAAAGAGTGACAGGTTATAGGGGGTGTCAGGAAGTGGGTAAGAGAAGGATGAGAATATTGATGAGAGCGGAGTGGAGGGAGAAAGGAGCATGAGAGAGAGGATGCAGGTTAGTGAGATAGGAGATGACGATTGACTTTACACTTAAATTCTTGGAGATTGTAGCTGTCGGGGAAGCAAGTAAATGGAAGGGAATTCCACAAGCGGGAAGTGCGAGAAAAGAAGCTATTGGAGTAGAAGTTGCATTTACATTATTAGATTGAATTAAAATTGACCTAAAATAAATAAATAGCTGTTACTTGCTATTTCAATGCACAAGTTGATTTTACAAATTCAGTCATAAATTCATAGATTTACTTCTTGCTATTAAGGTAAACAAAAGTTATTAAACTTACCTGCGCAGAAAGCGTTAACGTGTAGGTTCTGGGCTTTTTGTCGTAATCTAGTTTTTTTTTCAAAATGACGTTTTTTGATTCGATATCAAACTCTGGAGTCTGAATAGCGAATAGAAATTATAAGAAATATATTAATTATACATGGAAAACATTTCACATTAAATTTTATTCTGGTTAAATTGAAAGAAACCTCTTACAGTTGTTTTTGCTTATTTGTATGCAATAACAAGAAAGCTGGTCTAACTTCAAATTTAGTAAACTATTGTTTTAGATCCAATAAGAAAAAAACCTTTTCAAACTAAAATCCACTGATTCGGACCTGAAATGATTCAGCCGACAGCATCTGAATAAGTGGCTATAGTTTTAAAAGTTTGGACTCAAACACATCATCGGGAGAAGTAAAGAGTAAGAGTTTGGAATCATTCTCTGTTTATATTTGGTTCGTTGTTGTCATGGGGGTTGGTTGGGGTTATTGATAATTAAGTGAATGTGTCCTTCGTTTTGACCGTTAGACTTTTGAAGAACCTGGTGCGTGAGTGTGAAATTGTTGATTAACGGTATTATCTGTTGGAATGTACGTTTTATCTCTCTCCAAATACTTTTGAAAATTAAAAGACGAAAATAAAACACCTAAGGTCAAATGGAAAATCCTCAAAAAAGCAAGAACAGCAAAATCTATAAAAGAACCAAGCTTTCTTTGCCTTCAAGAAAAAATAGTGATCCTTAAATATATAAATAGTAACAAGCTCTTAAATCAGAGACACGAAACCACAGTAAACTGCAAGCACATTAGGGACTTAACCCTACAATCATGCTAAGAAATACTAAGAGTTTGATTAGAAATTCTTATTATAAAAGTTTAAAAATGCTATAGAAAAAATCGATCCAATAAATCGTTAAAGGAAGGTCTATCACTAAAGCCTACACCAATAACCTTACTTAACACAAAAAACTTACTTAAATACAAAAATATTCCGTACTGGAAAAATCAAAATTAAACAAATGGCTCCCAAACTCGAAAAAGAATCAAAATTCATATATTCAAAATTAAGATTAAAAATATACTACTTCAGAATCATTATATCATACACAAAAATAAACTGTAAGCACACGTAAGATCTAATCCTACAATCACACTAAAAAATACTGGAAATTTGAATAGATATTTTTATTATAAAAGATAAAAAATGCTATAGAAAAAATCGATCTAATAAATACTTAAAGTAAGATCTAATACCCGCAAAATTATCTAAATAAATAAAATATATAAAAAATTAAAAGAAATAAATAGGATTCCAAACGATAATTTATAGAAAAAAGAATATAAAAAAATTAAAAGAAAAAACCGATCCTCTAAACTTAAAATTTATATAAAAAAACTGATAAAATGCTAATTTGCATTTACTTCCTAAGAAATACAAGTTTAGATCTCTTGAAATAACTTCGACTAAATACAATAATACTCCAAACTTGAATATGAAATAAAAAATATATTAAAAAAAACCCTATAAAATAAAAAAATATTCCATACCCAAAACATCAAAATTGGAATGAAAAAACACCCCACTCCTATCACGTCTATCTAAGGAACCCCAAAGTGAAAACCTAGCCACAGGATCAAAGTAAATACATGAATTAGTTCCGCTAACAACAAACATCAACATTCCAACAAATAATACCATTAATCAACAATTTCACACTCACGCACCAGGTTCTTCAAAAGTGTAACGGTCAAAACGAAGGACACATTCACTTAATTATCAATAACCCCAACCAACCCCCACGACAACAACGAACCAAATATAAACAGAGAATGATTCCAAACTCTTACTCTTTACTTCTCCCGATGATGTGTTTGAGTCCAAACACTGAAACAACCATATGATTGTAGAGAAGAGGACATATATAGAAAAAAAATTATGTACATGTTCTAAAACATAATTTGTAATAAATATTCACAGCTCTATACATCATATATCGAGCACTGTTTTAAATTAATGTTTTAGACGGGAAAAAATTTTTCTTTTCTCTCCTCATTCTATACTAACTCGGATATAACGCTCTACATTTGTATCGAGCACTCTTTATAAAAGTAAAGGCATGAACAAAAGGTTAATAAACCTACGAGTTCAACAACTTAGTTACAATATATATATATATATATATATATATATATGTTGTTTCTATACACAATTTGATTTTGTTTTATACCCCCTTATAGTGGGCTATCTACCAACAATGCCAAATTCAGTTAATCTGTTTCAACACACACATACACTTCACTAAAACGGATAACCCACTATAAGGTTGCTGGGTAGTTAAAAATTATCTACGAAATGGCGTTTACATTCGTCATGTATTTTTACTACAATTATTTCTCCCTTACATAAATCTAGCAACCATCAGGTTATCGATAGATGCGTAAAACCCTCATAAAAACACCCACCTCTGTGTAGAAAAATGTTTTCTTTAATACTTTAAGCTAAAAGCAGATAATATTTATTTCGATTCAGATTAATTAAACTTTAAATCAGCTAATTTTTTGAAATAATTTTCAGAAAAGTATATTCTTGAAATATTTTTTAATAAAGGGAATTATCCTGTGTTGACAGATTTGTCAATATAGGCAATTTTACTGATAATAAAAACATATCAATGAGCTTAAATAAGATTTGAAATATAGCAAAGTACTTTGCTTACTGGAAAAAATTAAATTTAATCTATTAACTTGAAATTAAAATTACAATAGAACCTTCAAGAAAGTTTCTTTTTTATATTTAAATTGCATTTTAAAACTTAGATATTGCTTCATTTCTTTTTTGTGTGTGATACTGCTGTGGAGTAGTTTTCGCACTGAAGGTTATAATCGTGCTATGTCGGTTGCTAATCGACTTAACGCACCCTAAATGTTAGGAACTTGGTAATCTTCCACTGAAAGCTGACTGCTTAGTATTCGGCTAACTGCCGACTAATATCGACGGCCTTAGTCCAACTATGTTCAAACTGGAACTTTCTAATAGTTCTACAGAACTCCAATAGAACTCTAAAGAGCTCTCTAGAACTCCTAAGAACTTCCCAAGAAATTCTCGAGTTAACTTCCTGTTAACTCTTATTAATATAGGAGGGAGAGTCCATTATCTGAGGAATAGGTGTGTTTCATCATAACAGATACCTAGATAAGTAATTGTTAATTATATCACAAGTACAAAGATTAATTGAAAATTTAATATCAATTCAAACTGTTCTCTATCTTGTAGAAAAATATTCCGCTTAATGCGTCACGTGCATTCGGAACGTGGATAATCATGGCTTTCCACAGTGTCCGGTATTTTGTTTATTATCAGCAATACCTGCTTCTTTTTTACCTCTCTCTGGGTTTGTGGTTTTCGCTTCTCGTTATTTTCTCCTGTTTATCATGACTTTGAATGTTATAGTCACCACGCCTTCTTTCGTCATTATGTATTCCAAAGATTTCAGATATCTCTACCTGACTGTTAGAATTACTTTCGGTGGACTTTTAAATTTGTTGTTTTTTATTGTTTTTGACTTTTTTCAGCTCAGTCTTATCGGTTTCAACATAAAGTTTCCGGTTATAAAAAAACAAAAACAAAAACAAAAAAATCAATATTTAAACAATTTTGGTGGTATGGGGCTCAGTTATAGTAAATCGATCCTCCATTTTGGAACCACTCGCGTTGGGGTTACTTTGTTTTAGTTTTTGGGGTACGAGTTGTTGCTCTTGTTTTTGTCTTTTTCAAGTTTTCTTCAGTTCTTACGATGGCATCTTCCTCGGAAACTCCAAGAATGGCTTTATTCAAAAATTTCGCAAAGGATTCAGTAGTTGAATATGCGCAAGCAAAAAGGTTAATTGCACAGGATCGATTTTGTTTACTATAAGGTTGTATGAAAAACTGAGCCATCCCCCTAAAATTGTTTAAATGTTGAAATTTTTACAATTTTTTTTTTTTTTTTTGTCAGTCGGAAAGTTTAGGGTTTAATCGATAAGACTGCACTGAAAAAAGTAAAAAAAAATTAGAGTCAACAAATTTACAGGTGGTGGTAATATCGTACCGGCGAGTGATTCCAAAATGGAGGATCGATTTTACTGTAACGTTGTATGAAAAACTGAGCACCCCCCGCTTAAACTGCTTTTAATGTTGAAATTTTTAGAGATCTTTTTTTTTCGGAAAGTATAGGGTGTAATTAATAAGACTGCACTGAAAAAAGTCAAAAACAATGAAAAACAGCAAATTTAAAGGTGGTGGTAGTCTTCTTCAGGTTCGCCTTACTTTCTTTTTAGTTCATATTTTTACATATTCTTTCATATTCATATATGTTTAAAGAATCCTCAGAATTAGTCGGTGGAAGACAAGAAATTAATTAAAATCAACCTTCTTCACTTTTACAAAGATTCACAACGATGTGTGAAATCCTGGTTTTCCCAAATAGAAAAAGGATTGACCATCTGCGTAAAGAAAAAGTCGAAACCAAATTTCGCAAGTAGGTGTTAAAATTATTTTCTGACCAATGGGAGCGACTTGTATGACTTGAAAGGACTTAGCGATCCAGTGCGAAATTCAAAAAGACTATATAAATGACCTCAGTCAAGAGTCAGAGATGGAAATAGCGAGAGAGACACACACATTTAAAATGTAACTTCAAACTTCAAGGGACCCGGACATTGGCCTCTTTACCCTTTCTCCTTATCTATTTCAGCAACTACTACCAGAACATTTTGTACGAACTCTTCTCTTAAACTTCTTATTAATGTTTCTAATTGAACATTAACTTCTACAACTTATGTTATTATAAATTTCTATTTTAACATTCAAAATTTTATTATTCCACTCTTCTACACTAATCGACACATTCCAACTAACAACCAACCTTCTGGTGATGAAAAACCTTCTGATGATAATTCTGGATAAAACTTGAAAGCTGTAGGGAGTTCGGTTAAGTCTGACACAAGGCCGAATCAAAGAAACATTAACCAGCTCCCTATACTACACTACATCTTTGTTGTGTCAAGTTTTTCTGCTTTCTTTATCTATCAGGAATCTGTCTAACATCCATTGTCATGGAGGAAATTAGATATTATCTATAACGCTTTTTCTTCAGTGTCTGTCTATACTTCTGAAACGAAGTAACATTTACATTATTTACATTGTTCAAACTGTTGTCCTCACCTTTACTGCCATGTATACGACGCTTCGGTCGGTATATGCTCCGACCTTCTTCAGGTGCTATGAATTTCGAACCAAATCCTTTATTTCGATTAATGGAGCATATCATTCTCATTCCATGTGCGATGTCACTTCCGGTAGCCAAGTAGTAAGTAGAGTAGTAGTAAATACTAGTAACAACTCTAAGTTTTTTGTTCACTACTGCTGTAGTCTGGTATTGAACTCACAACTCTTAGGGTCAAGTCACTAGAACCAGCCAACCAACGTCTATATCCTATGAGAACATGTGGCCTAGTGGATATAGGTGTTGGTTGGTTGATATCCACCAATGATCGAAATAAATTGTTTCATAAAATGAAATAACTCTTTTTATTTAACCCTATATTAATATTTATTTTTCTAATCTCTACTCGAGATTCAGTGCTCTTATTGGGATCATATCAAATAGCATTTAAAACAAAAAATTGAAATTTAAAAAAGACAGCTCCTACGATTAGCGTTGAGAAGAACGCTATTCTGATTTTGTCTGACTCTCTGACTTAGAGCAGTGGAATCCAGACGAGGCTCCGCCGAAAGGCAGAGTCTCGTCTGGGGAAAAGTAGACAGTTAATTTTTGTCCTAGTTATATGACCCGGATTACCCACACTAAAAAGGCCTTATGCCACATTTTACCTCAATTGGAAAGCAGCTAAATATAGTTAGCTGCTACGATTAGCGTTGAGAAGAACGCTATTCTGACTTTGTCGGACTCTCTGCCTTAGGGCAGTGGAATTCAGACGAGGCTCCGCCGAAAGGCAGAGTCTCGTCTGGGGCAAAGTAGACAATTTTTGTCCGAGCTATATGGCTCGGATTACTTACACTAAAAAGGCCTTATGCCACATTTTACCTCAATTGGAAAGCAGCTAAATATAGTTAGCTCCTACGATTAGCGTTGAGAAGAACGCTATTCTGACTTTGTCTGACTCTCTGCCGTTGGGCAAAGAAACCCAGACGAGGCTCCGCCGAAAGATAGAGTCTCGTCTGGGGAAAAATAGACAATAAATGTTTGCCTGAGCTTAAGAGCTCTGATTTCCCACTTCAAAAAGCCTTGTACCACATTCAGCCTCAGTGGCGTAACAGTCAAATATTAGCTCCTACGAATGTTTAGATACAGTAGTTTCCTTTTATCTTCAAGCACAGACAACTTCTTGCTTTCTCAACAATGTACAATGACTTTTTGAACCGGTACACAAAACAGGACTCACTTCAAATGCAAAAAGCTGAGTCATTCTTACAACAATACAAACTATTAGCACTCATGTTAACCCTGGAGAATTTCTGCTTAATACAGAGCCACATTTTCACCACATTAGGTGTTGCTGTTGTGGTTGCTGTAGAAAGTACGGGTGGGCGGAGGCTTTGTATTTATGATGTAAAAATAAATTTATAGAAATGATGCAACCAAGAAATGATTGGTTGAACGTATTAGAGAGAATGAATTGACGCGATTAAAAATTAGCACGAGTGATAGTGAATTGCGATGGAAAGAAATTATCAATACTTTTTCAAACGCTGAAACAAGATAAGAATATTAAATGATTACTTACCGTTGGGAGGAGAGAATAATTATACATATTTTGAGAATCAGGCCAAAAGTCTTTATCTTTAATCTTGTCTTTTAAGGAGAAGACTTTGGAATTGATAGGTGTGGACTAAAACAGAAAAGATAACATCGGCAGATTAGAAAAAATGTCAGAAGCAACGTAAAGAGGATAATAACTTCCAAATTACAGAGTGACCCCATCAAAAAAAAACAAAAAAAAAACAGAACACATAGATATTGTAATAAATCCTACAAATGTTCAGTTATTTAAAAAAAAAAAACTTGTTGGATTTACATTTCTCTCAGTGTATGATAATTCCCCAACGTTTTAGGTAAATTGGTCGCTTTGCATAAAAAAAAAAACACGATCTTTCCAAAATATGCTCCAAATAGGTTCCGTGGCGTTTGAGAAAAACTTGCAAACGTCGTGTAAAATTGTCATTTATTCCCTAATTTTTGTTGTGGTTGCGGCTTTCAGTTCACCACTTGTTTGAGGGTTGTTCTGATTCACATTATCCTTGAGACACGCCCACAAATAATAATCAGTGGGGTTCAAGCGATACCACCGTAAAGTGGCGGTGGTTCAAGTCCGTTCAGAGCGGGTCTCACTTCCTGGTGATCAGTCTCTCCTGAAATCGCTTTTTCAACCAGGCTATAGTGACATTTGATGTGTGGTCGGGGCCTTTTGCTGGAACCCCTGTTCATCTTGATTGATCCCTCTGTATCGTCCCAGTGATTACCAGTTTTATTTAAAAATTTATAAGTTCTGTTTTTTTTTTTTTTTGGTGGTAGGTCACACTGTAATAAAAATAAATTGTCGCCATTTTTCTGAGATAATATTTTCGTCATTTACAGATTGTAACCTTTTTAAAAAATGTCAATGAATAAACCAGCAGACAAATTAGGGTAACAATGGCAAAAAGGAAAGAGTTGAATAACCTGAACAAAAATTTGAATTGAAAATTAAAATTATTTTTTCTGTCGGAAGTTCGAAAACAGAAACTGATCTGTGAGTGATCCCTAAGATGTTGGCGATCGTTTCTCTCCAGCGTTCTTCTTCTTCTATGTTCCCTGTCCTTTCAAGACGTAGGCGATCATGGCCTTCCTTCCACGTCTCCTTATCCCTGGTGGTTCTTACCACGCTTTCTCCTGTAATATCTCGCAGCCCCCGTTCTGTCATCCACCTGCTCAGGTCCTTCAAATATGTTATCAGTTGCTTTCCCCTGTCTCTTTCCCCCTCTATCTGGCCTGTTAGTATCAGGTTCTCCAAGCCCTCCTTCCTCAATGCATGTCCCATGAACTTCAGTTCTCTCTTCCTGATGCTCAGTATTAATTTCCTTTTTGTTTCCATTCATTCCAAAACTCCATCATTGCTCACATGCTCGATCCATGATATCCGCAGCATCCTTCTGTAGAACCATATTTCAGCTGCTTTGAGTTTTTCCAGTGTTAACTGCCATTTTTACCCTCAGTAAAACTTACCTCTTTGTCTTCATAGCTCAGGTTTATTCATCCATTTGCTCAAAATTTTTCTCACGTTTATAAAATAAAAAGAAAAAAATTACGAGAAACGCGATTTCAGACGCAGATGTAGCAAAGCATCCACCGTGGAATTTCCAAAAAACAGTTTTTTTAACTCCTCAAAAAGTTCATAAAAATATTTACACCAAGTCTCCATAAAAATGGCGATTTCTACTCATGCTTACTGTGGTCATATATTCACACTTCGCAACCAAGATGACACCCAGGGTCGTGCTTAGGGTCCCCGCAGACCCCGCAACTGCGGGGGGGCGCAAGTTCCCTGGGACCCGTAAGGCCCTGGGAAGCCGCAAAGCTCTTTGGCTCCGCTGATCTATTGTAATGAAAAAAATTAATAAAGCAATTATTATGATTAACTGGAAATTTATTACCATAGTTGTATGTTGAAATAGACATCTATCAACCCGTCTCGCTCACTCTTTATATATATATATATATATATCATCTTTGATAGAAGCCTTCCGGCCCCGAAGAGGCCGCAAATCATTTGTAATTAAAAAAAGATGAACTTGAGAGAGAAATAGATAATAGATATCTGTTTCAACATACATAAAAAGTAGCTAAAACTTGTGAAAATGTTCGTAATGTATACTATAGCGCTTCAAAACGCCAATTCCTCGATTTCTTCCGTTTTTTTCGTGATCACGGAATATCTGCGTTTTTGAGTCTGTTATTTTGTTTAAAGTACCGTTTATTGT
This sequence comes from Ascarosepion bandense, assembly GCA_037127315.1. Classification (NCBI taxonomy): domain Eukaryota; kingdom Metazoa; phylum Mollusca; class Cephalopoda; order Sepiida; family Sepiidae; genus Ascarosepion; species Ascarosepion bandense. Next base: position 1,289,113 of record JBBBDQ010000379.1, on the reverse strand, counting down.
GGGTTCAGTATGTTCGGTGGGGTGGGTGAGTGCGCAAGTTGCATTCTGCGGTTCGAGGGGCCACAAGGCGCATTCTGCGTGGATGTTGCTAAGCATGGCACTAATGACATCAGAACTTTTTTACAGTCTTATATCAAAGGTACTGAAATATAAGTTCCTTACGCGTGCGTGTATCTCCACCCCCCCCCCCCACAGATTATAAAATAAGAAATCTCATCCTATATTAAAATATACACGGCAATCGTTGAAACCTGATTTCTAAAGATGTAAATAAATTAGTTTAATGTTTATTTCAGATAGATTCTTCTATTTCATTTTAGCTTTGTGGTGCAGTGGATATCGGCTCGGAACGAGAAATCGGGAAGCAGAGTTCGAATTCCAGTTGAATTCCTTGCATTCACTGACGCGCAAATACCCTTGGGAAAGGTATTAATCCGTCTCTTCCCTCCAGTTATGGGTTAAATAACAGGACCGATTGGGTTCTATAGCCTTGGCTGGTAACCAGTCTACCGTAGAAAGTAATGTAAACCTACTGCGGGATACTGCCCAGCCAGTTATGTCTCTTTCGAGACATGATCGCTCATACGTGTATCACGTATGCCACTTGACTGACTGACCCTGCTTTTTGCCTGCTAATGAATCGAAACTTGACTTTTTCTAACAATTTCGTTTCGTGTCAAATTCTTCTCTTCTTTTACTGGTCATTCCTTTTAATTTTGGTGGCAGACTGACTCCCATGCATCACATACAAGCCCACGAGTTAACAGTCATACTGTTATCACACCTATTTCTCGCACCCTGTGAGTGTTTTGATTCTTTTTACAGATTCCTCATTTCTCACATGCTATTTTGTCGGTAAAACCGCATCTCCTTCGTTAGAGCCCGTGTACCGAAGCTCTACAGAGCTATTTTTACTGTTTCTCTGAAGTAGGTACTTCCAATAAATCGCTGAAAAAACAGCATAGTATGAAGAAAAAAAGGCCCCAAAATTAATAAAAAACAACTTTTTCCATCAAAATGTTTATGTTATTAAGAGAACAAATTAAAATATTTTTAAAATTATTTTTCAAAATTATTTAAATCCTTTATAACACGTTCGAAATTTTAAAAAAAATTCTTGGTTTTATTAGCGGGGAGCCAAATCATTGCGAGAGTTTACAATGGCAAACATAATATTACATCACTCATTTTTTCCGGTGATAAACATGTAGGGGCGTCGGTTAGGTTATCAAATTGGCCTTGTGCCAAACAAAACCGAAGTCCCCATAGTTTCAAATATCAGAAGGTTGAAAGAATAAAAGTGTTTCGTTTGCAAAATATGTAGAATTTTATTAACAGAACAGAATAATATCAAATTTGTACGAAGTGAAATTCTTAACTATGTTGGTTGCTTGGTTGTTTTGTTTTATGGCATATCAACACCTCGGCGGGTCATTTATTGCCAACTAAATTTTATTTATTTATTGCTGGTAATACATTTTTCTTTCAACAATTTATTGTTGTTTTTATATAAGTTTTTGTGTCTAGTAATACTTTTTTCTTTTCGAGTATCAAGATTTATTGGGATTTGTTTTTAAGGGCAGGGTCCCCAAGTCCTACTCTGTTATTTAACCCATAACTGGAGGGAAGGGACGGATTAATACCTTTCCCAAGGGTAACAGTGCTTAAGTGAATGCAGGGTATCCAACTGGAATTCGAACTCGGCTCACCGATTTCTCTTTCCAAGCCGATATCCACTGCACCACAACGCACATCCGTCACTAAACGCTTACAGCAGCTGTTATTCCCAAGCGGTCACCCATCTAAGTATTGACCAGGCTCAACGCTACTTAACTTCGGCGATCGCGCGAGAACCGGTGTATTCAACGTGATATGGCCGTAAGCCTCTTAACTATGTAAATGTTCAAAGAGAAAATGTAGTTTCGAGTTAAAGGAATCAAGTGTTCGTAGTTGTAAAGTAGTCATGCTTTGTTATTCTATTTCTTTTTGTGTCCGCCGATAAGGTGAAAAGGAAAAAGGGTGATCAAGAGAGTGTGAATGAGAAATAAATGATAAGAGGGAAAATGTACTTAGCAACGCTGAATTGTTTTCGGAGTCAGTTGATAAATGTCTTCTTGTTTCGTTGACGGCGTGTGAGTGAAGACGAAGAAAGGAAAACAGGAAGGAGAGGAAGAAGAACGAACGTACGTCGACGAGACATGTCAGGTTCGGCGTCTTGAAATTTCTCCCTTACATTATGGGTGTGTCCTTATCAGATCCCTGCTCCCATCGAATTGCCTTGGCCGGTCGAGTAACGTGGATAAGTAGTAAAATCCTGTTACGTGAACGTCAGGAGTCACCAATGTAGTGTAGTAGGGAGCTGGTTAATGTTTCTTTGATTCGGCCTTGTGTCAGACTTAATCGAACTCCCTACAGCTTACAAGTTTTATGCAGAGTTATAATCATCAGAAAGTTTTTCATCATCAGAGGGATGGTTGTCGGCAGGTTGGAATGTGTGGATTAGTGTAGAAGAGTGGAATTGCAAACCCATTTTTTAGGTGAGAGGTCGTTATGTAAAAATGAGTAGTTGGTCAACCTATTGGCATCCGCCCTCTCTATCCGCGTCTCCCCTAACCACCCCCCAAAAGTATGCTGTTCCTCATGAAATAAGGTGAAATGAAAACTAAGAAAATTGTCCATCGCTTATTTAAGCTGTTTTACAGCGTTGATAGCGCCCGAAGAATTACTGATAGATCAGAAGCAACCAGAAACAACACGAAATGCAGTGTTTTCCAATTATGAAATGCAAATCTTGTAACTCGCTTACCTGCAAATAGGATTAGCGTAGAGATTTGCACATTGTCGTTTAAGCATTGCTTTTATAATTTAACCGAGGCAATTTTGTAATCTATCTAATCTAAATCTAAACTTATTTATAAATGGAACTTTGTCTCTCTGTGTGAGTGTCTGTGTGTGTATCCGTTACCTATAGACTCCGAAACGGCTGAACCGATTTTCTTGAGAATTTATACAGTTGTACTATAAGCGTCTGCGAGTGTTCTTAGCTAGGTTTTGTGTCGAGCTACCCCCGATAAATATCGAAAATCGATAATCGAAAAAATCGGGTCATAGAAGGAGTGGTCTGATATATATAAAAGGCAAGATGTTTGTGTGTGTGTCTGTTTATCTGCCTGTATGTCTGTATTTTTTTCATATATGTTATTTTAGTTTTTGCTTCGGGTTTGGCTCTAAGTAGGTATAATTGTAGTTCTTAGTCTCAGCCATAATACCATTTACTCAGAGGACTTATTTAGTCTTCAAAATTCAGTTTACGACAAAAAAAACTTATTTGATATCGATACCAGGAAATCAAAATTTGACTTACATCCATTCATTTTTCTTTCAGTCTACGGTTTCGCTTTAACTGGAAACAACTATTGCTTTTTAGTCTTTCGTGCCAACGTCCAAAGAGTCTGAGCTCCAGGACCATTTATTAGCTTTAAAGCTTTCATTACACCCGGGCAACGCCAGGCTCTACTGCTAGTTTTCTATAGATGCGTGTTATGAGGGTCCAGATAATTTCATTGGAAAATACAAGAAGAGTCTGGTGTTTCCTTACCTCGAATTTTGTTGAGTGCTAAGAGATAAATGTTACTATTATGACCTAAAAAATGAAAAGGAGCCGAAATTTTCGTTGACGCACGTGTTGACGGCATACCCATGTTCACTACTTGTTTGATAGAGAATGTCACGTGTTTGTGTATGTTTGCGAATGGGCGTATTTTTCCATTGCTCAAAGAAAGTAATCGTATTTTGAATGGGAAGTTTTGATTTTTTTAAATTATCCATTTACTGTTATATTTTTCTTTGTTAATATAATGTATTTTCTGTCATATTATGATGCATTCATGAGACTTAATTATTAATACACATACTTGCTTATTTTTCTAAAAAGATAAGTCATGTTATTCATTGGTTCTTTTACTGTTATTTTTTAAAAATAAGTGTATGTCACAAGTTTAAGAATTATTATGTAGTAAAATCAACTCTCATCTTCACTTTAAAAAAAGTTCACAACGATGTGTGAAATCCTGGTTTTCCCAAATAGAAAAAGGATTGACCAAGTGCTTAACGAAAAAGTCGGAACCAGATATCGCAAGTGAGTGTTAAAATGATTTTTGACCAATAGGAGCGACTTGTAAGACCTGGAAGGACTTAGCGATCCAGTGCCAAATTCAAAAAGACCTCGACGTCAGTCAAGAGTCAGAGAGATGAGAGCAGCGAGAGACACACATCTAAAATGTAACTTCAAACTTCAAGCGACCCGGACATTGTCCTATTTCTCTTTCTCCTTATCTCTTTCAACAATTAATACCAGAACATTTTGTACGAACTGTACCTTTAACGTCTTAATAATGTTTCTAATTGCACATTAACTTCTACAACTTATGTTATTCCTCCTCTTAATAAATTTCTATTTTAACATTCAAAATGTATATTTTATTATTCCACTTTTCTACACTGATCCACACATTCCAACTGACAACCAACCTTCTGATGATGAAAAACTTTCTGATGATTATAACTCTGCATAAAACTTGTAAGCTGTAGGGAGTTCGATTAAGTCTGACACAAGGCCTAATCAAAGAAACATTAACCAGCTCCCTACTACACTACCTTGGTGACTCCTGACGTTCAAGGAACACGCACCCACACGCTACACTGGTGAATCCTGACGTACAAAGAACACATACCCTTACACAACACATTCAATATCCTGTATTTGTTAAATTACTTATTCATTTATATATTTGTATGGATAATTCTAATTTATTTCCGCCTAAGCAGGAATTTACACTAGATACTAGATTAGCAACTAGGTCCCACCCTTTTACAGTTAAACAGATAAGATGTAACCGTAATTTCTACTCCAACAGATTCTTTTCTCGCGCTTTCCGCCTGTGGAACTCCCTTCCACAAGTCTGCTTTCCCGACAGCTACAATCGCCAGGTGTTTAAATGTAGGGTCAATAGACACCTCCTTTCACCCTAACTCCCAATTATTCTCAGAACACTCTCATCTACCCAACCTCATTCTGGTATCCTTACCCGCCTATCACCCACCCTCTGACATTTCCTATTTAAATTCATTCTCGGTATCCTTACCCGCCTATCACCCACCCTCTGACATTTCCTATATTTAACCATTCTCGGTATCCTTACCCGCCTATCACCCACCCTCTGACATTTCCTATATTTAAACCATTCTCGGTATCCCTACCCGCCTATCACCCACCCTCTGACATTTCCTATATTTAACCATTCTCGGTATCCCTACCCGCCTAACACCCACCCTCTGACATTCCCTATATTTAACCATTCTCGGTATCCCTACCCGCCTATCACCCACCCTCTGACATTTCCTATATTTAACCATTCTCGTATCCTTACCCGCCTATCACCCACCCTCTGACATTCCTATTTAACCATTCTCGGTATCCCTACCCGCCTATCACCCACCCTCTGACATTTCTATATTTAACCATTCTCGGTATCCTTACCCGCCTATCACCCACCCTCTGACATTCCCTATATTTAACCATTCTCGGTATCCCTACCCGCCTATCACCCACACTCTGACATTTCCTATATTTAACAATTCTCGGTATCCTTACCCGCCTATCACCCACCCTCTGACATTTCCCATATTTAACCATTCTCGGTATCCCTACCCGCCTATCACCCACCCCTCTGACATTTTACATATTTAACCATTCTCGGTATCTTACCCGCCTATCACCCACCCTCTGACATTCCCTATATTTAACCATTCTCGGTATCCCTACCGCCTATCACCCACACTCTGACATTTCCTATATTTAACCATTCCTTTGCATCCTTACCCGCCTATCACCCACCCTCTGACATTTCCTATATTTAACCATTCTCGGTATCCCTACCCGCCTATCACCCACCCTCTGACATTTCCATATTTTAACCATTCTCGGTATCCCTACCCGCCTAACACCCACCCTCTCCTGACATTCCCTATATTTAACCATTCTCGGTATCCCTACCCGCCTAATCACCCACCCTCTGACATTTCCTATATTTAACCATTCTTTTACATCCTTACCTGCCTATCACCCACCCTCTGACATTCCCTATATTTAACCATTCTTTATATCCCTACCCGCCTATCACCCACCCTCTGACATTTCCTATATTTAACCATTCTCGGTATCCTTACCTGCCTATCACCCACCCTCTGACATTCCCTATATTTAACCATTCTCGGTATCCCTACCTGCCTATCACCCACCCTCTGACATTTCCTATATTTAACCATTCTCATCCCTACCCGCCTATCACCCACCCTCTGACATTTCCTATAGTTTAACCATTCTCGGTATCCCTACCCGCCTACTACCCACCCCGACATTTCCTATATTTAACATTCCTTGCATCCCTACCTTGCCTAACACCCACCACCCTCTGACATTCCCTATATTTAACCATTCTCGGTATCCCTACACGCCTATCACCCACCCTCTGACATTTCCTATATTTAACCATTCTCGGTATCCTACCCGCCTATCACCCACCCTCTGACATTTCCTATATTTAACCATTCTCGGTATCCCTACCCGCCTAACACCCACCCTCTGACATTTCCTATATTTAACCATTCTCGGTATCCCTACCCGCCTATCACCCACCTCTGACATTTTACATTTAACCATTCTCGGTATCCCACCGCCTATCACCCACCCTCTGGACATTTCCTATATTTAACCATTCTCGGTATCCCTACCCGCCTAACACCCACCCTCTGGACATTCCCTATATTTAACCATTCTCGGTATCCCTACCCGCCTATCACCCACCCTCTGACATTTCCTATATTTAACCATTCTCGGTATCCTACCCGCCTATCACCCACCCTCTGACATTTCCTATATTTAACCATTCTCGGTATCCCTACCCGCCCAACACCCACCTCTTGACATTCCCTATATTTAACCATTCTCGGTATCCCCTACCCGCCTATCACCCACCCTCTGACATTTCCTATATTTAACCATTCTCGCACCTTACCCGCCTATCACCCACCCTCTGACATTCTATATTTAACCATTCTCAGAATCCTACCCGCCTATCACCCACACTCTGACATTTCCTATATTTAACCATTCTCGGTATCCTTACCCGCCTATCACCCACCCTCTGACATTTCCTATATTTAACCATTCTCGGTATCCCTACCCGCCTATCACCCACCCTCTGACATTTCCCATATTTAACCATTCTCGGTATCCCTACCCGCCTAACACCCACCCTGACATTCCCTATATTTAACCATTCTCGGTATCCCTACCCGCCTATCACCCACCCTCTGACATTTCCTATATTTAACCATTCTCGGTATCCCTACCCGCCTATCACCCACCCTCTGACATTTCCTATATTTAACCATTCTCGGTATCCCTACCCGCCTAACACCGACCCTCTGACATTCCCTATATTTAACCATTCTCGGTATCCCTACCCGCCTATCACCCACCCTCTGACATTTCCTATATTTAACCATTCTCGGTATCCCTACCCGCCTATCACCCACCCTCTGACATTTCCTATATTTAACCATTCTCGGTATCCCTACCCGCCTAACACCCACCCTCTGACATTCCCTATATTTAACCATTCTCGGTATCCCTACACGCCTATCACCCACCCTCTGACATTGATTTTCTTTCCCTAACATTTATTATTCAAACGTTTTTTGTTTTCTTTTTAACAACATTTGCCTATAATTTTTTATTTATTTAATGTCTGCAAGTAACATTTTTAATTTAAGCGGAGACATATTCTTAAATTCGTCTGAGCGTTTCTAGTCTTAATGTTTATTTTATTTGAATGTTAAGTTTCGTAATGTCATAAATAAATTAATTTTTGAAATATGCGAAGTAAATTACTTTACTCTTTAGATGTTTTTTTTTCTGAGTTTTCTGAGGTATTTACCTGTTTTGTTTTTGGTTTTTATCCTGTAATCAATCACTAACATGGATTACACTAAGTTTTTCTGACATATGCTAAATAATAACTTAGTAATATTTTTAATTTTTTTCAATAGGAGTAGATAGATTCTCCTCTCGCCCGGTCCGTAATCCTCCCCTTCCCTTGTTTCTTGTTTAGAAAGGAGTTTCTGGTTTCTTTCCTCTACTAGGATCTTAATAGTGGTGCTGTCACAAGTTTGTGTGATATGTATGGCTGGTGGCAATGTCACTTCATACTGAGGGTACCAGGTTGACAGTTTTCTCGTTGCTTCTTCCGACCGGTAATTAGAAGCCCGAATTCTTGTGGTGATACCGAGCAAAAGCGATGGACCAGATGTTTGCTCTATAACGACCAGAAAGAAAATGAACAAAAGTCGTCTCTGCGCATCTGAGTTCGCGCATATGTTCCGGTGGAAAAATAAAAATTAATCAAATATCAAATTTCCATTTCGTGAGCCTATGCGAATTTTATTTACCAGCCAATGGGAAGCTCAGAATCAAATACAAGTGTGAAATCCCAAACGAGCTGCTTTTGATCCAAAAAGCAGATATAAAAAGCTGAGACAGAAAGCACCCAGCAGACAGACAGTCCGCGGTGACAGGTGAGTGCAATCAATATCCCCTTGACTTAAGTCAAGCGGCTACTATGTTCGCCTCCCTTCACCTCTCCTTACTTTCTTCCCTGTCTCAAAAATACTTACTGACCTAATGAGCGAATACATTAAAGACATTCCTCATTTTACACGCTCCCACATTCCTAAGCCTTAAATCTCTTTCAGCTTATTATTTGCCATGAACATTTTAACCTCTGTTAGACTTATATCCAAGTATTAATGTAATTGTAAAGACATTAATTGATATGTGTATATATAAAAATGTTATTTTCAACTCAAATTGCTTTTCTTGATTTTATAATCATTTTATGACTTATAGTGGGCTATCTTCCACAAGGCCAAATTCCGTTAACCTGCAATGGTATACAATTACTCTTCACTAGAACGGACTCCCACTACAACTAGAAAAATAATAGATAAGATATCCTCTATATTCTTACGTAGCATCTTGAGAGGTTGCTCAGAACAATCATTGAATAATATGAAGGTTCTTGTAGTGCCATGTAGTGCATGGATGGGTGTTCCTACAAGTGCCTTTCGTGGACAACCTTGAGAGCACATTATGCTGCAGTCTGCACCACTTCCCTTTTCACATATATTGCATTTGACGACCGATTGCTACTGCTAATCCATGCATGACGAAAGGACAAAGATGAAGAAAAGGATTATGAAATGATTATGTGAAACTGATTTTTATGAAGAAGTTGGGTTGAGTGGTCCCCAACAAGGTGATTTATTATTTGAAAAGTTTACTCGTCACCCCGAATTTGTTGTGGATTTTGAAGTTTAATAGTTGCCCAAGAAGTGTGAGGATAATTGCTGTAGCGGTAAAAGTGAAGGCCGCAGAATTGATGAAGTTTCATGTTCGGTATCAGTCCAACATCGTCGATTCTGTAATTTCAACATTTGTGGCGGATAAGAAATTAATTAAAATCAATCTTCTTCCCTTTTACAAAACTTCACAATGACTTGTGAAATCCTGGTTTTCCCAAATAGAAAAGGATTGACCATGTGCTTAACGAAAAACGAAACTAGATTTTGCAAGTAGGCGTTAAAATGATTTTTGACGAATGGGAGCGACTTGCAAGATCAAAAAGGACATCGCGAGTAAGTGCGAAAAAATCTAGATTACAATAAAAGGACTTCATCAGCGTCAGTCAGTCAGAGTCACAGATGTGAGCCGCGAGACGAACTCTAGCTAAAATGTAACTTTAACTTCAAGCGACTCAGACATTGTCCTCTTTCTCTTTCTCCTTATCTATTTCAACAACAACTACTAGAACATTTTGTACCAAACTCTACCCTTAACCTCTTAACCACGTGTTTGAACCGGTCACGGCGGTCAGTCAGGGCTTACTGACACACATCTAAAATGTAACCTGCTTCAAATCTGCCCGGAGATAAGGTCAGGTCGCACCTTGTTCTCTTTCTCTTTCTCCTTATCTATTTCAACAATTACTACTACGAACATTTTATTCAACTCTCGATACTCTTACCTCAACTTTATCATTGAACACGAACTCTACTCATAACTTCTTAATAATGTTTCTAATTGAACATTAACTTCTACAACTTGTGTTATTCTGCCTTTTAATAAATTTCTATTTTAAAATGCAAAATGTATATTTTATACATTCCATACAATTCCACATATTCCAACCTGCCGACAACCATCCTTCTGATGAAAACCTGATAATTCTGATGAGAATAATTCTGCATAAAACTTGTAAGCTCTAGGGAGTTTGGTTAAGTATGACACAAGGCCGAATTAAAGAAACATTAACCATCTTCCTACGCTTCATTGTTTTTACCAGCACCTTTGATCAGACACCGTGGATCCAGTATTTTGTTTCAGAAGAATTCTTTCCGTCGGAAAAAAAAGTATATAACAATTATATGTTATTGAAAATGGCTTACCTCATTCAGTTGTATAGTGTATGATCGGGAGATAAAACTGGGAGGGTAACTGTTGTAATACTCAAAATCTACCTATAAAAGAAAAAAAAATATAATTCAAGTTTCAGACAATGTTAGTTATTAAATAAAATCAAGTTGGTTCATAAAAAATAAAAATGATTTAAACGAATGAATAAAGAAAAAAGCACGACGTATTTTGTTAGTATTTCAACATGAGTATATGTAGGTGTATATCATCACTGCATAGTGACTGAAAATTTCATGTTCTTACATGAGAATCAGACCAGATTAATTAAGGTATGAAAGTGCCAGTCCCCAAGTCGAGTTGGCTTCTATACCAACTCAATTACCCGACCCCAGGTTGGTCATGTGACTTGTTACTCTGGAAATACCTCCACATATTGAGATCATTTGTCTTACTTATCTATTTTTTATTTTTTTAATCATTTCACCCCAAGCAAGGTGGAACTGCCACTCATACACAGAAGGTTACAGTGAGACAAAAGACTGGGTACAGTGGGTATTGAAGAAAGGATAAATATTGAATGGGATTCAAGAAGATAAAAGATGGTAATTGATGTTGCATTTAAATCTTTGGAGATTCTAGCTATCAGCTTTTTTTTTAACCATTTCGCGCCAAGCAAAGCAGGACCACCACTAGTGCGCAGGGTGTTACAGCGAGATAAAAAAAACTCGGTACAGTGGGTATTGAAGAAAGGATTAAAAGCTGGCAATAGAAAATGGCAATTGATGTTGCATTTTAATTTTTGAAGATTCTAGCTATCAGGGAAACAAGTAAATGGAAAAGAGTTCCACAGGCTGGAAGTGCGAGAAAAGAAGCTATTGGAGTAGCAGTGATGGTTACATTTATTTATTTGAATGGTAAAAAGGTTAGACCTAGTTGCCAATCTTTAAATTTATGTGGACGGGGAACCAGGGAAAAATGCTCATCAGAATATTTATTATGAAAATATTTGTAGAAAAGCCAAAGGTAAGCCACATTACATCAGTGAGAAAGTGATTGAAGTCAAGATGCCAGGTCAGGACTGATTACATTGCAAATCTTTCTTTGGAGTTTATCAAGAACCTGAAGATGAATATCAGGAGCACCCAACTAGATATGGCAATAGTATTCAATTCAAGGATGAATGTTAAATTTATAAATGTGCAAGATAGATTCTGACAAGAAAACTTCCTGGCCCAAACGCGATGACCAAAACTTCCTAGCAGTAGATGCAGCTATAGATCTGATACATTTATTCCACTTCAGGTTGGTTTAAAAAGGGAAGCCAATGAAGCACAGTATCGCTCTCAAGGAGACTTACATCAGCCATGCTGATAGCTGCCAGAAACGTTTCTCTGTGATTGTTAAAGGAGAGCAGTTTTGTTTTGGAGGCATTCAAATTCACAAGCCATTCCCTGCCCCATTTATTTACAGATTGGAGGTCCATTTCTAGAGTAGCAGCCAGGTTTACTTTGTCTGTCTTGGCAAATTTCTTATTGAGACGAGAGTAAATGGTGTTGTCATCTGCACAGATGCCTACTTGGGAACTGATGACATCAGCAAGATCATTGATGAAGACCAGAAATAGTATAAGACCTAGGATCTTTATTTTTTTAATCGTATCACTCCAACCAAGGCGGTAATGCCACTGATGTGCAGGGGGCTATATAAGAGTAAAAAAGTTAGAGAGAAGAGTAAAGAGAAAGACGAACCAGTTAGAAAGGAGCAAGAGAAGGATGGGGATACAGATGTGATGACAGTTGCAAAGGTAGTCAAGTGGTTAAGAGATGGGTATTGACATTGCATTTAAATTTCTGGAGGTTGCAGCCATCAGGAAAGCAAGAATATGGAAGCGAGTTCCACAGGCGGGAAGTACGACAAAAGAAGCTGTTGGAGTAGAATTGTCGTCTGCATTTGGTTGATCTAACATGTGAATGGGTGCGACCCAGTTGCCAGTCTGGTTGCACGAGTAAACACCTGTGTCAGGGACACCAGTGACTTAAGTTCGTCAGAGCAGAAGTCATGATATAAGTAGTGAGATTGTATCAATCACAAGCTTGCTATGCTTCTTGCATAGCTTACAGAACCTTGTATTCACCCAGTAACCCATTTGAATACTGACCAAGTACAGGCAGTCAATATAGTGCCGGTGCAGTAGTTAGAATTCCTTTGAATATATCCTGGCATTCTTTGGGGAAGCTGGAAGTTTGAAATGGTCTCACGTGATCTAACATGTAACAGTTATTGCAAGCAAGGCCTCACAAAAGAGCTCACATGAATATAAAAGTGGACACTAAAGTCAAGACTTAGCAGCAAAAGTCTGTTTCAGGCTTGAATACCATCTTCAGGCAATGTGTTCTGTGTGTTGACTTGACTATATATACTGTCGCATTATGGGTAGCATGGTCTATTGCATTATATTAATGGCTATTGTGTAGGTGGTAATGGATATATGTCAAATTATTTATTATAGAGGCTATTGTGTGGAAATAATTGTAGATCCAGATGCAGCAGATATTTCATAGTGTTATATTAAAGAATATCTAAGAATAATCATTAAAATAATAAAATAGACTTTGTTTCCCATAATGCAAATTATGATCCATCCATCCTGATTCGGTACTGACGGTTAGGTAGTGTCACGACAATTCTACCTGTTGTGTCCCACCTGTGATTGGGGGGATGTTGTATTGATACTATGTCTTCTTTTTGAAGAGGAAGCAGGGCATGGGCCATACAGTTATACGTCTTTATCAGGCGGACATTACGTTGAGACAGTTTTCTCACGATTTTGAGCTGCAGTTATCCATTTCGCATGAGGCTTGTATAGCCTGGGTTGGGATGGTATAAAATCCCGTAAACAACGGTGTAGTAGAAGTTGTGCTGGGGATAGCCCAATGGTCTGGATGGGCGTGTTTCAGTATTGAAGGATGGTCCTTGCTGTTTTGTTCCCTGAATTCCCATATTAGTATGTATTATTCTTTTAGCAGATTTGACAGCTATCTCTGCTCGGCTATTGGATTGAGGACAGGCAACAGATGATAGTCGATGTTTCACTGCCCAGTCTTTCAGGAATTGTTGGAATGGTAGTGAATTGAAAGGTGGACCACCATCAGTGCTGAGTTCCTCTGGAGCACCATATGTTTGGAATATATCTCAACAAATTGAGATTATCCAAGAGGTATCTGCATGTCCATGGCTTAAATGACAAAGAATGAGCCATCCAGTTAACCTGTCAGCGCAGACACGGTATTGCTGACCCTTGACATGGAATAGATCCATGACTATTTGCTGGAATGGCCAATCTGGCGATTGTGCGAGTTTGATCGGCTCTTGTGGTTGAATAGGGGCAATGTTTGAGAACACCACGCAATTGGCCCTAACATTAAGGATTGATGCATTTATTCCGGGCCAGTAGATTGACTCATTGGCACGGACTTTCATACCAACTACACCTTGGTCTGCTGAATGTAGGCTTTTTTTTTTGTGAGAAGCTGGAATCACTATCCTTCTATCCAATAGACTAAGCCATTTTCAGTGCTTAGGCGGTGTCTTACCTCCCAAAATTCGTGAAGTATTGGTGCAATGAGATGGCGTGTTCTTGGGAATCTCTGTTGTACTGCATTTATTAATTCTTTATATTGGGGATAATTGCGTCCTGCTACTCAGATGAGGTCTGGTGAGGTGACTGATATGTCGTCGGTGATTCCAAATGCTGCTGTTAAAGCAGTAAATGTCATGACATTTATTAGACTTTAGAACGTCAGTTTGAGTGGGTTGGGTAGGAAGTATGCTCAGGAGGGTACGTACCATTGCGACTGGGTTGCGGGAGATGGCATCTGAGCATCTGTGCCATTTCCCAGGGCAGTGCTGGATGGTAAAACTGTACCTTAATGTTTTTCCTTTAATCGGAAAAGTCAGGTTTTTGGGATTTTGCTTAAATCCCTGTCACCAAACAACCCTTTTAATGGTTCGTAGTCCGTAACCACTAAAATATTTGGGCAACCCATGATAAACATCCAACATTTTTCCAATTCCCATGAAATTGCTGCTGCTTCGCCTTCTATTGGTGCATATCTGCGCTCAGCGTCGGTGCAAAATCTGTTGCCGGCAAATATTAGGCGGCATCCTTCTGGGCAACAAACTGAGGCCTTCTCGATTGTGCATGGGCAATATTTTTGTAGGAGCAGGAAACCCATTCCTTCTTTACTCCAGTCGGGAGCAAGGCATGTCATTCGATTTTTGTCAAGTGTCGCGACGCCCTTCCGAACTTGGTCGACTATGACCTGTTTGGAATGCTGGAATGCGTCTTCAAGGCTCTGTTTCCATGTAAAATGTGAATCTTGTTTTACAAGATCTCGGAAAGGTACCATGATTGGACCTAATGAGTCCGCCCATGCTACTTGATTCTCCAGATGTAAGATAGCCTCCAGATTCTCCAGATGTAAGACATCATGAGGTACATAAATCTTCCCCATTCCGTAATGAAAGTGGTAAGTGGCCGGGATTCTTTATCTAATGGTATTGAGTGGTAACCATCGACGGCATTCAACACAGTTTTTTTAGTTTTGTTTTACGTGGTACCTGGAGTGCTAATTGGAACGGTTACCCAGTATGACGTGTCTCCCGTTTACACCGAGAATTTAGATGTTGGTAGACTATAGTACTGCGTGGTTTACTATTTTTTTTTTTTAGCTGTGATGACCATTGTGCTACACCAATCTGTGGGCATGCCAATAGGTACTGGTGCTATTATGTTTCTTTCTACGTCTTTCCAAAGGGCCTGTGATGTTGGTATATCCGTCATTTCCACTCAATTCGAAATTTTCTGAATGGTTGGGGGGGGGGGTCATTTCCAGATGGAGTTGAGGAAGCTTAGCTGCTGGTGCTTTCATTGGGATTGTTTGGTTGGTGAGTTCCTTAGCTTGTTTAAGGATACATAGGGATTCTCCCATTGCCTTGACTCCCAACTCCCTCAGCGTAGCTAGATCCATCATTTGTAAGTTCTCCTTTGACAGTTTTTCACTTGCAAATGTCGCCGCATAATTCTTGAACGGGTCAGCAGAAATTCCTACTTCGATGAGCTAATTTTTCCAATCCTCAGGTTCCATCTCTGTTCACAGCTCCATGTAAAATCCTTAGATAGCAACATCCAGTAATCAGTTAAAGTTGAAACTGACAGCTTCAAGCTACCCAGCAAATTGGTAGGTGGTTTATATAACAGCCTGGGAGATTCCACTCTGCCATGTAGGCAAGTCTATTTTGTGGATTATGATTGGCTGATGATTCCAGTGTGGATATTGTGCTCAATAAATATCACTACAATATTTACTCAATGGGTGAGAGGAGAGAGAGACATGTATTGAGTTACAACCCTGCTTTTTTGTCTGCCAACTGGACGCTAGTTGGAAACATCCTTGAAGGTGAGTCTCATACTCTTAATTGTTCATAAATGAGCTATTATTTCAGTATGTTATTCTCAAACAAAAACGAACTGTTAAATGAAAGAACGGAAATTATGACTAAATGTATCCACACTAAGAAATACCTCTGAGGTTCATACAACCATGGATGAAAACGCCATAATTCGTTTTAATTTTAAAATTGCGCGTTCATAAATTTCCTACCACGTGAGCGTTCAAAACAAAACACCGTTACAAGAGCGTTCTTAAAAAGAAAAACGGTAAAAGGTAAAATCAATTATTAAAAATCACCTGAAGACACCACTCATGGTAGAAATCTGTTTAGTGTAATAACTCGTTTAAAAATGGAATATATATATATATATATATATATATATATATATATATATATAGTCTAACCGTACTGATGAGCTGCGATATAGCGAAACAGATCTGTCTGCGGATGACAATATATATATATATATTTAGTATATCGAGGCAGCAAGTAATTTTATAAACATATGCTATTAAATATAAGAGACAATGAAAGTCTGTTATGTTTAATCATGAGCCATTCAAAACGTCGTATTTTTGCTTTAATTTCAGTTAAAAATAAAGACAAAAATTCTCCAAAATTTGGATAATTATTTATTGGTTCTCTTCTAAGCTTTCGGTTCACATGAGCCATCTTCAGAGAGGTTGTTTAAACTGAAATATTATAAAATCCACCATCACCAACGATTTTATTTTGTGTTGACATAAAACTCCGCTTGGCAACGGCAATAGTTACCAAAAATAATAAACGCAGTTCTTAAGTTTGCGATGCGGTTTTATGACGTCACACCGCGGGATAGCGCGAAATGACAACAAAACCATGTAGTCAAATGCAATGTAATATATTATTTCCTGTTTTAAAGTTGATTTTATTGAGTGTTGGTTGTTTTGATTTGATGTACATGGCCTCCAATATTTGCAGGTTCCTCTTACTGTGTGTATGAGTAAGGATCACCGTATTGTTGACCAAAATTTGTCTGATATTACCTACATGTTTATGTTTTTCAGAGAAATGTTGTTTAATAGTACTCTGATCAGAAAGATGACATGTAAGTCTACGGGAGAGCGTGGTTGTAGTAAAACCAATATATGTACTAGGTTTTTGATTAGTATCAGAGATGCAATCTCTTTTATTATTAAATTACTTGCTGCCTCGATATACTAAATATATATCTATATATATATATATCTATATCTATATATATATATATATATATATATATATATATATTGTCATCCGCAGACAGATCATTGTCTCTTATATTTAATAGCATATGTTTAGAAAATATATATGCGTGTGTGTGTGTGTGTGTGTGTGTGTGTGTGTGTGTGTGTGTGATGGATAAGAAGGCACAAGAATGATAATTAGCATCAACAATAAATCAGCAGACAAGTTCAAATTCTAACCAAGACTACTGTATTCAGTTCGTATTAATCATCTTGTAAAAGGTATAAATCCATTTTTTCTCAACTAAATTATAGACAAAATAGTAGAGCAGTTTAGACTCACTTGCCTTGGCAGGGCAACCATTTTAAAAGAAGAAAATGCTAAATACAAATTACGCTACATAAAACAAGACACTTTTATAAGGTTGTTAACAGATGCATTCAACACTCAGTGCTTTTTGATAATTCTATATTCATATAAGTAAAAAGTGATTAAATATTTCAATTGTCCTTACATATACATCTTTGGAATAGATCCTCCCATTTGACTTGCATACAAGTTGAATCTTCTTGTACTGTAAAGAAAAACGAAAAGTCATTTGCTAGGAATAAAAATAGTTGAGATAATCTTTAAGAATGTTTGATAATAAAGTTCACGATATACAAAGCTAGACAGCCGGTCAAGGTATGACAAAAAAAATGGTCATTAGTTGTGATATGACTGAAAAAATGAACATAAGGTGTGTAATGACTAAAAAAATGGTCATAAGGTGTGTAATATGACTGAAAAAATGGTCATAAGGTGGGTAATATGACTGAAAAATGGTCATAAGGTGTGTAATATGTCTGAAAGAATGGTCATAAGGTGTGTAATATAACTGAAAAAATGGACATAGGGTGGGTAATATGTCTGAGAAAATGGTCATAAGGTGTGTAATATGACTGAAAAAATGGTCATCAGGTGTGTAATATGACTGAAAAAATGGTCATAAGGTGTGTAATATGACTGAAAAATGGTCATAAGGTGTGTAATATGACTGAAAAAATGGACATAGGGTGGGTAATATGACTGAAAAATGGTCATAAGGTGTGTAATATGTCTGAAATAATGGTCATAAGGTGTGTAATATGACTGAAAAAATGGACATAGGGTGAGTAATATGACTGAAAAAATGGTCATAAGGTGTGTAATATGTCTGAAAAAATGGTCATAAGCTGTGATGACTGAAAAATGGTCATAAGGTAGGTAATATGTCTGAGAAAATGGTCATAAGGTGTGTAATATGTCAGAAAAAATGATCATAAGGTGGGTAATATGTCTGAGAAAATGGTCATAAGGTGTGTAACATGTCTGAAAAAATGGTCATAAGCTGTGATGACTGAAAAAATGGTCATAAGGTAGGTAATATGTCTGAGAAAATGGTCATAAGGTGTGTAATATGTCTGAAAAAATGGTCATAAGCTGTGATGTCTGAAAAATGGTCATAAGGTAGGTCATATGTCTGAGAAAATGGTCATAAGGTGTGTAATATGTCTGAAAAAATGGTCATAAGGTGTGTAATATGACTGAAAAAATGATCATAAGGTAGGTAATATGTCTGAGAAAATGGTCATAAGGTGTGTGATGTGACTGAAAAATGGTCATAAGGTAGGTAATATGTCTGAGAAAATGGTCATAAGGTGTGTGATGTGACTGAAAAATGGTCATAAGGTGTGTAATATGACTGAAAAAATGGTCATAAGGTAGGTAATATGAATGAAAAAATGGTCATAAGGTAGGTAATATGTCTGAGAAAATGGTCATAAGGTGTGTGATGTGACTGAAAAATGGTCATAAGGTGTGTAATATGACTGAAAAAAATGGTCATAAGGTAGGTAATATGTCTGAGAAAATGGTCATAAGGTGTGTGATGTGACTGAAAAATGGTCATAAGGTGTGTAATATGACTGAAAAAATGGTCATAAGGTAGGTAATATGAATGAAAAAATGGTCATAAGGTGTGTGATGTGACTGAAAAATGGTCATAAGGTGTGTAATATAACTGTTGAAATGACCATGCGGTATGTGATATGACTGGAAAAGCATGTGGTAGAAAATGAAGATCATAAGGTCAGTTGGACTTTGACTTGAAGCAATCAAGATTTTTAAATTCAGAAAAGCATCCTGTTCTACAAAGTAGCGGGTTTTTGGAAGACTCTCTCCTTACATTTGAAATATGAAAGAAATGAGTCTGATTCGACTTTGTGAAAATAGCATGGCATTTCCTAGATGTAAAGGTCTGAACTGGTGGAATTAAAAATAGAAATAGCAATAGAGCAGCAATAGGTTTACAAAGTTGCATCTGTTGAGAAAGAAGCTGCAGATTGAAGAATGTCTTACACTACATGATCAACACACAGTCAAGTGGTTTTGAACTTCATCAAGGTTGGAAAGTGATCTAGTCCAGATTATTTTTTCTTTTTTTAATTATTTTGAATTTGAGTTTTGTTTAACGGCATATCAACCTCTGTGGGTTATTCAGTGCCAAAAAGGTAGGGTTTAAAGTATATTTTTTTAATGTTTGATTATATTGAGAAAGTTGATTTAGTCAGATTTTCATGAAAAAAAATTTTTTTTTTACTTTAGAAAACTGAAGATGTCTTCTAGTTTTGTATTTTTTTTTTTTTTTTAATCATTTCACCCCGAGCAAGGCAGAAACGCCCCTGATGTGCAGGGGGTTACATAAATGTAGAAAGATTAATTAGAAAAGAGTGAGGAGTACAAGCTAGTTAGAAAGGAACAATAGAAAGCTGAGAAAGCAGGTTCAATGACAGATACATGGGCGGAGAGAACGTGAAGATTATACAGGGGAGGGGAGAGAGCTAGAGTCCAGTGGTTAGTAGGTGAGTATTAACTTTGCTTTTAAATTTCTGGAGGTCGTAGCCGTCAGGAAAGCAAGAATACGGGAGTGAGTTCCACAGGCGGGAAGTGCGAGAGAGGAAGCTGCAGGAGTAGAATTGTCGTCTGCGTTTGGCTAACCTGACTGTGAATGGGTTGGACCCAGTTGCCAGTCTGGTTGCACGGGCAAACACCTGTTGAGGAGGCATCAGTGACTTAAGCCATGAAAGTATTTATAGAAGAGACAGAGGGAGGCCACATTTCGACGATGGGAAAGTGGCTGCAGTCGAGTCGCCAGATCAGTACCTATCACATTACAGACTCTCCTTTGGAGCTTGTCAAGAACACTGAGGAGAACGGCAGGGGCACCTGACCATAAATGGCAGCAGTACTCCATGCACGGACGGATGGTTGACTTGTATATATGCAGGATGGATTCAGGTGGAAAAAACATCCTGGATCGACATAGTGACCCAATCTTCTTAGCAGTAGATTTTGCTATGGATTCAATATAGTGCTTCCATTTGAGGTCTGAGGACAGTAAAAATTTTTGTAGTTTTGTGCAAACAGTTGAAACTTTAAACAAAATGTTTTGTGAGCACACCTCATTGTTTAATGCAAGATTCAACTGCCTCAATATCACAATATTGTGACACAGACGACTTTACGACGTACTCAGGATTCATCAACAAGCAATGCGAACGGTTCAAAATTTCCACCATCACAGATGAACAATTCAAGTGTTTGATTTTCGCATGTGGATTAAGGTCAGCGCGTGACAGGGATGTGCACACAAAAATTTTGTCAAAAATTGAACAAAATCCGGACATTACTCTGCAGCAAGTTACAGAGGAATGTCGGCGACTTGTGAACCTAAAACATGATTCAGATATGGTACAACAGTCGGTGCCTGCAACAACATCCACAGTCAACACTATTCAAAGACGACAGTCACCGGAAGCTACACCAAAGAAACCTCCATCTGCTTGCTGGAATTGTGATGGCTGGCATTTTGCTCGAAAATGCCCCTTCAAAACTTACCGCTGCCGCGAATGCAAACGGCAAGGTCAGAAAGATGGATTCTGCACACCACCGTGGCGTAAAACGACACACAAGCGATCACAGAACAAAAACAGACATAAAACACAAACAGTCTGGTAGCAACGTTCCTGCCCAACTCCAAGTCAAACCGCAAATATGTGTCGGGGGAACTGAACAACCATCCGGTTTGGTTACAAATCGACACAGCATCGGACATAACCCTTATTTCCCAGAAACTGTGGAAAAGGATAGGCAGACCCCCACTTACATCTACAAAACATGTAACACGGAGTGCTTCTGGGGATTGTGTCTATATTACAGGTGAACTGCCAGCAACGATCAAGATCTGGGACCATATACATTTCGAACTCCCAGCACAACCTTCTGGGACTTGATTTTATTGAGCCACTGGGTCTTCTCGACATCCCACTCAATTTGGTTGGCAAAGCAGTATTAAAGGAACAACAAAAACAGAGTATGTGCCAGAATTCAGATCGACCACTATTTGTAGGTACACCAGTTTTTGTGAGGAACTACAGGCCTGGGCAACCAAAATGGACACCAGGTTCCAGCCACAAGAAAAAAGGACGATTTGCTTATAGTGTACAAGTAGGAGATCAACTCTGGGCACGACACAAAAACCAATTGCGTCCTAGGTACACCAACAACACTAAGACAAACAACACGTCGAACATTCCACTGGACTTACTAGTGGACACATTTGAACTACCGGCTAGACCACCTGTCGAACAAATATAAACAAGAGCACTACGAACCTAGAAAAAAACGGCCAAAGCGGAACAGAATTAAAGTGAAGCACCTACAGATAATTGCTTTCTTAGAAAAAAAAAGGGAGGTATTAGGGTCATCATAAAAAAGGGTCAAGAGTTACCTCCCCTGGACCATGCAGGAGGTCCGTCCCCAGCAAATAGGTGTATGCTGGGTGACAAAGGAGAAGTGACTTCCGGCAGAGGCGAGCAAACATGGCAGGCTGAGATTTACCACGCTCTTGATAAACACACGGTGGTTCAACATCTACAACTGTTCGCTGTACTCATGTTTCACAATAATAAATTCCCCTAGTTATTTCCAATACTCGGCAAGTGTGTCATTTTT
Organism: Ascarosepion bandense; assembly: GCA_037127315.1. Classification (NCBI taxonomy): domain Eukaryota; kingdom Metazoa; phylum Mollusca; class Cephalopoda; order Sepiida; family Sepiidae; genus Ascarosepion; species Ascarosepion bandense. Next base: position 1,266,885 of record JBBBDQ010000379.1, on the reverse strand, counting down.
CCATAACCATTTTATTTTGTCATGTTAAAAACATAACAGTTTTGAATCCAAAGTTGACTCTCTTCAGGCAAATTATTTTGTGGCTTTACATATCAAGATCCGTTTGTCTTTCTGACAGCCTAAAATACTATGTATATATAGATAAGCGGTCGGTGAGCAGGTCAAAAGTTCATATGTTTTGGGAATCATTCACCTTTCGTTGACCATAATTTTTTTTTTACACTGACTTGCAAAATTTGATTTCGTCTTCATACTTCAAAATTGTTTTCAGTAATTTTGATTCAATTCTACAGGTCATCTAGTTCTTTTTGTTGTTTTTGAAATACATTTTTTGCAACAGTTTGTAATTTCTTTATTTTTATCGTGTTTAAACTTAGTGTGTCTATGTGTGTGTCTTAGGTTTTTTCAAGTTGTTTTGTTGAAGGAAGGCTTGTATTTTTTTATAAATATTTCTTCTTGCGAGTGTGTCATAATCTGCATTTTGGTAGATAGGCATTGCTCTGAATTTACCTCCACTGCATTCGTGTAAGCGTTGGGAAACTTACATTTTCTTGTTATTGGCTAGTTTAATGTTACTTCTGTGCAGGGCTAATCTTTTATTCAGATCTTGTGTTGCCCCCACATATATTTTTGTGCATTCATTACATTTTAGAGCATAAATTACGTTTTTAGAGTTGCAGCTCAGATTTGTTTATATTTTGAATGTAGATGTGTTTTCGAACTTGAAGTGGTTTCCTTCTATTATTATGTTACATACCCAACATCATTTTTTTGTTGCATTTTATGACTCCCCTGTGTTGTGTATTTCTCTAATTTTGATGAGGTTAGGATGTTTTTTTAAATTTTTGAATTGGTGTTTGCTTTTAATTATTTTAGTTGTCTTCATGATTTCTTTTATTTATTATTTTTGTTGAGTTATTCTATGTGTTTTTTATCTTTGTAAATAGTTTTGGGTCGCTTTTGTTGTGTGTGGAGACGTATGCTAGAATGTTTTCTTCTTTTTCATGTTTCAGAAGAAATTCTAATGGTATTTCTTCTGGAAACCCTTATTTATTAGTGGAGTGGGATATTTTCATATTTGTAGTGTTTTTTGTATTTCTTCTAAGCGTATTTTACGAAGGTTTTTTTCAGCTACTATTCATCATGCCAGAGAGTAGAGGATGGATTTTAGACAACTTTCAAGGTGGTGACTCTTAAAATGGAGGTATTTTTGGGTGTCTGTGGGTTTTTTGTAAATGTTTGTGTTATATAATTGGTTTTGTTTTATGAGTAGGTCTAGAAATGGCAATTCATTATAGCTATATTCTAGCGTGAACTTAATTTTGGGGTGCGAGTTTTACAGTAGATTGTGTAGTTTATTTATGTTTCCCTGTATTGATCTCCAAAAGATAAAACAATCATCTAGATATCTTTTCCATGATTTAATGAATTCTGTTTTTATGTCCTCCCCATGTTTGTGTCCTATTTGGTTGTATAGGTTTATACTAGATATGCTAGTGTGAGTGTTGCATATTTTTATCCCCATCGTTGTACCAGCTGTTTGAATATAATTTTGGTTGTTAAATTGGAATGAATTGTTGTCTAAATCAGTTCTAAACTCTGTATAATAAATTATTTTGTGATGTGTGTGGGCAGTATTTCTGGGTGTTTTTCAGTCCAAAATGTAATGGCCTGTTTACCTAGTTCATGGGGTATGATGCTGTACAGGCAGTTCACGTCAAATGTTACTATGAGTGTAAAGGGGCCTACTTTTTGTGATATCAACCTTAAAAAAATAGGCTGTCTTTGATGTCGCTATTTATTTTTGTGAATGATTCCCAAAACTGTGTAGGGCCAGGGAGTTTTTTTCCCGCCTGAAACAATACTGCACATATATAAATCTGCCATCTGCCCGTGCATTGAATACTGCTGCCATATCTGGTCGGGTGCTCCTGCTATCCACTTAGGTGTCCTTGACAAAATCCAACGGAGAATCTGTAATGTGATAGATCTCGACTTGGCAGTTCGGATACAGTCATTTTCTCACCGGCGCAATGTGGTTTCTCTGTGTCTCTTCTACAAATACTTTCACGGCTTCTGCTCAGATGAACTTAGCTCACTGTTGCCTCCTATATATGAATTTACTCGAGCCACAAGATTAGCAACTAGGTCCCACCTTTTTACTGTGTAACCAATAAATTGTAAACGCAATTTCTATTCCATCAGCTTCTTTTCTCGCGCTTCCCGCCTGTGGAATTCCCTTCTGTTTACTTGCTTTCCCGACAGCTACAATCTCCAAGAATTCAAATGTAAAGTCAATAGTCATCTCCTATCTCACTAACCTGCATCCTCTCTCATGCTCCTTTCTTCGTCCACTCTACTCTCATCAGTATTCTCATCCTTCTCTTACCCACTACCTGACACCCCCTATAACCTGTCACTCTTTTTCATAACATTCCTCCTATGTAACCCCTGCAAAACAGTGGTAGTAAAATGCCTTGCTTGGGGCGATATGATTATATAAAAAAAGAATAAAAAACAGATTTAACGACCGAGTGTGAAAAAAACAACAAACACGCACGCATATGAACTTTCTGACCTGCTCACCACTTATCTATATATACACGATATTTTGGCCATCAGAAAAACAAACAGATCTTGATATGCAAAGTCACAAGTTTATTCGCCTGAAGAGTCAACTTTAGACTCAAAACACTTGAAGCGACACAAATACCACTATGGACACTTAATATATCATACAAAAAGCAAGTAATATTAAGAATAACAACAACAATAAATGTACACTTAAAAAAAACGTTCACGGCTTCTCGCACTTTTTCTTTTATACCAATTCTCTCGTTGGAACAAACACTATTTCTGTTTTTAATATATATATTCACACTCCACCCACATCTATTGAACAGGTGAAGAGGCTCATCCCTTGTTTCCTGTTTAGGATGTGGCTTCCGGTTTTCCCTTTTCAAGTCTTTTCACTTTTTTTTTTCCAATTGGAGTAGATAGACTAAACTATCGCCCGGTTCACACTCCACCCACATCTATTGAACAGGTGAAGAGGCTCATCCCTTGTTTCCTGTTTAGGATGCGGTTTCCGGCTTTCTCTTTTCCATTCTTTTTACCCTTACGTAGCCCCCTGCGCATCAGTGGCGTTATCGCCTTGCTTGGGGTGATATGATTAAAAAAAAAAAAATATATATATATATATACGTATATTTTTATATGGATATGTGTGTATGTATATATATATATATATATATATATATATGTGTGTGTGTGTGTGTGTGTGTGTGTGTGTGTGTGTGTGTGTGTGTGTGTGCGTATACATGTGTATATGTATATATATATATGTGTGTGTATATATATATATGTATAATTTGTATATGGAAATTTTTTAGCTCATCTATACCTAGCGGTATCTTTAGATTAAATTATATGACCTATTTTAAAATTTATATCTTTTTATAATAATTATATATAATTATTCATATTTTTCTATTCCCTTTAAAAATAATATTAATTTTTTTCCCCTAAATATACCTTTTTAAATAAAAGGTCTTTTTTCTAGTACTTTAACGTTTTTAGGAAGTTAGGTTTATTTGAATGTATCGAGCGTCTGTAATATGAATTTTTTTTCTTTTTTTCTCTTCTTTTTTCCCCTCCCTTCCTTTATCTCTTTTACCTCCCACCTCCTTTCCGTTTTGTTTAACCTAATATCAATTCAACACGCCGTCTGTTCAGTTTACTTTACTGTCCTCTTCCCCTTTTTGCGAACCCAGACGATACCAATTTTTCCGCTTTTCTTATTTTAATTTTTTTTACAATTCTATCTATGAGTTGAAAAGAGAAAATAGACATAATTTACTTTAAATTATCTCCAGTTTCGGGATAGCATTTGTTGCTGAGGTGATGTGTTATCCCCTTCGGGGATTCCATGTCGAAATGTGCATTCAACATTTTTGAAAAAATTTAATTTAATTAATATATATATATATATATATATATATATATATATTGACTGCTTAATTACTTAGTTTCTGATCATAATAAAATTAGACTAGTGCACAGTTGTATTAAAAAGTGTTCAATACAAGTATATTGTAGAACTTTTGAATATTTTACATTTGTAAACCAGTTATTACGCTACCTAAGTTTCTACCATGAGTGGTGTCTTCAGGCGATTTGCAATAACTGATTGTACCATTTTTTCTTTTTTTTTTAAGAATGATCACATAACGAGGATTTTTTGAACGCTCACATAATGAGGAACCTTTTAAATGCGCAATTTTTAAAAATTAGAAGAAATTTTTACGTTTAAAAAATTACTCGTTACATGAGCGTTCAAAAGAATTCCCCTTTACGTGAGCATTCTTAAAAAAAAATTGTAAAACCAGTTATTGCAAATGTCCTGAAGACACTACATGGTAGAAACCTAGGTTGCGTAATAACTCGTTTGCAAATGAAGAATATATATATATATATATATATATATATATATATATATATATATATACCACAGTTCAAAATTTTGAGGAATTCCTAGTAATTATTTGAAATTGGCCTCCCAAAAGTAGTTTTCTACTTTAAATGAGAGAAAATTATTATACATGGTTTAAAAAAATGCGAGACATGATTTTTTATTAGAAATTTTAATATGACAAAAAGTTAAAAAAAAAGTTTTTATGGTTAAATTTTGTTCTTGTCAAAATATCCTGTCAAGTTCATCCCAGGTTAATTCTTGGAGTGGATTCAAACTTTTGAACAGTAGTATATATATATATATATATATATATATCTTTAGATTCAACTTTTTGTAGGTTTTAGATGTAGATTTATTCATCAGCTGACACCCTGTTATCCTCACAAGCCTTGGGGGAGGGAGACTAGAGAGCAAGTGAGAAAGTGTGTGAATTTGCTTGTTCACATAGAGGCATATCAAAAAAATTTAAAAGGTTTTTCATTAACTCACATATAACAGCAATTGTCCATCTTTGGTTTAATCTAACTCTTGTAAAAATGAACATGGCAGAAAGAGTTAAGTATTTCCTAAGATAAATGCACAAAATATTTTAAAAATCAGTTAAATTCAAAAGTCATAAACTGAAATTTCTCTTTCTCCCATAAATACAGACGTCATGTGAAGTCAGCCAATGATTAACACTCTCACCAAAATCAAATCAGAAACACAGAAAGTTGTTGGCATAGAAAATTTTTCATTTACTCTCACTTACTTTATATTTTCTTTCATCCATGTGAAGTTTTTTAACCAGCTTGAACTGCCAATTCTGGTTTGTTGCATTCTTCGTCAATTTCAAAGAATCTTTTAGAAAATGGTCACTGGTGTTAAAACTCAGATCCGCATTTGTTACATTTTGAATAGTCATGAGAGTTATATTGCCTACAAAAGTCAAAACAGAAATGAATGCAGAACAACTAATCAAAAATCTTTGCGATATTGTGGTGAGGAGAAAGGTATTAGTTAAAACGTATTGAAATATAACCTATTCTCTTTACTAATAACATGGCAGAAACTCTCTCTCCTTTTCTCTTTTTCTCTCAACACATACATCCTTTCTATCTTTCTATTCTTCTATATTTCTGGTAACCTAGATATAACACCTATATAGAGTATGTGATCAAGTGACGTCATGTGAAGTCTGCCAATGACTAACACTCTCACCACAATCAAATCAGAAACACATAGACATTAAGTAAATCAGTGATCGTGTGCATAGCAGTTGGTCCACTGTTTGCACACAGTGTTTGTGGAGTTTGTGCCATCTGTTAAAGATTCGATCAACGCACCAATCAGCCAAAAGAAGATATGCTTAAATAATCTTCATGAAAAGAATATGCAAAAAAAAAAAAAAAAAATGAATGAATTTAAAAGTGTAATCCACACACTCAAATACCCGGAACATAATATAACATAGCACAAACAGCAACGTGATACTACATTTCACCTGGCTCACACATATAGGAACAAATATGCTATATTTATATGGATATGTACACACACAGAAGGAAAACTCTTTATAACACAGCAATATATATATACGATAATGAACATTCATATGAATACTAGAATGATTTATACAAGAAACATATCAAAGACACAAAATACGAAAAAGACAGAAATGATAATCATTCACATCTAAACTTATTTATAAATGGAACTTTGTCTGTGTGTGTGTGTGTGTGTGTGTGTGTGTGTGTGTGTGTGTGTGTGTGTGTGTGTGTATCCGTTACCTATAGACTCCGAAGCGGCTGAACCAATTTTCTTGAAAATTTACACAGTTGTACTATAAGCGTCTGCGAGTGTTCTTAACTAGGTTTTTGTTGAGGTACCCCCGATAAATATCGAAAATCGATAATCGAAAAATCGGGTTATAGAAGGAGTGGTCTGATTTTAATCAAATTTGATACACTCATACACAAAGACATACGAAACGATATTCAGAAGTTTCAAGTTTGCAGTTCTTACAATAGTGCAGAAAATTTTATATCAATACCAGGAAACCAAAATTTGATTTACATCTATTCATTTTTCTTTCAGTCTACGGTTTCGCTTTAACTGGAAAAAAACTATTGCGTTTTAGTCTTTCGTGCCAACGTCCAAAGAATCTGAGCTCCAGGACCATGGATTAGTTTTAAAGCTTTCATTTCACTCATCGCTCAAGTCTGTATCACGTATGGCACTTAACTGGTATACATTAATAGCTAATTTTTAGTGAATGTCACATACTACTTTTCATGTTTAAATTAACTTATATTGTAACAACAATCAAATTATTTTCTTGAAATTCATTGCTAGATAAATAAATGATGACAACTCTTATTAAAGTTTGTTAATTTTTACTAATTAGTCAAAGTTAAGGTTAAAAACTACTAGTAAAAAAATCAATAATAATTTTTGCAATTCATTTTTTTATTTGATGTGAAAAACCTGCCATTTGAATTTAAAGATTGTATTTTTTGAGCCTGGAACAGTTAAAATAACAGCAAATTTAAAATTGCCTTTTTCTTTGTTTTGTTTTTGTTTTTTTGCTTTTGTAATTAAGTTTTTTAATCATTTCACCCCAAACAAAATATGAAAGCCACTAAGCCCGGTTCACACTCCACCCACGTCTATTGAACAAGTGAAGAGGGTCATCCCTTGTTTCCTGTTTAGGATGTGGTTTCCGGCTTTCTCTTTTCCAATCTTTTCACTCTTACGTAGACCCCTGCACATCAGTGGCGTTACTGCCTTGCTCGGGGTGATATGATTAAAAAAAAAAAAGAAGCAAGGGATTACTGAATGTGAAGGAATTATGAGGAAAAGAAAAACATTATTAAGTAGAGTGAACAATAAAAGAACAGGTATTAAGAAGGCAAAAGATAATGAGCGACAATACATTTAAAATTTTAAAGATTAAAGTTGACTGAAAAGAAGAGAGAAAAAACTGTTAGCCTTGACCTTACGATTCCATCCAGCAATTTCAATGGTAATACAATGACACCTAGCTGCTAGGCTAGTCAGTCAGTTAAATGCCATACGTGATACACACTTTGGGCGATCATGTCTCGAAAGAGACATGACTGACTGGGCAGAAGATTATCCCACAGTAGGTTGCCATTGCTTTCTGCGGTAGACTGGTTGCCAGCCAAGGCTATAGAACCCAATCTGTCCTGTTATTTAACTCATAGCTGGAGGGAGAAGAGATGTATTATAATATTAAGTAGTAATTAGTAGGGGAATTAGTTTATTGCTTCATATCAATATAAAAATGATCCCCCACTTTATGCCCAGTAGAAGCCTTAATCATGTTTCCAACTATTGTATTCAGTCTGTTAAGTGCCATACATGATACACGCTTTGGGCGATCATGTCTCAAAAGAGACATAACTGACTGGGCAGAAGATTATCCCATAGTAGATTGCCATTGCTATCTGCGGTAGACTGGTTGCCAGCCAAGGCTATAGAACCCAATCTGTCTTATTATTTAACCCATAACTGGAGGGAAGAGACAGATTAATACCTTTCCCAAGGGTATTTGTACAGAAGTGAATTCAAAGAATTCAACTGGAATTCGAACTTGGCTCCCTGATTTCTCGTTCCGAGTCGATATCTACTGCACCACAAGTACCAAACTTAAATTTGTTTATTAGAAAATGAGAAAAAAACTCGTCAGAAAAATTATCATGAAAATATTTATAAAAAATGACACAAGGAAGCAACATTACTGTAGCGGGAAAATGACTGAATTTGAGATGCCAGGTCAGAATCTATAACATTGCAGATTTTTCTTTGAATTTTTTCAAGAATCTCTAAATATCTCATAGAAGCACTAGAGTAGATGCCTCAGCCATGTTCAGTGCATAGATGAATAGTAGCCTTAAAAATGTATGAACTTATAAAAGTGATATACATTTTAATTCTTTTTTCTGTTTTGTACTATGTATTGTGTTCCTTTAAGAAGAGGGCGTTCATGGATCTCCACAACTTCCTCTCTTTTGTAGCTCTTAGCAATGCTTGTCTTTTTACTATCTCTCTCACTCCCTGTTTTCCATTTATTTACACAACTTGTTAGATACATTAATAACTGCATTCCTCTGCCTGTTTTGCATTCAATATGGCAGTGAATATTGGACAATATCATCGAAGATGAAAGAAAACTTGAAGCAGCGGAAATGTGGTTCTACAGAAGGATGCTGCGGATATCATGGACCGAGCATGTGAGCAATGACGAGGTTTTGGAAAGAATGGCAACGAAAATAAAATTAATACTGTGCATCAGGAAGAGACAGCTAAAGTTTCTGAGACATGCAATGAGGAAGGAGGGCTTGGAGAACCTGACACTAACAGGCCAGATAGAAGGAAAAAGAGACGGAGGAAAGCAACGGATAACATATTTGAAGAGCCTGAGCAGGTGGATGAGAGAACGGGGTTGTGTGGTGTAACAGAAGAAGGCGTGCTAAGAGCCACCAGGAATAGGGAGACGTGGAAAGCCATGATCGTATACGTCCTGAAAGGACGGCACATAGAAGAAGAATATGTATGCCAACTGTTTATAAGAAATTATAATGTGGATATAAATTGGGGGATGAAATCTATATTATAATCAATATATAAACTGATCCCTCATTATGTGACCATTTCTATATATTTATATTTTAGATTTATGGGCTTGAGTTAGTGGATGACAGAACGGGGGTTGCATGGAGTAACAGGAGAAAGCGTGCTAAGAGCCATCAGGGATGGGAAGACGTGGAAAGACATGACCGCCTACGTCCTGAAAGGACAGGGCGCATAGAAGAAGAAGATATTCTGTGAGTGCCAAATATTCCTGACCTTTTCCCTCATTATACATTTCAGAAATTTCTGATTCTAAATATAATTGTCCTTTTGTTTTCATTTTTCTAAAAACTTCCTCATTGATCTGTCCATGGTATTCTCAGCATCCTACTGTAGAATCATATCTTTGTTGATTTCAGATTTTCCTTCACTTTTTAAAAACTTGCTCATTATTCTGTCGCTGGTATTCTCAACATCCTTCTGTAGAATCATATCTTTGTTGATTTCAATCTTCTCTTCATTTTTTAAAAATTTCTTCATTGTTCTGTCGATTGTATTTTCAGCATTCTACTGTAGAATCATATCACTGTTGATTTAAGTCTTCTTTTCACCGTGAAGATATCGTCCAGCATTCATTGTCATACAGGAGGATTGATATAACATAACAGTTCAGAACATTTCTACATTTTCTAACAACATTTCCCTGTTTCTTATTTCTTTGTTTAGCTTTGGGAAGGGATTTTTCACTGCTCCAATGCTGCTTCAGATTTCTGTGTAACAATTTGTATCATGGCACTTCCTACAATGTTCTTTTTTTTTTCTACAGAGCACTTATTCAAAAAACAAAACAACCCTCATTAAAATGCATTTCATTCTGGGGAAGGCATTTTAAAATGCTAAACAAATTTTAAACTTAATTTTCATACATTTTCCAGGGGCATTTGCGAATTCATCGCATTCTCTTATGCAAAAATAGCAAAGAGAAATGTATTAATCCGTTAGTTTTACTTCTAGCTATGGGTTAAATAGCTGGACAGATTGGTTTCTATAGCCTTGGCTTGCAACCAGTCTACCACAAAAAGTAATGTCAGCCTACCGCGGGACAATCTTCTACCCAGTCACTCATGTCTCTTTTGAGACAAGATTGTCCAAGCGTCTACCATGTACACTTAACTGACTGACTGAATAGTTGGAAACATAAGTAAAGTTTCTACTGGGCACAAAGTGGGGGATCGGTTTTTTATTTCATGAAGTACTAAACTAATCCCCCAAGAATTAATACAAATTAATATAATCGGAAACAAATACAATAAACGCTTTTGTTGGACCTAAAGTAGGGGTTCTGTTTTCTATTGTTATGAAGTAATAAACTGATCTCTCACTAATTACTACTTATTAATATAAGATAATCTATCTCTTTTCCTCCCACCTATGGATCGAATAGCAGGATAGATTGGTTTCTATAGCCTTGGCTGGCAACCAGTCTACCACAAAAAGTAATGCCAGCCTATTGCGTGACAATCTTCTTCCCAGCCAGTCATGTCTCTTTTGAGACAAGATTGCCCAAGCGTGTACCACATATAACACTTAACTGACTAACCAAACAGTTGGAGACATAAGTAAAGCTTCTACTGGGCACAAAGTTGGGGATCGGTTTTCTTGGTTAACAACCAGTCTACTGCAAAGAATAATGCCAGCCTTACTGCAGGAAAATCTTCTACCCAGTCAGTCATGTTACTTTCGAGACATGATCACCCGACAGTATATCATGTATGGCACTTAACTGACTTTTTTCATCTCTAATAATTGTCATGTTTTATGACTCTGTTGCACACTTTCTTCTAGTGAGTGCAGAACCAGGGATCGAACCGCAGACCGTTGGATTTCAATTCAACGCTCTCCCAGCTGGCTTCTTGCTACGCCTCTTCCTCTTCCTCCTTCCACCTTCCACCTTTTCACTGCGTCTCTCTGCGTCAGCTTCTCGCCAAGAAATTGACGCCACTAACTCCCCGGTGAACTTGGTCGGTCAGTTTTATAATCCATTTCTCTACCCATAATCCATTTCCTCAGTCTATAAAAATTCCACTCGAGGGCCTCCTCTCTTTTTTCCTTTAGAATGAGCTGAAGGTGGATTATTAAGACAGCGGTGAGTATTATTATTATTTTCTTTCTTTGGAACAGATTACTGCCCTGCATGCCAGACACAAACGAACTCTCTTTTTTCCAGAGCCGCCGCTAGTCGCCCTTTCATGTTCACACTCCCCCCTGGTCTCAAGACCACACATGTGGCAAGGCGGACGTGGCCGCTTGTTGCGGGCACTCCTACGAAGGGGGATTGTCTGGATTTCTTCATCTGAGCTCTCAGAAGTGGCATCGGAATTATCGGCAACAGCGTCGGGGTTCGCAGTCGGACCTTCAGACTCGCGGGGCGTAGGTCGAATCCACAGTTCGTCATTGGATGATTCACCACTGCCGCTACTTGTCAACGAATTCGTATTCAGGGCGGGCCGAATGTCCCTCACATGGCGTGGAGTACCATCAACCAGCACGGCCTGCTCACTGACGATGCCGGTGATTCGTCCCCTTCGAAAACTGGTGGTGCACCGGCTATTGGGAGGCTTCACCCAGACGGTGTCCCCTAATTCATACGGCCCTCTTGTTCCCCGCCGATCAGGCAGATGCGCGTCAATGCCCTTGATGCGCACTCGGTAGCGATGGATCGCATTGGCGGGTGCGCTCACAGCAGTCACAGCATCCCTCGGTGTTGCATTATATCTATAGACCGCTTCTGCAATAGTGCACGCCTTCCTGGCCGCGGTCCTCTTCACGCTTCGGTGGCACCGCTCTGCTATGCCGTTGCCACTCGGCACATATGCACATCGGTGTCTGAGCCTGATCCCCCACTCGTCTACAAAACGCCTAAATTCTACGCTGCAGAAGGCAGTATCGTTGTCCGTGAGGATCTCTTCAGGCGGCCCCCTTTCGTAAAATATGGATTCCAATTCACGGATGACACTGGAGGAGTCCTGGCGTGCCAACGGGCGCCAGATCGCAAACCTCGTCGGTCTGCAATCTATCAGTGTGAGGAAGTGCTGGCTGCCATAATGGGTTATGTCCATACCCAGTCGGCTCCAAGTCATGTCTGTTCCCAGCCGACCCCTCCGCCATCTCGCTGGAGCGGGGTCGATTGACTGGCATGTTTGGCATTCCTTGACCACCGCTCTCACTGCACTTTTTGACACTGACGGATTGGTCAATTGTACAAAATAGCATGTCCGTCTCACTCCGGGGTGCCCACTGATGTGGTGTATTTCCCTGATTTTGTCTGCCGCCTCCACAGAGGCAGCACATAGTAACGGTACTGGCCCAGCTTCTTTCTTCACGGCATCAATCCATCTCTGAGGCACCCGAGTGAGCCTATCAGCGAGGTTGCAGTTTGAGGTGACAAGTACCACATCCACAGACAGATTGTACTCTGTTACTAGCTTTCTAATGGTCTCCAACCTCCGTCTGATCAGCATCTCGCTGGCCGCCTTGGTGCGCACCCTGGCCTTACCTGTCAGTGTGTTTGATATCCAGTGGTACACGCACAGCGAATCTGTGTGTATGTGTAATTTCTTGACTTTCCACTGGAGTGCCAGGTTAATGCCTTTCGTCACCGCATCGAGCTCTGCCAGGTTGATGTGAGCAGCGTCATTCGTCGGTCGCAGCCAGCAGGCGTCCTCAATCGCAGCTCCGTTCTCCTCAAGCAGCACACCAATCGCCACAGAGCTCGCATCCACCCACACGCTCAATTCGTCTCCCTGCACACACCAGTCTCCCTTTGCGGGGTCATCCTGCTTTACCCTTGCGATGGTCTCCTTCACCATGCGAACCAACAGATCGTCCGTCGTTTCATCATCCCAGTCTTTGGTGACTGCGCTTGCCCTCCTTTTTATGGTGCCTGTTGCTACACGAGTCCATCCACACACTGGTAGGTGCCCCACAAGTTTTCCACACAGGGAGAAGACTACTCGTCTCGTGAAGACTTCGGGTACTTCAGGAACTGCAGTTCCGCGCCCCCACTTCAAGGTCCCCCGCTCCTTTCGAACTTTCAGGCCCAAGACACGGGCGCCATCCTCCAAATGTTCCGGGTCCTTGCAAATCAGGCCAAACTCGGCCAGTTTGGTCCTTACGCGTGATGATGATACAACGTCTTCGTTCACGTATATGTCATCAAGGTACGTCGATGTCCCCTCTTTCATTGTTTCTTGCTGTGACAACACAGCGTTGACTATGGTCTTCATTATTTGGGGTGCCACGTTCAGCCCGAAGCCCAGTCTGGTAAGGCAGTACCTTCTGCCGGCAAACACCACCGTCTGAAACGGCCACATCGTTTCGCTGACCCGGACCTGCAGATACGCTTTTCTTAGATCCAGCAGGGACACATTGGAACCCTGCTGGCGCCATTCTCGTAGCTTGCTGGCGCAAACATCAGCATCTGCCGTAAATGCATCAACATGCGCATTTAGTTCGCGGTAGTCCATCACTGGCCTCACTTTAGCTTTGTTGTGCTGAGTAACCGCCATCAGCGGGATCAAACCTTTGGGAGGTCCAAGTTTCTCATAGGGGTAAGGAATTAACCAGCCATCCTTGATCCATTCACGAAGCTCCTCTTCGTATGCAGGCCTTATTTGGTCGGGCACATGGTACTCGGCTACTTCGTTCCGCAATTTTGCTGGCTCCTGATTCCCCGACCACTTCCATGAGGCGGTCCAAGCCTTCTGGTGCTGGTCAAATTCGACACTAAAGTCTGGCTAGTCGATCCTCAGCGCTGCGCACACTGGGGTCCTCTCTTGAAACTGCACTTCCCCCGTCTGCGTTATGTGAACACCACCTAGGGCTCTGATGGCATCATAGCCTAGAAGCAGGTCAAAGTTCAGTGGTTTTTTGAGCGCTACTAGCGCCTCGACGTTGGCCGAGTTTCCTGTTCTTGTACGGATGTTTATCGCACCCACCCCGCAACATGTCCGCGATTCTCCACTGATGGTGGTTACCCTGACACCCTTCTCCTTCCAAGTGTGGCAGAGGTCTACGAACACTATGGTGCGGGAGCACCCGGAATCGAGGAGTGCTGAGCACAATGTCTCGTTGACATAGACCTGAATGATCGGAAGCGCCTCTAATTTCTGCTTTGGGGAAAGGTCGACGCCGGCACCTTGTCCCCGGCCCCGTTTCCCGCACAATCCCGGGCCATATGTCCGGTTTCATTACACCGGTAGCAGCGAACAGCTGTCGGTCGCCGTCTGCAGTTCCTTGCAATGTGGCCCTGGCCATCGCACCTATAACACACGACTCCACCACGCGGGCTAAGCCCCTGAGACGGTTTATCATCACTCGGTGTGGATTGTGCAGCGGCGATTACCGGATCTCTCAGCTCGGAATTATCCTTCATCACGGTTCTGGCTCGGTCCACCAGGTCATTAAGGGACAACGAGGTTATGTTTGAGCTCGCCCGCAGGAGCTGTTTTGCTCCGGTTGGGAGCCCCGCCAGAAATTTATATGCCAAGGCCCGCTCGGGCAGCCCACCGAACAACACCGTCAACTTCGTCAGCTCGGCCAAATATACGTCCACAGTTTCGCCAGGATGTAATTGTCTTGCCTCAAATTGCTCCCAGGCAGTGGCGGGGTCGATAGCAAACGCTTTGTATAGGGCTGCCTTGATCCTCTCATAATTCTGTTTTTCCTCAGCACTGAGCTGTTGATACACAGCGAAAGCCCCACCGGACAAACGCAGAGGAATCACATGTTCAATGTTTTTGACACCAGACAAGAGACAATGCAGTTCCACTTTTTCCACCCAGTCAAGTACTGGGGTCGAGCCACTGAACTCTGGAATCAATTTCAGGTCGAACCTGTCCCCCATTAGGCCGAAATAGCTTGTTGCACACTTTCTTCTAGTGAGTGCAGAACCAGGGATCGAACCGCAGACCGTTGGATTTCAATTCAACGCTCTCCCAGCTGGCTTCTTGCTACGCCTCTTCCTCTTCCTCCTTCCACCTTCCACCTTTTCACTGCGTCTCTCTGCGTCAGCTTCTCGCCAAGAAATTGACGCCACTAACTCCCCGGTGAACTTGGTCGGTCAGTTTTATAATCCATTTCTCTACCCATAATCCATTTCCTCAGTCTATAAAAATTCCACTCGAGGGCCTCCTCTCTTTTTTCCTTTAGAATGAGCTGAAGGTGGATTATTAAGACAGCGGTGAGTATTATTATTATTTTCTTTCTTTGGAACAGATTACTGCCCTGCATGCCAGACACAAACGAACTCTCTTTTTTCCAGAGCCGCCGCTAGTCGCCCTTTCATGTTCACAGACTCTTAAAAAACAAATGATAAAAAATAATTTTCCCAGTGATGCAATTTATTTGATACTTGTATTTTCAAATACAAATTATGGCAATACTAAATACAGCCCAACCTCATTAATCCAGCATCCTTGGAACCAGGACATTGACAAACCATAGGTTATGTTGGGTGACAGAAATCACACATAAAAACTCTATGTAAATATAGTCTTGCCAGCTCATTCCATATGCGTATTGCCATGTTATCAAAGGTAGAAAAAAATGATACAACAGGAAATAAAATAATCAATAATACTTACAAAAAAGGATTTTATTGTTTCATAGTAACTTTACGTTTGAAGTATCGATAAAGCTTTTAGTACCATTATCTGAACCTCCTTCTTTCTTTGGTGTTATTTATTATTTGCTGCGGAAAGTTGTACATGAATTAATGTTGGCTGATTCAAAAATGTGCCACACCATGAGAACTACCTGATCACATAGGCTGAACAATATATATATATATATATATATATATATATATATATATATATATATATATATATATATAACTGTGAATTTATCTTTGAACACATCTCGAAAAACCCACCGAGTATAAACGCGGAGGGGAAACATAATGGGAACAAAAAAAAAGAAACGAACTAAGCACTTGAACATTAGTCAAAGTACTAGTCGAAAAAAAAAACCCCGAGACGAGTAACCAAACACGTAAAGTGCTCAATACACTAGTAGCGCAAACAAGAAGTAGCTAACCTAGAGAGCAAACGAACCTACCAAATTAAAGATTCAATTTGGTGAAACCTTGGTAGGTTAGCTACTTACTGATTTATGTTCTGCTTATGGAAATTATACTAAAACAGACTAACATGCATAATAAAAATCCAAAGAAAACAGTTGAATTCCCTTCATTTTAACATCTCGTAACTTTACACTACACATGAAGGAATTCTAAAACTAAAATATTCTGTTAATCTTTTTGAATGATTTGTGAGCGTTTTTATAATATATATATATATCTGTGTGTGTGTGTGTGTGTGTGTGTGTGTGTGTGTGTGTGTGTGTGTGTGTGTGTGTGTGTTTTATATATATAAACATTCATCTGACACAATCAAATGGTTTTTCAATGTTGATGATAAGGCAAGAGCTACATTTATCAAATTTATATAGCATCGATTTCTATTCCTCTATATCTGGGGATCTCTTGGTAAACTGTATTAACTTTGCTAAAAACTATATGGAGATCACGGATGAGGAGAGTAGTGTCATCCCAACAGCTACGAAATCACTTCTAGCGCTTAACAGTTCTACCTAGAATAAATGTATTAATGACAATTTTGATGTTTTTATGGGTGCATATGATTCTGCTTACATTCAAAGTATTTTTTTTATTTTTATATTTTTTAATCCCTTTTTAACATGTTCGAAATTTTGGTAAAAAATCTTGTTTTGATTTTAGTTAGCGAGTAACCAAATTGTTACGAGAGTTTGCAATGGAAAACGTAATATTACATAATACAGTTTTTTTTCCGGTGACAAACACATTAATTTGGAAATTCTTGCAAAAATCAAATAATTGTCGGATTTTATTGAAACTTTCAGAACTTATTCACAAATTATTTTTGAAATTGTTATTTTTTTTTAAAATCTTGCTAGAACTATTCTTTTTACATCTGTTACCCTGCTCCACGTAAATTCATGAAATTTTAAGAAATTAAATTTTGTTGCGAAAATTGATTTTATCAGTTAAACTCAGGACTCATTAGGGAATGTAAAGCATCTATTGTTTTTTTTAAACATTTTGCCTTTATTTCCGAAATTCTGCTCCCAATAATAAAAGAAAAAATGCAACATAAATATGACATTATTTAATTTAATAAGCTTTTAATTTCTTGAATAAATAATTATAAATTTTCATTATAGTCTGAGGAAATTTTTTCCAATTAATAATGAAGTTTTAAAAGAATTGTTTTTATTTTTTTAATTGTAATAATTTATAAAGTTTCAAAAATATTTTTAAAGATTTGTTGGGGTTAGTTTAAAAACTTATTAAGCGAAGATTATATTTACTAAGCGAAAATTTAAAAGTTTAATACAAATCATCGTGCCTTTCTATTATCAAAATAATTTTTTTTGTATTTGAAACTTTTGTTGTATAGAAATTTCTCTGTGTAAATTCAAAGGTCATGTGTTTCAGGGTTTCTTCCCTTTACAGGAAAAAAGTTGTACAATTATGTCACTTGTGATCGCCATACGCTTATCTCGCATCTATGAAAGCTGTCATGACATAAGATGGAAAGGTTAGAAAGTTGAACTCTGTGTTTAAGAAATAGTTTTATTCTAACTTTCATGCTATAAATAAGTAAATCAGATTAATTTAACATTAAATTTGCTAATTTTCTAAAATTCATGTGTCACAGATCTATATTTTATTTTTGCCAGATTTTAAAACCAAGAATTAACTTTTGTTTACAAATGTGTCGATTGCTTAAAAATCCGAAAAATTGAAAGATTAAAAAAAAAATTGAAAAATTGTAGATTCCAATCAATATAATTCCTGTATTTTGCTTACTGGAAATAGACAATTTAATCACTTAGCTTTCAATTAAACTAAAATTGAAGTTTCAAGAAAACCTTTTTATTTTTAAATAGAATGGTTCTTTTGTTATTATTACTTTGCAAAATTTTATAAGGTCACCAGGAAGCCTTTGCTTCGACCAGCCAATAAGAAGAAGAGGCTAGCATAAGTAAGAGATCACAAAAACTGTATACCAGAACAGTTCATTTGATGCACATGTTATTGTGCAGTATTATCAAAAGAACCATTCTCTTTTCATTTAGAATTATCCACTTGGCAATAAATACTAAAAATAGGATGAAATACACCATTTCTTTTAAAAAACTGGGGTGGCCTAATAATTATGGCCGGTAGTTTTATTTGATTGTGAATTTCCATAACATTATATATATGATCCCGTAACTGAACAATATCTCACTGCCTGATGATGGTGCACTTGGCACTGAACCTAGAGTTGCAGTCCCATATGTTGTTATTATAGCACTAATAATAACTCTCTCTCTCTCTCTCTCTCTCTCTCTCTATATATATATATATATATATATATATATATATATATATATATATTCCATAAAAGAACAATGCCATGAAATTAACTATATCTTTAACATTTTTCAATAGAAATTGGTCATACCGTCTTGATGCGGGATATCAGGAATAGTCATTTGAAGGATAGCTTTGTCTAAGCTTCTGCACCCTATAGAGAAATGAAAAAGAAATATATTTATTTAATATGTCTCATAATATGTATTCATGCATTCATTTACATTTCTTTATACAGGTATACCTCACCTTACATCGGTAATCTGTTCCAGGAGCGGTGATTTACATCGAAAAATGACTTAAGTCGAATTTACTTGCCTCTGAATTTACTTGTCACTAGGCAAAACCACAAATAAAATCTACGTTGCAAAGTTTATTAAAAAAGAAGACACAACAATTTACTCCTCCTCGCATAACGTGTGAACGAAGAAAAAAGTTCCAGCGACAATTTTTTAATCGCCCGTAATGATATTAAAAGATTTGTGCAAACTAAATTCTAAAAGCATCAGATGGCTAATTTTAAGAATAATTGTCGCTGATTGGTCTATTACTCGAAAGCACGCGAGAACACGTAAGAATGTAGTAGGGACGTTCAGCCATGTCTCGTACAAGGCTAATTCACAAACACAGCCGACACTCTCCACAACTTAAGATTTTATCAAAATCAGAATTATTAGAATTATTAAAAGGTTGAAATGTGGAAGAATAAAATTGTTTCGTTTAAAGTAGAATTTTATTAACAGAAGAGAATAATATCAATTGTAGGAGTTAAATGTTCGAAGAGAAAAAGTACATAGTTAATCAATTTGCAAGAGTTAAATGTTCAATGAGAAATAGCAGTAAGAAGTTAAATGTCCAAAATTCTAGTTGTAAGTAGCGAATGTGCTTAAAAAGTCTGTGTTTCTTTCCTTCTTTTATGGCCGGTGAAAAAGTAAAAGGAAGGTAAAACTATAAAAGAAATTCTACTTATCGGATGTTAATATTTAGGAGTCAGTTGAAGATATCTTGTTGTTGTCGTCGTCTTCTTCTTTGTTGACTGCGAGAATGTTGAGGATGGAGAAGAAGAGATAAGGGAAATAAGCACGAGTGAAGAAGAAGAACGAAGGTGTGACGGAAACTTATGTCCAGTCGGCAGATTAAAATTTCTTTAGTCACATCTTGTGGTTTCATCTCTAATTTCTGCTCCCATTTGACTGACTGCTTCGACTTTATTTCTGCTTTTATAGCCAAAGACAATTTTAACATAGACTTGTTAACTTTTCTCTCAGTTATGCAAATCGCTTCCTTTCATTGGTTAGAAAATTAATTTAACATATGGTCGCGAAATCCGGCTTCGTCTTTTTCTTTCAGCACGGAGTCAATCGTTTTTTTCTGTTCGGCAAAATCAGGATTTCACATGTAATTGTGAATTTTTGTAAAAGTCAAGAAGAGAAGAGAGTTACTTTTAATTTCGTGTTTACTACAAGAACATGTAATACTGCCAAAGCTTACAAGTGTTCAGGATCCATTTTGCCAGTATTTAAAGAGAAAACCCAGCGAGAAACTTAACTTGGGAAGGAAGCAGACATCCATGCAAGTCGCCATGTAACAGACAAGAACAATCGCCCACTTCGTTCGCCATGCAGCACAAACATGAATACTCAAGTGAGAAATCTCATTTAAACAATTCGCAGCAGAAGACTGTCACTCTATACTGAACGCTTATTAATTAAAGTAATATACTTAACATATATTATTCGTTCAACAAACTCACTCACTCTCTTAGTCTTCACATATATTGTATGTTTAATTCTCACTTACACGCCCATTTCGGTTGACATTCGCCACATAATATCAAAGGAACATTGATTTAATTTAACAGATTAAATAACTTCTGCATCATTCGAACTGTTCCTAAAACAAACTACACCACTTGGAAGATTCATTGTGAAAGGCATTTAACCTTAGTTTTCGTAAACATACAATTTCGCAACTTCTTTTCGTATGCTTATCATCACTATAATTATTGTTAATATTATTATATTATAGTGGGGTATCTTATCTATTTTTTTCTGGTTGTAGTGGGAGTCCGTTCTAGAGAAGGGTAGTTGTATACGGTTGCAGGTTAACGGAATTTGGCCTTGTGGTAGATAGCCCACTATAAGTCATAAAATGATTACAAATCAAGAAAGGCAAATTGAGTTGAAAATAACATTTTTATATATACACATATCAATTAATGTTTTTACAATGAAAGTAATAACTTGAAGTATAGGTCCAACGGAGGTTAAAATGTTCATGTCAAATAATAAGCTGAAGGAGAGATTTAAGGCTTAGGAATGTGGGGAGCGTTTAAGTGAGGAATGTCTTTGATGTAGTCGCTCCTTAGGTCAGTAAGTAGTTTTGAGACAGTGGAGAAGGAAAGAGGCTAGCATAGTAGCCGCTCCACTTAGGTCAAGAGGATATTGATTACACTCTTCTCCTCAAGTTCTACTTGCTGGGGTCTGTCTGTCTCCGCTTTTTATATCTGCTTTTTGGATCACAGCAGCTCGTTTGGGATTTCATCCTTGTATTTGATTCTGGGTTTCCCATTGGCTGATAATTAAAATTCGCGTAGCCTCGCGAAATGGAAATTTAATATTTGATTAATTTTTATTTTTCAACCGGAACATCTGCGCGAACCCGGATGCGCACGGACGACTTTTGGTCATTTTCCTTTTTGTCGTGAGAGAGCAAACATCCGAGCCATCGCTTTTGCTCGGTAATACCACAATATAATTGTTATATCGTTTGTTGTCTTACAGAATTTTATTGTATTTCTTATGATTTGTCATTGTACAAATTATAAAAATGTTTGTGGATTGGATTCTGAACACGCTAGTATCTTGTAATAATAGTGAGTTTGAATTTTGTTTAACGGCATATCAACACCTCTGTGGGTTATCTAATGCCAAATTGGTGGCGTTTTAAGGTATTTCTTTTTAATTTTCAGTTATAGTGAGAAGGTTGATTTAGTCCGATTTTAATGAACATTTTTTGTTTTTATTCTTATGTATTTTAGAAAACTGAAGATGTCTTCTAGTTTTGTATCAAAAAATGTTTTGCTGAGAATATTTTTTCCTTAAAAAATGCGTTATGGCAATAATTTTTCTTCAAAAATGTATTGTTGGTATTATTTTTCCTTCAAAAATGTATATTTTTCTATAAAAGTCTATTTTTATGTAGTTTTGACCCTGGTTTTGGGTAGGATAACTATTTGCCCATAGCTGGGGCCCTAACAGGTGCTACCATTCTGGGTCAGGATGAGACCTGAGAACAACATCAATTAAGAGGTGGTTCCATGCTCCTCACAACCTTCCAATCAGAGGCCTTGCTGCCGAATGCAGTTTACCGTCATGCCCAGGACCATCAAATCTTTTAATAAGTAACTAGCAATTATTTCATCGCATAGATAACCACGCATCATTTGTGGTTGTTTCATAAATAAAATACAATTCTGTATCTTTTTATATATATAAATTTACATTTTTAATAATATATTACCAATAAAAATCTATTTTAAGCTTACAAACAAATAAATTTTAGTTTTTAATATAGTACAGAAGAAAGTAATCTAAATTTACGAATACATATGCATACATACTTGTAAATTTAGCTGTTTACAATTTGGCAATCTTTACAGTGCATTGCGGACTCTTTATTTGTGAATGTGGTTTGCTATAAGACTTTATAAAATAAAATAATTTGTAAGTTTAATAGAGTTATTAAAATTATTTTGCGATAGTACATATTTTAATATGTTTTTATATACTTTTAATCTTATTTATTGTATAACAACATGATTTTATGTGCTTTAACACATTTCTAGCGATACTACGACTTCAATATTTTTAGCGGACAGACGTAAAGTTGAATAAAATGACTTAAATTTGATTTTTGTTTTTCCATATATATATATATATATATATATATATATATATATATATATATATATATATATAGTAAATTAACCTAGTGAGCCAACAAACCTACCAAGGTTTCACCTAAACGGATCTTCAGGGAAGGTTGAGCCTTCCCTGAAGATCCGTTTAGGTGAGACCTTGGTAGGTTTGTTGGCCCACTAGGTTAATTTACTTATTCTGCTCTGCTTACGGATTAAGCGCTTTTTGTTATTGATTACTCGTCTCGGGCTTTTTCTTTGGGCTACGTACTGGCTCGGTCAAAATCGATTTGGCTGATGTTCATGTGCTCTTTTTTTTTTTTTTTACAACCATTTTTTCCTTCCGCGTATATACTCGGAGGGCTTTTCGAAACGCGTATAGTGATAAGTTTGCATATATATATATATATATATATATATATAGAGAGAGAGAGAGAGAGAGAGAGAGAGAGATTGACAAATGACGTATAATTGAGAACGGCTCAACTCGAAATGATGTAATCCGAGGTATACCTGTACACATTTACTTATTAAATTGAATTTATATTGTTTTACCCTTATTTTCAAATATTTTAAAATACCTTTCTCTCAATTTTTTAATATATTTTTTACAATGATGTTCATCCTGTACAGGTTCCGACAGCCACTCGAGGTTGATGGTTACAGAGTAAGGAGCATAGTTTATATGGGGAAGATAATAGTTACTCTAGACTTGAACAGGTCAAGATTGTAGTGACCAAGGTGTCGTCCCCTTGGGAGTCAGTTTCAAAAAGCACCAATTCATATAAAGAAGAAAAATCGTCTTCATCCGCGGAGAAATAACAATGTCTATCACTTCTCTCTGGTAAATTATGCAGCAAGGACTACATTTCATAAAAATCCAATTTTGCATGACTAAAAAGTCATGCAAAATTGAATTTTTATCAATAAAAAAAGACTTGTTCTATCTGTAAATTTCGTCAGTTTTAGAACCAGACGTTTTATCTTTTCATTTAAATTTGAATTTTAAATTAATTTAAACTTTAATTTTAAATTTAAGCGTACTATTATATTAAGAACTATGTTTCATCGTTTTACTGTTGAGTTCTCTTCTAATAATATTTTGTGTGTGTGTGCTTTTCACTTGTAGAACTCTCTTCAAATTTCTTACTTCATTACCACCTACGATCCTGAAAAAATAAATGCACCATCTTCTGTTTTCTTGGACCCTGTTCTCTAAATATCCCTTCTCCTCACTAATGTCTCCTCATTTTCTTTCACTGTCACCAACCTATTGTATTGTGGTGATACCGACCGAGCAAACCGGATGTTGGCTCTATGCCGACCAGAAAGCTAATGAATAAAAATCATTTCCGCGCAAGTGAATTCGCGCAGATGTTCCGGTTGAAAAATAAAAATTAATCAAATATCAAATTACCATTTCGCGAGCCTACGCGAATTTTATTTACCAGCCAATGGGAAGCCCGGAATCAAATACAAGGATGAAATTCAAAACTAGCTTTTGATCCAGAAAGCAGATATAAAAAGCGGAGACAAAAGCTTCGTCAGACAGAAGGAATCTTAGGCTAGAGTTATCAGTTTCTCCCTTGACTTAAGTCGAGCGACTACTATGCTGACCTCTTTCCTTCCCCTGTCTCATAAGTACTTACCTTTTCAAAGACATTCCTCAAAAGTACTAACTGACCTTTTCAAAGACATTCCACACAAACCAACTCGCTGACCTACTGACCTTAGAAGCGGCAACTTCTAAACGAACATTCCTTACCTTCAAGACATTTCTACACTCCTAAGCCTTTTATCTTTTCAGCATTATATTTGTTGTGAACTCTCTAACCTCCGTTGGACTTTTATTTCAAGCATTACTTATTTTGTAAAACATTAATTGAAATGTATATATATATAAATGTTATTTTATAGTCAAAATTGCCTTTCTTGATTTTATAATCATTTCATGAATTATAGTGGGCTATCTTCCCACAAGGCCAAATTCCGTTAACCTGAACGGTATACAATTATCCCTCACTACAAACGGAAAAAAATAAGAGAAACCCGCTATAGTATCTCAAGCTTTTCTTAATAGAATCATTGCAGTTGAGTAGTGAGTTCGATCCTCACTGGATACCCCATACTTTCCGCCTTGTGCCACATCTAAGCAGAGCATAGAAAATCTCACTAACCTCTTGTGTGTTTGTCATATTATTGCCTTGCTTTGGGTGAAATTATTTTTAAGACAAAAGATTAATCACCTTATGATGCCTAGAAGAGACTCATTCCAAACAAAATTGAATGATAAAAAACTTAAATTTAGAGCCTATTAAAACACAAGCTTTTATCACTGTTTCCATGAATCTCTCTCTCTCTCTGTCTCTCTCTATCTCTCTCTCTCAATATATATATATATATATATATATATATATATATATATATAATCATTTTACACCAAGCAAGGCGGTACTGTCACTGGTGTCCAGGGGTTTACATGAGAGGAGAACAAAAAAGAAAACAAAGTGCAGAGGGTATCGGATAAAGGATAAAATATTGCAGTTGACGTTGCACTTAAATTTTTGGCGATTGTAGCTATCAGGAAAACAAATGTACGGAAGGGAGTTCCAAAGGCGGGAAGTGTGAGAAAAGAAACTATTGGAGAAAAAGAGCCGGTTACATTTGACCATTTTCAAACCGTTTTCAGAAATCAAGAAACGATTTTGGAATGAATTCCTTTGTCTCGGAAAAGTGTAAAAAAAAAAAAAAAAAAAAAAAAAAACAGACAGACAGAGGCGACCAGGCAAAAGAACCAGAGAGCCGATAAAAGCATTTTGTCTCTTCTCCCATGCTCTAAATTTTCGAACTCCTAAAAATCCCACAGTCAAAACGATTTCTACTATCACGATACTTGTAGCGGATAAGAAATTAATTAAAATCAACGCCCTTCTTCTTCACTTTTACAAAAATTCACAACGATGTTTGAAATCCTGGTTTTCCCAAATAGAAAAAGGATTGACCATGTGCTTCGAAACCAGATTTCGCAAGTAGGTGTTAAAATGATTTTTGACCAATGGGAGCGTCTTGTAAGTCTTGAAAGGAGTTAGCGATCCAGTGCAAGATTCAAAAGGACATATAAATGACTTCGCAGCTTCAGAGACTGAGAGATGGGAGCAGCGAAAGAGAGATACACATCAAAAATGTAACTTCAAACTTCAAGCGAACCGGACATTGTCTTCTTTCTCTTTCTCCTTATTTCTCTCAACAATTACTACTACGAACATTTTTGTACGAACACTTATACCCTTAACTTTCTCATCGAACAATAATTTCTACGAATTCTTATTATTCCTCCTTTTAATAAATTTCTATTTTGACATACAAAATGTATATTTTATTATTCCACTCTTCTATACTAATCCACATATTCCAACCTGCCGACAACCATCCCTCTGATGATGAAAAACCTTCTGATGATTATTATTCTGCATAAAACTTGTAAGATGTAGGGAGTTCGGTTAAGTCTGACACAAGGCCGAATCAAAGAACATCAACCAGCTCCCCCATATGCTACACACTTACATACACAATTACAAGAACTCTCTTCTCTTCTCTTTCTCTCTCTCTCTCTCTCTCTCTTTATATTATATGTAAAATGACTTAGACGTTCAACACCAGAACTTTATTATATAAAGTTATGAACTCTTTAAATATTGTATATATTTTGTTCTAAGAGGTATAGAATTTTAGCAGTACATGCAAAATACATCGTTGTACTAAGTATCTTTGCATGAATTTTTAAAAGACTAAAAAATGGTGTATATTTGGTTGGATTAAGGATGTTATCCAAAGGTAACAACTTGTAAACACATGACCCACATGTAAACCCCAACAAATCCTTCTAACAATTCCCATGAATCCATCGAAGCCATAACGCTGCTTTTTAACACAGAAACAAAATTAAAACATTGGCGGACCTGAAGCAGACAACCACCACGTTTAATTTCGTTGTTTTTCATTCTTTTTTTTTTCTTCGGCGCAGTCCTATCGATTACCCACTTAGCTTTACGATTGACAAAAGAAATTTTAGAAAATTTCAATATTTAAACATATTCTGCGGGTGGGGGGGGGGGGGATCAGTTTCTCATACAACGTTATAGTAAATCGAGCCTCCATTTTGAAACCAGTCACCGGTACGACATTACCGCCACCTGTAAATTTGTTCATTATCAAATTTTTTGGACTTTTTTCAGTGCAATATTATCTTTTACACCTGAAACTTTACGAATGATAAAAAAAATTTGCAAAAATTTCAATATTTAAATAATTTTAGGAGAGTTCCTCATACAATCTTATAGTGGATTGAAAATGGAAGATCGATTTACAATAACGTTGTATGAGAACTGAATTTATTGGTTTCACAGTAAAAGAGAGGGTGAAATGTTGGTCTCCTTGTTATTGTTGATTTATTTCTTTTCTGGTGGTTAAAATTTTCTGATTTATTGGGTGAAATATGGTTTTGTTGCCATGGAGGTTCTTAATTGTTATGGGGAAACACACCTATTCCTCAGATAATTCCTCCTATATAGACATCTCCTGTCTCACTAACTTACATTCTCTCTCTCATGCTTTTCTACATCCACCCCACTCTCATCAGTACTCTCTTTCATCTCCGACTCTCTTCCTAACACCCTCTGCAACCTCTCACTCCTCATAACATTCCTTCTCGTCCACCCCACTCTCATCAGTAATCTCTTCTCTCTCCTACTCTCTTCCTGACACCCCCAGCAACCTCTTCCTCCTCATAACATTCCACCCCGTCCACTCTACTCTCATCAGTACTCTCTTCCCTCTCCGACTCTCTTCCTGACAGCCCCTGCAACCTCTCACTCCTCATAACATTCCTCCTCGTCCACCTCACTCTCATCAGTACTCTCTTCCATCTACGACTCTCTTCCTGACACCCCCTACAACCTCTCACTCCTCATAACATTCCTCCTTGACAACCCAACTCTCATCAGTACTCTCTTCCATCTCCGATTCTCTTCCTGACACCCCCTGCAACTTCTTACTCCTCATAACATTCCTCCTCGTCCACCCCACTCTCATCAGTACTCTCTTACCTCTCCGACTCTCTTCCTGACACCCCCTGCAACTTCTTACTCCTCATAACATTCCTCCTCGTCCACCCCACTCTCGTACTCTCTTCCCTCTCCGACTCTCTTCCTGACACCCCCTGCAACCTCCCACTCCTCATAACATTCCTCCTCGACAATAGCACTCTCATCAGTACTCTCTTCCATCTCCGACACTCTTCCTGACACCCTCTGCAACTTCTTACTCCTCATAACATTCCTCCTCGTCCACCCCACTCTCCTCAGCACTCTCTTCCCTCTCCGACTCTCTTCCTGACACCCCCTGCAACCTCTCACTCCTCATAAAATTCCTCCTCGTCCACCCCACTCTCGTACTCTCTTCCCTCTCCGACTCTCTTTCTGACACCCCCTGCAACCTCCCACTCCTCATAACATTCCTCCTCCACAACCCCACTCGCATCAGTACTCTCTTCCATCTCCGAGACTCTTCCTGACACCCTCTGCAACTTCTTACTCCTCATAACGTTCCTCCTCGTCCACCCCACTCTCATCAGTACTCTCTTCGCTCTACGATTCTCTTCCTGACACCCCCTGCAACCTCTCACTCCTCATAACATTCCTCCTCGTCCACCCCACTCTCGTACTCTCTTCCCTCTCCGTCTCTCTTCTTGACACCCCCTGCAACCTCCCACTCCTCATAACATTCCTCCTCGACAACCCCACTTTCATCAGTACTTTCTTCCCTCTCCGACTCTCTTCCTGACACCCCCTGCAACCTCTCACTCCTCATAGCATTCCTCCTCGTCCACCCCACTCTCATCAGTACTCTCTTCCCTCTCCGACTCTCTTCCTGACACCCCCTGCAACTTCTTACTCCTCATAACATTCCTCCTCGTCCACCCCACTCTCGTACTCTCTTCCCTCTCCGACTCTCTTCCTGACACCCCCTGCAACCTCCCACTCCTCATAACATTCCTCCTCGACAATAGCACTCTCATCAGTACTCTCTTCCATCTCCGACACTCTTCCTGACACCCTCTGCAACTTCTTACTCCTCATAACATTCCTCCTCGTCCACCCCACTCTCCTCAGTACTCTCTTCCCTCTCCGACTCTCTTCCTGACACCCCCTGCAACCTCTCACTCCTCATAAAATTCCTCCTCGTCCACCCCACTCTCGTACTCTCTTCCCTCTCCGACTCTCTTTCTGACACCCCCTGCAACCTCCCACTCCTCATAACATTCCTCCTCGACAACCCCACTCTCATCAGTACTCTCTTCCATCTCCGAGACTCTTCCTGACACCCTCTGCAACTTCTTACTCCTCATAACATTCCTCCTCGTCCACCCCACTCTCATCAGTACTCTCTTCCCTCTACGATTCTCTTCCTGACACCCCCTGCAACCTCTCACTCCTCATAACATTCCTCCTCGTCCACCTCACTCTCGTACTCTCTTCCCTCTCCGTCTCTCTTCTTGACACCCCCTGCAACCTCCCACTCCTCATAACATTCCTCCTCGACAACCCCACTCTCATCAGTACTTTCTTCCCTCTCCGACTCTCTTCCTGACACCCCCTGCAACCTCTCACTCCTCATAGCATTCCTCCTCGTCCACCCCACTCTCATCAGTACTCTCTTCCCTCTCCGACTCTCTTCCTGACACCCCCTGCAACTTCTCACTCCTCATAAAATTCCTCCTCGTCCACCCCACTCTCATCAGTACTCTATTCCATGTCCGACTCTCTTCCTGACACCCTCTGCAACTTCTTACTCCTCATAACATTCCTCCTCGACAACCCCACTCTCATCAGTACTCTCTTCTCTCTCCGACTCTCTTCCTGACACCCTCTGCAACCTCTCACTCCTCATAACATTCCTCTTCGTCTACCCCACTCTCATCAGTAATCTCTTTCTTCTCCTAGTCTCTTCCTGAGACCCCCTGCAACCTCTCACTCCTCAACATTCCTCCTATGTAACCCCCTGCACAACAGTGGCAGTAAAATGCCTTGCTTGGGGGTGACAGGATTATAATATATATATATATATATATATATATATATATATATATATATATATATATATATATATCAGATTATTTATGGCAACACACTGATCCCCAGTCCCAAGACATTTCTCATTCAAGACTATTCCTCCCTATCAATAGTCAATGACTGTAAGAAAGACAAATATGTCTTACACATTTTTCAAACTAGAATTCATTCAAAGGATTCTTAACTCTTTCTTCCATGGCACAAACTTTACAAAAATAACTTTTTATAAGGATTTTCAATTACATTCATTTTTTTTTTGTAAATATTTCTAATACTTGAAAGTAATTTTTATACTCTGTTTCTGTACAAATTTGTTTTTATTTGTTCCATAAAACTTTAACAGTTTCATTTTTAACAGAACCCTTTATTACAATCACTGGGGTATATCATTCTTATTCCTTGTAGTAGTAGTAGTAGTAATGCCACGATTAGAAATCATGAGTTATCTCTCTCTAGCCCTGCAAGTTACTTGTTCACCACTGAACAACCTTTGGGTCAAGTCACAGGAACAAAACAACATCTATTTCCACTGGGCCAGTGGATATACCCCAGTGATTTTAATAAAGGGTTCGGTTTGAAATTCCTAGCACCTGAAGAAGGCTGGAGCCTACAATGGCGGAAACGTTGTAAAAATTGCAACAAAGATGAGGACAATAGCTTGAGTAATGTAAATACTGTCATCACTAACTCATCTCAGAAATATAGACAAAATTTCATTTTTAACTTTGTCTTTCCTAATTTCCACATCCTTGAACTGGTTTAGCTATCTGTTCTCTCTTGTCTACTTAATAATAAACCAGTGTCATTGCTTTAACTACCTCAAGGCCAACAGTATAACACTTATAAATTTAAAACTTACAAAAGATATAAAAATTATATATATAATAACAATATTCTGTCAGTAAATGCACTTCTAATGTATTTATATTATATATATAATAGTGTTATTTTGGAGATGGAGAAGAATTTCCATTAACCCCCCCCCCGTGATGAAATTCAGGTAACTGACAGCATTGTTGGGCAGTAAGGAAATTGAAGGAAGAGGACCTGTCAGCTTAGTCAGGCTAGCATGGAATTCAACACATTGTGATTTCTTTTTCACTTAGCAAAATTAGCCTTGGGGGGTCACTGACAAGTACAGTGTGAAATTATCTCAATACTTGACATACCTATTGCAATAAAGATAGATTAATCTGGGGGGTATATTATTATTGAACAATTTTTGTCATCTGTTGTTATTTTTGTTTCTTCACAATGATATTCATCTTGTACAAGGCCCTGGAGCCACTCAAGATAGGATGGTTACAGAATAAGAGGTATAATTTATGTGGATATGTGGGGAAGATAACTGTTAACCCTATATCTGAACAGGTTAAGATTGTATTATTGCATCCACTTGGGAGTCAAGTCAAAAGAACAGTTTGTGGGAAGAAGCTGTTTGAGCGCTACAACTGACCAATGGAAGAGACTGAGGATGGTTCACTGCAATGTGCAGGTTATGGCTGGTCTTAGCTGTGGATGTAAGAACAGGTGGAACCAAGGAATGTAGGACGCGAAGATACATTTTGGATTCTATTGAGAATGGTCAGTGACAACTGGTGTGTTCCTGCCAATGTATAGCAGCTGTATTCCAGTTTCACTCTGATCTGGCTTTTATAGAAGATAGCAGAGAGAGTCAGGTTCTTACTAGAATGCTACAGGGAACCAACTATCTTTCCAGCATCTTTTGCAATGGATCATATGTATGAGTTCTAATTGACGTCTATGTTGATAGTCACTCAAGGCATGAACCCCACCTCCACAGAGGGGACATTCATTAATCATGATTGATGATAGTTCTGGGTGCAATCAGTGATTGTGGAACGTCATTGGTTGGGTTTTCAAAGTATTGAATGTGACCAGTTAGTTCTTCAAAGCATTGAATGTGACCAAGGTATTGAATGTGACAAGTCAGTTCTTCAAGGTATTGATTGTAACCAGTCAGTTCTTCAAGGTATTGAATGTGACCAGTTAGTTCTTCAAGATATTGAATGTGACCAGTTAGTTCTTCAAGATATTGAATGTGATCAGTTACCTCTTCAAGGTATTGAGTGTGAACATTTAGCACTTTAAGGTATTGAATGTGAACAGTCAGTTCTTCTCTCACTGAGCTGTTAGAGGTAGAAAAAGAGATCAGGCACCCTGGCTCTGGTGATCTAAAATTTTGGAGCTGCACCCATATGTTTCTTGTGGTGCAGTGGATATTGGCTCAAAACTAGATAATCGAAGAGCCGAGTTCAAATTCCATTTGAATTTGTTGCATTCAATTACCTGCAAATATTCATAGAGAAGAATTAATCCATCTCTTCTTCCTCCAGCTGTGGGTTAAATAGCAGGACAAATTGAGTTCTACAGTCTTGATTGGCAACCAGTCTACCACAGAAAGTAATTGCAACCTACTGCGAGAAAATCTACTGCCCAGTCAGTCATGTCTCTTTTGAGACGTGACTGAGCGTGTATTACGTATTGCTCTTAACTGGTTTACATTTTATTGAATGTCACCCGTTAGTTCTTCAAGGTATTGAATGTGACCAGTCAGTTCTTCAAGGTATTGAATGTGACCAGTCAGTTCTTCAAGGTATTGAATGTGACCAGTCAGTTCTTCAAGGTATTGATTGTAACTCCCCATGCTATCCTCTACCTTTATAAGAGCCAGATCAAGCCGAAAACGGAGTACTGTTATAATATTTAGATGGGAGCTGCCTACTCCACACTTTTCAGTCTTCATAGAGATCGAATACGTCTCAGAGTCCTTTTAGGTGACAAATTATTTCCTGCCTTTCCACCTTTCTCTCTCACTGGCAGGATGTGGCCAGCCTCTCCCTGGTTTATTGCTACTTCCATAGAAAATGCTCATACAGTAATCATTCCTTGGTTCCTCCAGGTTTAACGATCTTGGCTAAGATCCAACATACCACTTAGATTGTATCAAACCACCCATATTTCAACAGTGAGAAGTTCCTCTCGAACAGTTTCTTCCCACGATTGATTGCTCTGTGGTTCAAATAAAAGGTTATGACGGAAACCGTCATCAGTATTCAAAAGAGCGATAACAACTACTGAACTTGATAAACATTTTCCTGAAGAACTGTTTTAAGAGAAAGATTTCATAAATTTCAACTGAAAGAGAAATTAATGACATAATCGAGATGGTGATATTCCAAAGTACTTCAAATAAAAGGCTAGGAAGGAAATCCCCATCAATACTGGAAAGAGCAATAACAGTTACTGGACTTGAAAAACCTATTTTCCTGAAAAATTGTTTTAAGAGAAAGATTTCATAAATTTCAACTAAAAGAGAAAATAACATAATCAAGATGCTGATATTGCAAAATACTTCAAATAAAAGCTAGGAAGGAAATCCCCATCAATACTGGAAAGAGCGATAACAGCTACTGGATTTGAGAAAGCTCTTTTCCTGAAAAATTCTTTTAAGAGAAACATTTCATAACTTTCAACTGAATGAGAAAATAATGACATAATCAAGATGTTGACATTCCACACTACTTCAAATAAAAAAGTTAGGAAGGAAACTCCCATCAATACTGGAAATATCAATAACAAATTGAGAAACCTATTTTTCTGAAGAACTGTTTTAAGAGAAAGATTTCATAAATTTCAACTGACATCAGTACTAACTGCTCTGTCAATGAATGCCAAACGTTTCCTATATGGAGACAACCTATCTCACGATTACTATTAATCTACTGTAGATACATAATATAATTGAAAATAACATTGCGTTTTACCTGCCAAATTCAGTAGACAGAAAGAGTTAAATAAAGGATTGTCCTTTCCATTAAAAGATGATCGGTAACCCTAACCCAACCATGCATCAGTTTTGCTCTTATTTAAATAACCGCCAACTGTCTCCTCAGAGCTTGGATCAGCTCTGTTCTATGCTTTCGTGAAACAGAGCATAAAAGTGAAGCCTCTGTGCCTGGTCCCTGTAGAATCCACTTCTAAAGTAGCACCTTCTCCTTTTACTTCACACTTTGATATCACATGCCATGGAAATTTGGCTATGAAGATATTTTCTAGGTTTGTTAGGTCAGCTGAGCACTACTAAATCTCGCACTGACTTTTTTCTCTTTAATCATTTCACTCCAAGCAAGGATATAATGCTACTAAGACACAAGGGTTTGCTAGGAGTGAAAGAGAACGAGAATACTTTAGAACGAACTGGAAACCCAATCCTAAACAGGAGACAAAGGATAATTCCTGCTTCTATTCAATAGATTAGAAAGGAGTGTGAACCGGACGATAGTCAAACTGATTTACTGCTTTTCTAGCACAGTTTATTTCGCTTTATTTTTAAATAAAATAAAATTTAAAATTTACTAATGCTAGGCCTTCAATTTGACAACCATGATAAGAGCCAACAATAAAGATGTCCTTGTGCCATTCTCTTTGTTGCGTAGGGAGCTGGTTAATGTTTCTGCTGATTCGAGTCTTGTGTCGTACTTAATCGAACTCCCTAGCTTACAAGATTTATGCAGTTTTATCATCAGAAGGTTTTCATCATCAGAAGGTTGTTTTTCGGCAGGTTGGAATGTGTGGATTTGTGTAGAAGAGTAGAATAATAAAATATACGTTTTGAATGTTAAAATAGAAATTTATTAAAAGAAAAGACTAACATAAGCTGGAGAAATTAATGCTCAATTAGAAACATTATTAAGAAGTTATGAGTAGAGTTCGTGTTCAATGATAAAGTTGAGGTATTAAGAGTTCGTACAAAATGTTTGTAGCAGTAATTGTTGAGAGAGATAAGGAGAAAGAGAACAAGGTGTGAACTGACTGATTTGAAGTTGCCATAACATGTTAGTTGTTTCGTCTCTCGGCTCCCATCTGTCACTTGACTGACGCCTAGGTCATTTATATATTTTTTGGAGTTAGCACTGGATCGCTAAGTCCTCAAGTCATGCAAGTCGCTCCCATTTGTCAAAAATCATTTTAACACCTACTTGCGAAATCTGGGTTCGACTTTTTCGTTAAGCAGATGGTTAATCCTTTTTCTATTTGGGAAAACCAGGATTTCACACGTCGTTGTAAATTTTTGTAAAAGTGAAGAAGAAGGTTGATTTAATTAATTTCTTATCCTCTACATCTTCTCTTAGGAAGAGACAATCAATGAAGACATCTTTCTTTATTAGTTTTTGTTTTTCTGTATATTTCATAATAATGATAACATAAAGAACAAATAGGAAACGTATAGGTACGTACAAAATATCGCTAAAAAACAGCATGAAACAGCATAGTATGAATAAAAAAGTTCATAAACTTAATAAAACTAACTTTTTCCATCAAAATATTTATATTTTTATTAAGAGGAAAGATCAAAGCAATTTTTAATTATTTTTAAAATTTTTTGAATCTCTGCTAACATTTTCGAAATTTTGATAGAAAATGTTGTTTTATTTGAGTTAGCGGCTAAAAAAAAAATTACGCCTTTATTACAATAGGTTACGTGGTAATGCTGATACAACCCACTTTTTTCACGGTAACAAACACATTAATTTGAAAATTCTCGCAAAAATCAAATAATAGTCAGATTTGAATGAAACTTTCAGTACTCATTCACAAATGAATGAAATTATTTTTGAAATTATTATTTTTTTAAATTTCTTGGTGAAAATATTTTTTTTTAACTCTGTTACCCCCCTCTACGTAAATCCATGAAATTTTAATAAATTTTAATTAGCTGTATAAATTTTTTTTATTAGTTAAATGCAGGACTCATTGGGGCATATAAATCATCTATGTTTTTTATTCTAAAGTGGACAACCTGGCCGAAAATCTGCTCCGAAGAGTAAAATAAAAATGCAATAAATCTCTGATATAATTTAATTTGATAAACTTTTAATTGCTGGAATAAATAATAATTATTAAGGACATTATACTCTGAAGAAAAAAAAATTTTTCGTTTACTAATAAAATTTTGAAATAATTGTTTTTATTTTTTATTTTTTATTATAATAATTCATAAAAGTGTTAAAAATATTTTAAAAACCTTTTATTAAAACGTTGTTTAATTTCTTCTTACTTAAGAATTGATTATCACATTGCCTATCGAAAATTGAAAAGTTTAATAAAAATCATTCACCAATTTTACTTTTAAAATAATTAAAAATAATTAAATTTTGGAAATTTTTATTAAGTACGGTGTTCCATACGGATCGAAACAAGTTTCCGTAGAGGTCGTATTGTTTTTAGAAGTTAACAAGTCTTTGGGTGAATTCCCCTTACATCGAAAACTAAACAAACCAAACTTTGATTCTAATTTAATTCTTTTTTTATTAAATTAAAATTATTCTAAAAGAAATTTCATTTTTTCAGAAAGCATATTAATAATGTAAGATAAATATGTAATATCTAAACATAAAAATATTTAATATTTCAGAAAAATATTAATAAATAACAGTTCGGTTATTTTAATTTAATTCTTTCTTTTAAAAGAAATTTAAATTTTTATTCATTCAGAAAGCATATTTTTATTTATTCAGAAAGCACATTTTATTTTTATTTATTCAGAAAGTATATTTTATTTTTATTTATTCAGAAAGCATATTTTATTTTTATTTATTCAGAAAGCATAGTCTGGCTATAAATCTAAACTAAAATTCTATAAAATGTTATACTTGCTGAAAATATTATATTAAATTTTTAATTTTACTATTTAGTTAAAAAACAACAAAAAAAATTTCAATTTCCAAATATTACGTTTTAAGCTACACGATTTTTTGTCACTTACGGCCGCCATCCAAACGTCATTCACACCTGCTACTTGTCAACACGTAATTTATCGCCTAGATAAGCGCTGACAAGAGG
Organism: Ascarosepion bandense; assembly: GCA_037127315.1. Lineage (NCBI taxonomy): Eukaryota > Metazoa > Mollusca > Cephalopoda > Sepiida > Sepiidae > Ascarosepion > Ascarosepion bandense. The sequence continues at coordinate 1,230,457 of JBBBDQ010000379.1, read as the reverse complement.
GCTACTGTTTTTAAAGAGTGATTTATTTCGTAAATATCAAGTCAGTAAGCACTTAATACTTGTTTGAAATCAGATAAAGGAAGGTTTCAATTATAAAAATCAACTTAAATAACGTGTCAAGGAGGTATATTTTTTTTTTGCAAGATTTTTAAATCAGAAATTTAGCTACTGTTTACATAATCTGTCGATTCGTCAATAATGGCGGTAAATTTAAAAAAAATTTTTTTTTGCAGTTAAATTTTTGATTCCGAGCAATATAATTTCGGTTTGAACTAAACCAGGGTATTTTGCTTATGGTAATTAGTAAATTTAATCTCTTGGCTTTCAATTAAAGGTAAAATTAAAGCTTCAAGAAAACGTTTTTATTTTTAAAAATTAAATTTAAATTGAGGTATCGAAAATCGGCAGTGATTTTTGGTACATACTGATATTTTTACTCTTGTATACTGCTTGATTTTTTTTATTAATCAGGTTTCACATTTATTTCAACTTCTTAAACAAATATTTGTATAATTTTTGGCGTTCCAAATTCAAGGAACGACGTGGCATTCTTGAAAAATTCCAAGAAATTAAAAGATTCCAAGCCTAGCTGAAAAGCAGTAAATATTGCTTAATGTATGCAAGTATATATATATATATATATATATATATATATATATATATATATATATATAATCATATCGCCCCAAGCAAGGCATTTTACTGCTACTATTGTGCAGGGGGTTACATAGGAGGAAAGATATGAGAAAGAGTGACAGGTTATAGGGGGTGTCAGGAAGTGGGTAAGAGAAGAATGAGAATACTGATGAGATTGGACTGGATGGAGAAAGGAGCATGAGGGAGAGGATGCAAGCAAGTAAAATAGGAGATGACTATTGACTTTACGTTTGAATTCTTGAAGATTGTAGCTATCGGAAAGCAAGTAAATGGAAGGGAATTCCACAGGCGAGAAGTGCGAGAAAAAAAGCTGGTGGAGTAGAATTTGCGTTTACATTTTATTGGTTTCGCAATAAAAGGGTGGGACCTAGTTGCTAATCTTCTGGCTCGAGTAAATTCATATATAGGGGGCACCAGTGAGTTAAGTTCATCGAAGCAGACGCCATGAAAGTATTTGTAGAAGAGACACAGGGAAGTCACATTGCGCCAGTGAGAAAGTGACTGTATCCGAGCTGTCAAGTCAGGATCTATCATATTACAGATTCTCTGTTGGATTTTGTCAAGGACCCCTAGGTGGATAGCAGGAGCACCCGACCAGATATGTCAGCAATATTCAATGCACGGGCGGATAGTAGATTTGTATATGTGCAGGATTGTTTCAAACGGGAAAAACTTCCTGGCCCTACACAGTGAACCGACTTTCTTAGCAGCGGATTTAGCTATAGATTCTATAAAGTCATTCTGCTTGAGGTCTATTGTGAGAGTTAGCCCGAGGAGGCGCAGTGTTTTACTTTCAGGAAGACTAGCCTGATCCATGCTAATGAGGTGTAGAAGCGATTATCTGTGATGGTTAATAAATAGCAGCTTCGTTTTGGAAGCATTGAAATTCACGAGCCATTTCTTACACCAGTCTACCACGGATTGGAGGTCCTTTTCGAGCTTGTTCTTAAACAAATCTAAACTTATTTATAAATGGAACTTTGTCTGTGTGTGTGTATGTGTGTGTGTGTGTGTCCGATACCTATAGACTCCGAAACAGCTGAACCGATTTTCTTGAAAATTTACACAGTTGTACTATAAGCGTCTGCGAGTGTACTTAGCTAGATGTTGTGTCGAGGTACCCCCGATAAATATCGAAAATCGATAATCGAAAAAATCGGGTAATAGAAGGCGTATTTCGATTTTAATCAAATTTGATGCACTCATAGACAAAGACATAATAAACGATATTCAGAAGTTTCAAGGTTACAGTTCTTACAATAGTGCAGAAAATCGATAATATATATATAAGGCAAGATGTGTGTGTGTGTGTGTGTGTGTGTGTGTGTGTGTGTGTGTGTGTGTGTGTGTGTGTGTGTGTGTGTCTTCTTTTTTTTTTCAGCCATTTTATTTTAGTTTTTGCTTCGGGTTTGGCTCTAAGTAGGTATAATTGTAGTTCTTAGTCTCAGCCATGATGCCATTTACTCAGAGGACTTATTTAGCTCTCAAAAATTCAGTTTATGACGAAAAAAAACTTATTTGATATCGATACCAGGAAATCAAAATTTGACTTACATCCATTCATTTTTCTTTCAGTCTACGGTTTTACTTTAACTGGAAACAATTATTGCTTTTTAGTTTTTCGTGCCAACGTCCAAAGAGTCTGAGCTCCAGGACCATGGATTAGTTTTAAAGCTTTCATTACACCCGAGCAACGCCGGGCTATACTGCTAGTATTTGTATAATGTTTGATGTTCCGAATTCAAGGAAAGACGTGGCATTCTTTAAAAATTCCAAGAAATTAAAGGATTCCAAGCCTAACTGAAAAGCCGTAAATATTACTTAATGTATGTAAGCATATAATAATTTTAATTTGTCTATGTAGGATTAAACTGATAATGCATATTCGTAAGTGCGTGCGTGTGTGTGTGTCTGGTAGACATATCATTATATTTGGTGGATTTTGCATGTTGATTTGAGAATGTTTTTAAATATACTTCGTTTATTTTAGATAAACATACATTAGATTTTTTAAGAATGGATTCAGTAAAGGTTAGTGATGTATAATGTTTTTGACGTGTGTTTATAGTCGTTAATAACAGTTGTTAATAAACACTTGAAGTGCTTTCAGCATAAAACATAATGTTCTTTCTTAATTAGAGTTGCATTTGTAAAACCTTTTTATGTTCATAGATACGGACTTTTATATTTTGAGATGTATGAGAGTTAAAAGCTTTTAATAGAAAAGGATTTCATAGAAAGAATAAATACAACACAGGCAAAGATGATTATCTACCCCGTGTGTCTGTGTATATGAATATCCTGTTGCTTTACAAGAGCCAGTCAGTCGGTCAGTTAAGTGCCATACGTGATACACGCTTTGGGCGATCGTGTTTCGAAAGAGACATGACTGACTGGGCAGAACATTATCCCGCAATAAGTAGCCATTACCTTCTGCGGTAGACTGGTTGCCAGCCAAGGCTATAGAACCCACTCTGTCCTATGTTTTTACTCATAACTGGAGGGAAGAGACGGATTAATACCTTTCTCAAGGGTATTTGTGCGTAAGTGAATGCAAGGAATTCAACTGGAATTCGAACTCGGCTCCCCGATTTGTCATTCCGAGTCGATATCCGCTGCACCACAACGCCGAAACTGGAGCCCTGTTGTAATATTTGGATGGGATCTGCCCAGTACTCACGTTCCAGTCTTGACAAATTATTTCCTACTCTGCAATTTCTCTTCTCACAGACAGAATGTGGAGAGCCTCTCACTGCTCTATAGCCATGGAAAGTGCTCAAAAGACCTACACTCCTCGGTTCCAACAGGTCTCTAATTTTCATGGCTAGGACCCCGACATCCCACCACCATTCCCTCCATATCTTATCGGTGAGAAGTAAGTTCCACTCAAACAACTTCTTTACGCGAAACACTGCTCTGTGGAACAGACTCCCATGAGGATGTTTCCCCGATTAATACAACCTTAACCTGTTCAAATCTAGAGTTAACTGCTATTTTCTACTCTTTTTTTTTTTAATCATATCACCCCGAACAAGGCGGTAACGCCACTGATGTGCAGGGGGCTACGTAAGATTGACAAGATTGGAAAAGAGAAAACCGGAAACCACATCCTAAGCAGGAACAAGGGATGAGCCTCTTCACCTGTTCAATAGACGTGGGTGTAGTGTGAACCGGGCGATAGTTTAGTCTATCTACTCCAATTAAAAAAAAGGAAAAGGAGTGAAAAGATTGGAAAAGAGAAAACCGGAAACCACATCCTAAACAGGGAACAAAAAAATGCCCGTGTTGGTTTACAAAGTTTCAAAATGTTCACTTGTATCTGACTTATTTATAACCAAATTATTTTAAAAACAAATTTTTTAACTTCTAAAATGCACTGCATTCTATAAATGAAATAATTTATTGCATTCTATGCATGAACTATTTGATATCAATCTCAATGATCAGGGATTATACTAATTTTAATTAGAAAATAAAAATAAAACTGACTAAAATTAAGAAAAAAATCAAACTTGTTTCTGATAAAATCACTCAGGATTTCACCTATTTCTGTTCATATCAAATATTTAAATTAAGTAACCTAAAATAAATATTTGCTTTTTTGTTTGTTTGTTTTTTTTAGTTACTCCCATTGCTTCAGTTTTTATTTTTTTTTATCTGTCTCCTTTTTTTACATTTTATAAATGAACTTAACAAGCAACTTTCTTCTTCTTCTGATCTAATCGTTGAAGACTTACAACCAAATACAGTTATCACTAATGGATTGTCTTTTAGCTTTAAACTACGCATTTATACCAGAATATGCGATAAAACTTAAAGAACACCAAATAGAGAGGATATTTTATGGACGAGATTGAGATAATAAGTAATGGCCAGGTTTTAACACCAATTTTATTTTGATGTTGACTCCATAAAGTTACATCTGTGAAAGATTATCATTTCTGTCTTTTTTGTATTTTGTGTCTTTGTTTCTTGTATAAGTCATTGTTGTATTCCTATAAATATTCATTATTATATATGTATTGCTGTGTTCAGTTTATATAGAGTTTTATATTTTCGTGTATATGTATATTACTGTAAATATAGCAAATATGTTCCTACATGTGTGCATCCGATGGAATATACGAGTGTTATTAAAAAAATAAGGTAAATTTTTCGGTATGAGGACATCTACGATGGTCATTCAGTAAATAATGTGAATTTTTCGGTATAAGGACTTCTAATACAGATAGAAGCTTACTTTTTTTTCCTTTACTTCTTTTTCAAAGGGATTTAATTTTTTTTTTTTTTTTTTTTTTGCAGACTGAAAAAAAAATTGAGAGTTTTGGAGATTAACATAGGTGGCCGACATAGAAGCATGCTTCAGAATTGAACAGAGGTCAATTATCAAGTTTTTGGTTGCTGAAGGGTGCAAACCGGTTGAAAGTCATAGGAGAATCTCAACTATGTATGGTGCCACATGTTTCAGCCAAAACAAATGTCTACAAGTAGGCTAAATTGTTTAAAGAAGGACAGAGCAGTGTTGAGGATGAGGACAGGCCTGGGGGTCCTACAGAAGTGAGGTCTCCTGAAGTGATCGAATCAATCAATGACCTCATTTATTCTGACAGAAGGGTGACACTGGATAACATTGCAAGGACTTTGAGCCTATCTGCTGAGACAGCACACAAAATTGTCCATGATGACCTTGCCTACTCGAAGGCCTCATACAGCAGTCCAAACGGTGCAGACCATCAACAAGCTGGGCTGGGAACTGCTCCCTCATCCTCCTTACAGTCCAGACCTTGCCCCTTCAGACTTTCACCTGTTTGGTCTCTTGAAAGCGTTCACGAGAGGCACGAAGTTTGAAAGAGCTGATGAAGTAAAAAGTGCTGTGAGCGATTGACTGCGACATCAGTTCAAAGATTTTTACACTGAAGGAATACGGAAGCTTGTGCACAGATGTGAAAAGTGTGACATTGCTGGGAGACTACGTTGAAAAAAAAGTAAGCTTCTATCTGTATAAGAAGTCCTTATACCGAAAAGTTCACCTTAATTATTGACTGACCCTCGTAGTATCAGGTTGCTGTTTGTGCTAAGTTACTTTCTGTTCCGGGTATTTGAGTGTGTGGATTGTACTCATAAATTAATTCCTTGGTTTTCTGCCCATTCTTTTCATGAATATCATTTCAGCACTTCTCTGATTTACATGGAGATAATCTTTTGGCTGGTTGGTATGTTGATTGAATCTCTGATGGCTGACACGCACGCCACACGTGCAGCAGCCGAATGGTTAACCAATTAAAGAAGCTATACACGTGTTCAGTGTTTTATATTTTCTTAATGCCTTCATGTTTCTGATTTGATTTTGGCGGAAGTGTTAGTCATTGGTTGATTTTCGCATGACGTCAGTTGACCCATTAAACTATTTCTGGGTTATATCTAGGTTACCAGAAATATGCAAGAATTGAGAGAAGGAAAAATATGTATGTGTTAAAAGAAAAAGAGAGGGAGTGTTTTTGTTACTTTATTAATAAAAAGAAAGGGATATATTTCAGTACGTTTTATTACTACCTATCTAATCACCACAAGGACATCTTTCTGTTTAGATCGTAATAGAACATTTTTCTCATCTATCAAACTCTTTTGTTACTAAATAGAACCAGAAATAGCCATGAGAATTTCAAAGTTCTTCAATTTTAATTCTTAAGTGAATGACTGAAAATACTCACGGTGATTTCTACGACGATAAAATATCTCATCACCTATTCTCCTTTCTTATCATTTCCAACATACGCACCGTAATGGGGGCGCTAGGGGGTGTCGTCAGTGATGTCATCGCGAGGATCACTAGGGTGTTTCGGGTCTTTCAACATCATACCCCCCTCACCGCGCTGACCCGACCAGAGATGATCAGCCTCCGGCCTACCCTCGATAAGAGCTTTCAGACACTGAAAAATTACGTTTAGGCCCGGTACGAAACAAATGCTTCTGATTGGCGACAGTCAGAGCCACTTTCCATTTAGAGGCGAACCGTACATGAGCTCGCCCGAAACATTAATTTAAACGCATCACCTATTCTCCTTTCTCATCATTAAATATTTGATCTTAATAACTTTAACAAAATATTACAATAACAATCATAAATATGAATGCTGGTCGCTATTTTAAAGAAGTAAAGGGGTACAAATGAGAAGATTCGAAATTGACAATTTTTTCCATTTCAATGAAACGAACGTTAAACACTTCTAACTTCTCTTTTCCCTTTTTCGCTTTTTCTCACTGAAACCAAGTAGCGCATCTGATTTGTATTTTTCATCTTTCCACAAAAGGAATGGGATAGTTCATTATCTATAAGGTATTGGCAGGGCATAATTGTTATTCTATTTAAAAAAGCGACAGGCAGGATTAGAATGAGACTAGCCAAATTCCCGTCTTACGAACATTTCCCTTAATAATAATTTTTAAATAATTCAGCTGTTGAAGTTATTTTATTTAATTTATGGTAATTGAATTTTTGGTGATTGCCTTACTCAGTTTTTATCGTTCAATATTGTGTATCTGATAAATGGTGCGATTATAATGATTGCCATAGCTTTTTGGCCTTTTGGCTAAGATCAAAGTGTAGTATAGAACCTACTTCTAGGCAGTGCTGAGAAGTGTACAAGGCTTACACGCAGTCCTTACTCATTAAGAGGTTTAAAATTTGTACCTGAATATCAGGGGTATCGGCTAGCAGCCTTCCTTTCAAAGTAATGGCAACTGGAGGAGCTGACCACAATTGCCGGTAGCAGATAGAAGATCGGGAACCACACCACATCTGTCTCCCTAGCCAAGACGCAAGACGGACAATAATAGTAGAATGGATACCACATCGTAGAGGCGTGTCGGAGACCCACCGATAAAAACCGTGGCACTGGCTAAGACTCTTCAGACGATAAACTCAATGAGAGTGAGAAAGACCTTTTACCAAGGTCTGGTAAAAGAGGCTGCATGTGGTTATCTCTACCAGTGCCTTGTCCTGAGGAAGGAAGACCTCTGGTCCTATTGGCACGGGGTCCCAGGTACTGATTTCTTCACCAAGTTTGAGTCCTCCTTGACTTAGCGCCTGGTAAGAAATGCCTTGCCAGTCGACAACATTAGATTCAGGATGGGGTAGCGGAATCGTGCAAATGCGGGCGATGCAATGATCCGAAAGAGACGGCCGTACATGTCTTTTATCACCTCCTGCAAGTCTATCCGCTATGGGAATACGTCGGGGATCTGGTCGCTATGATGGAGCCTGAAAGTGGCCCCTCCATGGAAGGGCTTGAAACGCAGGATGTTCTTCACATTCCCAACTGAGGCCAGAATCGTTGTGTGAGGATCAGGCAGAGCATAATCCTTCATGGCGCTATGCAGTCTTACAATGACCTGATAGCATTCTTCAAATATAAGCTCAGGGTGAAGATAAGATGTGACAAGCAAAGACTGGCAAACTATGATTTCTGTGACAGATGAGTGAAAGAAACCAGTTTGGTACGTGTGAAAGGTATGCCAAACTAGAGTGACTTTTTCTTTTTAGATTTTTTGTGCCGACATAAGGACTAAACATAAACTACAAGAAAACTGAATACATGGTCATCAGCAAAAAGAGGAGCACAAAATGCCAATTGCAGGTCATGGATAATAAAATTAAGCAGATACAGAAATTTAAATACCTGGGAAGTGTTCTAACAGAGGATGGAAAATGCAACATTGAGATCCGAAGGCGTATTGGAAAATTTCGTTGGAAACAAATAGTACTGGATTGTTATGTGATGTCTTTCTTTCAATATGGCAGTGAATGCTGGACAATCTCATCAAAGATGAAGCAAAAACTTGAAGCAACCGAAATGTGGTTCTACAGAAGCATAATAGATATAAAGTGGGGGATCAATTCCATATTACAATCAATATATAAACTGAACCCTCATTTTGTGGTCACATCAATTTCTATACATTTATATTCCTGAGATCCAAAAGCACAAGGATGCATTCCAGGAGCTAAGTAGAGTATTAAGAGACAGGAAAATTCTGCTAGAAACAAAGAAGTGAGCACTGGATTGCTATGTGATGTCAGTTCTTCAATATGGCAGGGAATGTTGGACAATATTATCGAAGATAAAGGAAAAACTTGAAGCAACTGAAATGTGGTTCTACAGAAGGATGCTGAGGATAACATGGACTGAACATGTGAGCAAAGATGAGGTTTTGAAATGGGTGAAAATGAAAAGAAAGATTCTTAACATCAGAAAAAGACAGCTGAAGTTTTTGGGACATATAATGAGGAAGGAAGACTTGGAAAATCTGATACTCACAGGACAGATAGAGGAGAAAGAGAGACAGGATGGACTTGAGCAAATGGATGGTAGGGCAGTGTTTGGGAGGATTAACAAGAGAAAGAGCTAAAAGTGACACGGAGATGTGGAGGGCCATGATCGCTTACGTACTGAATGAACAGCATATAGAAGAAATGCCGCCATGGTACAGGCCATCAGGATTTGAACAGCCTGGTAAAATGAGACCTGTCATGTGATCTGTTCCCTACTCCCACTGTTCAGTCTCCGCTACCCATTGCATATTACTATCCAACCAAGGCTATAGAATCAAATCTGTCCTGCTATTTAGCCCATAGCTAGAGGGAGAAAAGATGGATTATATTATATCAATATATTCATAAGTAGTAATTACTGGGAATCAGTTTATTACTTTATAACAATAGAAAACAGATCCCCCACTTTAGGTTCAGCAGCAGCTTTAATTGTATTAATTTCCGATTATATTAATATTATATTGATTTACACTAATTCTAGGGGGATCAGCTTATTATTGCATGACAACAGAAAACTGATCCCCAACTTTATGCCCAGTAAAAGCTTTACTAATGTTCCCAACTACTATATTTAGTCAGTCAATTAACTACCATATGCAATACACACTCAAAAAGACATGGCTGACTGGACAGAAGATTTTCCTGCAGTAGGTTGCCATTAGTTTCTGCAGTAGACTGGTTGCCAACCCAATCTGTCTTACTATTTAACCCATAGCTAGAGGGAGAAGAACAGATTAATATCTTTCCCAAGGGTATTTGTGCGTAAGTGAATGTAGTAAATTCAACTGGGATTAAGAAGCTGAAGAATCATTTTAACCATGCAGCACATTTAATAAACTTTTTTTCAAATATTTTTTAATTTCATTTGCATTTAGCATTACTTGATTTGATCTGCCTACAAAATCCCTTCATCTTCTCATCCCTCCTAAATAAGATAATATTTATTCTTTCTTAAATGAAGTTGAAATAACTTGTTGGTTAATGTTTATCTGAAAACTCTGCTTGTACCTAGCCTAAATGTTGTTCTTTTATGACCTATGTCTTTTCTTCGGCAAACATGGTTCTCCATAATTTCCTTTTCTTTGTGGCTTTTAATGTTTGCTTTTTTATCATCCTTTCCTTTCTCTGTTCTGCAATCCATTTACATAAACTTGTTAGGTATGTTTACTCCATGTCTCTCTTTTCATCAATTTCTATGTGTATCAAATTCTCCAAGCCCACTTTCATTATTTTGTATTACTAAATTTCAACTGTATATTTCAGAATGAGGAAGCCTTACATGTGAAGTTGATATATATCATAGGCTAATGTTTATCCAGGCATTGTATATTGCAAGTGTTTGTATCTAGCCTAACTACATAACACTGCAATATTAAATGTAAACAGGGTGGACATGTAGGAGACAACTAAATTTGTTGTTTTTCATTTTTTTTTTACTTTTTTCAGGGCAGTCATATCGGTTATTACATAAAGTTTTCGATTATCAAAAAAGATTTGAAAAAATTTCAAAATTTAAACAATTTTAGTTGGGGGGGGGGGGCTTACTTTATCATAAAACATTATAGTAAATCGATCCTCCATTTTGGAACCACTTGCATTGGGGGTCGCTTTGTTTTTTTGTGGGGAGGGATGAGTTGTTGCTCTTGTTTTTGACTTTTTCAAGTTTTCTTCAGTTCTTATGATAGCATCTTCCTCGCAAACTCCAAGAATGGGTTTATTCAAAAATTTCGCAAAGGATTCAGTAGTTGAATATGTGCAAGCAAAAAAAGTTAATTGTACAGGATCGATTTACTATCAGGTTGTATGAAAAACTGTGCCCCCACCACCACCACTAAAATTGTTTAACTGTTGAAATTTTTACAAATTTTTTTGTCAATCGGAAAGTTTAGGGTTTAATCGATAAGATTGCACTGAAAAAAGTAAAAGAAAATTAATAATCAAGTTAATCAACCAATTTACAGATGGTGGAAATGTCATACTGGCAAGTGATTCCAAAATAGAGGATCGATTTATTATAACATTGTATGAAAAACTGAGCCCCCACTAAATATTGAAATTTCTCCAATTTTGTTGTCAATCTGAAAGTTTAGGGTGTAATCGATAAGATTGCAGATAGTCTCCTTTAGGTCCACTGTAAATAGGTAAGTCTTACATACCATTAAATGCCGTAATAACTGTAAGAATTTCTTTTATGTTAAAATTACGAACACAAACTTATCTTATCAAAAAATCGTTTTCCTAATATTTTATAACAAATGTAAACTTCCGAGTTTCCTATATTTTGTCTTCTCTAGCTAACAGTAAATCATACGGCAGAATAGAAAACAGTTTATAAAGAATGAAATCAATCGAACAAAAATCTACTTACCGTCTCCATAAACATGGCTGATCCTCAGTATTGTAAAGCAGATGAGAAGGTAAACCTTAAGCCGAAAAAGTCCGTCAAAGAAGCCTTTCATTGTCCTCAAATCATTCAGTTCAATCATGAAGTGATGTCTGTCTCTGAGTTAGACTGAATGAAAGAAAAATTTAATGATAAGATAAAATTAAGCAATAATGCAATATCGTGTTTTTGTTTTAGTGGTTGCTTTATAAATAAGTACTACAAATCTTTTATCAGGTACAATTTTTTTTTTTTTGTTAATCAGTTATTTTCTTGTTTCTCTACTGGCTTCTAATCTATAACTGACCTACAAATTTGTTTCCTATTTTTTGAAAATCATGTATACTTATCAAACCAATTGTTAAATTTTATTTTAATAATGAAAATTTAATTCCGATTTTATATCGAATTTCCTTTCAATGCACAATATTATCTACTAGCAGGATAGCCCGGCGTTGCTCGGGTGTAATGAAGGCTTTAAAGCTAATCCATGGTCTTGGAGCTCAGACTCAGCCTAAAGAATATTTGTGTGAAGTTTGGTGAGAATCGAATAAAAATTGTGGATTTGTATAAAGGACATACAGACAGATAAACAGACACACACACAAACATCTTGCCTTTTATATATATATATATATATATATATATATATATATTATCAATTTTCTGCACTATTGTAAGAAATGCAACTTTGAAACTTCTGAATATCATTTCTTATGTCTTTATCTATGAGTGTATCAAATGTGATTAAAATTGGACTACTCCTTCTATCACCCGATTTTTTTCGATGTGTAAATTTTCAAGAAAATCAGTTCAGCTGTTTCGGAGTTTATAGGTAACAGATACACACACACACACACACACACACACACACACACACACACACACACACACACACAAAGTTTATTAATTTATAAATAAGTTTAGATGACTAATGATATTAACATATCCAACATTTCACATATGCTAAAATACCTTTTTCATATATTTGCAGTTGTTAACAGAATGTTTCAGCCAATCTTTTTGCCCTCCTTCTTCAGGTATCAATCAATTAAGTGCCATACATGATACACGGTTTGGGTGATCATGTCTCGAAAGAGACATGACTGACTGGGCAGAAGATTATCCTGCAGTAGGTTGCCATTGGTTTCTGCGGTAGACTGGTTGCAGACCAAGGCTATAGAACCCAATCTGTCCTGCTATTTAACCCATAACTGGAAGGAAGAGACGGATTAATACCTTTCCCAAGGGTATTTGCGCGTAAGTGAAGACAATGGATTCAACTGGAATTCGAACTTGGCACCCCAGTTTCTCGTTCTGAGCCAATATCCATTGTACCACAACGCACATCTATTTGCTTCAATTTTCCTCACTGTATAGATGGTATAATCCCATAGAATGGTGACATCTTCTATTTCTGTAACCGGTGCTGGGTGTTGTTCATACCAGTGTTTGTTTACAGATTTTCTTTTTATATTTGCATACAATTTTTAAACATGATCGCTCAAGCATGTATCACGTATGGCACTTAATTGACTGATCAAAATATAAAGACCTGGAAATTGAAATATAAAAAATGTAGAAATTCAAAGCCAGTATTATACCATATAGTAGGTGCACTTGGAATGATAAAAAATGGAACAAAAAACACATTGAAAGAGATATACAAAAGAGATATACAAAAAAATGTCTTTATAAGTACAGCGGACACACTAAGAACTTTATCCATTTAAACTACTGATGTTATGGGAGACAGAAAAACAAATGAAATGTAGTCATAGCAACATACCACGACCTGCCTTAGATCTTTCCACAGACTTGGTAGGTAGTGTGACCATAGCAGAAATAAAATTATGATAAAAATGATATAATAATAATAATCTTATTTAGTTAGTGTATTTTGTGTTGCTGTGGTCACCACTCTTTTTCATCTCACACTTGGGGTTCATGGTGACATTCAAGGCAGAATAGTGCAACAACTTGCCAGTTCTTTTTTTATTTTCAGCTCAGATGTTGAGGTTACCCAGGTGGATTTGTTTTTGAAGTTACCTTCTTCTTGCCTTTGCCTAAAAAGGCAGGACCTACAAGGCAGTATGTGGTTTCAAATTCAAAGTTTCTTTTCCTAAATTGTTTATCACCAAAGAGTATAGAACCCAGTCTGTCTAACTATTTTACCCATAGCAGAAGAAGAAAGAGATGGATTCATACCTTTTCCAAGGGTATTAGCACATAAGTGAAGGTAATTTGACTGGAATTCAAACTTGGCTCACCAATTCCTCAAACCAGGCCACTAAACATTACTCCACAATGCCTCAAAATACAAGTATACCTCACCTTACATTGTTAATTTGTTCAAGGAGAGGTGACTAAACTGCAAATAACCATTACAAGTGATGTATTTTATTTATAAATGCATTTTTAATAATATACAGTCAATAAAAATCTATTTTAAGGTTACAAACAAATAAACTTAAGTTTTTAATATAGTACAAAAAAAGTAATCTACATTTATGAATACATGCACATACATACTTGTAAATGTAGATTTGTACAATTTGTGAATGTAAGACATTATAAAATAAAATGGTTTTGTAAAATTCAGTCAGTCAATTAAGTGCCATACATGATACACGTTTGGGCAACCATGTCTTGAAAGAGACATGACTGACTGGGTAGAAGATTATCCCGCAATAGGTTGCTATTACTTTCTGAGGTAGATGCATTGTCAACCAAAACTATAGAACCCAATCTGTCCTGCTATTTTACCCATAGCTGGAGGGAGAAGAGACAGATTAATATTTTTTCCATGGTTATTTGCATTTAAGTGAATGAAAGAATTCAAATGGAATTTAATCTCAGCTCTTTGATTTTTTCTTTCCTAAATGATATCTACTGCACCAAAGCACTCATCCTATTTGTAAGGTTAAATAACAAATACAGTTATTAAAATTATTTTGTGATAGTAAAAGAATAACCTAGTTTATGTTAAATGTACCAATATTTACGTTCAGTTTGTTTATTTATATTGATACATGTAAATGGTAGATATTGGAACTACTGTGGAAAATGCTAATATTGAGCTCTTAAAGATTGCTAAATAAGACGACAATACAGAGTCACAGATGTTTTTATATTTCGTTCTCTAGGATTAAAATGTTTATATTAATAGTTACTGTAAATATACGTATTTTAATGTGATTCTATCTACTTTTTATTCTCATTTTTGTACAGTAACTTGATTTTATGAGCTTTTAATGCTTTTCTAGTTATATTACGACTTTAATATTTGTGGTAGACAGACATAAAGTCAAATAAAATGACTTTAACTTGATTTCTATTTTTCCATATATTTTTTTGTCAAATCGCATAATTGAGAACATGTTAACTCGAAATGATGTAACCCAAGGTATACGTGTACCTTAGTATGTAATAATAGTATTTATAAGAAGTAAAATTTTACTTTTTAATTAGCACCATACTATTCAAGAGAGCCATCAAGCCAGCCATAAAATGTTATCAATTCAATAAAAATCTCTCCTGCTATCAGGAACTTATCTAAAAAAAAAAAAATTGCTAGTACCTATAAAGTTCAAAAGAATCATGAGATTCTTTTCAAAACTAACCAAGATTGGCTGAATTTGCAAGTAAATTTAATATTGAAGAGAGAATGGATAAAATCCACCTGAAAAATGCATGTTTATTTTCAAAGATCAAAAACCCAAATTTGACTATAAACTCGATTGATTAATAAAATATTATTTTTATTTACAATAAAATATTATTTAGATTAACATCCTCATCTTGGTTGTTATTATCACAGCATTTTGGCTGTTATGCCTGCTGTCTTTCTTAAATATTTGCCAATCTCGAAATTTCAAACTAAACACTTTATCTTATACATGGGAGTAGAGTTCTTTCATTCTATTGTTCATGTCTAGGGATATTTTGTTTTATTCTTATTAAGATAGAGGGGAAAAAAAAGACAGGGGAAAGCAGTGGATAACATATTTGAAGAACCTGATCAGGTGGATGACGGAACGAGGGTTGTAACAGGAGAAGGCGTGCTAAGAGCCACCAGGGATAGGGAGACGTAGAAAGCCATGATTGCCTACGTCCTGAATGGACAGGGCACATGAAAGAATAATATGTATGCCAACTGTATATAAGAAATTATAATGTGGATATCAAGTGGGGGATCAAATCTATATTAAAAGCAATATATAAACTGTTCCCTCATTTTGTGGCCATGCTAGTTTCTATACATTTATATTCTAGATTTATGGGCTTGAGCTAGTGGATGACAGAACGAGGGTTGCATGGTGTAACAGGAGAAAGTGTGCTAAGAGCCACCAGGGATAGGGAGATGTGGAAAGCCACGATCACCTACATCCTGAAAGGACAGGGAACATAAAAGAACATGATTTTATGTGCTTTTAACAAATGTATATAGGAGGCACCAGTGAACTAAGTTCATCAGAGCAGGAGCCGTGAAAGTATTTGTAGAAGAGACACAGGGAAGCCACATTTCGCAGGTGAGAAAGTGACTGCATCTGAGCTGCCAAGTCGGGATCTATCATATTACAGATTCTCCGTTGGATTTTGTCAAGGACATCTAAGTGGATAGCAGGAGCACTCGACCAGATATAGCAGCAATATTCAATGCATGGGCGGATGGTAGATTTGTATATGTGCAGGATTGTTTAATATTAATCACGAAAGTGACTTGCAGTCACTTAGTCTTTATAGTGTCAACAATAATATAATAATATAATATATTAATATATATTAATAATATAATAATATAATATATTAATATATATTAATAATATAATAATATAATATATTAATATATATTAATAATATAATAATATAATATATTAATATATATTAATAATATAATAATATAATAATAATTATAAGAATAAGAATAGTAGTAATAAGGAATTTCATATGATCATTGAAAAAAAAAATATTGTCGGTGAATTTCTCTGTTTCAACAAAAAAAGTGGAACAAAGGGAAAAACTGAAACATACGAGTCACACAATAAAATTATAGATAAAAACGTATAAAAATTTTTTGATTGAACTTTAGAACACGTTTTGATCGACTTCTTTTTCCTTTATCAGTCAAAGATTTAAATCGATTTTTTCTTAATTATTTTAAGTTCAAATTCCACAGTATGCCTGACTTGTAATGAACAATAATTCAAGAGGAAATCTTTTGCTGATGAAGAGAATAGAAGTCCCGAAATATGTGCAAACATGCAATCAAAAATATAGTCTTTGCTTACATATCTGTTAGATTGATAGAAAAAATATCTTGTCCTTTGCAAAAATCTGAGAAAAAGAAAAACATAAGAAAAAGAAAATCATTAGGATCATCATTACCGGTGTGCTTGAAACAGTCCTGAAGTACCTTGCTAAAAAGAAAATCAGACAACAACATTTCTAAAACCAATTGGAATACTAAAGTGAGTAACAGCACATTAGCGGGACTTATTGTCACTTGATCTTGAGTAAAAGTTAATAAATTAACAGTGGGAAAACCCATTGAGTACAAGATGAATAATACTTACTTTCAGTTAAACATAGTTGCATTGTTTGACGAAGCAGGTAACTGATAAATTTAACAGAATTGGTGACAAAAATATTTCCTATGCGTCATACACTTCATTTATCTTAAAGATAAAAAATGTCTGCTCTTTGCCTTTAGGGTTATTTGATAGTTTATTTGATATCCTTTTTTTCTTTGTCTCTTCTCATAACTAATGGGAATGGAAATCCTACTTCTGTTTGATTTTAAATTCCTTTGTCAATTTGAAAAATGAATAAAAAATAAATCAACATGTAGAAAAGGCCATCAGAAATCTCCAAATCTACCCCCAGGGGGGTCATTCCACCAAATGTAGAATCCAATTGTGACTGCAGGTGAACTGTTTGTACCTTGCTAGTCACTCAACAGCAGAAATAATAATACATTTTTCTTTCTTTAATTTGGAATAAAAAAGCAGATTAAGGGAGAGAAAAAGAGAAGGAAATTGTATGTGTCAATAGAAAGAAGAAGAGGGAGATAGACAAGAAGAGAGAGGAAAAGAAAGAGGTTACCAAGGAAGCAAACTGCAAACAAATTGAAATCAACCACACAGCAGGTGAAAAAAAAAAGCAACTGCAAATGTGAATTGGAACCGGTTCTTTTATAATGATTTTCCCCCATTTTTTTTTCTTGTTTGTCCTGATGTTGTTTCAAAAATCAATGCTTAGCCATAATCTGATGTAAAGTTACAAATGTGTAAGTGAGAAACATAGTGGTCAAAAGACGAGAGAAGTGAGTTTGGTTAGTTCAAATTGCTGTGAGTAGGCAACATAACAGAATTTTGTAATCTGAAAAATATCCAACCATTTTTGTAAGAAAATAAAATAAAATCAGTAGATAAAATAATAGTAAAAAAACAAAAAATTAAAATTAATTCATTTTCCTATGATGCAAGTTATAAAGAAACCGGAATGAGTTTTGGATCACACGCACAATTTTTTGACCCCACTTCCCAAAAAGAAAGAATATTTCTCTTTCCATTTTTTGACTGTATTGTTCGGACATGTTTTGTTATGAAGTAAGGGAATTGGTCATGCCAACTCAGCGCAAAGCTGACTTAACCACAACTATTTTAACTATTGTTATTCTAACTTGCTTCTTAAGCCAAAAAGAAAACGGACATACCCAAATGATGTTGAGAATTTTGTTTCATTACAGCCACTATAAAAATAATAAATGTCTGTAGCAAAAACTCAAGTTTTTGAATGCTTCTATCTTTTCTGTTTACGTATTGAATACGCACCTTCACCTAAACACTAACCTTCTAACTTACACAGTTTACATGATACTATTGCGTCTGGGCCATCAGTGTTGCGTAGGGGTGTGTGTTCTTTGTACGTCGGGAGTCACTAGTGTAGTGTTGGGGTGCGTGTTCCTTGAACGTCGGGAGTCACCAGTGTAGTGTAGGGAGCTGGTTAATTTTTCTTTGATTCGGCCTTGTGTCAGACTTAATGGAACTCCCTACAGCTTACAAGTGTTATGCAGAATTATCATCAGTAGGTTGGTTGTCGCCCGGATGTAATGTGTGGAATAGTGTGGAATGGCGTAAGAATAAAATATACATTTTGCATTTTAAAATAGAAATTTATTAAAGGGAAAGACTAACATAAATTGTAAAAGTTAATGTGCAATTATACATTTTTCATGTTAAAATTAGTAATTTATTAAAAGAAGGAATAACAAGAATTCATAGAAATTAATGTTCAATAAGAGATTTAAGGGTATCAAGAGTTCCTACAAAATGTTCGTAGTAGTAATTGTTGAAAGAGATTATCAAAAAGAGAAAGAGGACAATGTCTGGGTTGCTTGAAGTTGAAGTTACATTTTAGATGTCTGTCTCATGGCTCCCAATGACTCTCTGACTGACTGGTCTTGATGAAGTCCTTTTATTGTAATCTAAATTTTTCGCACATACACGCAAAGTCCTTTTGGTTTTGCAAGTGATCCCATTCATCAAAAATCATTTTAACACCTACTTGCAAAATCTGGTTTTTACTTTTTCTTTAAGCAGATGGTTAATCCTTTTTCTATTTGGGAAATTTGTTGTGAATTTTTGTAAAAGTGAAGAAGAAGGTTGATTTTAATTAATTTCTTATCTGCTACAATACAACATCAAAAAAAATAAAATTAACATTTTGAATAATGAATAGTCTTTGTAGAAAAGAAGGACAAAATATTTTTCAAAACTGGAAAACATTCAGCTTTAGAATTGAGAAAGAACTGACAAAGTTCAATTAAATTTCTTTGATCATATTTTTTTTTCATTGACCATAATTGGGGGCTAGTATATTATTATATAGGTGATTCGTTAATGGGAGTTAATAATATCGAATCATGTTGGGTAAGTCACCGTATAATGGGTGAGCTATGGAAGAAAAGAATATTGTCCCATTTAAATTTCCTCCATGATGGGGATTATCGTATCTATGATATAAAAACACTTTATTTCACAAATGGAATGAACTAGCTGAAAGAAAAGGAATAACAAACAGACTTTGTTCACAGGGAGAGTTTATACTTCTAATTCATACACAAAATAATATATACATATATACATATATAGAAACTATAACACATATTTATACAACAATTTTTTCTGTTTCTGGAGAAGCCATATTTAGGATTCCAGATTTGATTAGACCAAATTACCTGCTATGTAACAAGTAAGGACATCAGTCAGTTAAGTGCCATACGTGAAACACACTTGGGAAATCATGTCTCTTTTGAGACATGACTGACTGGCCAGAAGATTATCCCACAGTAGGTTGCCATTGCTTTCTGCAGTAGATTGGTTGCCAGCCAAGGCTATAGAACCCAATCTGTCCTGCTATTTAACCCATAACTGGAGGGAAGAGATGGATTAATACCTTTCCCAAGGGTATTTGTGCATAAGTGAATGCAATGGATTCAACTGGAATTCGAACTCAGTTCCCCAATTCCTCATTCCGAGCCGATATCCACTGCACCACAACGCACATCCTTAGTAAGGACATACACCTCCCAAATAGAAAATAGTGAATCATAGGCTTTGCCCAACATGAGGATTGTGAGTCAGAGATAGTTCCTATATCTGATAAAGATATATTTTCTAAAGAAAAATGGTCCCATGAGTTTGTAAGCTAGCTGGCCCAGGCAGAATGAACAGCTCCTGTGTTTTGACTCCAGTCAATTAACTGACAAACTGGCCATTTTTGTCACTCTATTAAGTGGCTGTTATGTGACCCATGTGACTTCCTCTCAACCAAGAGAGAATTGCCTTTTGTATTTCTACAATCACATGAGGAAAAATAAATAAGGAATATGAATCTCCTTTTGTCTTTCAATTTGAAATCTTACTTATGACTTATTTTATTTCATTTTTAAATTAATAAATAATAAAATGGAAAAGAATTTATGATAACAGAGAAATAATGCAGTGATTAGAGATATTTTATCAGCTATAGTCAGAGTGCAGTGAAAAATCTTCTTTTTTTAAATTTGCACTGTTTATTTGTTTTCAATTTAATAAAGTGTAAATTATATTTTTATATCAGTTTCTAAATTTACAAAAAAACGCCAACACATGAAAATATCTCTCAAGAAGTTGGTATATGAATTCAAGAACAAACAATTTTTTAAAATAAAAATTCACGTCACGTGTTTCATAATTGTGTTTGGACAGCGAATTTACTGCCTTTATATTCATGAAGAGTAAAAACATTAAAAATGTCCGAAATGAGCAGCCATCAATTTGGAAATGTCTCCAGCTCTCTCTCTCTCTCTCTCTCTCTCTCTCTCTCACTCTCTCTCTCTCTCTCACACACACACACACCCTAAGAAGAGAAGTGATTCTTGGGGACATGCAAAATCTCTCTCAGCCTGTTCATAACTGTCTGTTCACCTATCTATTGGGTGCTTGGGTGGTGTAATGAATAGCATTGCAAAATGAGAAATTGGAGATCTGAGTTCAAATTTCAGTTTGGTTCATTGCAATCACTTCTATACAAATACCCTTGATAAGAGTATGAACCATCTTTTCTCCTCCTAAATATGAGTTAAGTTAAAAGGCAAACTGATCTCTCCCGCTATGGTTGACAACATGCCTAGAAGAAAGACAACAACGGATATCTATCTATTTATTGCATTCTATTCACATCTATCTATCTATCTATCTATCTATCTATCTATCTATCTATCTATCTATCTCAGTCCTTTTTCTATTTATTGATCTATCTATCTGAGTCTGTTCATTATCTATCTATCTATCTATCTATCTATCTATCTATCTCATTTTTCCATCTATTGATCTATCTATCTCAGTCTGTTCATTATCTATCTATCTATCTATCTAAGTCTGTTCATATCTATCTATCTATCTATCTATCTCAGTCTGTTCATATCTATCTATCTATCTATCTATCTATCTATCTATCACAGTCTGTTCATTATCTATCTCTCTATCTCTCTCTCTCTCTATCTATCTATCTATCTATCTATCACTATCACAGTCTGTTCATTATCTATCTCTCTATCTCTCTCTCTCTCTCTCTCTCTCTATCTATCTATCTATCTATCTATCTCAGTCTGTTCATATCTATCTATCTATCTATCTATCTATCTATCTCAGTCTGTTCTTATGTATGTACGTATTTACCTAAGTTTTTTAATTTCTATCTATCTATCTATCTATCTATCTATCTATCTATCTATCTATCTCAAGTTGTTCATAACTATTTATCTATCTCAGTCTACTCATATCTATCTCCCTACAGTGTGTGTGTGTGCATGAGCATTTAGCCTGTATATGTGTGTATTACAACTAGTAGATATATATTGTCTATGATTTCTTGCCATGTAAGTGAGGCTTTCTTTTATTAAATGGATCCTTGTTTTTCAAGTTAATAACTGGTTTCAATAAGGCTGACATTTTTTTTCTCTCCTACACCTTCAGCTTCTTTCTCTTCCCTGCTTTTCTCCCTATGTAAACACTTACGTATAATGAATACAAACTTATGACTTCAGTCATTTGCTGATTTTAGTTTATTAAATAATTCTTTGCAGGATTATTTTTACTTCCATCCAGTTGGTGGGGAAGGGTGACATGTAGAGTAAAATGCAAATATTTTATGAATCCATTGGTGGGCACAGCTGTAGTTTTAATGAATAAAAGTGAAAAATAATAATCTTTAACTCAATTTGAAATCAGTTAAAATTAATTATATTTTTAACAAACTGCTAAATGTAGAGGGTTGGATGGGTAAAATATCACCATTTCATATTTTTAATTTTGTGCTTGTGTGTTGTTTGTTTTTGATTTTGTCAACTGTGCAGTATAGTAGGGTCAGTTGGGCACCATTCCTGGGAAAAAGAAGACGATAATGCAATTCACTTTGCCAGAAATTTAGAAATGACATGCTGTACTGCTTAGCATTTATGCTGGACGATCAAATACGAACATTTCAGTGTGATGTCAGTCTGAAGATAGTGCAGAGGATTTGGAAAGAGTTGGATGAGTCTAATGATGATTACGAAGGTAATTGGTGTGATTACTAGTGATGGTGATGTTATGCCCCCATTCATCTTCCCACAGGGCCTCACACTCAACATGGAGAACTACATCAAGTACCTTGAGGAGGTAGTACTACCCTGGCTCAATAGGGGTCTTCAAGAGGGTGGAAACTAAAAGACTATATCTGGCAATAACCCTACTCTACCCCATGCCATCCAAACAGGAAAACCCAGTTACATCTGACCACCTAACTCCCCAAACTACAACCTCCTTGATTATTGTGTGTGTGGTGCAGTTGAATGACAGACCAACAAAACGCCTAGTCACACCAAGGATGAACTGAAAGCAAGAATTATGTCAGCATTCACCAAAAAACAAGGAATCTGTCCAAAAGAGTTGCAAGAGATTCCAAAGTCATCTGAAATGCATGATTGAAGTCAACGTCGATTTTATTGAATATACTCTTTAATATTCCAAGATATTTTTGTTTAATTTTGGTAAATATATCTGTTAAAATAAGATGTCAGAGTTATTTTGATTTTTGCATAATTTAGACAAGGTTTCATTTATTATACCCTCTATATGGTTTTCTTTTCAAATAAATTGCTTTATAACAGGGGTTTAAAACACAACAACACAAAAGGGCTATTACTTGTTTAGGAAAAGTTACAAGGGTCCAGAAACAGGTTTGTTAGCAGGGTATTACCAATGGAGAGGGCATTGACTCTAGAGGGGGCTTAGTGATAGAAGGGTATTTTTTTGGCATTCACAGATATTCAGGGTAACAAACTCAGTTTTCCCTAATATGAGTTGTTAAATTTATTTCTTCTTATAAAATGTCAAAAGGAGAAACTGAGAGACTATTAAAAAATATGTACATAAGCTGGGCAAAGATCAAAAGAGCTGTCTGCAAGGGAGAGGAAGTAGACTCAGTTGTTCGCTGGTTTGTTTGTCATGAGAGTGGTCAAATATACATGTCAAAAGTAGGACTCCAAAGCCACCTCAGGATTCACATAGATAACTGCCAACAGATTAATTCATTATTGAAGACCTGCTTTCCTATGATGTGTGCAGCAAAGTCTTCAAGAGGCACGTCAAACATCTGAAAACCCATAATGATCTACCTGAGAAGCCTAATTATCAGGTCAAAGATAACGGAGAATCTGTCATGTGATTGATCCCGACTTGGCAGCTAGGATACAGTCACTTTCTCACCAACGCAGTGTGGCTTCCCTGTGTCTCTTCTACAAATACTTTCACGGCTTCTGCTTCGATGAACTTAGCTCACTGGTACCCTCTATATATGAATTTCCTCGAGCCACAAGATTAGCAACTAGGTCCCACGATAAATTGTAAACTCAAATTCTACTCTAACAGCTACTTTTCTCGCACTTCTCGCCTGTGGAATTCCCTTCCGCTTACTTGCTTTCCCAACAGCTACAAACTTCAAGAATTCAAATGTAAAATCAATAGTCTTCTCCTATCTCACTAACTTGCATCCTCTCTCTCCCATGCTCTTTTCTCCATCCACCCGACTCTCATTAGTATTCTCATCCTTCTCTTACCCTCTTCCTGATACCCCTGTAACCTGTTACTCTTTCTCATAACATTCTTCCTGTGTAACCTCCTGTAAAACAGTGGCAGTAAAATGCTTTGCCTGGAGTGACATGATTATAAAAAAAAGAAAGAATGCATTTAGTTTGCCATCTTTGCGGCAAACTTTGTAAGACTCTCACCAACATCAGGAATGATTATCAATTTCACATTCATAGAAAAATTTTCTGATGTGTCAATTTATCAACAATGATTACAGTTATCTAGTGAGTGGACAGCCACCATGTGTGTGTGTGTGTGTGTGTGTGTGTGTGTGTGTGAAATAAAAAGTAAATAATATGATATTAAAACAGGAAAAAATGAAACAAAAGAAAAAAGGGATTGAATGAAAGGGTGTGTAGTGCAAATAAAGAGAGGGGAGAAAATAAACAGGGAGGGAAGAAAGAGAAATAAAAAGAGAGAGAAAGAAATAGAGAGAGAGAGAGAAATAGAGAGAGAGAGAAAGAGAGAGAGAAAGAGAGAGAGATTGGGTGAGGCAGTAAAAAAATGAAATGATCAGAACTTGTTTATAAAATGTCCTCATTTGTTTATAAGACCCTCTGACCCCTCCTGGTACACCTCATCAAAAATCCAGTCATTAGTTCCACAACCATTACATCCGGTACAAGTCAATACATGACATCATATTTGCATCTACCTGCTATAAAAATAACTCTATTCATAAATTGATGAAAGGAGGGTCTTTGTTGTAGCAAAATCATTGTCAGACCTGAAGGAGACTACCACCACCTTTAAATTTGTTGTTTCTCATTTTTTTTAAATTTTTTTCAGTGCAGTTTTATCTATTACACCCTAAACTTTCTAATTGACGAAAAAAAATTTGGAAAAATTTTAATATTTCAACAATTTTAGTGGGGGCTCAGTTTTTCATACAATGTTATAGTAAATTGATCCTCCATTTTGGAACCACTCGCCGGTACAACATTACCACCACCTGTAAATTGGTTGATTACCATTTATTTTTACTTTTTTCAGTGCAGTCTTATCGATTAAACCCTAAACTTTCTGACTAACAAAAAAATTTGTAAAAATTTCAACATTTAAACAACTTGGGAGGGTGCTCAGTTTTTTATACAACCTGATAGTAAATCGATCCTGTGCAATTAACTTTTTTTACTTGCGCATATTCAACAACTGAACCCTTTGCGAAATTTTTGAATAAAGCCATTCTTGGAGTTTTCGAGGAAGATGCCATTTTAAGAACTGAAGAAAACTTGAAATAGACAAAAACAAGAGCAACAACTCATCCCAAAAACCAAAACAAAGCTACCCCACTGCGAGTGGTTCCAAAATGGAGGATCGATTTACTATAACATTGTATGAGAAACTGAGCCTTCCCCTAAAATTATTTAAATATTGAAATTTTTTCAAATTTTCTTTGATAATCGGAAACTTTATGTAATAACTGATAAGACTGCACTGAAAAAAGTAAAAAAAATGAAAAACAACAAATTTAAAGGTGGTGGTAGTCTCCTTCAGGTCTGCCTCATTGTTAACTAATATTTATATTAACTAAAGAGAAAAATTATTAACAACTTCTGGAGAAAGGTGCACAGAGCATTTTGACTACCTGTCAGTAGGATTTACTAAAGAATAATTAATTCAGTAAATTCCATCTGATTTTTTTCAACAGAAAATTCCTCCATGATCCAAATGCAAGAAAGAAGTTCCATTCAGCTTTTTTTTCCAAGAATTGCAGCTTTGTGTAACAGACTCCAACGTAAATGCTTTCTCCGAGCACTTTCATCTTGACCTCCTCAAGTCGAGGCTCAATCATTATATTTTCCCCTTATCCTTATAATCTCCATTTTCTACCACCTGCCATTCTACTCAGTATCTCCCACCTCATTCGTTATTACCATTCCAACCGCAGTTTTCTACCTTGGGTGGCTCTCAACTCTTGTATACAGTGAAATTTAGTAAAAACAATAAAGAATCCCCAGGTATAATAGCAATGTTAATTTTATAAAAAATTATCTTTCAAAATTTCAACTTTTATAAAGTACTGTTTAAAAAATGTCATTATTTATCAAATTGTCCTTGAGTACTTAGGTCTCCCATAAATGAATAAATATGGCACTCATTACATTAAGCTTATGTAATGCTATATATTTGGGATCTTTTGATGATCTAATGTCTTTTTTTAATCAATTCCCTCCAAGCAAGGCAATAAAGCTACTAAGATGCAAGTGGTTACGAAGAATAAAAGAATTTGAGAGAAAAATTAAAAAGAAAAGCCAATAAAAGAAAAGGAATTAAGGAGACAAGAGATAACGATTGACAGTGTGCTTAAATTTTTGAAAATCAAAATTGATAAGTTGATTAAGAAGCAAAACGCTAAAAAAAGAATTGCAGAAGCAAAAAGTGCAAGAGAAGAAACTATTAGCATAGAACTTATGTTTACATCAAGTCATTTTAATTGTAAAAGGATGAGACCTATCTGTCAATCTAGTACTGCACTTAAATTCATAAAGTCAAGGTACCAAAGAGAAAAGCTAATCAGAACAATTACTATAAACGTATTTATGGAAAAGGCACAGGGAGGCTAAAAAAACATTTTTCTTAAAAAGTTTTGAAGACTTGATGGTTGGCATACTCTTTGTCTTGTACTTGGAAGCATCATTATCAAATGTTTGCCAAATTTTAGACTTTATTTCAAGAGTCAAGCCATTACCCTTAAAACTTTCAAACCATTTTTGGGTAATATGATCAAATATTATTTTATTTCTTTTTGCTTTCAAAATTCTGCAAGCATCTTTAGCATATCTGAGCCATAATTTTAAAAAATGCCTCAACATTTCTAAAATCCCAACATTTTTATCCACTATTCCGTCAGTTAATTGTCAGACGTGATACATGCTTTTTGTCTCAAAAGAGACATGACTGACTGGGCAGAAGATTATCCTGCAGTGGGTTGCCATTGCTTTCTGTGATAGACTGGTTGTCAGTCAAGGCTATAGAGCCCAATCTATCCTGTGATTTGCATCATAGCTAGAAGGGGGAAGAGATGAGTTATATTATTATGTAGTAATAAGTGGGGGATCAGTTTATTACTTTAAAACAATAGAAAACCGATCCCCCACTTTATGCCCAGTAGAAGCCTTAATCACGTTTTCAACTAATATATTCAGTCAGTCAGTCAGTTAAGTGCCATACGTGATACATGCATGGGCAATCATGTCTCGAAAGAGACATGACTGACTGGGCAGAAGATTATCCTGCAGTAGGTTGCCATTGCTTTCTGTGGTAGACTGGTTGTCAGTCAAGGCTATAGAGCCCAATTTGTCCTATTATTTAACCCATAACTGGAGGGAAAATACAGATTAATACCTTTTCCAATTATATTTGTACTCAAGTGAATGCAAGGAATTCAACTAGAATTTGAACTCGGCTCCCCGAATTCTTGTTCCGAGTCGATATCTACTGCACCACAACACACATCCTTTTATCCACTATTAAAATACCTAGAACAAAGGGTACATCTAAAGTATACAAATAATGATATATACAGGGTGTGGCATTATAACCTCCCACACTTTACAAAGGGACTGCTGTGGAGTTAGAGAAGTTAGACTAGTGGTAATGATGTTTTTATGTAGCTAATGCTATGCCACAAGATTGGCAGTTAGGTCCCACCCTATTATTGTGAAACCAATAAAATGTAAATGCAAATTCTACTCTGGCTGCTTCTTTTCTTGCACTTTGCGCCTGTAGATTTCCCTTGTATTTACTTGCTTCCCTGACAGCTATGATCTCCAAGAATTTAAATGTAAAGTCAATAGTCATCTCCTATCTCACTAACCTGCATCCTCTCTCTCTCATGGTCCCTTCTCCATCCACTCCACCCTCATCTCTATTCTCATCCTTCTCTTATCCACTTCCTGACACTCCCTATGACCTGTCACTCTTTCTCATAACTTTCCTTCTATGTAACCCCCTGTAAAACAGTGGCAGTAAACAGCCTTGCTTGGGGCGATATGATTATAAAAAAAAAATTGTTTAGTATCCATTTTTAGCTTATTTTTACTGTTTCTCTTCAGAAACCTTTATAGTTTAGACTGGTTTACACCATGTGTTTGATGTTATAATATCCATAATGGAAAATCCATGATTGTAGCAACACAAAAAGATTTTTGTCTTCATTTAGGGAAAAATAGAAATGACGTTTTTCCAGACAGAAAATATCAAGGTCATTGGTTCAGTATTAATAAAACACACGTCTCGGCATTCAAACTCCAGGAAATATTACATCTGTGGGACAATCTGTTTTGCAATCACCCCACAGGTTCGGCTCGTAAACATGTTTCTGATTTTGGATTGTCATACCGTTGAGAGAATTTGACATATTGTTCCATCAATACAAAATGATGATTGCTGAAGAATTTCATGAACAAAATGAAGAAAACCACATGGAATTTTGTGAAGGTATCTTTCATAGTGTTCTTGAAGATGCTACTCTCTTCACAAGTGACACGGACAACTTCCTTTGCAGTTTGTGTCAATAAGCTATACTCCAAACAATTACAGAAGTACAGTAGAAAATATTTTGTCAGAAAATGGAAAACTTAAAAAATCGGCTGCAACTGTGTCGAGAACAAAGACCATCATTTAGAAAATTTCATTTTCAAAAAGTATGTCTTTAATTTATAAATTTTTTCTAAAAATTTAAATTCATAGTTGTAACCATTGTGACGGCTGTCTAGCAATCCATACTTAGTGTGTTTGAAAGGACTGACGAAAGCCACATAATATGTAAAAACAACATTTATTTCACATATAGAAGCAGCCTTGTGAAAACTGCAATAAATTAAAGCGAACATAAAATAAAATACAAAAACAATAGATTTTGAAGATACAAAAAACATTAAAGAGAATAAAACTTCTAGGGAAGTTTTATACTTAATAAACTATGAATGAGGGTTTTTATACATCAGCAAATCAGCAGGAAAGTTTTGGTTTTTATCATTTACGAAAAAAGGGTAGAAAATATTCTTAGAAAATAATAGCAAAGCTTTAAAAATACATTTATAAGGGGCTAAAAATACTTAGCTTAAAACTCAACAAGGAAAAAATTTACCTTTTCTGGTACACTGATAGCGGCCATTAACTAATGCCAGTGTCTAGTCAGTCAGTTAAGTGCCATACGTGATACACGCTTGGGCGATCATGTCTTGAAAGAGACATGACTGACTGGGCAGAAGATTATCCCGCAGTAGGTTGCCATTGATTTCTGCAGTAGACTGGTTGCCAACCCAATCTGTCCTGTTATTTGACCCATAACTGGAAGGAAGAGACGGATTAATACCTTTCCCAAGGGTATTTGCGCGTATATGATTTCAACGAATTCAACTGGAATTCGAACTCGGATCCCCGTTTCTCGTTCCGAGTCGATATCCACTGGACCACAATGCACATTAGCAGAGAGAAAAACTATCGTGTGATCATCCTCATTGCCATCTGGAGCTGAAAAGAACATTTTAGGCATTTGGCCTGAGAACAATGACTGTGTATTCCTACGCCGGAAATATAAGGGCAGTGGTTAACATTTTAAGCAGTATAGGGAAAGGAAGAGTACTAATTTGTCTGGCGATATTATCTTAAGGGATGACAAAGCCACTGGTAATGAAATACAGGGCTGGCTTTGCCGAAAAATGAACCTGCTGATTTTACAAAATGGGATCTGGTTGCAACAAGAATTTAGGTCTATTTTTTCGGGGTAACTTGGCGGCAACCACAACCATAAATTCTATGGCACTTCTTACTTTTGAAACTTTCTTCGGGGTTCTTGTTTCCCAGTCAACTTTGATCTCCCAAAATTTGAATGCAATGTCATCATCTATCGCCATCATACCTGTTCTTTTATTTTCCTCTCCCATCAATAATGTTTTTACTCAGATTCTTTCATTCTCAATAACCACTTGTATTTTAGTGGCTTTATCACCTTACTTGGGGTGAAAGGATTAAAATAAATAAATAAATTTTTGTCTTCACCTTTTTTCAACTGATGAAAATTTGGGCGGTTTTATTCTCACACCCTGCATAATGACACTCTTAACAACAAACTGGAGTCATAATCTTGAAATGGATATAAAATAAGCCTTGAGGTAAAGCTCTGTCAAAACAAAATTCTTTTTATATAACCTAACAGTATGAAATCTTAATCTAATCTAATCTAAAATTATTTAGAAATGGAACTTTGTGTGTATGTGTGCATGTGTGTGTGTGTGTGTGTGTGTGTCTGTGTGTGTGTGTGTGCGTGTGTCTGTGTGTGTGTGTATGTGTGTGCATGTGTATGTGTGCGTGTGTCTGTGTGTGTGTGTGTGTATGTGTGCATGTGTCTGTGTGTGTGTGTATGTGTGCATGTGTCTGTGTGTGTGTGTGTATGTGTGCATGTGTCTGTGTGTGTGTGTGTATGTGTGCATGTGTCTGTGTGTGTGCATGTGTATGTGTGCGTGTGTCTGTGTGTGTGTGTGTATGTGTGCATGTGTCTGTGTGTGTGCATGTGTATGTGTGCGTGTGTCTGTGTGTGTGTGTGTGTGTGTGCCTGTGTGTGTCTGTCCGTTACCTATAGACTCCGAAACGGCTGAACCGATTTTCTTGAAAATTTACACAGTTGTACGATAAGTGTCTGCAAGTGTTCTTAGCTAGGTGTTGTGTTGAGGTACCCCCGATAAATATCAAAAATCGATAATCGAAAAAATCGGGTTATAGAAGGAGTGTTCTGATTTTAATCAAATTTGATACACTCATAGACAAAGACATAAGAAACGATATTCAGAAGTTTCAACATTGCAGTTATTACAATAGTGCAGAAAATCGATCTATCTATCGCCCGGTTCACACTCCACCCACGTCTATTGAACAGGTTAAGAGGCTCATCCCTTGTTCCCTGTTTAGGATGTGGTTTCCGGCTTTCTCTTTTCCAATCTTTTCACTCTTATGTAGCCCCCTGCACATCAGTGGCATTACCGCCTTGCTCGGGGTGATACGATTAAAAAAAAATATATATAAAAGGTAAGATATTTGTATGTGTGTCTGTTTATCTGCCTGTATGTTTGTATTTTTTCAGCCTTTTTATTTTAGTTTTTGCTTCGGGTTTGGCTCTAAGTAGATATAATTGTAGTTCTTAATTTCAGCCATGATACCATTTACTCAGAGGACTTATTTAGCCTTCAAAATTCAGTTTTCGACGAGAAAAACTTATTTGATATCAATACCAGGAAATCAAAATTTGGCTTACATCTATTCATTTTTCTTTCAGTCTACGGTTTCGCTTTAACTGGAAACAACTATTGCTTTTTAGTCTTTCATGCCAACGTCCAAAGAGTCTGAGCTCCAGGACCATGGATTAGTTTTAAAGCTTTCATTACACCCGAGCAACACCGGGCTATACTGCTAGTTTTTAATAAATATATATATTTTACTATCTTTCATTGTATAAAAGGATCAGGCATAGTTTACCATTTGGCTACAAAGAGTGTCACAGTTTAGCAAGGTTCTACTTTTCCTTTTATGTATTATTAAAGAACATTAGAAATTTTTATTAAAGACCATTAGAAATTTTTATTAAAGACCATTAGAAATTTTTATTAAAGAACATTAGAAATTTTTTTTGTTACAGTTTCTTTTCTTAACATTTTTCTTTATTCTGACAAGTTGTTTGACATTAAGATTAAAGTTGTATAAATATTGTTCAAATTTTGAGTGCTACTGCTTTTCGTAGGCCATTGTTAAATTATATTTCTTTTATTAAAATATTTTTAGAGATTAATAAAACCTTATGATGTGCAGTTGGATATTTTCATAAGGTTACAATCCTAAACATTCTGCCAACGCAACCAAAGAATGATTTGAAAATAAGAAAAGTTAACCTATTGAAGTGGACTAGTCAGTCATCTGACCTGAAGCCAATTAAATATTGATGTTTATGTCCAACAGCCACGTAATTTGAATGAATGCAAAATCTGCCATCAAGAATGGTCCAACATACGAACAGAAGAGTATCCAAAGCTAATGACGTTTTAGGAAGCAACTAGAGGTTGTCATTGCAAATGAGACTATACAATAAATTATCATGACTCCCTTAGAAAGAAGAGTTCTTTCTTGCTGTCTTCTCCATACTTTGGAATTCAGTTTTCTTTGTCTTTCTAACCAAGACCAGAGAGTTCAGTCTGTCCTTCTAGTTAACCCATAATGGGTGAAGAAAGAAATACCTTTTCCAAGGGCATAAGCACAAAAGTGAAAGCAACTAGACCAGAATCTGACTCACAGGTTCTACTTTCTATACCAATAAATGTTGCACTAAACACAACTCCCTTCTCTAAGTCCTCACTAATATATGTCAAGAGCCACTCGATGCTGGGGTTTACTGGTAAAGGTCGCTGTAAGAGAATGCAAAAAGAGTAAGAGGTAAAAAGTGCAAAATATGAAGATAAATAAGAATGATAATGGTTGACTCTAGACATGAAATGGTTTAAGACTGTCATGTTCAGGGAAATATCTTCTTAGGAGTTGGATCCACAAAACAGCAATTCTTGGGAAGAAGCTGTCTGAATAAATAAATATTTTCTTATTAATGAAATACAAAGGGAATTGGGATGATTTACCCCAGGGTAGTTAGCATGGGTTAGGGTTAGCTTTTTCCTTAACTGTGAAGGTGGAACTAATGAATGTTGCCTGTCAAAAATTAAATTTTGTATTTTTCCTAATTTTAATTCTCGTATAAACCTCAGATTATTTGACCACCAGATTATCGTTGAACAACACTTTATAAAAGATTTTATAAATCTCTTGATTGGACATGTTTCTCAGATTAATAGCAGACACACTCTGTTTTCTAGATTCTTCATTTAATCTTCTGGTCAATGACTGATTCTTATTTCTTTATAATCTTTCCTGGTGTTATTTTAATAAAGATTAACAAATTAACTAAACAAAATTTTGTATCCACAAATCATTGACTAATGGAAGAGATTTTCTTTTCTTTACTGCCTTTAATACTTTTGTACCTCTAAAACTAAAGAGCGAAATCTCTTTCCTTTCTTGCTTTGAGTTGTTAGACAGTAATCTTTTTCTCATTTCCTTTTCTCTGAGGTTAAAGTTTAACAGAGACATGAGATATATCTTCATATACTAATCTTTATATTCGACTATGTTCTCTGTTTTCCAAACATTTTTTTCATTATTTACAGGTTTATGATTTTTTATTCTGATAAAGTAATAAAAATGCCAAGTTTTTATCATCTGTAACAAAGTTTAAAATTGTATATGATAATTACCGTGATAAAGGGGCAACTTTACGAATTGAAGTCAATACCCAGAGGTGAGAGTCTGTTTCATGCTATCGGATGTCTGTGTGTTGACTTCGGTGACCACTCTTATATTTGCATACACTTGCGTGTTGTGGTACAGTGGATATCGGCTCGGAACGAGAAACCAGGGAGACGAGTTCGAATTCCAGTTGAATCCACTGTATTCACTTACGCACAAATACCCTTGGGAAAGGTATTAACCCGTCTCTTCCTTCCAGTTATGGGTTAAATAGCAGGACAGATTGGGTTCTATAGCCTTGGTCGGCAACCAGTCTACCGCAGAAAGCAATGGCAAACTACTGCGGGATAATCTTCTGCCCAGTCAGTCATGTCTCTTTCGAGACATGATCGCCCAAGCGTGTATCACGTATGGCACTTAACTGACTGACTATCCCTGATATCTGTCTCTATTTTTGAGACAGATATGTAATTATTTACAGTACATTTTTTTCTCCTTTGTTTTTTTGTTTTTTATAATCATATCTATTCTTCTAAAATCTGTCAGAATAAATGTGTAGAAACAACAGTGGCCACAAAGTGAGGGATCAGTTTATATAATGATTGTCATATAGAATTCATCCCTCCCTTTATATACATGTTATAATTTCTTATCTGTTCATAAGTCATAGAAAAGGAATCAATCAATTTTTTTTTATAATCACATCGCCCCAAGCAAGGCATTTTACTGCCACTGTTTTGCAGGAAGTTACATAGGAGGAAAGTTGTGAGAAAGAGTGACAGGTTATAGAGGGTGTCAGGAAGTGGGTAAGAGAAGGATGAGAATACTGATGAGAGTGGAGTGGACAGAGAAAGGAGCATGAGAGAGAGAGGATGCAGGTTAGTGAAATAGGAGATGACTATTGACTTTACATTTAAATTCTTGGAGATTGTAGCTGTTGGGGAAGCAAGTAAACGGAAGGGAATTTCACAGGCAGGAAGTGCAAGAAAAGCTGATGGAGTAGAATTTGCATTTACATTTTATTGATTTCACAGTAAAAGGGTGGGACCTAGTTGCTAATCTTGTGGCTTGATTAAATTCATATATAGGGGCACCAGTGAGCTAAGTTCATTAGAGCAGAAGCTGTGAAAGTATTTGTAGAAGAGACACAGGGAAGCCACATTGTGCCGGTGAGAAAGTGACTGCATCTGAGCTGCCAAGTCAGGATCAATAACATTACAGATTCTCCGTAGGATTTTGTCAAGGACACCTAGGTGGATAGCAGAAGCACCCGACCAGATATGGCAGCAGTATTCAATGCATGGGTAGATGATAGATTTATATATATGCAGGATTGTTTCAGACGGGAAAAGCTTCCTGGCCTTACATAGAAAACCGACTTTCTTAGCAGCAGATTTAGCTATGGATTCTATATAGTCATTCCACTTGAGGTCTGTTGTGAGAGTTAAACTGAGGAGGCGCAGTGTTTTGCTGTTTTAGTCTGATCTATGCTAATATGGAGTAGGAGCGATTGTCTGTGATGGTTCATAGCTAGCAGCTTAAATTGGAAGCATTAAAATTTGTTACTATATTCATATTTTAGCCATTGTACACTCCAGACTTCTTCAGGTGATTGTAATTTCGAATCAAACCTTTTATATCATCCATCAGAGTAGACTGTTCTAGTTCTACATGTCATGCCACTTCCAGATATTTCAGTATCAGTTATCTCCCTTTAACTCAAATTTTGACGTTTTCGTTCACCTCTAGTATAGTCAAGTGTTGAACTTCAGATCAAATCACTAAATTCAACCAATGATTTTACCAACTGAGCCATGTGACCTTGAGGACACGAGTGTATGAAGTTTTGAGAACTTAATGTCTCAGTAACCATTTTTTTTTACCAGATCTCATATTACAATTTTGTTGTTTGTTAGTGTTTCTCACACTGTATTATTAGTTCGCAATCCTGTATTCATTTATATGCTTGGCTGACTTAGGAGATTTTTGTTACATAGCATATGTGCTGATTCCTTAAGGTTTTGTATTTTCCAGTGGTTTCACAGGGGGCAGTGATTTCCCTTTTCCCTTCATATTTGGTCAGCTACACCTGATTTTTTTATTTTCCATCATATTATAGCCTTGCAGTGTTCTTGAAGTCTTATCTTAAGGGTTGGCCCAGTTCTTCTTTATATTTCTTACAACAGCTGCATGGGATAACATTATTAAGGAATGTGTGTATGCTATCTTCTATGGGAATTCTTACTCAGAAGAGATGTCTACAAAGTGTAGAACCACTTTTAGCAGACCTGAACAAGACTACCACCACCTTTAAATTTGTTGTTTTTCATTTTTTTTTTTACTTTTTTCAGTGCAATCTTATTGAGTATTACATAAAGATTCCGATTATCCAAAAAATTTGGAAAAATTTCAATATTTAAACAATTTTAGTGGGTGGCTCATTAATCCTCCATTTAAGCAGAGAGAGAGAGAGAGAGAGAGAGACCACCTGTGTGTGTGGGATAACTCTCTGGCTACACTCACACACTCAGCATCAATGAAGAATAAAAATATAAGATTATATTTTTATATGTACACGTTCTTGTTCCTCATTGTCTGTCAAGATGAGTGTTGTTTGTCCATAGAACCAGGTAGTATATAACAATTCCATATTTGTATATGGGATGATTGCTCTGCTACAAAATAAATCACATTGACCTGACTTCTATATTCTTTCTCATTCTCCAATTAATGGTCTTGGTTATTTGAACAATTTTCAAATGGCTGGCATTGATTTTGAGTGATTTTTAAGATGAGAAAATATTTCTCTAAAATTAAAGAAAAATAATTATGTCGAGAAAAGTAGCTGAAGTGTTAACAACTAAAAACTCAGGTGCAAAGTTTACTGAGTACAAAATTATTTTTAAATGAATTCATCAAAGTGATTTGAGACAAAATATCTGTCAATGGTTTTTGACAATGGGTAACCCTAGATCAAAATGAGGCCTTACTGGGAGAGTGTTTAATGTTTGGAAAAGTTGAGATGGTTAAATGTAATTGTTTTCATTTTGAGCTGGTAAAAGTTGTACAGGGAGGGGAATGAAAACCTTACTCCCCTCTTTCCCACACCAGTCAGGGTGCTGTGTAACAAAATCAGAATACAAGATGATATTTAGTAAATTGGTTCCCATGTCTTGAGAGAAGAGGTTGGAAATACGGTCAGTCTGAAAACTCACGCACTGATGAAAATAGATGGGAGAGAGAAATATTGCACATTCAACCAACTGATTGTCCCATAGAAATAATATAACATGAATATTATTGTTATGGCAATACCAGCCAACTGATATTTCTTTTCCGTCATTTATTTTGAATTGCTTGTAATTATGTAATTATTCGATATATATAACCCTATACCATGTTGTTGTGGTCCTGAATCTTGTTTTATCATATGCCAATCCCTTGCAAGTCTGGACCATCCTCATCAAGTGGTAATAAGTGGTCCTGCTTTGGTTAATCTAAAATCAACACAACATGGGCGAAATTGGCCAAAGGTCAGGGAGTGACTGGACATGGCCAGGGGTTGTGTTATCATTTAACCATTATATATTGTAGCAGAAAAGATGTAAGTCAGTAGCACGAACACAGGAAACACCCTCATAACAAATTTTGGTTTGGTACACCACACCGAGAATTATGCTTAACATATGTGAAAATCAATCTGCCAACAAGAACTCACCTTTTTATGTTCTTGCCAAACCAGAGAATTTGCATATTGTGTGTGCTGCCAGCCTCGATCTGACTTACTGACGTATGCGCCTCGTCAATCCAGTGTCAGTGCTTGGAGAGTCTGCATCATGAGCAATTTGCTCGCACATATAGGTTATGCTACTGTGGCCCTCTTTAATCTACGAGGTAATTTGCCACATATATATATATATATACACACACACACACACACACACACACACACACACACACACACACAGAGGGTGAGATGGATAAATTGTCAACTAAATTATGAAAATAATGCTGACATCATTTTAATAGATATATTTACCAAAATTACCCCAAAATATCTTAAAATACTAAAAAGTAAATTTACTCAAAATCACCATAGTTTTGAATCATGGCTTCCATACAACTTTGGAATCTTCTACAACTCTTCTGAATGGTCTCCTCGTTTAAGTTTGTGAATACTGCCATAATCATTACCTTCAATTCATTTTTAGTGTTACTAGGAGTTTTTTTGGTCTCTCGCTCAACTGCATCTCACAGAAAATAATAAAAGGGGGTTGCACTCTGCGAAATTAAACTGTCAGATATAAGAGCTGAGGTAGTCGTGGAAATTGTCTGACAGCAAATGACTGGGTTCTCTTGCTTGTGTGGCATGGTGCAGAGTCCTTTTTACCAGACAGAGTATTACAGCAGCCACTCTCTTGACCCAGGGCAGCACTACCTCTTCAAAGCACTTGATGTAGGCTTCTGTATTGAACCTGAGACCCTGTGGGAAGAGGAACAGAGCCATCACTAGTGACCACTCCAAACACCATGATATTGACTGGATATTTGGTTTTCATCAGAGGCCATCATCAACAATAAATTCTGGAGTTCTTTTCTTATCAGAGTGAGTTTTCTGAGATGGCATACTTTTGTAATCACCATTAAATTCTTCCAACTCTGCACTGTCCTCAGATTGACACCAAAATTCACTAAATTGTTTGTATTGGAGTTTCTGGTGCAAATGCCAAGCAGTACAGCATACCGCTTCCAAATTTCTGGCAGAGTGAATTGCGTTATGGTGCTCTTTTACTTGGGTGCCCAACTGACCCTACTATATTGTGCACTCAGAAAAATAAAAATCAAACAACATGTATGCGTGAAATTAAAAACATAAAATGGCTACAATTTACTCCATTGCACTCTGTAAGTTAAGGTTAAAATGAGGAAGATTAGTTTCTTGCGTAGATAACTTTGTTAAGTACACTTTATGAGGCCTCAGAGATGTCTTACCTGAAAATCACTTGGTAATAATTACCAAGTAAAACGTTAAATATAACACAAAATTAATAGAGAATATATTTTATTGTAAACTTCGGATAAAAAAACCTGAAGAATTTATAAAATTTTACATCCCGCTCTGTATATAAATTTCTTTTTTAATTTGAATAAATCAAAACCAATTTTCTCTGAAATTTAGTAGTCGTCTAGTTTGCAACATTTTCAACTTTAAAAACCCAAGCCCATTCACAAGGCATCTTATTAAATGGAATGTCTGGTAAATCTATTTTCAATCCAACCACAGCCATTTGTGTGATGTGTAAACTGCCAGGGTAACCCAAAATAGTAACTTTGGTCTGTGAAGTTGACCGAACAGATCCAAGGCAGAGCATGTGGTTGGTAGGCCACCGCAAAGTTATTGCATACACTGTTGTCTGGTTGTTGGATGTTTTGCTTGTATACCTGCATCAAAAAAGATTTTAGAATTATAAAATATAACACCAGGCTCAACATTATTAAAATTTTATAAGCTTCAAATACAGGTAGGATATCTGAAAGAAATTATTATTTGGACATAATATTTATTAAATGTTCAATATTCATTTTTACTAGAAAAATATAATGAAGTTATTATGTGTTAATTTTGTATAAATTTGTATTTGGTAAGCATTACAAAAGATTAAAAAATAAATAAAAAAATAAGCCAATTTTTGTAGCAGAAATATTTAAGATATAAATAATGCTTGAAGTAAGTAACAATAAAATGGATACTGGTTAAATTCATAAAATTTTAATTTAATTCTATAGTGCACGTTGTGGTGCAATGAATATTGACTCGGAACAACAAATCGGGGAGCCGAGTTTGAATTCCAGTTGAATTCCTTGTATTCACTTATGCACAAATACCCTTGGGAAAGGTATTAATCCGTCTCTTCCCTCCAGTTATGGGTTAAATAATAGGACAGATTGGGTTCTATAGACTTGGTTGGCAACCAGTCTACCGCAGAAAGTAATGGCAACCTACTGCAGGATAATCTTCTGGCCAGTCAGTCATGTCTCTTTCGAGACATGATCACCCAAAGTATGTATTAATGCAGCAAGGTTTCTGCTACACTCTTTCCTGCGATAGAAATGGTCATAGTGGTTATAGTGAGCCATGGCTGAACAACATTTTGATGATAGGTTTTGTTGAGGTAAAAATTTTCCAAGCCAGAAAGAATCTATTCAGAGATGAGGGCAGCTGTCCTGGGAGCTCTATTTCTGAGAAATGCTAAGAGGAGCTTTAGCATTGTCACATTTGAAGCTATCCCCAGTCAGGTTTGGTATCCTGAAAGATCGTCCTGTGAAATGAAAGATTGAAGAAGGCTTTTGATTTGGCATCAATTCTGATATCGCAACATCTTGTGTCTCTTTTTAGATGCAATTTCTAAAATGATTTTCCATTTTTGATAGTGATCACATTTTTGAATAAAAGTTGTTTTTTATTTTATTATTTAAATAAATTTTTATTCTGAAAATGTAGAGCAATTGGCCCTGGTTAAGTGTAATTCGCAAAAATGCCCAACAAACGGAATTAACAGAGAAAAGAACAGGGCAAAACAATACTAAACAAACAGCAAAACTCAGCAAAGGAACAGTAATATATCAAAATGTTAACAAAGTGAAAATCGTATAAGCACACAAAAGGGCTACAGGTAAGTGATGACATCAAGGCAAGAACAAAAATATGGTGGATGAGACGGAGAATTGGCTTATCTTATTAGCTAGAAAGAAATACCAGCGTGCATCTGTACAATTTGTTGATAAATTTGGGGAAGGTGACTAGAGGTGATTAAATTTGGGGAAGGTGATTAGAGCTAACAAAACTGTCTTGATTAAAATATCGAAAGAATTTGATTATTAATTCAAAATTAAACAAAGTCATCAAACTATATTTGATGAGATAAAGATGCGTGTGTATTGAATTGTTCCAGAAATACTGGTTGTCAATAGCAGAAAAGGTTAAATATTGAATTAAGGATAGGACGAATCTTTATTTATAGGAACCAGCAAACATACGGTTTCGATGGCACAGATCACACATACATACTAAAAAATGCACATTCTTTTCATCAGGGAATATTCAGGAAAAACTGGTTGCAATAACTAAATATTGGCTTAAGGAAGAGACTTGGTTTTATATATAGAAGGAAAAGCAGTTTTTGCTTTCATTTTCTAAAAAAAGAAAAAATATTATATCTGATGTAAACAGAGTTATTTATTTTTAAGTTTTTGTTTTTGTAAAATATTTAGATTTTAGTTTCATTTCATATTCAGACAATGTTTTAAATTTAAAGTGAAAATATTTAATTTTTGTAAAACAATATTTGAAATTATATCACCACAAATAAAATGTGCACAAATTATTCTAATGGCAATTTATAAGACGTTTAAATCGGCTTTTCTACCAACATTTGAAAAGAAAAAATTTAAATTTTTTATTGATTTAACTTAAATGGGTGTTTTCGAAAATGTCTCCCAGTGTGATTTTTGAAAAGGTTATTTCAATGAATATTTTTTAGTCTTTAAGATTTCAGAAATTGTTGCCATCAATTCTTCCTTATGATGCTCATCTTCCTCTTTGAGATTTTGAGCAGGGTCAGAGTTTGAGCTCTTCTTCTTCTTCTATATGCTGTATCCTCTCAGGGTGTAGGTGATCACAGCCACCTCCCTATCCCTTGTAGCTCTTAATATAATTTTTCTTGTTACCCCTACCAAATCTTGCTCTGTCATTTATTTGCACAAGCCCATCAAGTATGTTACGCATTGCTTTTCCCTGTCTCTCTTTCTGTCTATCCACCTTGTGAGTGTCAGATTCTCCAAGTCCTCCTTCCTTATTATATGTTCCAGAAACTTTAGCTGTCTTTTTCTGTCGTTTTCTAGTATCAGTTTCTTTTTTGTTTACATTTTATTAAAGAACAAAATTCTTGGCTCTACATATTCAGTCCTTTTGGTTGTGCATTGAGCAATTTTTTAAATAACCATCTACTGTTCTAACCAGTACCTCTTTTACTGTTGTGTATATATATATGCATAAAAACAGATTTTTTGAGATACAGAACTTGAGTATTGCATTAAGAGTTATAATTTTTATGTTAAAGGCCATAATGAGGATAAAATATAAAAAAAAGCAAACAACCGATTTTGCTCCCACTCATGAAAGTTTTTTAATCGGGAGAAATTAACACAAAATGTAAGAGTTGTGAAAAATTAAATGGTTCATGATAGGAAAGGGGAAATGAACTGCTAGAGACTGATCACAGCAAGACCCAGCAAACACTCTTGCTGTTTATACAGCGAAGGTCTGCAAGACCTGATTTAAAAAGAGTCCAGCACCTTCAGATAGAAAAGTAAATGTGAGTTGGACAATACAGAAAACCAATTCACATTAAAGTCCATCACACACTTTCTATTTTTTATAAAATGTTAACAAATTGCGGAACAGCGAGAGTGTTTGACTTAGTGTGAGCAAAACCGGCTGTTTTCTTCTTTTTTTTTTATATTTTATCTTCATTATGCCTTCTAACATAAAATTTATAACTCTTAAAGCAATATATATATATGATATGAAACAATGATATATATTTTTATATATCAACAGACAGTATTGATTATGTTTTAAGACAAAATACAAAAAAGTTTACTTGTGACATGTTTCATTCATTAGGATTTCATCAGACTGGTTTTGTTGACATTGTTAGGACTAAACATGTGCATGCAGGAGTGAGGCTAGTAGTTTCAACATTTCAGAAAAATTATGTAAAATAAATTTTTTTCCATATCAACAGTATTGTTTTTTTTCCATTTTGTCTTAAAACATACTCAATAAATACTGTATTTGTCTATATTTCTGAGATGAGGTAATACCAGGATACTGCAGTGATGAACAAGTAACTTAGAGAGTTAGAGGGAGATAACTCATGACTACTAAAAGAAGTTCTAGGCAAGGAATGAGGATGATATACCCCAGTGATTGTAATAAAGGATTTGGTTAGAAATTCCTAGCACCTGAAGAAGGCCAGAGTGTACAACAGCCGAAATGTCATAAAAATGGCAACAAAGATGAGGACAATAGTCTGAATAATATAAATAGGGTCAGTTTTTTTAAGTTTCATTCATTCTTTGTTTATTTAGAGGGTTGTGAGTAATTTTTCCTACTTTTTATACTCTATTTATATATATATATATATATATATATATATATATATATATATATAAATAACTTTTTATCTTTGCTCCTCCATCTAATCATTTCATTTTTTTTTGTTAGTGAGTGAAAACAGCTGAGTCACATCTAAATTTATTTTTAAAACATTTTTAGTTGTATTCATTTCTTTTCTTACTTCCTTCTTCTGGAAATGTCAGTCCACAACTAACTCAGAAACTGACACAATATTTTATACAGATTTTTTTTTTATCATATTATTATTACTTTATTAAAATTAACATCACAGATGTAACATTTTTTCTTCATAAAAATCCCTTATTTCTTGTGTTTTGCTTTTAATAAGAGAAACAGACACAATACTCATCAAACATTAACAGGAAAAAAATGTATTTGCTAATTTACTCATCACTGCATGGCAGAGTAATGGATAGCAGCTCGGATTGCGAAATCGGATAGACAAATTCAAAGTCCAGTCAAGTTTCTTACATGCACTTACATGCAAATACTCTTGAGAAAGGCATGAATCCATCTATCCTTCCCTTGGCTAATGGTGGCTAGACTCAGTCCTATAACTTTGAGTGGCAACTGATCTAGGAGAAGGACAACTCTGAATTCAAAACCTGATTATTGATAGGTGACTAAACTGGCTCCCCCACCATATGTTGGTCTGGTGAGGAGGATTAAGTAGAACAAAAAATAAGAGCTATTAAAGAACAAATAGACTCCACAGAGTCAACGACCATCCCCCCCAACTATGGGTTAAACAGCCTCACCCATTAGCCAAGTGTGTTGAGTACTGCTACATGCCTGAAGATATTGTCAAGCAGAGAAGGGTCTCTCTAACAAGACAGAGTAGAACCTGTATTTGGATCTTTACTCATGAGAATGTGTGTTGCGGTACAGTGGGTGTCAACTTGGAATGACAAATTGGAGAGCCGAGTTCGAATTCCAGTTGAATTCCTTGCATTCACTTATGCACAAATACCCTTGGGTGAGGTATTAATTCATCTCTTCCCTCCAGTTATGGGTTAAATAATACGACAGATTGGGTTCTATAGCCTCAGCTGACAACCAGTCTACTACAGAAAGTAATGGCAACCTATTGCGGGATAATCTATCGAGACATGACCACCCAAAGCGTGTATCACGTATGGCACTTAACTGACTGACCCATCATTGCGAAAGTTTCTGCCATTTGCAGTTTAATCATAGAGGTGCAAATGATGGAAATTCTCATCATCTGTCGTTGAATAAAATAGCGGCTTGCCTGGTCAAAAACCCACCCCCACCTTTACCCATACTGCATACGGTTGCTGGTAGAGAAAAACTGTCTTCCGGACAAAATTGGTATTAGAGATGTAAACATGCCAATATCTGTTTACGGCCAATGGTAAACATCAATGTTTTGTAAAATGCTTTAAAATTCCTCTGTTTGTCACCAGGAGAAATGTCATTTTTAGCAACATGTTATTTAAATGAAGGTCATGCGTTTTGAGACTTTTGGATTTTGTAACCTACTCTTTCTTTATCATGTGTTAATTGTATAAATAGTTATCTGTAAATGCCAATGAAAAGAAACAGAGATATAATTTCTTGATGAGACTAAACTTTAAAAAAAAATAGCAGGAAAAAGAAGAGACATGTTGAAAATAAGTGTCAAAAATTAAAATTGGTGTCATTCCTTTTATGTGGCCAGTTTTTCGATTAATCCTTCTCAAAGGTGGGGATCATTGA
Source organism: Ascarosepion bandense (assembly GCA_037127315.1). NCBI lineage: Eukaryota > Metazoa > Mollusca > Cephalopoda > Sepiida > Sepiidae > Ascarosepion > Ascarosepion bandense. The sequence continues at coordinate 1,186,199 of JBBBDQ010000379.1, read as the reverse complement.
TAATGACCAATAAAAATATGAGGAAAAAAAATTTAAAAATAGATTTTATCTGCTATCTTATTTTTTTTTGTGAGATCACAGACAACGTCTACTTTAAACTATTTTACTTTGTTTTTATTGATAATTCCATTTTTTTGTTATTTTAAGCTTATCAAAGATCATTTTTGATAAATGCTGATCAAAAAGTGGCTGCTTAAGAAAATTTAACAATTTTTTTTTCTTTTAATTTTCAACATTCTTTTCAAGCTATATTTTTTTGTCATTTTTAATATGAAGGTTTTCACAAAAAAATATTTTCACAATAAAGCAAATAAAATTCATTAAAGCAGATGATAACCTGTTTAAAGAAAATAAAAATATAATTTGCAAATAAAATTCTTTTGTAACAACCTAATTTTTCAGTATATATGTATAAACAATTTTCCTTCAGTGTTTGTCTCTACTTCTGAGATGAGGTAGTATTTACATTATTCAGACTGTTGTCCTCACCTTTATTGCCATTGGTGTTGGTTAGTTCCAGTGACTTGACCCAGAGAACTGTGAGTTCAATACCAGGCTACAGCAATGGTGGACAAATAACTTGAAGAGTTAGGTTAAAGGGAGATAACTACATGGATACCAGAAATAGCATCGCGGATGGAATGAGAATGACATACCCCAGTGATCAAAATAAAGGGTTCAATTAAAAATTTTTAGCACCTGGAGAAGGCCAGAGAATACAACAGCTAAAACATTGTAAGCATGGCAATAAAGGTGATGATAACAGTCTGAACAATGTAAATACTCTAACAATTTCCTATTTCTGTTTTTGATAATAAATTACCTTGAATCATTTAAATAATTTTTATGTCAAACATTTTTAAAGAAACAAAAAAATGGAGACATGTTGAAAATAACTGATTAAAAGTTGGTGTAATTTCTTTTAAGTGGCCAATTTTTATGATTAACCCTCAAAGGGGATCACTGATAAGTTTAAAATATTAAACAATAAAACAGAATTACCATCAATTTTTTTTTTTATAAAAGCAGTAAAAGGATATTTAATAGAATTTTTTTCTTCTTCAATGTTATACAAAAGAAAGATAAATTTAAGAAATATTTTTAAAACTAACCAAACATCTTTTGTGTAGGAGTCATTTTGATAAGTCCAGGGCTTGCTTGAATAAATGGCCTCTCCATTTACACTTAACCACTTGCCCATCTGTAGTAAACGTTCTTGAAACAGTGGGTCAATTCGCCCATCGTGTGTTGGTCCAATATTCATCAGCAGATTACCTCCGCAACTAAAAAAGAAAAAGAAATCATGGAATATAATGGTACTTGGAATTAATAATTTAAAATTAATAAAACCAAATTATTGTCTTGTTATTAACTTCTAAATTAATAATCAGGTGTATTTCAATCTAGAATAAAATATTCCAGGTATAAGTAAGTTTTGTTTACATTCAGACTAATAGCCTGAGTTCTTTTTGTTGTTGCCATTACTATGCTTCAGCTTAGGTGTCCTCTAGCCTTCTTCAAGTGTCTGTCAATCCGGGCAACCTTCAGGGAATTTCTGTTGACTGAAAAATTTACCTACATTATGGTATTATTATTTTTATTGTATTGTTAACCAAATAATTAGTATAATTTTGATTATATAGCGGTGTGATGGTAATTATAATTAAAGCGAATTGATTAACTAGTATATCTTAATTGTTTAATTTTCTTAGGTTTTTTAAAAATTCCAATTTCTTATCCTTTCACTAGTAATATTTTAAACTAAATAATTAAGCTTAAACAACTAAATTTAAATAGAATAATTAGGCCTACTTTTAAATTAAAATTTTATAAATTTTAAAAATTTAAAAATTTTATATTGTATTTGTTTTGTTGATTGTATAATTAGTATAATTTTGTTTATATAGTGATGTATTTTGTGATCACAACAGATTAATTAACTATTATCTCTTAAATATATTTTTAAATTTTTAGACTCCAATTTCTTTCATCGTTAATTTATTTTTATTTTCTCATTTTCTCCTATCATCTTTTCTTTCTATTTTAAATTTATTTCTCTCTTCTTTCTTCTTCCCTTTTCGTTTACGCTTTAAGATGCTTACCCTTTCTTTTTAACTCTCTCTTTCTCTTTCTCTCTCACCTCACCCACTTTCTTTACATTTCAAATCTACGGGTCTGCAATCCAACTATCAGGTTGAATGTATCTTCGAACTTTTGTTGACATCTGCTGCTATGCATGTCCTCTGATTATATGTTGCGTATATATATATGCTTATGTATGAATATGTGTGTGTGTGTGTGTGTGTGTGTGTGTGTGTGTGTGTTCGGCGAATTGATGTATTTTTTCTTAAATTTTCTCTCTTAAGGGAGTGACCGTTATTTTTATTGGTTTTTTTAGGCCTTCGTGAATCTCATTCGTGTAAAATCCTTTGTACAATAAAGACGGAAGCTGATGACGGTTCGCCTGAAATAGGCCTATACATCCGATTTACCATGAAATAATGTCTGCCTTAATTTTTTTTAATATTTTTCTATATACAGGTTTTTATATGTCTATGGTATTGCTTACATATTTGTTTTTGCTGGGGTTTGAGTGTATATATATATATATATATATATATATAAATATATAGATAATAGACATTCATTGTCTCATATTTAATAGAATATGTTTAGAAAATATATAGATAGATAGATAGATATATATATGTGTGTTCGTATGTGTGTATATTTTCATATATATATATATATATATATATATATATATATATAGTGTGATAGTTGTTATATTGGTTTATAAATGCATAGTATCACTACACAAAAATTTTCATGTTTCGGAGCACAACTGCTCCTCTTCGGGTGATGTGTGGAACTGAAAATAAATGGTGGAACTGATTTATTTTTGAGAATGTGATATGTAGGCTTTCTTTGGTGCAGAGTTTACTAACTTTTCCACTGATTTTTAGTTTTTCCGTGATAGTTTTACTAAATAGTATTTGTCATGTCCACTAAAGTTAATGAGTTATTGTTTGCCTTTTTTATAATTTTTTGTTAAATATTTTTTATTAAAGTTGTGTAATCTGTTGAAATCTGTGGAAATTTTGTAGAACTTAGCAGTTTTGTCTGAATGGACTAAGAATTTGTCTGATGTTTTTATGTTTGAAATAACATGGTCTAGGTGTTTTTGGAATTTATTTTTTCTTTTGTGAAAGGAGATGTTTTTGATTGCTTGAAATAAGTAATATTGCAGGGGGGGAGAAAGCCAGATAATTTTTCAATTGCGGGTGCATTTTTTTTGCTTTTGAATCCATAAAGTTCATATTGTCTACCCATTTAAAAAATCTAAGGTCTGACTATACGATTTACCAGCTTAGACATACTAAATTCCCATCCCCCACATCACATGCATATCATGTTCCCAAAAATAAATCGTTTCCACCATTTATTTTCAGTTCCACACATCACCTGAAGAGGAGCGATTGTGCTTCGAAACATGAAAAGTTTTGTGTAGTGATACTATACTTTTATAAACCATTGTAACAACTATTATGATATAAATCTCTACTCTGTATTGAGCACTCTTTATAAAAGTAAATGCTTGAACAATGGGTTTAAAATCTACGTTTTTCTGTCATTCCTTTATATATATATATCCAGGTGAAGCGAACTAACAGGTTTAGAATCCTGAGTTCTCCATTTTACAGGGGAAAGAAAGAAAGGGGGGAAGTAATGTAGAAAGAATGAAAGAAAGGGGGTAAACGTATAGAGGAATCTATATCAATCTGGGTCGAAGAATTTAAGTAAGAATTTTTTTATAACAGCATGTGGTAATTAAATCAGAAATAATTGGGTTCTTGTTTTTTTAATTTTCAATTTTTTAATGTATGGCTGAAGCAGTACTTCTGCAGTATTTACTGTTGTTTAAAGACCACATGTGGTTGTTACATCTTATCTTCCACCTGTTAGAAGTACTTCCAAAGTAAAATTTAACATCAATATCATCCGAATGAATTCAAGCTCTATAAACAATACTTTCGGACATACACTGGATATTTTATGGGCAGGTTTTATTTTTTTTGGTAGTTGCAATTATTTTTTAGAAGGGTCATTTTTGCTATTAGTTGGGTGACGGATGATGTTTATGTGGGCCAAATATTTATTTGATATCATAGCATTATGTTGTGAAATACACTCCCAATCAAAAATTTAAGACCACTTAAAAATCTTTAAAAAGAAATTTTTTTTTACGGATAGATTTTAAACTCCTCCCACTTAAGGTTACCAATATTACAATCTAAAAGGTTATGGAAACAAAAAGCTACATTTGAAACATTTTATTTAGAAATTTACATTTTTATAAAATGAGGCGAGTTACGCATGATCAAAATTATAAGACCAGAGACAAAAATTCTAAGAAATTGTACAAAAAGTGTATGAAAACATTCAACAACCAAATTTAATAATGAGTTCTACCTCCACTGCTTTTGATGACTTCAAAAATTCTGTCAGGCATGCTAGAAATAAGCATTTCCATTTAGGTGCGGGGGATGTTGCTCCAGCTTCTGAAGATGGCTTCACGAAGTTCATTTTTTGTTGAATATTGTTTGCCATTTCGATAAACATCTCTTGTTTATCCCTCCTCAAACATTTTCAGTTGGGTTCAAGTCTGGTGAGCATTCAGGATGTCCCAAGAGATGGACACCATTTTCTTGTAGAAAGGTCAAGGTCTGTCTTGCAGTGTGGATTGCAGCATTATCCTGTTGGAATAACCATCCATCCCCACACAAACGATGGCCCTCCATCATCAAAGATGCTTTTTGTAGCATGCTAACATAACCAGCCACTGTCTGACGACCATGCACCACCTGGAGCTCCATCGTCCCTCTGTAAGAAAAGGCACCCCATACCATTAGGGACCCTCCACCACTATGACGTGTGGAGAAAATTTCAGCAGGCATGTTTTTGTTATGCCAATATCGTTGGAAGCCATCAGGACCATCTAGATTGAATTTTTTCTCATCAGAAAACAGAATTTTCTTCCACTTCTCAACGTCCCATGTTTGGTATTCACAACCAAACTTTAAGCAGTCCACCTTGTGACGTGGAAGCAGCCAAGGAATTTGTTTATGCTTTTTATTTACCATGCCTTTTTGTCATCTGATGGTTATGGGACTGCAATCAGCATCTGTGACTGCCTTAATTTGACGAGAAGAAAGTCCCCATCTTTCATAACAACCAGTCTTATTCTCCTACTCAATGCAGGAGAAATTTTTTGGGGCCTACCAGAGGATTTTGCTTTTACATAATTCTCACTGTTCTTTAGAAAGTTGCAAATCACAGTTTTACTGCGATTTACCTTAGCTGCGATCGCCCACTGTGACAAACCTTGCTTATGGAATTCTAGAATTCGAGAACGCACAACTTCGGTAAGTTTGTTTGCTTTAGGCATGGTAACACCTTTATGCAGTGATTGCTAATCTCTAACTGAACTAAAAACATTGGAATTACCATAGATCTAACAATTTATACCCCTGGTCTTATAATTTTGATCATGTGTAAATCGCCTCATTTTATAAAAATGTAAATTTCTAAATAAAATGTTTCGAATGTAGCTTTTTGTTTCCATAACCTTTTAGATTGTAGTATTGGTAACTTTAAATGGGAGAAGTTTAAAATCTATCCGTAAAAAAAAATTTCTTTTTAAAGATTTTTCAGTGGTCTTAAATTTTTGATCGGGAGTGTATGTCTATGTTTTTAACAAAACCATAACTAACTTAACATTGTTTTTGTTGAAGATTTCTTTTAGTGTGGGTGAATGGTAGAAATGTTTGTGAATTAAATTAAAAAAAAGCTCACCAATTTTAGTTTGGACATTATGACTGAAAGGTGAATTAAACCAAATAATGTTATGTTTGTGTGATTTTTACTCATTTTTGTCTACCTTGTTTTTAATGGAGTATTCTAAACTAGTGTTGAGTACTTTTTCCTAAAGCGTTAATGTATTTAATTTTAGAATTGTCAAAAATTTCCTTATTACCAGAGTTGCTACTTAAATGAAATTGAATAGATTTTTGTCGGTTGTTGGATATTCTCTGAAGGTGATTTGATTCTCTGTTGATGTATGTATGGTTATGAGAGTCCTTAGTGTATGGTTTGTACGAACCATTGATCAGGTCGAAGGTAACATATAAGGAATTTATGACTTTAATGTCAGTTATGGTGGTAATGTTAAGATCACGGTCTTTGAAAAATTTTATTAGATCCTTTCTGAGTTTATCTGTTTTTTGTAGATTAGTTTTGTGGAGGATTATCAATTTGTCATCTCAGTCAAGTCTAGTGTCAACAAGTTGAACAAGTGTCCAAAATTCCAGAGCAAAAAGAGCCCCTGCAGAATCATACACCCTCGCATTAAGATACAGAAATCAGGGTTGTTTTTTCTAGTCCACAGGCATTCATCATAAAATAAAATAGATTTTGAAGCTTGTTTGATGATGTTGATGTCTTGGTCACTGATGGGGCAGTAATTTTGGTAAATTTTCGTTTTAGGTCCCAAAGGCTTTTCCCTCTTCAAATTTATCCAAAATAACATTATTTCTGTGCAAATGTATATGCTGAACTCAAATCAACAATTAGTTATTGAGGAAAGCTACCTTTATTGATCTGAACATCCAGAAAAAAATCGAAATACATCTTGCTCATTTTGTCTCCTGTAACTCTAATACAGTCATGTAATTAACTGCAGAATGACTTTCGGCGTAGGCAACAAATTTCGGCCTATTTTCATCCTATTTACTTCCTTTACAGAAACTTTCACCTATTTACTTCCTGTAATGAAAGTAATATGCATTTTTTTTCTACGTGTATTACTTTCATTACAGGAAGTAAATAGGCCGAAATTTGTTGCCTACACCAAAAGTCATTCTGCAGTTAATTACATGACTTTGTGAGAGTTACAGGAGACAAAAGTGCGAGATGAAGTTCGATTTTTTTCTGGTTGTTGAGATCAATAAAGGTAAATTTCTTCAATAACTAATTGTTGATTTGAGTTCAGCATATACATTTGCACAGAAATAATGCTATTTTGGATAAATTTGAAGAGGGAAAAGCCTTTGGGACCTAAAACGAAAATTTACCAAAATTACTGCCCCATCAGTGACCAAGACATCAACATCATCAAACAAGCTTCAAAAATCTGGATGAAAGGGCATTTTATTTTTTTATTTTTGTGAACCAATCAATTACCTTGGCTGTGTTCATCCATTGGTTCAGGCCTAAGGCATTCTTAGTTAATGTGAAAGCTCTTTCGAGGATAATTTTGCTAATTTTATCTATGTAAATTTTTGAAGGGTTTAATAATCTGTATTGTGGGTTGTTAATGAAATTGTCTTTGTGGTCTTTGATTGTGCTGAACGCATGTTACTTATGCAAAATTGGTAGCCTATAATCCGTTTTTAGTTCCTTAGTTATTTCCTTGGCTTCCCAGTTACGAGGCGCCTTTTTATAATTTTTATTTTATTTTACGGAGAATGGCTTTGTGGTATTATTAATAAAATAATGCTGGTTTGTCTTCTCTGATTTAATAATCATTTTGTCAGATTGGTCGAACTTATTTACGTCTATCCGCATTGTTTTTTGTGCATGTTGGTGGTATGACAGAATTTAATTTTGTTAATTAGAGCAAATAAGTAATTTTCAGATTTTGATAATTGCTCGTCAGGTGGTGGGGTTTTAAGAGATTTAAACCCATAAAATTCTGTGTTATCTACAATGGAGGGATTCTTTTTTAGGAGAAGTAGAGCTTCCACCTCATTCTATTGATTTTGTGTAATATTTTTTGCCAGTGACCAAAATATTTTTGGAGGAGTATTTCAAATTTATAGGTTCCATATTTCAGCAACAAGTAAGCAATAAAATATAAAATAATATTACATCTAAGAAAAGTGCTCAATAGTAAGGAGCGAAATATAGTGATGTGAAATAAATATAAGAGGGTGCACATGTATAGTATTATTATTGTTATTCAGGTGTTAATAAAGCAGTAATCAATCTATGAACAGAGCTGTATTATATATATATATATATTGGGCGCGTATAATGATAATATACACGCTAAAAAGTCTGCTTTCTTCTACCGAACACCCATAGCCCAGAGGTGGAATTGCCAACTAATGCCAATTCGGTTGGGTTTCAATCCTGGGTTAAAAAGCAGTCGGAGTCTAGCCATGCTGATGAGCTGTGATACAGCGAAACAGATCTGTCTGCGGATGACTATATATATATATATATATATATATATATATATATATATATATATATATATATTAATAGCATAATGATGATCCATGTATACTGTCTTAATATGTATAGGAAAAACTACTAAAAAGTTGTGAGTTTAAAAATGTATTTTTTTGACAGTATTTGTTTATTTCTATTTGATATTTCAGACCGGCCTCGGCCTTTCATCAGAAACAAATGATTTTAAAATTTAAACTAGAAGCGTTCGTTGTGAGGAGTGTCTGTCGTGAGATGTTTACTTCATGTGACATAGAAAGCGATAGTGTTTTTGGATATTTTTAAATGTAAACCTAACCGTAATAATACTTTTAAATGTTGTTTTAAAGAAAATTTTTTTAAGTGTATCTAAAAAATGTTTAACTATCGAAATATTTATAAAGATTCAAAACACCTAAGTCCCTATTTAACCCTAGTCTATATGTATTTAATTTTAAAATCCAGTATTTTTCTTTCTTTCTGCGTGAGTATGTTGAACTAAAATCGGAATCTATCAGTAAACATTTGCAGTTTTCTATTGTGTGTCCTGGTTGATTGAAGTGTTCAGCTATGGGGGAATAAGGGTTGTTTTGGCGTATGCTTAGTTTATTATATATATTAATAAATATACATATTATCCTACGTCTATGGCACAATTCAGGGTTTCATGTGTTATGCAATCATCAGGTGCATACTTCAAACTGACAGTTTCATAGATTTGAATTTAAGTTCAGTTGATGTTCATTGGACGTAAATCTTATAAAATTAAGTTACTGCTTTATTAATAACAAGATTAGAAATTTAAATATTCTAAGGTTACCTGTAGATAAAAATTTAAATTTAAAATTAAAATATAAACTAAAGAATATCAAAAATAATAAAATGCATAGAAAAGAAATCAAAGGGGCGTAAATCATAAAACATAAAAATTTAAATATTCAAATATTACATGTAGATAAAAAATTAAAATTTTAAAATTTCAAATAGAAATGAAATTAAATAAAAATTAAGAATTAAAAAGTAAAAAGTAAAATTTAGAATTAAAATTAGAAATTAAAATTAAACTATGTAGGGAGCAAAAATTAAAGGGGTTTAATTCATAATTGTTAAAAGTAATATTGCAGTGAGGGGGGGGCGGAAGAAAGAAATTAATATTTATAAACTCTTTCTTAACTTAATTCACAAACATTTCTACCATTCACCTACACAAAAAAAATCTTCAACAAAAACAATGTCAAAGTCAGTTATAATTGCATTAAAAACATAGATAAAAATATTTCACAACATAATGCTATGATATCAAATTAATATTTGGCCCGCATAAACAACATCCGTCCCTCAACTAATAGCAACTTTGACCCTTCTAATAATGCCAAAAAAATGAAACTTGCCCTTTGAATGGCCAATGTATGTTCAAAAGTATTGTTTATAGAGCTCAAATTCATTTAGATGATAATGATGTTAAATTTTACTTTGGAAGTACTTCCAACAGGTGGAAGATAAGATTTAACAACCACATGTTGTCTTTAAACAACAGTAAATACAGCAAAAGTACTGCTTTATCCATAAGTTATTGAAAATTAAAAAAACTCCAACAAGAACTCAATAAATGCCTGGAATATCGTAGCTAAATCCAAACATTACAATGGAAAAGGAAATAAATGTAATCTATGACTTTTAGAAAAACTTATCTTAAACCATATCAATAATGCCTTTTAGAAAAACTTATCTTAAACCATATCAATAATCCTAATTTGCTGAAAAAAAAAAAAAGAAAAAAAAAAGGGATTTTATTTTTTTCTATGACACCATGTGGTCATTAAATCACTTCTTTTATGAATCAAATTTGGGTTTTTGATATGGTTTAAACCCTATCATGTTCTTCTTTCTTTCCACTTGATTCTCATGCAGTTCTCTTCACACCAGTGTTCTCATCCTTCTCTTATCCATTCTCTAACACCCTCTATAACTTGTTCTTTCTCACCACTCTCCTCTCCCCGTAACCTCCTGTGTACCAGTGGCAGTACTGCCTTGCTTGGGGTGAAATGATTAAAAAATATATATAGGTATGGATGTAAATAAATATAAATATATATTATAAATTATGTTTTAGAACATGTACATAATTTTTTCTATATATGTCCTCTTCTCTACAATCATATGTTTGTTTCAATGTTGTGTTACCAGCATTTCATCAGGAGGAAATAGCAAGAGTTGGAATCATCCTCTATTTATATTTGGTTCGTTGTTGTTGTGGGGTTGGTTGGGGTTATTGATAATGAAGGGAATGTGTCTTTCGTTTTCACCGTTAGACTTTTGAAGAACTTGGTGTGTAAGTGCGAAATTGTTGATTAAATCTTGTTTGTTGACCTTAAGAATTTTTAAGAGAAAGAAGAACATTTATAATAAATATTCACAGTTCTATACACCATATATCGAGCACTGTTTTAAATGAACATTTTGGACGGGGAAAAAAAAAATTTTCTTTCCTCGTTCTGTACTCACTCGGATATATATATATATATATATATATATATATATATATATATATATATATATATATATATATATATATATATATATTGTATATATATATATATAAAACGTAGAATATTTGGTATTTTTGTCAGGTAAATTCCAATAGAGACAAACTCAAAAGAACTCAATGTTAAATTTTTTTATTAAATTTAACAGAGTAATATAATCTTGAAAAGATTTTTGGATATTCTACAAATCCATGGGTAATAAACATTTTGCAGCCAAGTAACCGGATTTGTAGAATATCCAAATGTTTTCAAGATTATATATATATATATATATGTGTGTGTGTGTGATCAATATATAAATATAATCAGATGTTAATAGAACCGTGGTCAATGCAGTATAACAGAGCAAAAAGTACATATTAATAAACATACGTATTATCCTATGTATTAAGCACGACTTAGAGTTTTATGCATTAGGCTATCATCAGGTGTATATTATGAATGGAACATTTTTCGATTTGAATTATTATTTTAGGTATTAGCGTTCCTTAAGTTAAGTTCATTATAAATTGTAAATCGGATATGCAAATATTTTTATTTATTTTATTTATGTATCATTTAGTCAGGCTAATACTGAAACCCTAAAATGGATACTAAAATCAAGTGGAAAAAAAATTATATTTCAGGGTCTGATATTATTAATCCCACCTTGAAAGGGAGGTTACTAGCTTGTTTACATTGAGGGCAAAGTGTTTGAATTGGTATTTTTTTTTTAAAGATAAAGAATAAAAAAATAATAGTTAAAAAATTCAAATTTAAGAATTAAGAAAATAAAAGTAAGAATAAAATAATTAAAAAATAATAAATAGATATATATATATATATATATATATATATATATATAGTCATCCGCAGACAGATCTGTTTTCTGTATCATAGCTCATCAGTATGGTTAGACATCTGATTGCTTTTTAACCCAGGATTGAAACCCGACCAAATTGGCATCAGTCGGTGATTCTACCTCTGAGGTATGGGTGCTCAGCAGAAGAAGGCAGACCTTTAGTGTATGATGTATCATACACCAGTAGCCAGAGTGCTCCAATTCATTGCCAAACGAGTGATGCATAGATGCTAGAGTAGCTACTGGTTTTTCAAAGTCTACCATTCTTCCAGAGTGCTCAATCAGGGTGTGAGAGCATAATTTTTCATCTTAATAATAATATCAATGGTTTGACGATGAAACTTTCCTTTCAGTAAATTTGTAGCCTTCTTCATTACACCATGATGTTCTTAGAAAAGATTATGGAAAAAAAAAATCTTCAAAAAAATAATTACAAAAATACTTTGGAGATCACAAACACAAAATGAAGTAAAATGTAACACTAGAAGTATACGCACATAAATATGCACATAAATACACACACACACACACACACACACACACACACACACACACAAAATAGTCTCAAAAGGCCCTCTTCCACTTTGGCAAAAGTCAAACAAACGGTTAGGTCAATAGATACTTAGACAAACTACATATCAAAGCAGACTGATACCATCAGACCATAAAAATCCAAACTATCAATCACACATATACACACCATAAACACACACACACACACACACACATTTAACAACAGCAGCAGCAGCCAAGAAGGACTATTTGTTGAAAGTTGTGGACTCAAACACAATCGCCCTAACATTCTGAAGATGAGATTTTAATCTCGAAATATTAATGTATAATAAATAGGTGATATCCAACAAATTATTCACCTTCATTTATTTTACTAAATGCATTGTGACAGCCTTCAAAACCTAACCATATTCCATATATATATATATATAGAGAGAGAGAGAGAGAGAGAGCAGAAGATATCACATTCTATTTGCAAGAAAAGGATAACAGATTTACCTAACTGTTTCAGCCAACAAGCTAATAAGTTCTTTGACAGTGTAGTAATCTGAGTATTTAGCTTGTCGTCGATAACCCCAAGAAGATTTATCGATTGTCATGGCATTTTCCCATTTATGTTTCAGCAATTTACCTGTAAATATACAACAAAATTAAATTAAAATAGATCAAAATTGAATAGGAAAAAGGAGATAAATATTGAAAATAAACATTTTTTTTACTGCACTTGAGATTAATTATTTTCATTTTCTTTTTAATATATTTAATGTTTTCTTCTTCTTATTTAGCAGAATGCTTTAAATGTCTAAGATTGTGAAATATTTTGGAGCAATATATTCACCAGTTACAATTCTGTTATCATTGAAACAATAATTTCATCCTTCCATTAGTTTTCCTAAGCTCTCTTTTGCAGTCATCCATAGACAAATCTTTTTATCTAAACCAAGAACTTATTTGCAGTTTATTTCTTTAATTTAAATTATAGTTTCATTTTCCTAATTGAAAAACAAAGAAATTTCTTTTCAAAGCAAAATGATTTTTTTCGTTGTAGCCTTCTTCACAAGGGTAATGGTTACAAATTTTGCATGGCTGTCAAAGTTCAAATGCAGATTTAGGTTAAATGTTGAATGCTGACTTTCTAGGCCAGCAAAAAAAAAAACAAAAAAAAAACACTAGCATAAGACATAATTTTTAATTAAGCTTTTTACTATAAAAAGCTTAGCAAATATCTAAACAGTTTAAAAAATAAAAGAGTTGGTCTATTCAAAAATAAGTACTTCTTATGAAATACATTAAATATAAGAAAGTCAAAATAAAAAACATCAAAGAAGAAATTATGAGAATAGTAAAAAGATTTAAAAAAAACAATGAAAAGTTTCTGAGTAAAAGACATTTATGAAAGCTTTCGTTATTTAATCATTTTTTTAAAATTCTGTTTAGAGAATCTTAGGTGAGTTTTGTTGTTGTTGTTGATGATGATGATGATGATGATGGTGGTGGTGGTGGTGGTGGTGATGATGGTGGTGGTGATGATGATGATGATGATGATAAGAAATAAAACTAAATTAGTTCATTTTTGTTCACCAAAATCAAATGGTACCAAGTGAGGCACAATGTCTGCTTTTAAGGAATACTTTTTGAATTTTGTGTGATAATTCTTTCAATAAATAAATAAAACTGAGTTGTTTGCAATTCATGACTTGAATCTTTGCTCTGATGCAACAGAATGACATCAAGAAGTTCACAAGGAAGAAATTTAAATGGGGGTAAGGGGAAGGGGTGAAGGCAATTTCTTCTTTCTGCTCAAAACATAAAACATTTAAATCTGCCAAATAACTCAACAATCCAACTTCTGTTGATGAAGCATAAAAATAAAAAAAAAACCAGAGGATGAATTCTTACCTCAACCTCCCATAAGAGACGTTGTTAAATCACAAAGAATCACAACGGAAAATATCATTATGCTAGTATATGTTATGATAGGAATACTGTTATGATATTAGGGATTATGGAGAGAAGAATTATTTTTACCTCAGTAAAAAACTGGGTGGAGATGTTGTTAAGCCCTTGGTTCTCTAATTTGTATCCAGTTGCTTTATTGTGTGATACATCTTCACATATCTTTTCAAATTATGAAATTTAAAAGATTTAAGTGCTAATTAGCCATTTTTACAATTCTGTTTAATCAGTGCAGTAAAAGTCGAGAGTAGATAGACTAAACTATCACCCGGTTCACACTCCACCCACGTCTATTGAACAGGTGAAGAGGCTCATCCCTTGTTCCCTGCTTAGGATGTGTTTTCCGGCTCTCTCTTTTCCAATCTTTTCACTCTTACGTAGCCCCCTGCACTTCAGTGGTGTTACCGCCTTGCTCGGGGTGAGATGATTAAAAAAAAAAAAATTTTGCTAGTTGTGATTCATAATTAAAATTAGAATATATTTATTTTTCTTTCAATGTATTTCATATAAATATATCAATTTTAACTGAATTTAATACTAAAATAGTGAAATTTCAAAGTCAGTTTCTAGTAAAATGCTATGAAAATTAAGGATTTCTCAGCATTTTTCCATACGATTTTTAAAATTAAATGCTCAATTTTCTTTTCAAGATAGGAATCTGATTTTTGGTATCAGTTCTAATCACATCAAATCCCAACTATCATCACCAGTGCTGTGTTGATTTTCTGAAAAAAGTTGCAAATCAACCTGCCCTAAAGCCCAATAGGAGTGTAGAGGTGATGTCTTTATATTAGTGGAATTTAGAAATTTTTTTTTAATAAAATATATTTTGTTTTGTCATCACTTTTAGCTTAACCTCAAAAATCGGTTCAAACTGGTTCAATCATATAACAGTATGAGCAACAAAAAAACAATAATAATAATAATGCTTGCTTATGAGAACAAAACTGATTGCTTGGGATAGAGTTCTTTATGGTGACTTTTATTAGAGTTTGACAATAACAGCTAAACACTTGGTAACCAAAATATCCTTCAAATTAAAGATGAAAAACCGAAGCTTAAGAACATACAACCAATGAGCGAGCATGTAGTCCTTCATATTGTTATGTGCTATAAATTGTAACAAAAGAAAAAGAATGATTTACCAAAATAAAGAGCTAAATCACAGACAAATTTTTAATTTACAAAAAGCACAAAATAAAATATTTACAAATAGACAATTTTTTTGCATTCAAAACAGAAACAGAGTTTACTACTGGAAAGTGTTACGAAGGGAGAGTAAGGAGTGAGTAAAGTATTTTTAACACGTTAGGCTAGCGAGTATTCTAAGTACTATTTTTGGAAATTCTCAAATGTGTATATAAAGAATAATTTTTTGTTTGGTCAAAGAGTCAAAAATTCCATTTACCATATTTGTTCTATGAGGTTTTCTTTTGGGTTTTTGTTGGTCGGTGTCTTTTCGTAGAGATTTTTCGGCTGGATATAAATCCTTAAATCAAAGCCAGAGTTGATAATGTCAGTAAATCCTTTTAACAACTAACTACTCTCTTCCCAAAACCTATTTTTATAGGGGCTAACACCTAATTTGCATATTTCTCGAATCATCTCGAATTCTCTAGATTTTTCTCGAATATTCTATGATCTTCCAAACGTTCTATTTCTAATTTCTCTATTTTTACAACTACTTCATGAATTAAAACTTTTTTGTAATAACAAGTAGGACTCAATAGAATCCGTTACTATGAATTTTAACCTTTTTTAGACATTATTAATATTATATTTTTATATACACATGCATCCTCGTAACAATACACCAAAATCAACTATTCTTTATATAATTGTAAAATTTATGATGACCAAATGCATCAATAATTCTTTTTATATGTCTGTAAAAGAATAACTTACCTGGATTATAACGATCATGGCAGGTGTAAAAATCTCCATGATGACATGAAATTCCCTGTCCCCACCTGTCATTAACAACAACTGTGTCCTTGACTGGGCTAAAAATGGAAATTATTCAAATGTAATAACAAAAAGTTAAATAAGTTTCACTTAGTTTTTTTCCTTATTTTTTATTATATACTTTTTTTTAATTCCAAAATCTAGCAAATTAATGACGTTGCTCTTACACAAGTCAATGTTGTTAATAAAAGAACAGTAAATTTCTTTCTAAATTTTACAATCGAAAATTTCAGTCAAGAAAGCCATAAGAAAATTAGATCTGAGAGTTATGATGCAAAATGGTCCAAAACCATCAGTCAGAGAATTTGCAGTCAACTTCAGTGTATTAATTTTTTATTAATTTTAAATTATTTAAAAGGAAAAAATGTTAGGCGTTCCATTTGAATTGAATGAGAATCCAAAAAACAGTTGTAGAGTGCCCAGCATTGATCATTTACATGATTTCCTCTTCACCTGAGTAAATAAACAATTAATAGACATGGAGGATGAAATATGACATTTAAAACTCAAATAAACAAAAAACCCAGTCATATCTGTAGTACTAAAGGGTTGCTCATTAAATGAATTTTGCCATTGCAGATAATATCAGATTTTCTCATTTTTGATCATCCATACTTCATGAGCTGATGCTCATAAATTTAAACAGGCTTTCATCACATAGGTGTAAGCAAATATATATATATATATATGTAAAATGTGAAATTGTTAGAAAAGTCTGTACGAAAAATTAGCCCCTCCCCCGGGTAGAACTTAGAAAATTAATATCACTGTCTAATAACATAAAATAAAAAAAAGTATCTCAAACATGTATAGTCACTAAAATTAATGTTTATAGTAAAAAAAAAACATATATATATATATACACACACACACACACACACAAAAAAAAAAACTTGCTGTATAGAGAAAAATAAGATTTTGAAAAAACAACTAATTATATATATATATATATATATATATATATATATATATTAGTCATCCACATACATGGCTGTTTTGCTGTATCACAGCTCATCAGTGTGACTAGACACATCCACTTGCTTCTGGCTGGGATCGAAACTCGACCGATTTGGTGTCAGTCGGGGTAACTGCCCCCTAAGCTATAGGTGGATGGAATCAGAGAAGGGAAATTTTTTAATGTGTTGTATATAAGCAGTGTACACACACCAGTCACTAAAAGAACACTATTCATTTCTGAAGAGTAATGCTTATATCGCACAAGTGGAAACTGTTTTTTAAATTTTCTTCTCTAGATAGCTCAATCATAATGAGAGCAGAATATATTCATCCACATACAAGCCTGTTTTGCTGCATCACAGCTCATCAGTGTGGCAAGACAGATCCACTTGCTTCTATATATATATATATATATATATAATAAAAAGTGTGAGAAATACCAATTTCTCTCATTGGAACAACCCTTTTTCTGTTTTTAATATATATATATATATATATAAATGAATATTAAAAAAGCTAGAACTTGTAAATCTTTATATAAGTTCTGTTTCTTGTGTTTACAGAAAGAATTACAAATTATCCAGTTTCCTAAGTTCTTTATCTTCTATGTGCCCTGTCCTTTCAGGACATAGGTGATCATGGCTTTCCATGTCTCTCTATCTCTGGTGGCTCTTAGCATGCCTTCTCCTGTTACTTCACGCAACCCTCATTCTGTCATCCACCGGATCAGGTCCTTCAAATATGTTATTCACTGCTTTCCCCTGTCTCCTTTTCCCTTTATCTGGCCTGTTTGTATCAGGTTCTCCAAGCCATCCTTCCTCATTGCATGCCACAAGAACTTCAGCTGTTTCTTCCTGATGCTCAGTATTAATTTCCTTTTTGTTTCCATTCTTTCCAACACCTCATCATTGCTCACATGCTCAATCCATGATATCCACAGCATCCTTCTGTAGAACTCCATTTCAGTTGCTTCAAGTTTCTCCTTCATCTTTGATGACATGGTCCAGCATTCACTGCCATATTGAAGAACTGACATCACATAGCAATCCAGTACTCTCTTCTTTGTTTTTAATGAAATTTTTCTGTCTCTTAATACTCTACTCAACTTCTGGAATGTGTCCTTCACCATGCCAATTTGCCTTCGGATCTCTGTGTTGCACTTTCCGTATTCTGTTATAACACTTCCCAGATATTTAAATTTTCGTACCTGCTTGATTTTATTATACCCCACCTATATTTGGCATTTTGGGCTGCTCTTTTCGATGATGACAATGCATTTGGCTTTCTTGCAGTTTATTTGTAGTCCTTTCTTGTCACTCTCTTTAGCTACCTTCTGTAGATCTTGTAGTTTCCTTTCTGTGTCTGCTATCAGCACTGTATCATCTGTGTACATTATGTTGTTAAAATTGTGGCTTCTGATGACAAATCCTGGCATAACATCCAGGGTCCTCAGAATAGTCTCACGGTAGAAGTTGAATAGATCCGGTGAAAAGACACATCCTTGTCTTACGCCCCTTTCTATCATTGTATATCTGCTGAATTTGTTACCTGTCCATATGCAGGTGGTTTGCTAAATTAATCGTGCTAAATAAACCAAAGAAATTAACAGTCACTTGTTAACCTTAAAGTAGAGTTAATTACATTTTCTACTACAAATATAACTAGTTTCCACAGTTTACTACTATTGCATCAATAATATATAAGATCCCACCATATATATATATATATATATGCTATATATATATATACATATATATATATATACATATATATATATACATATATATACTATTGCATCAATAATATATAAGATCCCACCATCCTCTGTTAATTACTTTAATAGTTTCACTCAAATGTAATAAAGCCTCACTAGGCCATTTATTTTGTTTTACTATAACACTAAATGTTACACAAAATTGACACTATTGTGTCTGATTAGTTTCTTCCACCCACCTCCAACCTTTAACCCCATATCCACTTTCCATCACTTAACTTTCTGACTTTGTAGTAACCTCTCAAATTTACCCATCGCCACTCTAACCCAAGGCCCTTATCCATCATTAACTTAATTTTCCATAGGTATATCTAGCCACAACCACTAGAACCCTCTTTCAATTGTCTGGATAAAGAACACACACATATATATATTTTCCTAACTCTTCCAACTGTATATCACATGATGAGGTGGTAGAAATAGCACTGAAACATGACAGCTCTTATGTAGCAAAAAGAAGGTTTTTATTATAATTCCAAATATTTCTACAAATATAGTTCAGAGGTAGAATTGCCAAGTGACGCCAATTCGGTCGAGTTTCAATCCTGGGTTAAAAGCAATCGGATGTCTAACCATACTGATGAGCAGTGATACAGCAAAACAGATCTGTCTGCAGATGACTATATATATATATATATATATATATATATATATATATATATATATATATATATATATCCAGATGAAGAGAAGCAACAGGTTTAGAGTCCAGAGTTCTCTGGCATTTACTTTTTTAAAAAGTGCTCAATACAATATAGAGCATGATATAATTAAATTTTTTTATTAAAAATATTTTACATTGCGACACGGAAATTCCCGTATTTCAAGATTTAAAGTCTTTATCTTGTCATCAGGCAATGTTCAGTAACTATGGTGAAAATGATTTACATTTGAAAATAGAAAAGAATATCTCTGCTTATTAAAGAGTTAATATAGAAGGGGGAGAAAGAAAATTTAGATCTTATAGGTGTGTCTAATTTAACTAATCAGAATGTAGTTCAACTTTGAAAAT
Source organism: Ascarosepion bandense (assembly GCA_037127315.1). Taxonomy (NCBI): domain Eukaryota; kingdom Metazoa; phylum Mollusca; class Cephalopoda; order Sepiida; family Sepiidae; genus Ascarosepion; species Ascarosepion bandense. The sequence goes on along the minus strand of JBBBDQ010000379.1, from coordinate 1,166,364 downwards.
CTAAAATATAAGTTAGATAATAAGGGATGTGTGGTATTCGTACATGTCTAGGAGAACTGTCATATTTATAGTTGGGCTGTCTACTTCTGACAAAAAGTATACATTTTAGTTATGAAGAAATACTCTTAGAGACATATGTATTCCTGATAAGGGGTTAATCATTGCTTTCATAAAAAGAATAAAATATTTATTTAATTTAGACTTAAAAGGAAATTTGTTATGATTAAAAAAAATTTATATTTTTTTGTTCAGAATACATTTCTTTTTCAATTCATCATGTATTCTAAACACATAGCAATCCTAAAATTAAAAAAAAAAAAATCAAAGAATTAAATTAATATTACTTGTATCATAATACAAAATAAAGTAAAGGAATTATATGTAAGTAATCAATAGACTTATATGAAAAATTATTAACTATATTCTAAGGTGAACATTTTACAATGTCTACATATGGCAGTAATTTCATTTCGTTGATTTAATTGATCCTTGTTTTTAAGAAACTTAATAACGTATAGCATTTCATTTAGATGCAAAGGGCATGGGTTATTTAAAGACTTACATATTCTCAATATTTTTTGATAATTTTCCATGTTATTTTATTAGTTTTCTTTAAATACCAAAGATATTTGGGTAGGGGTGTTTGATTACAGTATTTGTTATTAAAGAAAAAATATTTGGTACCATCTTAATTTAAATGGGTTTTTTGTGTTTCCAATATAAAATTTTTATTACCAGGGTTTTCATTAGAAGAAATAGTACATTGATAAACAATAGATTTAGTAAGGCATTTATTTTTCAATGGACCCTTTTATCAAACCTTCATCAAGAGATTGAAAGAAAACAAACAAAAAGACAAAAACTTTGGTATTTTCAATGTTGTTTGTGTCAATTCTCATTGGTCAGTCATATATCACATGCATTAAAACTGTAAACCATAGATAATTCTATTTGTATGTAAGTTTGTAAGGGTTCTTGTATCTCTAAGCGAGCATTGGATGGTAATGTGTTTTCATAATTGTGTATTTGTGTCTGTCTAGTAGGCGGAGTTCTAATGTCTTCACCTTTGTGCAGTCAGCCGACACAGTAGGGTGACATTCTCCTCTAATCTGTGTTTGAAAGCTTAATAATAACATTATCAACTATAAATGTATGCCTAAAACATTACACTGCCATTTTTCTTTGAATACATTCTTAAAGAATCTATCTTATATCTGTTTAATAAAAAGAGTATGTGCATAAAAAGATCAATGCCAGATTAGAGTGGAATGCCACCCCACTGTTCCAGCTGACCACAAAAGGGGTGAAGACATTAGAAAATTAAATCATTTAATTTAGATCTTAACCCCAAATACAGAATCCTAGTTCCATTACCTCTCGTTATAGAGCCAAGCCAGGAATCCTGTAGAGTTCCAATAAGAATCAGGTGCTTCCCAGTCTCCATCTGACCAAATCACATCTGGTTTGTACGATGTAACAAGGTCATACAGTTCGGGCATTGTTTTCCTCTGCAAAAACAACAAAATAAAAAACAAGAAAAGAATGAGAAACAATATTTGTCTATACTTACAAGATGAGGTATTATTTACATTGTTCAGACTTCATCTTTATTTCCATGTTTACAATGTTTCGGCTGTTGTATATTCCAGCCTTCTTCAGGTGCTAGGAATTTTGAACTAAACTGTTTATTTCAATCACTGGGATAAATTGTTCTCGTTCCATGTACAATGCTGCTTCCAGATGCCATGTAATTATCTTTCTTGAAGACAACTCTCTGACTTATTTGTTCACCCCTGCTGTAGCTACAGCAGGTGAACAAATAAATTAGAAACAAGTTTATCATTTTCACTAGTATTCGATACTCACTTTTATTTTTGTCTACATTTGGGGGATGAGTAGTCCTCTTTATTTACTCTTATCTTTATCTTTGTTGTTCTGTTACTTGAACTGAACCTTTTATTTAATCTGTAAAGGGGTGGGGGAGTAGATTGTCTCCAGAGGACAATAGAATAATGGGTTTATGCAATGGCTCACAAATTTGTTGATATAGTAATTCTTGTGGAATCAGGATATGTCCGAAAGAAAAACATGAACTCCGGTATCAGTGAAACATATATATTTAAAGAGAGAACAAATACAAAGTGTGTTACACGTCAGTCGGACTCCCAAGTATTAGACTGGGGTGACTCCACTCAACTAAACTCAACCCCAAGAGGCATATTCTCCCAGTATTCATAATGATAGGAAGAATGATAGTCCAAAAAGGGTAGGTCCCATAACAGTAATAGAGTTCAATCCCTAAGCCTGTTATTACAGACTCAGATTCAGTAGAAACATGCTGTTTTATTCAATTTGTTCATTACCCCCACTCCAGACTCTTCTTGTGTATTGCAACTCTGTCCTCTTGGCAGTTCAGATCATGCTGTAATGTCTGCAGATATTTCACTTCACTCATCTATTAGGCATGAACCTCCTATTCACAAGACATCAGTTTATTAACAATGCATTGATTGGGATTCATTTGTGTGTTTTTTCCTTTTTTTTTTTTTAATTTCAGAAGAAAGTTAACTTTCAAATATATGAAAATAAGTGATAACTGTAGTTTTACTTAACCTTCAAAGATATGAAAATATATTTGTGTGTTTTTTTTTCCTTTTTTTATGAAAATAAGTGATAATTGTAGTTTTACTTAATTTTTTTGACGAAAGTTAAATTTCAAATATATGAAAATAAGTGACGAGTGTAGTTTAATTAACCTTCAAATATATAAGTAACACCAAAAAAAAAATTTTAAAAAATACACGCAATAACCTTAACCCAATTATCACTTATTTTCATATATTTGAAAGTTAACTTTCTTCTCAAATTAAGTACACACAACTTTTTTAAATTCATTACCCAAAAAAAAAGGAGAAAAAAAACATGCAATGACCCTAACACTAAATTTCTATAATCCAAAAAAAAAAAAAAAAAAAAAAAAAAAAAAAAAAGGAGAAAAAAAAACAAACGCAACTTTCAGCAGTAATTGAGTTCTGTAACAAAACAAATCGCATAGTAATTGCACAAAGGAAGTAAATAGGCCAAAATAAGCATCCTATGCCTAAAGTCATTCAGCACTGAATTAGATATGAGAATGGTAATTAGGGGTGAGATAAAAAACGATAAGAAGTTCGATTTTTTCTGGTCATTAACATCAATAAAGGTAGGTTTCTTAAATAAACAATTATCGATTTGAGTTCAGCATATACATTTGCACGGAAATAAGGATGTTTTGGAAAAAATTTGAAGGGGTAAAGGCCTTCAGAGACTAAATCAAAAATTTACCCAATTAACATTGTATTTTTGAAGAACAAAGTTGACTGGAAAGTAAGAGGCCAGAAGAGAGTTCGATAAGTAAAAAGTGCAAAAGAACTTAACAGAGCCTCCAGTTAAATTTAGCCATTTCAACTGTAAAATGATGTGACTGTGCCACTAATCTAGTACTGTGCTTAAATTCATAAAGTTTAGGTAACAAAAAGGAAAGCTAATCAGAACAATTTAGAAATTTATTACACTATGTTGAGATAAAAGCATAAAAATACAAATCTCATATTTATTACAATGACACAAATTTGTATTTTCAACTGGTTGGTTTTCTATTAATGCTTGCATTGTGTGGACATAAATTTTAAACTCTAAGTAGTTTCCATTTAGTAGTCAATCTTTTAAGATGTAGGTTAAATATGGATCTTCTTGAAAATTATCAACTTTTGCACAAAAGAATTTATGGTAAATAAATTGGATATCTGCATGCCTAAAACAGTAAAGCAGACAAAAATTATTTGGGTTAAAGAATGAAAGAATAAAACTTCTTACCCTTGGAGCATTTATTCTTGTCTAGGATAGGGAAGTAACATCCAGCAACCCAACCCTTTTTACTAAATTTGTTAAATCCTTTGACATTTTCTTCTTCTCTCACTTGCCTCTGGTCTGTTTCATGAGCTGTCCAACAAAAAAATGTGAACGAAAACTTCATTTTTTAATTATTTGTTGTTGCTGTTGTTATTATTGAGGAAGAGGAGTAGTGATTGCGTATAGATTATGGATTTAAAAGTTTTTTATGCTCAAAAGCTTTAGACCAGTGGTTCCCAACCTTTTGGCATTCATGAACCCTTAACTAAAAAGTTTGAAACCTATGTGACCCCCTACTTAGGGTTTACTATCAGCAGCTTAATTTTATTTTTATTTTCTGTGAAGGAAAGGGAAAGAAACATCTAAAAAAATATTCTAAAATTCTGTAATTATTTATTACCAAATTAAATTTGTGATTTCTATAAGATTGGAGAAATTTTAAGACGTCTTTTAAAGAGATTTGGCAAGGGAATGGTTCAGTTCTCGCTTGCCGAAGTTAGATAGTGCTGAAAAGAAGAGGTATATAGAAGAGTAAATCACACAAGACAGATATATGGATAATATATGCATTAATTTTTTTTTAAACTTAGAAATAACAACCTTCAAAACGTTTGTCATAACTATCACTTTGCCCCTAAACAAAAAAAAGATGTGTAAGCTTGAAAAATGTAATTGATGAAATACAATTAATGTTATCCTAAGCTACTTCTAACAAGGCTACACGCTCCCCTGCCAAGGCGTCACGACCCCCCCCAACCACCACCACCACCAAGGAACCTCTGCTTTAAACAGTTATTTATTTAAATCATTGGGTTAACCTTTTTGCTGAAATAAAGAAAAAGCAAGTTCATGAATTGATTTATCTTACCTTAACAAATTCCTGGGTTGTAAATTTTTTCTTTTTGTCTTGAAGATACAAAGGATGGAACCATTCAAATAAAGAATGATACAAACCAAAATGAAGAGATGTTCTTTTTTTAATTGCATTTGCAAGCTCACCTATAAAAGGATGAAAATAAAGTCTTTGTTTGATAAGTTGAAACTTCAAATATTCAGATATTTTTAAGCATCAATGTAATCCAATATTTCTGATTGCTTCCTTGTGAAATCTTTAAAATATTCTAAATGACTGGATCAATGACAAAACTTACAGCACACTTGACTCTTCATGCACACAAAATGAAGATGGTTTTTCCAGTGATACCGCTATTATTTTAACTACCTTCACTCCTCAGCAATATTTATTGTTTTAAAAAGTGATGATTAAAATTGCAATAAAACTTAAACATATGAAAATTAATTTATACATTTTCTTTGTTCTTGAGAATTGACAACAAAAACAGTAAACACTTTTTAATTATCTGATTGTTTACTGAAATGCTTAGCAAAACAGATAATTGCCGTTCAATTTGAACTTTATAAAATGGTAAATAATAAGGGAGGATGTGCGTTGTGGTGCAGTGGATATTGACTCGGAACGAGAAATTGGGGAGCCGAGTTCAAACTCCATTTAAATTCCTTGCATTCACTTACGTGCAAATACAATCCATCTATTCCCCCCAGTTATGGGTTAAATAATAGGACAGATTAGGTTCTATAGCCTTGGTTGGCAACCAGTCTACCGCAGAAAGCAATGGCAACCTACTGCGGGATAATCTTCTGCCCAGTCAGTCATGTCTCTTTCAAGACATGATCGCCCAAAGCATGTATCACGTATGGCACTTAACTGACTGATACACTGCAAGCCAATATTCACTTGACAATACCTCAATTTGAACTCCCACCACTCACACAGTGTAAAGAAAGGGATCGACCGCTAATTACAACATTGAGCAAAAAAAAGTCATAAGTGGTGACCCAGAGGCATATGAACAAGAAATGATCATTATAAGCAGTATTCTACAATGTAACAACTACCCTGGTTATATGACAGCAGAACCAACAAACTCGGATAGAAGAGTGTAAGAAGATAACGCTCAGATCACAGCCTCAGTCTGCCTACCCAATGTCAAAGGATTATCGGAAAAAATACAAATATCTGTAGCCTATATAACATCAGGACGACCTTCAAAAGTGGTTCAACACTTCACAGAACCTGCCTAAAAGAAGAACATGATTAAGGTCTGTGCATACACTATCCCATGCAGCTGTGATAAGAAGAAATAGGCTACTCCCTGAAGATAAGACGACAGGAACACTGCAAAGATTAACACAAGGAGAAATAGAAAACAAAAATCAGACATTGCTGACCACATATAGAGGGAAATGAGAGATTATTGCCCTTTGTCGGATGTGGTTGAAATAACAAACAAAAATCATCACTGGAAAATATAAAAACTTAAAGAATCAGCGAATATGCTGGACCGCAAAAATCTTCTAAGCCAGCCAAACATAGACATGAATACAATATGGGAACCAGTAATACAAGGTGCTAGAGAAAAACAATAATAACAAATTGTAATATGAGCTCTGGTTAAAAATAAATACTGCAGCATTAAGTCCCATAAATTTATATATGGAGACATGGCCTAGTGGATAAAAGTGTTGGTTGAATCCAGTTATTTAACCCAAGAGTTGTGAGTCCCACTGGAGACAGCTAAAGTAAACAAAATCATGAAGAGTTGAGTTAAAGGGAGATAACTGATACTGAGGTATCTGTAAACTAGAACAATCTACCCCAGTGGATGAAATAAAGTGTTTGGTTCCAATCTGAGATGTTATGAATATGGCAACAAAAAGGAAGACGAGAGTCTGAACAATGGAAATAGTGTAAATAATTATAATACCACATCTCAGAAATATAGACAGATGTCTCACAGCTTTCAAATAATTAGAGTACCCCATCCCAGAAATATAGACAACAGTCTCTCAGATATCAAATCCAGATTAGTCCCCAGGATTTATGACTGCAGTTTTTTCCAGAACCATAAGCCAACAGACATTTTCCATTAACCATCTCTTTCTTCTTCATTCTAATATAGTAAAATTATTAATAATGTTAGCTGCCTATTTTTATTCAGACAAACCTTGTGACTTTAAAAACATTTTGAAGAACTAGTCTTCACTAGAAAACCCTTGAAAATTTCATGGTTTTAATATTCTGGTGAATCATGTCATAAATTAATGACTGAGTAAACACACAGAGTTCTACGACAATAAATATCTGTAGAAATTCTCCTATTGCATCATTAAATATTTGATCTCATCAACTTTAACAAAATATTGCCATAACAATCATAAATATGAATGTTATATTATTTTAAGAAGTATGGGTGTACAAATGAGTATGAGTTTGAATTTTGTTTAATGGTATATCAACACCTCTGTGGGTTATTTAATGCCAAAAGGTAGGGTTTTAAGGTATGTTGGTTACAGTGAGAAGGTTGATCTAGTCAGACTTTGATGAAAATTTTTTTCTATTTTTTATTTTTTTTTTTATTTAAGAAAACTGAAGATGTCTTCTAGTTTTGTATTCAAAAATGTATTGCTGGTAATAATTTTTTTCTTCAAAAATGTGTTATGGTTTTTACCTCTTACTTTGAAAATGTGTATTTTTCTATAAAAGTCTATTTTTATGGATATATTTCTATAAAAGTCTATTTTTATGTATATATTTCGATAGAAGTCTATTTTTATGTATATATTTCGATAGAAGTCTATTTTTATGTATATATTTCGATAGAAGTCTATTTTTATGTATATATTTCGATAGAAGTCTATTTTTATGTATATATTTCGATAGAAGTCTATTTTTATGTATATATTTCGATAGAAGTCTATTTTTATGTATATATTTCGATAGAAGTCTATTTTTATGTATATATTTCGATAGAAGTCTATTTTTATGTATATATTTCGATAGAAGTCTATTTTTATGTATATATTTCGATAGAAGTCTATTTTTATGTATATATTTCGATAGAAGTCTATTTTTATGTATATATTTCGATAGTAAGTCTATTTTTATGTATATATTTAGATTTTTAGAAGTCTATTTTTATGTATATATTTCGATAGAAGTCTATTTTTATGTATATATTTCGATAGAAGTCTATTTTTATGTATATATTTCGATAGAAGTCTATTTTTATGCATATATTTCGATAGAAGTCTATTTTTATGCATATATTTCGATAGAAGTCTATTTTTATGCATATATTTCTATAAAAGTCTATTTTTATGTATATATTTCTATAAAAGTCTATTTTTATGTATATATTTCTATAAAAGTCTATTTTTATGTATATATTTCTATAAAAGTCTATTTTTATGTATATATTTCTATAAAAGTCTATTTTTATGTATATATTTCTATAAAAGTCTATTTTTATGTATATATTTCTATAAAAGTCTATTTTTATGTATATATTTCTATAAAAGTCTATTTTTGTACTTTCTTAGTGTCTTGACCCCAATTTGGGGGATTAATTATGTGGCCATAGCTGGGACTCTAACAGGTGCTACCACTCTGGGTCAGGGTGGACCTGGGAACAACAGCAATTAAAAGGTGGTTCCATGCTCCTCACAACCTCCCAATCAGAGGCCTTGCTGTTAGGTGCAGTTTACAGTCATACTCAGGGTGTACAAATGAAAAGATTAGAAATTGACAACTTTTTCCATTTCTTTGTTAGAGTCCCCCTCTTTGTTTCCTTCTTTCATTTTATCACTGAAACAAAATTAACATCCCTGATATGTCATTTTCATGTCTTCACCAGTGAAAATCAAATAGTCCATTACAAGCATAATGGTTGTGAAAACTAGCTAAGAAACTAACTAATGAAGAGAGGGGCAAGCAGAATTATGATAGAATATTTCAGTTAGAGAGCAAAAGGTGCCATTGATGTCTTGAACACTGGGATCAGATTACTTTGCTTCTGGACTGGATGGAATTATATTCAATCAGTTATATGCGAAACACACTTGGGCGATCATGTCTCAAAAGAGACATGACTGACTGGGCAGATGATTATCTCGCAGTAGGTTGCCATTGCTTTCTGTGATAGACTGGTTGCCAGTCAAGGCTATAGAACCCAATCTGTCCTGTTATTTAACCCATAACTGGAAGGAAGACATGGATGAATACCTTTCCCAAGGGTATTTGCACGTAAGTGAATGCAATGAATTCAACTGGAATTCGAACTCAGCTCCCCGATTTCTCGTTCTGAGCTGATATCCACTGCACCACAATGCACATATTACTTTACCAATAGTCTTTCTGTTATCCCTACCTACATATAGTCACCTTGCTAACATAAAAATGACAAAACAAGAAAAATAATGATAGAATTTATAATTTCACTTACCAACAAGATCTCGACGAGGACCAACATCCATAGAATTCCAATTCCAAGAAACTTTGGAAGGCCAATTTGTGTAACCTTCATGATGCTTGCTTGTTAAAACAACATATCTACAAAATAAAAATTTCAGACATGTTGTGAAATATTGCAATACAATTCAATAATATTGTCTTTTATTTCTTAACCAAATGTTAATTTGTTTTATCATAGATAAAATTTATTAAACAAATAGATGAAAAGTTTCATTTATTCTTATAATGACACAACATCTGATGAGGGAGGCAAAAATGAAGTCATAATCACAGATGTATTTTAGTGACAACTGAATTTAAAGTTTATATATCTAAAATTTATGAATTTCTTTTGCTGCCCAATGTCTTTCCACTACTCTATCCATTATTTTAGTCATTTTCTGCACCATTAAACTAAATACTTCTGCAGATAAAAAAAAAAACACTGAGGATGAAACAGTTAAATTTAGAATTTTGAACCAGAAATTTTGCTACTAAATCTGATTGTTGTACTTTAAAAATCAGGAAAAAGAATTGTCTGTGATCAGGAATTTATTCAAACATTACCAGAAAATTAAGATTATATATATAAGTGTGTGTGTGTGGGGGGGGGGGGGGGAATTGTGATAATGTTTAGTTCCAAGATTGTTGTTTTTTTTCAGTAGCGTTAAAAGATATTTTGGCAAGCAGGTTTTTATTACAAAGTGCACAGTGTGCATTGTGGTGCAGTAGTTATTGGCTCAGAACAAGAAATTTAGAAGCTGAGTTCGAATTCCACTTGAATTCCTTGCATTCACTTATGCACAAAAACCCTTGGGAACAGTATTAATCCATCTCTTCTCTCCGGTTATGGGTAAAATAACAGGACAGATTGGGTTCTATAGACTTGGTTGGCAACCAGTCTACCACAGAAAGCAATGGCAACCTACTGCAAGATAACCTTCTGCCCAGTCAGTCACGTCTCTTTCGAGACATGATTGCCCAAAGCATGTATCATGTATGGCACTTAACTGACTCAATATTGAGGTGGAGATAGAGCATTGATAGGTTTATTGCAAAAAAATTTGTCACTTTAACTGAGCAGGTTCATGCCAACTTCGAAGTTTCATGAGGAAGACACCAATATGATGTCATCACATTAGGGCTGGTCTTTTTTTTTTGTTATGTCCCAGTTTTATTATTTATATGGCGCTTGGTGCAATTTGATATTTTGTAGAAGTGGCCTTATTTGCAATTGGTTGGTTTTTTTTTCTTTATTGTGCAGGTATTTGATTTCTTTTTACTGTTTTTAATACATGTATGAGTAAATATATGTCCGCTTAATTGCCTTATATTGAATTAATTGCTTCTTAGTTAGGTTGTTCTGGTCATTTAGGCAGACCTCATTTTATTGTATTGAACTCATTTTATTGGGTAGACCTTTTTCTTGTGTTCATATATTTAACCACTTAGCAATTTCTTTTTTAGGTCATGGACAAGAGTTTGTGTTCTTATACATTTGTGGGCTTTATGTGTGATTTTTTTCCATTTTTTATTGTGATTAGAGTGTTTGTGTGTGTGTGTGTGTGTGTATATATATATATATATATATATATGGTTGTTTTGTTGTCATTTGTGTAGCAAAGTAGATATTTGTTTGCATGTCTACATTTTCTTATTACTTTTGTTTTAAATATATTAGAAAATTTTACAGAGCCTTACAAAATTGGTATTAACTGACATATTTATTTAAATTTATTCATTTAAACATCATTTTTAATGGATACTTGTATTTGTGTGGATAGTTCGTTTTTCTATAATCAAACAGTACATTTTTGATATCTACTGGTCTGAATTATTTGAGAAGTCTTGTTAGAAAAATATCTTTCTTCTGGCAGAATTTGAACTTGCAACTCCCATATAGCAGGGAGATACTGTCATTAGATTCAACATGTCTTACCGCTATTTGTTTGAAATAATGTTCAAACAAATAAATCTAAATAAATATGTCGGTTAATACCAATTTGGTAAGTTTCTGGAAAATTACGTTATATTGTCTTCAGTTATGCTTGTTTACATTAGGATACAAACCAGAGCAGAAATTAATGTTCTAAAGGAATCAGAAAAATGTGTATGAAAAGAAAATATAGATGTGGTTTTGTCATCAAGAATCTGGAAAAGATCAAGGAAATGGCATCTCTCAATCTGACAGTATTAGTCAGAGACATCCGGGGCAACATGTACAAGGGTGAGCATTAGAACCTGAAGGCCATATTCAATCTGGCACAACTGTTCATTAAATTCATCAACGACTTGATAAGTAACACGCACTCCAGGTTTGCAAACATTTCTCTGCTGTGCACACTTGGTGTCAAGTTTGTTCCATCAGTGCTTCATGAGTGAGGAAAAACTGAAGGTCTATGAGAGGACAAGTTGGACTGCTCCCTATGGACTTGAGGAAATCCACAAATGGATTAAAGATGGAGAAGATCACCACATGACTACCCAGGCTATCATTAATGTTGTTCAGTTTCAACAGGAGTGGAATCTGCTGAAGAAAGTTACCAAAGCACGGCACTAACCCAAAGACAGCATGCGGACATTTTGGGTATTGGTGACAAAATATTAGCTAAAAGACTTCCCTAATCTCACCATCCTTGCCTCCTACCTTGGCTGTGAAACAAAAGTTCTCTACTCCAAACCTCATCATCACCAGAACAGGCTGTCATAGGAATATCAAGAGCAGATTCTTATGGTCAACCTGGGATCAAAAAAAGTCAGTTGTTTTTTGAAGAGGCACTGTCTAAATGGGAAGGGTTCAAGCAGAGAAAGTTGTACACTATGAAATACAAGTAATTATTGACAAATTCTTTCAAGTTTATTTATATTAATGTGCTCATAATTTACCACAATAATAACTGCATTATTTGATCTTTTTTCAATATATTTTCCACTGTTTTAATTTTGTTGTGCAAAATGTTTCATAGTGACTGACTAGGTTAATTGTGTCATTAATTAAAATCAAATTTGATTTTATTGATTATTTTCTGACTGATGACAGTTTCTTGACTTGGTTAAGGTGATGAGAATTTTTTTGTTCATATTATTAATTTATTTTGGTGCTACATTGGGGCTTACAGTCACCATTTTGTTTTTTATTTGTGCAATGTTTTGTTCACAAGCAGTATACTCACCTCTAGTTTATTTGATAATTCATTTTGGTAATTAAGTTTTTACAGAAAAAATATTTTCTTAGAATTTTGTATCATACAGATGTGAAAGTTGAGAGTATCACTGATTAATTAGTTCTGTATTTCTCAGACGATTCAAGGGAGATTACTTTAATGTTTAAATTAAAGTTTGCCTAATCTGAATTGCTTTTTAAAGAAACCCAAGTCAACACATTCAGTTTATTAATCGTAAAAAAAAAAAAAAAAAAAAAAAAAAACCTTCTGTCAAACAAAATCTCTGTTCTATCATAATTCTCAAAAATATAATTTCTTAATAGAACTGTGATGAGCATAACAAATACTATTTTTGTTTGGAATTTTTTAATTTAATTTCAAAAGCAAACTTTTGTTCTATCAATTTAAATGATTCGAGACAATTAAAATTGTCTTTTGAGACAATGGTAAAAAAATTATTCTGGAGCTATACAGTTTAACACTACAATTTAATACACAACACATACATACACCAGGTATGTCACTCATCTTCACCAACCCATGATGTGAACTAATTTTAATGTATACATTTTTACTTTCTATTCCTGCTGACCTAAAGCACAGCCACTCCCTAACCTCAAAATACTGTGGTGACAGGCCTGACTGCTGACACAGACAAAGATAAATATTTTAAGTTAAAGTTTCCAAATATCATATGACAGTGACTGTAATCATCAATCTATTTTAAACTTCAAAGACAAATTAGAGTTATGTGGTTGTCACACATTTCTGGTAATAAAAAATGGGGTGTTATTTTTAAATCTTTCAAGTGACACAATTCTCTTACATTTCCAAATGAAAAATGGTTCTTTTTTCTTTTTTTGTCTTTTCACTTTTTGTACACATTATAAAAAAAAGCAGTATCCAATTATTCATTGATTCCTCCTTACCCTACACAATTTGAGCTGAAATCAGTCCTAGGGTCTTAGAAAGACAAAAATAATGATATTAATGAAATAAATCTATGCATTTTTATAATCATGTCGCCCCAAGCAAGGCATTTTACTGCCACAGTTGAGCAGGGATTTACATAGGGGGAAAGTTATGAGAAAGAGTGACAGGTGTCAGGAAGAGGGTAGGAGAAGAAGAATGAGAACACTGATGAGAGTGGATGAAGAAAGGAGCAAGAGAGAGAGAGAAGATGCAAATTAGTGAGATAGGAGATGACTATTGACTTTACATTTGAATTCTTGAAGCTGTCAGGAAAGCAAGTAAATGGAAGTGAATTCCACAGGCGGGAAGTGTGAGAGAAGAAGCTTTTGGAGCAGAATTTGCATTTACAATTTATTGGTTTCACAGTAAAAGGGTGGGTAGGTTGCTAATCTTGTGGCTCAGCAAATTCATGTATGGGGTGGGTACCAGTGAGCTAAGTTCATCTGAGCAGAAGTCATGAAAGTATGAAGAGACCCAGGGAAGTCACATTTTATACCTGTTTAACTTGTTTCCTCTGTGTGTGTGCGTGAGAGAAAGAGATTACTTACATGAGCATGAGATTGTCATTCAAATTGCTTAGGTCACAACAATAACCTTATATATATATATATATATATATATATACACACACACACACACACCTGACTCTCCCTAAGTTAGCACAAATGTATGTTACAGTCAGTCAGTTAAGTGCTATACACAATACATGCTTGGGTGATCATGTCTCTTCTGAGACATGACTGACTGAGAAGAGGGTTTTTCCCACAGGTTGCCATTACTTTCTGCAGTAGACTGGTTGCCAACCAAGGCTGTAGAACTCAATCTCTCCTGCTATTTAACCCATAACTGGAGGGAGAAGTGACGGATTAATACTTTTCCCAAGGGTACTTGTGCGTGAGTGAATGAAACAAATTCAACTGGAATTTGAACTTGGCTCTCCGATTTCTTATTCCAAGCCAATATCTACTGCACCATCCACGCACATCCTCATGCCCTGCCAATAGTTCATAAATAATGGCCGATTCCATTTTGAAGTGGAAAAACTGAAAAAAACATAAGGAGATCCTACTTTTTAATATCTGTTTTAATGAAATTGAAAAGTTGTCAATTTCAAATATTTTCACTTGTACCCCCTTACTTCTTTAAATAACAAACAACATTCACATTAACAATTGCTATTGCAATATTTTGGTAAAATTGTTAAACTCAAATATTTAATGATGTGATAGGGAAATTTTTACAGATATTGTCATAGAACCCACCAAGAACTTATTCAAACATTAACTTAAGAATTAAGATTCATCAGAAAATTCAAAAAGAATTATTATTATTTTACAGTGTATGTGTGTGTATGAATCCTCATTAACAGCTGCAATTTGTGATTAATATTGTAATAAAAATAGAAAAAAAGGGAATCCGTGTGCCAAAAACAAGTTCAATTGTAGACCTAATGTGAACAGCCCAGCAGGCAATGTAGTAACAAAAACAGAGTCAAAAATTCCACCTTCAATTGGGAAAAAAATTTCATCTTACTATTTTCAATTCAAGTAGGTATTTTTTAAAATGAAATAAATAAAACGCTGCTAAGAAAGTCAGTTCTCTGTGTAGGGCCAGGAAGTTTTTTCTGCCTGAAACAATCCTACACATATAAATCTACCATTTGCCTGTGCATTGAATACTGCTGCCATATCTGGTCAGGTGCCCCTGCTATCCACCTAGGGGTCCTTCACAAAATCCAATGGAGAATCTGTAATGTGATCGATCCCGACTTGTCAGCTCAGATACAGTCACTTTCTCACCAGCGTAATGTGGCTTTTCTGGGTCTCTTCTACAAATACTTTCACGGCTTCTTAGCTCACTGGTACTCTTTATATATAAATTTACTCAAGCCACAAAATTAACAACTAGATCCCACTATTTTACTGTGAAACCAATAAAATGTAAACACAAATTCTACTCCAGCAGCTTATTTTCTCACACTTCCTGCCTGTGGAATTCCCTTCTATTTATTTGCTTTCCCGACAGCTACAATCTCCAAGAATTCAAATGTAAAGTCAATAGTCATCTTTTATCTCACTAACCTGCATCCTCTCTCTCATGTTCCTTTCTCCGTCCACTCCACTCTCATCAGTATTCTCATCCTTCTCTTACCCACTTCCTGACATCCCTTATAACCTGTCACTCTTTCTCATAACTTTCCTCCTATGTAATCCCCTGCAAAACAGTGGCAGTAAAATGCCTTGCTTGGAGTGATATGATTATAAAAAAAAAAATTCTATACTATTATAATGTGGATATAAAGTGGGGATAAATTCTACATTACAGTCAATATATAAACTGATCCCTCAATTTATGGCCACAGTCATCCTTCTCTTACCCACTTCCTGACACCCCCTACAACCTGTCACTCTTTATCATAACTTTCCTCATCTGTAACCCCCTGTAAAACAGTGGCAGTAAAATGCCTTGCTTGAGGTGATATGATTATAAAAAAAAATTTAAAAAATAATTTATAGAAATTAATAAAATTTGAATCACATTTAATTTATCTTAATAAAATAGTTTAACAAACTAATTTATGAAATTATTATTTTGCTATCAATAAACCTTACTAATATTTTATTTAAGTTAGAACTGATTTCAGTGATAAATTCAATTAAATGACTCTGATAAGATAACTAAATTAAAACATTACTTATTTTATCAAAACATTGTTTTAACTGAAAATATTGTTTTCAATATGACTTTCTTCTGCCCTCACGGCAAAACTGTCTTTTCTTCCTATTACTTTTTTTGGGTTAGGCAAAACTTATCTCAGTTTGTATGAAGGATGAGATTTTTTCTCTCTTTCCAAAATAGATTTTTTTTCTGAAATGAAAGCAAAAGAGAAAAAAAACATACTACCTGTTTTAAAACATTTGCCCCAAATCAGAAGTATCTGATTGAAACAAAACTTTTAGCATTTATTCATTAATGAGGTGTATACTGAATAGGCTATTTCATTAGAAAACTTTGTGAAAATATTACACTTTGGAAGTCTGTTTCAACCCCCTTTTTGATATCTTGTGTGGACTTTCTAATTAAGGGTGATGAGTGATCAATTTTTTTACAATTAAATCAATATTCCTAAACATATTAATTCAGTAAAAAAAAAATTTTTAAATATCAAATGTGAGCATGTGGAAATTTCATCTCAATTCTTACCAAAAATAATTCAATAAAACTCAAAAAGAATTATTTTCTTTCAGAATAAAAGGAAAAATTTTGTAATATTTATTTTACAAAAAATAACATGTAATTTTTCTGCACAAATTTGAAATTTATCCTGTTGCTGTTTGTCACAAGTTTCTTTTATTAAATAGCAACATTTTTATGAAATAGACGTTTCTTTTATTAAATAACCACATTTCTTTATTAATAGCAATATTTCTTTTTTATTAAATTGAAACATTTCTTTTGCTAAATAGAGATATGTTTGAGGAATTGAAAACTGTAATGTTTAATGCCATTTTGCAGTGTGAACTGTTTTTACACAAATTTTATTTTTTTTCCTTTTTTGTATAGATGTACAAAAAGGAAATAATTCGAATTTCTCACCCTTGACTACTAAGTTTCATAAAGGTATACATTTTTTTTTAATTAATAATTGTTTTCTCCCAAGCAAAGCCGTACTGCCACTGGTGTACTGGGGGTTACAGTGAGAGAAAAGTACGGAAAAATTTACCAGGGATGCCAAGGAAAAGATAAGAGAAAGATGGAAATCAATGAGATAAAAGATGGCAATTGATGTTACACTTAAACTTTTAGAGATTGTAGCTATCAGGAAAGCAAGTACATGAAAGGGAGTTCCACAGGCAGGAAGTGTGAGAAAAGAAACTGAAAAAGTAGAAGTGATGCTTACATTTTATTATTTGGACAGTAAAATGGTGGGCCCTAGTTACCAATCTAGTAGCACAAGTAAATTCATGTGGGTGAAGCACCAGGGAAAGAAGCTCATCAGAGCAGAAGCTTTGAAAATATTTGTAGAAAAGTCAAAGAGAAGTCACCGGAAGAAAGTGACTGAAGTCGAGCTGCTATATTGGGATTACATTACAGATTCCTCCTCTGAATTTTGTCAAGAATATCGAGATGAATAGTAGAGGCACTTGATCAAGATATGGTGACAGTATTGGAGAAATGGTAGATTTATAAATATGCAAAATAGATTCTGATAAGAAAATCTTTCTGACCTGACACATTGACCCAACCTTTTTAGCAGTAGATGTAGCTATTGACTCAATATAGTCATTCCACTTGAGGTCGATTGAGAGAGTGAGGCCAAAGAGGAGCAGTGTGTTGCTTTCCGCAAAACTAGTGTTGTTAATACTGGAAAGTAAGAAAATTTCTCTAGGGTGGTTAAGAGAGAGTAGCTTCATTTTGAAAGTATCAAAATTTATGAGCCATTTCTTACCCCAATCCATCACAGATTGGGGGTCCTTTCCAAGAACAGCAGCAAGGTTTGCTCTGTCAGCCTTGGCAGATTTATTATTGAGGAGGGAGTAAATGGTGGTATTGTCTGCACAAATGCCTACTTGGGAACTGATTACATCAGGAAAATCATTGATGAAGATCAGGAAAAGCATGGTCCTAGGACAGAGCCTTGAGGTACGCCCATGTTCATATGAAAGAATCTGGAAGCATGTCTGTTCAAGACAACCTTCATTTCACAATTTGATAGGAATGATTGGATTAAATTGAACAATCATCCAGAAATATCATATCCCTGTAGCTTGCACAGAAGGTCACTATTCCAAACCCTGTCAAAGGCTTTTGAGATGTCCAGGGCAACAGCTCGAGCTTCCCTGTTCTTATCAAAAGCCTGGTATATATATATATATATATATATATATATATATATATATATTGTTACATGTTAAGTGTAACAAAAGAAAAAAAAAATGATTGACCAAAACTCAGAGATAAATCACAGACAAATATTTACAAAAACACACCAAATAAAATATTTACAAATATACAATTTTTGTTGCATTCAAAACAAGAAACATAGAATTTACTACTGGCGAGTGTTACGAGGAGAGAAGGGGAGGTAAGGTGCCAAATATCTTTACCCAGTTAAGTTGGCGTAGAAGTTAAGTGCTATACTTTTTGGAAATCCTTAAATGCGTATATAAAGAATAATTATTTGCTTGGTCAATGAACGAGTCAAAAATATGTATTTAGCCTTTTTGTTCCAGGAGGTTCTCTTTCAGGTTTTAGTTGATCGGACTTTTTTATGAGATTCTTTCAGCTGGATATAAATCCTTGAATTTGAGCCAAAGTTGATAACGACAGTAAACCCTGGTAACAACTCTACTAACTGCCCAAAACCTATTTTTATAGGGGCTAACACCTAATTTGCATATTTCTAGAACCTTTCAAATTCTCTCAAATCTCTTGGAATTTTCTACAATCTTCCAAAACATTTTATTCCTAATTTCTCTATTGTTACGACTACTTCATGAGTTAAAACTTTTTTTGTAATAACAAGTAGGACTCAATAGAATCCCTTACTATAACTTTTTAGACATTATTATTATTACTTTTTATATATAAAAGCATCCTTGTAACAATATTCAGTGATGGCCATTAGCATATCAGCAGTAGATCTAGTGAAGCAGAAGCTATAATGCTTTTGAGAGAGTAGGTTGTGGGATGTGAGATGATGAACCATTTCATCATTGATAACAGCCTCGAATACCTTACCAAAAAAAAAGGTAAGAGGCTAAAAAGGTGATAATTAGAGGGATCAGAAGGTTGCCCATACTTTTTAAAAATAAGAACTATAGAGAAGGACTTTCAATAAGCAGGAAAACATGAAGTAGCAAAGCAATGGTTGTAGAGTTTGGAGACGACAGAAGAGAGATGCACGTTTCTTTAGGATGATGAGTGGAATACCATCACCTCCGCTAACATTATGGGAGTCAACCTTAGAAATTATGTTAGAGACCAGAAACAGGGTTAAGTATATATATATATATATATATATATATATATATATCCTTAAATGAAGTAGACGTCATAATTATCCCAAACCTGAGGAACCTTTTGGCCAACACTTATCAAGGGTTTCGTTGGCTTAATTATAAAGGGGTTAAAACAAAGGACAAAACCAAAGGATTACTCACAAAACTGGGAGAAGATGGAACTCGTTCCCTTGTATTTAAAGTTACCCTGGCTTGGAAGAAAATGTCAAACTGTTACTGATAAAGTTTCGGCATGTGTTTCGTCTGGTTATTTTTCAGTGCAGTTGCGTATTGTTTTTCAGACAAGACCTGTGTTTCCATCCATCGGTAAGAATAGGTTGTCCTATTTTCGGAGAAGTTCTGTTGTTTACAAATTTAAGTGCTGCTGCGATGCAGCATATATAGGACGATCCAATCTGAGGTTGGAAACACAGGTTGCACAACACGTCCCCACGAATATACGTTCAGGTAGTCCTCTCAGAACTATAAGAACAACCCAGGCAGTTATGGATTCAGCAATTGGCCAACACCTGCTGGACAATCAAGCATGTGCCTCCTCGTATGAGGACAATTGGTTTTCTGTTTTGCACAGTGCTCGATCGGCATATCATCTTCGCGTTTTGGAGGCTATTTGCCTAAAGATCCAGCAGCCGAGCCTGTGCAGGCAGAAAGAGCATTTCCTTCGCTCCTTACAATTACTGGAGAGTTTGTGAGTGTAACATTTTTTTCCTTTTTATTTCACTCTTGTGAAATTATATGTATACACCCCCCCTTACATTTTAATATTTTTTTGTTTTTTTTCATTAAAGTTTACTTTTAAACAAGTTCCATCTTCTCCCAGTTTTGTGATTAATCGTTTGGTTTTGTCCTTTGTTTTGGCCCCTTTATAATTAAGCCAACGAAGCCCTTGATACGCGTTGGCCAAAAGGTTCCTCGGGTTTGGGATAATTATGACGTCTACTTTATTTAAGGCTATTAGTGTTTTCTGTGGGTACAAATCATTATTTATATATATCATTTTACCCCAAGCTACATAAGAGCAAAAGGTGAGAGTGAAGAGAAAGACAGCCCAGCTACAGTGGGCATCAGAGAAAGGGCAAGAGAAGGACAGAAACACAGATGTGAAGACATTTGCGAAGGCAAAGAGAAAAAAAAAGAACAAGATAGAACAATAGAATACTTACGGCAACCTTTTCTCTATAATATGAGATTTTTGGTCTCTGCATAAGAAATAGAAACCCCCTCCCTTAACAGTCTTTTAGATTGAGACCTTCTAAGAGGTCAGACATAAATTTGTTATCTCCAGTGGCAGCACATTCCTTTTCAATACTTTTATGGAGTAATTCAATTGCCATAGACCACACGAGGTGCCAACGAGGTAATCAACATTTTTTCCATTCATTTTCCACCAAACTCTAGACAAATTTTATAGTTAAAGAAATTTTAATTCTTCTAAATGTTTATTGCCTTTTTAGACCCTTTCTTAATTTGTAAAAATGTACTGCTTTGGCGACGCAAACGATACCTGTTGATTGAAACCCTTGTTATAAGTTCCCTGTTTTGTTACAATTATTTTATATAAACTTCATTGTTTACTTTCTTATTTTTTCAAATTTTGTAATTATCTATCCTTGTGTACATTCTTCCTCCATGTGCTCACGTTATTTTTGTTTTAATTGCAGTTTTCACAGCTTCACGAGTACTGTAAAAGAAATAAAACCTTTTACAATATATACCTGCAGTTGTCAGTTCTCTCACGCATGTTTCATGTGGCAATGGCAATTACAATGTATACATCACTCATTTCGGCCACAGCTCTAGGTGGGAAGTCAGGTGTGAGTACCCTAGATGTCAAGTGTGGAGTTGCGAGCAAAGCACATAACCTTGTTTGCTGCGGCCATGAGGACCTTAAATTGATTGAACAGAGGAGGGGTCAAGGATTTGCTGTTGTTTAATACACTTCTGCAGAATCGCCAGTGGTCTTTGGAACCAAACTTGTGAGCTGCTATATGCCGCTTTATTCTCTTGGCAAACAACAGCTTAGCATCATTTAGGAAATGCTTGCATTCATTACGAGCAGAGACAAAAAGTTGTCTGTTGTAGTCAGACGTGTTGCTTTGGTAAAGCCAAAAGAAGTGATTCCTGTGGGCAATAGTGACCAAGCAAGCAGGAGCGAACCAAGGGATAAATGAGGTTTAAGTTGGAATTTCCTGGCATTGATGCATTCACCCAGGGAAAGACTTCAGAGGCACAGTCTTCAAGAGGAAGTCTAAAAACTTTGTTCCAAGGGGCATCACAAAAGAAATTGCAGAACAAGTCTCAGTCTGCTCTTTAGTAGCAGTAAAATATTCTGCTTGTAGGAGGTTCCTGGAAGGAAGGGGAGTGGAAAGAAATATTAACAGAAATAACATGATCAGATTTACCAAGACTGAGTGATTTAGAAGCTCAGTGTATAGATGCAAGCAAGATCAGTGACAGAGTTTTCCAGCCACTTGGTGTGGTGGGTATTGAAGTCAGTTAAGTGCCATACGTGATACACCCTTTGGGTGATCATGTCTCGAAAGAGACATGACTGACTGGTCAGAAGATTATCCTGCAGTAGGTTGCCATTGCTTTCTGCAGTAAACTGGTTGCCAGCCAAGGCTATAGAACCCAATCTGTCCTGCTATTCAACCCATAACTGGAGGGAAGAGATGGACTAATACCTTTCCCAAAGGGTATTTGTGCGTAAATGAATGCAAAGAATTCAACTGGATTTCGAACTCGGCTCCCTGCTTAAAATTTCAATCATCTGATGAAGGTCGGAGCGTACAACAGCCGAAAAGTCTTGCTTGAAACAAATATGATGACAAATCTGAACAATAAAAAAAAAATTATAAATGCAATGGAGGTTAGTGATTGTTTTTGTTGTCAATTTTACTTTAACTTGTGTTTTAAATTTAATTTAAAGGCTCAAGCGTGCGATTAAGACCGGACCGGCTCGAACAACAAAAAAGTGATTTGAAGAAAATAAGTATGATAATGATTATTTATGAGAGTATTAATTTAAATTTCATAAATCATTAACTTTTATTTACCTAGGACAGAAACATTGTTGCATTTTAATGCTTTTTTTTTCTTTCTTTTTTACAACTGATCGTTTTTCACTCTCTGTACTGTAGCAGTTTATTTGTTTCTTTTCATAAATTATGTCAGTCTCTCAACTGAGCGACTACAGTAAAAACAATAAAATTTAAACAAAAAGAGAAGTAAGTAAAAACGTTTTAAAACAATATAAACAAAGAATAAAACAATAAAAACAAAACAATATAAAGAAAGAATAAAACAATAAAAACAAAACAATATAAACAAAGAATAAAACATGAAAACTATTGAAAACAATTAAATAAAAATTACCTGGCACCAGATTCCCGAAATAAGTCGGCCCAAGACTTAGGGTTGAAAAATTCTGTGGTAAACATTGGCCCAAAATCAGGGTAAGTAAAACCCGATTTAAAATTTTTGTTCATAAACTTAATGCAGTCTGAATCATTTTTCACTCGCCAATCATACCAAAACCATTCCGATCGAAAACTTGGCACAGAAAATACACCCCAGTGGATAAAAATACCTATTTTAGCCTCATCATACCATTTTGGAATGGTTCGAGTATCCAAAGAATCCCAGGAAGGTTTAAACCTACCTAAAGAAGTTGCTAAAACAGGAAACAAAATTAGTAAACATATAGGCGTAGTCACCGCCATAGTTTGTCACGTGAATTCACGAGAACTCAACTGAAAGTCAGTACAGCCATTTCTATAAGGGCATTTTTAATTTATTTTTGTTTTTTGATTGTGCTCGCCTCGTCCAGAAGGAGCAATGGTTAACAAACTAGTCTTGTAGACTACTACTAATAATAATGTAGTAAGTTAGATCTCCCTATTAATCCTATGGCCTATGTCAGACTAAGCTAAACTTTATAAGTTATTTATAAATGCCCTTATACATTTGCTTTTTGGGGGAGTTTTTTGTTACTAAATTCATGTTGATACTTTTTGAAATTTGTTTTTCATTTCTCTTTCTCAGTATTAATGAAATTCTTTGTTCTTTAATTCAAGTGGAGGAAAAAGAACAAGAAGACAAATGAAAGTTCCTTGAATAATGATTGTATATTAACTGTTTGGTTGGGTGTTGACTTAGTGAAATAAAAACTCACTTAAAAAAATATTCACTCCATACTAACACACATAATAGCCAATTCAATGGGTGTTTATTTCCCATCAATGTAAATTATATAAAAGATTAATAAAAAGGTGAATATAAAAAATGATACAATAGACTAGGTTTGTTTATTGCATTTTCTTTCCAGAGGAGTGTTCAAAAAACAATTATAAAAAGAAAGTCAGGTGTTAATAAAAATGGCTTGAATAAATTTGATGTGTAAAACTTTATACATATGAGGCTCAGACTTGATGTAAATTTAAATATCAACAAAATGAAACCTGATGGTTTATGAAAAAATACATGTAAAATATGGTTTTTAAATTTGTGAAAAGAAGCTCAATTCTTATAGATAGTCTCAAAACACCCTTTAACTGTTTGCAGTAAGGTGTGATTTAAACTAAAGAGATACAGTCGGTGATTTTTTTAAAATATTAGTTCAAACTGGGAGCTGATTCATGGCTGTTTAAGAAGTTAGGCTTGCTAGACTGAAAAATAGGTTGGTTAGCTGCTGTGGGGCAGAAAGCAAAAGTTACTCACAGCTCCGAGTAAAATTATTCATAATTTCATCTGTGTTTGTACAAACACAAAATGTAATTTCTAATGTGTATAAATCGCGAGATGACTTAGTAACATTTTTGTTCTGAAAATATTATTATAGTTAAATTTATCTCTTTGCACAATCTGCAGATATCACTAGTGCTGTAAGGTTTGACTTTTCTCAATATACTCCAGCTTAGATTGGGATTTTTTTTCTTTTAATTTCCACAAATAGCTAGTTTGGTACAACTCTTAAGGTTTTCTCACTTGAATGATGATATGTAGTTATACCATTGTTTTTTTTTAAATACCTTCAGTACACTTAACATATACTTTGCTCTGTCCATTTATTTCTCGTACTTCTTCTTTATAAATAACTGCTTTGCATTTACAAGCTCAGTCAAGTGGACATTTACTTTTAACTCTACAGTTACATTTTTCATTATTAATGATATTTTACTGCATGTTATCTTTGAAATTCCTGATATTGAGTCCTTTTATGTTGTGGTGGATAGGAAATTAAGAATTAAAATCAACTTTCTTCTTCACTTTTACAAAAATTCACAATGATGTGTGAAATCCTGGTTTTGTCAAATAAAAAAAGGATTGACCATGTGATTAAAGAAAAAGGTAAACTGGATTTGATAAGGACAATAGTCCTATTTTTTTACTTCAGTATTTAATAGTCTTTGGAAATTACTATTAATTCTTTAAAATTTGATTTTCTCTATTAGACAAATAATATTCTTTTTAAATCTAGGTAGGTCTTCAATTATAGGTAGGTATCTCCTGGTTTTAAATTTAAATTTAAAATTTTTTGTTTTCTTTGCCCCTACATATTTTTGTAAAATGGTACCTTTCATCTCATTCTGGTAATGAATTGTTCAATTTTATGTAACAAATTTAGCATGTGTTCATGCCTGCTAGGAATAGGAATGTTTTTTGGTGAATATGGTATAAAGATGTGCATAGGTGGTGCAGTGGATATTAGCTCGGAATGAGAAATTGGAGAGCCAAGTTCAAATTCCAGTGGAATTCATTGCATTCACTTACACACAAATACCCTTGGGAAAGATATTAAACCATTGCTTCCCTCCATCTATGGGTCAAATGACAGGAAAGATGGAATTCTATATATCCTTGATTGGCAACCAGTCTACTGCAGAAAGTAATGGCAACCTTCTGCAAGAAGATCTTCTGTCCAGTCAGTCATGTCTCTTTTGAGATATGGTTTCCCAAGTGTGTATGACGTATGGCACTTAACTGATTGAATGACTTTGTATTGTAAATTCTTTCATTGTGATATCATCTGCACACTTTTTTATCTGTTGTTGTGCATTCAAGAAAAAAAGACCTGTATTAGTTGAGCTAGATGCACTAAAACATAAGATATTAAGATATATTCACTTTTGAAAGTTTTATAAAAAATAATAACACAGATAATAGAAGTGTGTTATGGTTTATAAAATGGCGAGTGTTCTAAAAATAGAAAAAGGTAGACACACTGATGCCAAGAATTCAAAATTGGGTGGCAAAATAAGGAACCGTTTCTTTTGGTAGGAGTAGGAGTAAGAGTAGGAGTAAGAAGTAGGAGTTAAGGACAGTAGTTTTGTGTAGGAGATTTGAAAAAGGGAATACGCTAGTCAGTTGACCACTAGAGTCCAGAAGGGATAGGCTCGTTTACTACTAGCATCCAACAGTGAAGAGAATTTAGCTAGTCTGCTCCTGTATCCAAACAAAATTTAAAGGTTGTAACTTGATGTAAAAACCTAAAGTTTTATACCAAAAATAAACATCATTAATTCAAGTTTGTGTGATCTTCTAATTATACCAAAACGAAGCAACGCAACAAGTGCTCAACTGTAGAACAAAAGCAAGAATAATAATAATTATTATTATTATTTACATTAATGATCTCCCTGATTCCATAAGAGCCCAAGTAGGTTTGTACGCCGATGGCACCACAGTTTACTCTCGCCTCCTACAAAAATCTGGTGTAGGCGTCAAAGCTAACCTCGCAGCCGAGATTGAAAAAGACCTCCAATCCATAGTGGACTGGGGTAAGAAATGGCTAGTAAATTTTAATGCTTCTAAAACGAAGCTACTCTCAATTAACCATCATCGACAATCTCACCTACCTCCCATTAGCATGGACCAGGCTTGCTCCTAGAGAGTAAAACACTATGCCTCCTTGGTCTCACATTTTCAGCGGACCTCAAGTGGAATGACTATATCGAATCCATTGCTAAATTCGCTGCTATGAAAGTCGTTTCTCTGTGTAGGGCCCGGAAGTTTTTTCCGTCTAAATCTATCCTGCACATATATAAATCTACCATCTGCCCATGCATTGAATACTGCTGCCATATCTGGTCGGGTGCCTCTGCTATTCTCCTCGGGCTTCTCGATAAGGTTAAGAGGAGGGTCTGTAATGTGATAGATACCGACTTGGCAGACCGCCTGCAGTCTCTCTCCCACCGGCGCGACGTGGCTTCCCTGTGTCTCTTCTATAAATACTTTCACAGCTTCTGCTCCAATGAACTTAGACCACTGGTGCCCCCTAAATACGAATTTGCACGAGATACTAGATTAGCAACTAGATCCCACCCTTTTACAGTGAAACCGATAAAATGCAACCGCAACTTCTACTCCAACAGTTTCTTTCC
This sequence comes from Ascarosepion bandense, assembly GCA_037127315.1. Classification (NCBI taxonomy): domain Eukaryota; kingdom Metazoa; phylum Mollusca; class Cephalopoda; order Sepiida; family Sepiidae; genus Ascarosepion; species Ascarosepion bandense. The sequence continues at coordinate 1,139,621 of JBBBDQ010000379.1, read as the reverse complement.
TCGCACTTCCCGACTGTGGAATTCCCTTCCACATGATTGCTTCCCCGATGGATACAATCTCCAGGAGTTTAAATGTAAGGTCAATAGACACCTCCTAACACACTAACCTGCTCCCATTCCTCCTGACATTCCCTATGTCTAACCACTCCTTCTCTTTACCTTCCCCTATGTAGCCCCATGCGCAATAGTGGCAGTGGAATGCCTTGCTTGGGGTGAGATGATTAAAAAAAAAAAAATTTAAAGTTATTGGTCAGTCAAGTTAGACCATTAAGCAGTTGTATAAAAAAGTGATCAATACACATTCATAGAAAAATAAAAAATAAGGATTTAACATGCAGTGTTTTCAATATTTTTTCTTTTTATAATCGTGTCGCCCCAAGCAAGGCATTTTACTGCCACTGTTGTGCAGGGGGTTACATAGGAGGAATGTTATGAGGAGTGAGATGTTGCAGAAGGTGTCAGGAAGAGAGTAGGAGAGGGAAGAGATTACTGATGAGAGTGGGGTGAACGAGGAGGAATGTTATGAGGAGTGAGAGGTTGCAGGGGGTGTCAGGAAGAGAGTAAGAGAAGGAAGAGATTATTGATGAGAGTGTGGTGGATGTAGAAAAGCATGAGAGAGAGGATGTAAGTTAGTGAGACAGGAGATGACTATTGACTTTACATTTAAATTCTTGGAGATTGTAACTGTCAGGAAAGCAAGCATGCAGAAGAGAATTCCACAAGCAGGAAGTGTGAGAAAAGAAGCTCCTAGAGTAGAATATGTGTTTACAATTTATTGGTTTCACAGTGGGACCTAAAATGCTAATCTTGTGGCTTGAGGAAATTTGTATATAGGAGGCACCAGTGAGCTAAGTTCAGTGGAGCAGAAGCCGTGAAAGTATTTGTAGAAGAAACACAGTGAAGCTACACTGTGTCGGTGAGAAACCGACTGTATCCTAGCTGCCAAGTCATGATCGATCACATTACCGATTCTCTGTTGGATTCGATCTAGGACACCTAAGTGGAGAGCAGGAGCACCGGGCCAGATATGGCAGCAATACTCAATGCACAGGCGGATGGTAGACTTTTATATGTGCAGTATTGTTTGAGATGGAAAAAACTTCCTGGCCCTACGCAGAGAACCAACTTTCTTAGCAGCGCATTTAGATATGGATTCTATATAGTTATTCCACCTGAGGTCTGATGTGAGAGTTAACCCGAGGAGGCACAGTGTTTCGCTTTCAGGGAGAGAAGCCTGATCCATGTTCATGGGCGGGTGGAACAATTGTCTGTGGTGGTTATTAGATAGCAGCTTCATTTTGGAAGCATTAAAATTTACAAGCCATTTCTTACCCCAGTCCACCACGGATTGGAGGTCCTTTTCAAGCTCAGCAGCGAGGTTTGCTTTGTCAGCCTTGGTAGATTTATGATCGAGATAAGAGTAAACCGTAAAGTAAACCATAGTGTCATCAGCACATATGCCCACTTTGGATCCTATTACATCAGGGAGATCGCCAATACCAAAATTAGGAAGATCATTTGATTACACTATCATGATTTCAGACTTTTGGCATTTTCAAGTGTTTGATTAATTAATGCTCACTATGTACACCTAATCCCTCAACACCTCCACTCGCAACCAATGCACTTTATCATGAATCAACCCACAATGACCTCAATCAACCCCCAGTTTGGCTCCAACACTTCACCCTTGTAACATGACTGCCAGATCATCAAACATCTCACTGGTGTCAATTTCAACTCTGAAAAAAAGCATACCTCAGACCCCACCAATAACTACACTTGGCTTCACTAATCCTCTCCAGACTTATCTCCTGGTCCCAACTATGACCTTGATCAACCATTGCAAAAAATTAGTCAACTCCCGGCCTTACCAACACCCTTACACGTAATCACTTTCCTTACCAACAGCAACTAAGGATTCATACAGGAACAATTTTGCCACCTTTCACAGCCTATGTATATATTCTGAATTTTGATCAATACACATTGTTGAAATTTAAATCCTTGTTTGTTTTTTACTTTTGCAACCAAAGATTTTATGATCAGGAATCACATACGCAAGACAGATTGCAAATTCAAATCTGAGACTTATTTTTGATTTAATAAAATAAAATAAATATTAAATGTATGTGATTTTCTTCTTTTTTCACTTTTTTTCTCTTTAGAACAGATTATTATTTTGTGCAACCAAAAAAAAAATTTTTTTTTAAATGAATTTAAAAAAATAATGTTTGTTGTGCTCTTGTGTGTCATACAAAATCATCAGGTGAGCTGTAAGGAACCCACAGTTTGCCCAGCCTTGTAGGTAAATTTGTAGGGATAGAAAATTAATAATTAAAATCAACCTTCTTCTTCACTTTTACAATAATTCACAATGACATGTGAAATCCTCGTCTTTCCCAAATAAAAAAAAGATTGACCATGTGCTTAAAGAAAAGGTTAAAACTGGATTTCGCAAGTAGATGTTAAATTGATATTCTGACCAATGGAAGCGATTTGCAAGACCAAAAAGAACTTTGCATCCAGTGCGAAAAATCTAAATGCTATAAATACTTTGGTCAGCATAAGCCAGATGCTCAGATTGGAAGCAGGAGAGACAACAAGCTAAAATGTAACAAGGCAGAAATTTCAAGTCGACCCAGACATAAGGTCGCATCACACATCATCCTCTTTCTCCTTCTTTCTCATGTGATGGTTCATTTTACTTCTTCTTCTCCATTTAAAGACATTCCTATCAAGCAAACGCTCATACATACATACATACGTATGCATAAACTCTTCCCAACAAATTACTACTACGAACATTTTCTACAACTCTTGATACCCTTAACTCATTACTTGTTTCTCATTGAACATTAACTTCTACAATGTTTTTTCTATCAATAAATTTCTATTTTAAGATGAAAAATGTATATTTTCATTCTTACACTATTCCACACTATTCCACACTATTCCACACAATTCCACACTATTCCACACTATTCCACACAATTCCACACTATTCCACACTATTCCACACAATTCCACACTATTCCACACTATTCCACACTATTCCACACAATTCCATACATTCCAACCTTCTGCTGCCAACCAACTTTCTGATGAAAACCTGATAATTCTGCATAAAACTTGTAAGCTGTAGGGAGTTCAGTTATGTCTGACACAAGGCCAAATTAACATCTCCCTATAGCTACAAATTACCCACTATGGAGTAGAAAATAGATACTGAGGAGGAAAAAAGTACTCAATATCTAATAACAGAACAAATAAGTTTCATACAATCTTTGGACAGCTGACACTGTCTGCTGTTATGCTAGCTTTTTAAATTATTGGATTATGCAAGAGGTAGAATGGATGAAAAATAATCCAGAACCATCATGGGTGGGAATCACATAAGAGGATGTTGAATGTGCACTGAAAAAAATCACACAAATGAAAATCTCCTGGAATAGATAAAATTCCTAAGTTTTGACTCTATTATTTAAATACAGCACACAACAAAAACTAGCCAAATAACTTCAAGAAATGATCAATGATCCTATTAAAATTCCAGCATGGGTAACCAAAGGTAATACATTCCTTCTACCCAAGACTGATGACGCAAATATCCCAAAAAACTACAGACCAATTACATGCCTTCCCACTACTTAAAAACTGTTGACATCTATTCTGAGAAAAATATACATATGCTTTCTTGTAAAAAAAATGACATACTACCTCTTGAGCAAAAACGGTGCAAACTTGCCTCTTACAGATATAAAGATCAATTACTTATTATTAGAATGATCATAGAAAACTGCTTCAATACAAAGAAAAATCTAAGGACTGCCTGAATAGATTACTGTAAGGCATTCTATAGTGTACTCCATAAGTATACCCCTGGATCTTAAAATTTATAAATATATACAATGTATCACTCATCATCAAACAAAGTTTTGTTGATATGAAGCATTTCACCTCAGTCATATAAATAAAATTGATGTCTGGTGAAATAAACATCAACAGAGGTATATGACTTTTTGTCTCCCTTACTATTTGGTATATCCCTATGGTATAGAAGCATGTTCTTTATAACCGGTCCTGGGCATGACGGTAAACTGCATCCAGCAGCAAGGCCTTTGATTGGAAAGTTATGAGGAGCATGGAACCACCTCTTAATTGCTGTTGTTCTTAGGTCCACTCTGACCCAGAGTGGTAGCACTTGTTAGGGTCCAAGCTATGGGTGAATAGTTAACCCCCAAACTGAGGTTAAAATGCTATGAAAGTATAAAAATAGCCTTTTATAGGAATATATACATAAAAATAGACGTTTATAGAAAAAGATGCATTTTTGAAGAAAAATATGACCAACAATACATTTTTGAAGAAAAAATTATTACCATAACACATTTTTGAAGGGAAAAAATTATTCTCAGCAAAACATTTTTTAATACAAAACTAGAAGACATTTTTAGTTTTCTAAAATAAAAAAAAAAATTTTTCATGAAAATCTGACTAAATCAACCTTTTTATTATAACCGATTATTAAAAAAAGTACCTTAAAACCCTACCTTTTTGGCATTAAATAACCCATGAGATTGATATGCCATTAAACAAAACTCAAACTCAAATTCAGAGTTCACCAGTATGATATAGATGAGGGTGAGATAATAAATTAGTAAAGGCCAGGTTTTATTAACTATACCACCATTTTTATTTTTTTGACTCCATAAGGTTACGTTTTTTGTTATATGTTAATGATAATCACTTCTGTCTTTTTTGTATTTTGTGTCTTTGATGTGTAAAGACCTTGATTTTAATGATCTCTAATGTTAATGAAAACAAAAAGGACACATATTTGGAATCAGAAAGAAAAAGTGTGAAATTTCTTGAACACAAAATGAGAAAAATAGGCTTGGAGAATTTGACACTCACATGATATACTGAAGGCAAAAGCGATAGGGGAAACAGCAAGTAATCTACTTAATGAACATGTGTAATTGGATGGTAGAAGATGGAGGGAAACGGATAGAAAAAAAAGAGTAAAATAACATTGCTAAGAAACACAGAGGATAGAAAGTTGTGGAGAGCCATGATAACTCACTTTCTGAAGGAACGCAGCAGATAAAATAAAAATATCAACAAAATATATCAAAGATTTAGAAAATAATTAGATACAATTGGTATTTATAAAGCATCTTTTACTGAAATTTAAGTCCCCATCATTCACTACACACTATTCAGAATAAATAATCCCAAGATAATATGTAAAAAAAAAAAATAAAGAAAATGAAATCTCAAAATCATACCAAGATATAAATGGATAAACATTGTGGAGATTCCTAAGTTAGCTCTGGAGTGAATCCAATATTTTGGAAAATATGAAGTATAAAAATTTTATTTTTACTATTTTAAAAATGTTAGCATTGAATAAATATTTGATTGTCTAGATTGTATTACTTAATACACATTCTTTTGAAGGAAGTGTATTTTTATGAAGGCCACATGGTTTGTGTAAAAAATTGTTACACTTGTATATCTTTTTCAGCTCAACAATTAAAAGCTGCCAAAATTTGAGAAGGGTCCATTTCCAGTTTATAGAAAACTAACAGTATAGCCCAGCATTGCTTGGGTGTAATGAAAGCTTTAAAACTAATCCATGGTCCTGGAGCTCAGACACTTTGGATGTTGGCACGAAAGACTATAAGCAATAGTTGTTTCTAGTCAAAGCAAAACCGTAGATTGAAATAAAAATGAATGGATGTAAGTCAAATTTTGATTTCCGGTATCAATGTCAAATAAGATGCAAACTGAAATTTGAAGGCTAAATAAGTCCTCTGAGTAAATGGTATCATGGCTGAGACTAAGAACTACAATTATACCTACTTAGAGCAAAAACCAAAATAAAGAGCAGAAAACCTGATTTTGATTAGATCCGATAGGATATCAGGGTATCGATTTCCAATATCAGAGTCAAATATGTTATCCAAGGATAAACTAACCTAAATAAGTTCATGAAAACTTATCGTACCCAGTAAAATTGGAGAAAATGAGTCATATTGATGGCTGAATATCAGTTTTTGATCAGATTTAATATAATATTGGGGGTATAATCAGATAAACATTGTGGATTTGTATAAAGGATATACAGACAGAGAGAGAGACAGAGACACACACAAACATCTTGCCTTTTATATATATAGATTATTTTTTCATATATGCTGACCAATAAGAGATGTGATTTCAAGATCTAGTAATAACCCAAACAGTGAAAGGGGCCTTGAGAGTCTAATTTTCCAAATATATAGAACTTGGATCAGTAGATACAAGAAAATTTTTTGTCAGCAAGGGGACAAGGCAAATCAATATCATGGAGCAGAAGGCTTTTGACATCAAGAATACAGCATCAAGAAATCACCAGTTACCAGCCAGCTAGCCACAGGGAGACTAAAGAATTTTAAAGTTCAGGTGAAAATTCTCCTGTGGTTGAACAACAAAGAATAAAAAAGAATTTAAAGAAATTTTCCCAAGCACAAACAGGGGGATTTTAAAACGGACTTTTAAAAATTACTATATGTTCCAAAGATGCTCATGGGGCAAGTAAAAGTAGGTGTTTTTGTTTTTTCTCAAGAATGGTTGCAACTTTGTTTTTACTTCTGCCTTATTGAATTGTTTTTTTTTTGTCATTGCAAAATCCTTGTCTTTTCCCAAACCTTAATTTTTTCCATTTTTCAATGGTAATCCTTTTTATCTGAAATTGTTATCCTTCCTTAATTGATACATGTTTTTTTTTTTTTTTTATAATCATATTACCCCAAGCAAGGCATTTTACTGCCACTGTTTTGCAGGGGGTTACATAGGAGGTAAGTTATAAGAAAGAGCGATGGATTATAGGGGGTGTCAGGAAATGGATAAGAGAAGGTTGAGAATACTGATGAGAGTGGAGTGGACGGAGAAGGGAGCATGAGAGAGAGAGAGAGGATGCAGGTTAATGAGATAGGAGATGACTATTGACTTTACATTTAAATTCTTGGCGATTATAGCTGGTGGGAAAGCAAGTAAATGGAAGGAAATTTCACAGGTGGGAAGTGCGAGAAAAGAAGCTGCTGGAGTAGAATCTGCATTTACAATTTATTGGTTTCACAGTAAAAGGGTGGGACCTAGTTGCTAATCTTGTGGCTCGAGTAAATTTATATATAGGCGGTACTAGTGAGCTAAGTTCATCAGAGCAGAAACTGTGAAAGTATTTGTAGAAGAGATACAAGGAAGCCACATTGCGTCGGTGAGAAAGTGTTTTCCTTTTAAAATTTTATGCAGTGGTTGAGTTTTGTTTTATGATTTGCACCTATTCTGACTTGTTATTCCTACTAAACTAAATTTTAGCTGCGCAAGAAGTAGCATTTGGAAAGGAGTAAAGTTTTATAGAAGCAAAGTAGCAGAATGTTTATATATTTGGTTTTGAATACAGACACCAGGGAGATGATCTTGTTTTGTTCATGACATAGACATTTTGGAGATATGGTGCTGTACTGCTACAATTTTTATTGGAAAAATGTGCGTGTTTGATGTATGTTGCGGCTGTCTGAAATTAAAATTACAGCTCTTCAAGGGAAGAAACCTCCTTCAGTAGAAAGAAAAGAACAAACATGATTAAAGACTATAAACTAATTCTTTTCTCATCTGTGCTATCAAATAACTGGTAAAGGACATGGCAAAAAAAAGATTAGCCATTTCCTTATAAGGAAAGTGGAATGATTACACCAAATCCATTGCTAAATCTGCTGCTAAGAAGGTCAGTTCACTGTGCAGGACCAGGAAGTTTTACCCGTCTAAGTCTATACTGCACATATATAAATCTACTATCTGCCCGTGTATTGAATACTGCTGCCACATCTGGTCAGGTGCCTCTGCTATTCACCTCAGGGTTCTTGACAGAATCCAATGTAGAATCTGTAATGTGATAGATACCAACTTGGCAGCTCGGCTGCAGTCACTCTCTCACCGGCGTGATGTGGCTTCCCTGTGCCTCTTCTATAAATACTTTCACAGCTTCTGCTCCAACGAAATTAGATCACTGGTGCCTCTTAGGTATGAATTTACATGAGCTACTAGACTAGCAACTACGTCCCACCCTTTTACAATGAAACTGATAAAATGTAACTGCAATTTCTACTCTAACAGCTTCTTTTATTGCACTTCCTGCCTGTGGAATTCCCTTCCACATACTTGCTTCCGTGGCAGCTACAATCTCCAGGAATTTAAATGTAAGGACAAGAGACATCTCCTATCTCACTAACTTGCATCCATTCTCTCAAGCTCTTTTTTTATTTACTCCACCCCCATCCTCGAAATTCTCATCTGTCTATTATCCTCCTTCTAATATTTCCCATAACTAACCCCTCTTTCTCATCACTTTCTCCTATGTAACCCCCTGCGCAACAGTGGCAGTAGAATGCCTTGCTCGGGGTGAGATGATTAAAAAAAAAACATTCATCATTCATTGACCAAACTGTTGGCATTTATTGTCTGTTGAAATTTCAAAAACCTTTTCCTGTAAACATTTTTTTCAGGAAATTCAGTCAGTTAAGTGCCATACATGATACACAGTTTGGGCGATCATGTCTCGAAATGACTGACTGGGCAGAAGGTTATCTTGCAGTAGGTTGCCATTACTTTCTGCGGTAGACTGGTTGCCAGCCAAGGCTATAGAACCCAATCTGTTCTGTTATTTAACCCATAACTGGAGGGAAGAGACAGATTAATACCTTTCCCAAGGGTATTTGTGTGTCAGTGAATGCAAGAAATTCAACTAAAATTTGAACTCGGCTTCCTGATTTCTCATTCCAAGCCAATAACCACTGCATCACAATGCAGGAAATTAACCTTTTCAAATTCACTGTTTTCATTCTTGTTAGTATTGATGTGAATTTTCTTCCAAACCTTTTGTTTAAAGTAGAGTGTTAAATAAACATTTTGATTATATCAGTTGTCTTGTCACTCATTAATTATATAGCTTTTATCTTCCTTAGTGATCTCTGTCCTTAAGGGGACATTCTGATAATCCCAGTTTTCTCATTGCCGTGTCTTTTTAAGAAAGACAATCCTTGCATTCATGCATGACGCCTTTTTTCTAATTTTTTAACGCCCCCTCCTCCTTTTTTTTTATCTCAAACATCTTTGGTAAAAATAATTTATTTTCTCCTCTGCAAGCAAAGAAATTATTCATTTAGTGAAATTGAGATTTCCTAACATTGTTCTTTTTGTACAATTTATTTATAGTCATTCTGAAAGAAAATATATTAAAAAAAATACAAAACATGAACATGGATTAATTCAAGATTTTTTTTTTTTTAGCTAGTCTAAACTACATAAGAATCTGTGTCTGCAAAATTTAAGATCAGCATTGGTTACCAGTAGGCAAAAACTTTAAATTTCTTTGCATTTTCGTTGTTTTGCAAATACAAATCTTTTTTGGCATGGCTAAATACCCGTTCCAGAAGCTGAGTAAAGTATCAAGACACAGGAAACTTTCATTAGAAGCAAAGAAAAGAGTACTGGATTGCTATGTGATGTCAGTTCTTCAATATGGCAGTGAATGTTGGACAATATCAACATACTAACAGGCCAGATATAGGGAATTAGCGACAGAGGAAAGCAGTGGATAACATATTTGAAGGGCCTGAGCAGGTGGATACCAGAACGGGGACTGAGAGATGTTACAGGAGAAAGTGTGCTAAGAGCTACCAGAGATAGGGAGACATGGAAGGCCATGATTGCCTATGTCCTGAAATGACAAGGTACATAGAAGAAAAAGAAGATATTTGTCCTAACAAGCGGACATTTAAATTTACCTTGCTCGTTTATTTTTAATGTGCTCCCTACCTTTTGTTTTTTGATGTTTTTTTTAACCTTTGAACTACTTTTTTTCTAAAAGTTTTCTGATGCTCTGTTTCTTTATCTGACCCCCGACCTTTTTTTGTTATACTTAAGTCCAAACCCGCTTGTATTTCTTCCTGTTTTCTGTTCATATTGTTTGTGAAACTTTATTTTTATTCCTTTTTTCAGTTTTACGTGTTTTGGGAAAATAAAAAAAAGTGTGGAGAAAAGTTAACTTGGCTCCAGAGTCTTATTCGTCTAAAATCATTTTATCTGATCATCTGTTTAACAAAAATAGTTGCGCATTCATCAGTATTTTCTCTTCTAGTGCAACCCAGTTCTGTTGTTGTTTCTGTTTGAGTGATGGGATTTTTGATATTTGGCAAAACACTTTATGATTTTTGTAGTGCCAGTCTATAGAGTTTGGTGAAGTTTTACTCAATTTGGCCCAAGTTTAAAATTCTGGAGCACCAAGTGAGAATCAAACTCAGCACACAGTAGACATGGTCAGATAAAGGAATCTAAAAGATTAATTTGCTTAATTTTTAATTATTTATCTGAGAAAATGATAATAATCCAGGAAATGCAATTAAAAAATGTGATGCCTTAAAAACTACCATTCTACCTTCAATAAGTGGAGTTCTGGATAGGATTCAAGAATATACAGGTGAGAATATTAAGAAAATCCCTGATAGGATCTGTTTACAAGAGATGAGAAAAAAGCAATTGCTCATCTAAACAGAAAAATATCATCAATGACAAAATAAATAATTGTAAGTATCTAGAAATAGAAATAGAAAAAAATAGTACCTTAAAACTGTAGTGGGATAAGAAATGAATGGTACCTTAAAACTGTAGTGGGATAAGAAATTAATGATACCTTAAAACTGTAGTGAGATTAGAAATGAATGGTACCTTACAATGGTAGAGGGATAGAAAATGAATGGTACCATAAAACTGTAGTGGGATAAGAAATTAATGGTACCTTAAAACTGTAGTGGGGTAAGAAATGAATGGTACCTTAAAACTGTAGTGGGATAAGAAATTAATGATACCATAAAACTGTAGTGGGATAAGAAATTAATGGTACCTTAAAATGGTAGAGGGATAGGAAATGAATGGTACCTTAAAACTGTAGTGGGATAAGAAATTAATGGTACCATAAAACTGTATTGGGATAAGAAACTAATGGTACCTTAAAACTGTAGTGGGATAAGAAATGAATGGAACCTTAAAACTGTAGTGGGATAAGAAATGAATGGAACCTTAAAACAGTAGTGGGATAAGAAATGAATGGAACCTTAAAACTGTAGAGGGATAAGAAATTAATGGTACCTTAAAACTGTAGTTTGATAAGAAATGAATGGTACCTTAAAACTGTAGAGGGATAAGAAAATAATGGTACCTTAAAACTGTAGTTTGATAAGAAATTAATGGTACCTTAAAACTGTAGTTTGATAAGAAATGAATGGAACCTTAAAACTGTAGTGGGATAAGAAATGAATGGAACCTTAAAACTGTAGTTTGATAAGAAATGAATGGTACCTTAAAACTGTAGAGGGATAAGAAATTAATGGTACCTTCTGTAGTGGGATAAGAAATTAAGAATTAAGAAATCAACCTTCTTCTTCACTTTTACAAAAATTCACAATGACGTGTGAAATCCTGGTTTTTCCCAAATAGAAAAAGGATTGACCATGTGTTTAAAGAAAAGTCAAAGCCAGATTTCACAAGTAGGTGTTAAATTGATTTTTGACCAATGGGAGCGACTTGCAAGACTAAAGGGACTTAGCAATCAAGTGCGAAATTCAAAAAGAACTATATAAATGACCTCATCAGCAGTCAGATGGAAGACAAGACTAAAATGTAAATCCAACTTCAAATCAATCCCGAGAAAAGGTCAGGTCGAACCTTGTTTTCTACTGATTCATTTTACTTATTTTTCTCCATCCAAAGACATTCCTACTGAATACATACATACGTACATACGCATATGCTCTTTCAACAATTACTACTACGAACATTTTCTACAAATCTTGATACCCATAACTTTTTCATTGAACACAAACTCTACCCTTAACTTCTTAATAATGTTTCTAATGGCACATTAACTCCTTCAACTTATTCTTTCCTTTTAATAAATTTCTATCTTAACATGAAAAAGGTATATTTTATTCTTACATTATTCCACACAATTGCATATATTCCAACCTGCCAACAACCAACCTTCTGATAATTCTGATGATGATAATACAGGTTAAAACTTGTAAGCTGTAAGGAGTTCGGTTAAGTATGACACAAAGCCAAATCAAAAGAAACATTAACCATCTCTCGACGGCTTCAAAACTACTATTTTACATATAAAAAAATAGGGGCACTTGGTATGATTTAAAAAGGTATAGACTAAAGCATTAACCAGTCTCTATTTACAAGATTTAAAAAATGATTTCTCTATGTACAACTGCTCATCTACAGGTTATTATCAATTGTAATATAGCAACGACTATAAATAGAAGCATATGAAGATTTATTTGACTAATTCACCTTCAGTGATTAACACTTTTTATTTAATTATAGTTTATAGCTACAAGTGAGAGGGGAAATGAGCTGTGTGTATTTTATTACTATATCAATGTAAATAAAATATAAACACTCTACACATTAAGTATCACTTAACATGTACAGTGTTCACACAAACAGAATTCATAGATTTTACCATCAAATTAATTACATGTAACTTCCTCTTCTACTCTAACAGTTTCTTTTCTCACACTTCCCATTAATGGAACACACTTCCACTTGCATGCTTCCCTAATAGCTACAATCTCTAAAAGTTTAAATGCAACCTCAATTGTCATCTTTTATCTACTTGATTCCCATCCATCTCTTACCTTTTCTTCGACATCCCCTGTATTTTATATTCTTTCACTGTAACCCTCTGCGTACCAGTGACATTTCTGCCTTGGTTAGGGTGAAGTGATTATAAAAAAAAGAGATTTACTACCTTGTCTCACCCCAGGTTTTGGGTAATGACTTTGTAAGGGACTAAAAAAATATCAGCATCAACAAGTTTTTAACAACAGTATAAAATAGTGAAAAAGAAAAGGTATAAATAGTTTAAAAATATATAAAAATTATAAAAAATATAAAAACACATAAAAAATATAAAATATATAAAAAAATATAAAATATATAAAAAAATATAAAAAATAAAAACACGTAAAAATATAAAATATATAAAAAATATAAAATATATAAAATATAAAAAAAATAAAAACATGTAAAAAATATAAAATATATAAAAAATATAAAAATATAAAAACATGTAAAAATATAAAATACATAAAACAATATAAAATATATAAAAAAATTAAAAATTAAAAATATATATATGAAAACGGTATAAATAGTTAGAAAAAACAAAAAAAGAACCTACTTGGCTCCTGCAGCTTTAAACAAATCTGCCCATTGATCAGGAAAGAAAAACTCAGCAGTAAACATCGGAGCAAACTCAGTGTAGGAAAATCCCTGTCGGTAATTCTTTTTCATGAACTTCACATAATTCCGTTGCTTTTTGCCCTTCCAATGCCACCAAAACCATTCAGATTGAAAACTAGGGACTGAATAGACACCCCAGTGAATGAAAATACCAATTTTGGCTTGCTCGTACCACTGTGGCAGGGGTCGACTATCCAGGGATTCCCACGTGGCAGTGTAAAGATATGATTCCACATGCTTTGTGTTTGTAGAAGCAGATGAAAGTAACAAAGTTAGAAGTACTACTGTCCATCTTAGCATGTTGATTCTACTCTTGTACTAAGAATTTAAAAGTAAATTTTCTGTACTAAGTCTAAAAGTGATTCATAGCACACTTAAATCTACCTGGTATGCTAATTATCTTTGGTAATGAAATAAAAGCATTAATTATCCATGATTTCTTAACAAGGTTCACAGTGGTTTTTCAAGAACAATCAAGTGTACATCTTAAACTTAAGTTGTAAAAGAACAAGACTAACTATGTCCCTCCCACACATACATACCATTACTGTTAACAAAAAATATATCCACCATTTATATTTGTTAATAAGAGTTCTAGGTATTATGTAAACATTAATTAAACATTTTCACAATATAGAATAATATTTAATAAATAAAATGTATCTATTGTACAATAGGTCTATTTGATGTAAAAAATTTTTTACAAAAATGTATCTTTTAAATTTATCAGCTTAATATTGTTATAACCTTCCAGAAACCAGATCTTCTGATTCATGTTATACAAATTTCCACCACTGGCTGGATGTGAACACTTTGAAAACCCAAGGCTGAATTAAAAACTTAGTGAACTGCGCATAGGCTCCACACATAACTTCCATTTCACTTACGTACTCAAAGAAAAATACAATCCAGAATTTTCACCAATAACAACCAAAGAAACAGAAAAATTGAAGCCAACCTGAGCTTAAGAAAAGAAATTTTCTTAGGCTGACCATTTGAAATTCTTGTTTCATATACCTCAGAGTCTTTTAAGAAAAATTGCAACAGCAGTTTTACTACATCCAATCTTGCCAGAGATGTTATGTTGAGGGAGAGACCTTGCTTTTGCAGGTTAACAATTCCGCCACATTCAAACTTTGTCAACTTTTTAGCCTTTGCTATATCGTTAGATAATCTAACGCAGGAAATACAAGTGGGAGATGCTGACTACACTAATTTTTGAACACAAATGACTAAATTTCATTACATGTTTACCAGTTAAAGATTCATTCAAATATGATCTTAAACTTTTGATCATTTTGTATTGAGCCTATTTTCCCAGGATTCAAATTTTCGAAATGCTAAAAAAGTTTTCAACTTTTATTTTTCCTTTTCTTATTTTCATTTTTCCCTCTATCTATGGATTAAATAGCAAGACAGATTGGGTTCTATAGCCTTGGTTGGCAACTAGTCTACTGTAGAAAGTAACGGCAGATTACTGTGAGAAAATCTGCCTTAGTCATGTATTACATTGAACAGCAGAGGTAATTAACTGGTACATCTGGCCATGGGTGAGGTAAACAAAAGAAAAGAGTGATTGACAGATATGTCCGGTCGTAGATGATGTCAAAGTGCAACAAATAAATCGACAACCAACTTGAAAAGCAATTCACCACCAGGTGTGATTGACAAATACATGTGGCTGTATATAAGTCAACACAGCAACAAGCTGAAAAAGCAAAAATACGTGATGGTTTTAAAACTATATAAAGTCTAGAATTTTTAGCTGAAGAAAGAGAACTCTCTCTGCTTTCTGACTCTTGACAGTTCCTTGTGCACAACACCCTCGGCTTATGGCCATATCACATTGAATACACCAGTTCTCGCTTGATCACCGAAGTTAAGCAACATTGAGCCTGGTCAGTACTTAGATGGGTGACCACTTGGGAATGCCAAGTGCTGTAAGCGTATAGTGACGGATGTGCGTTGTGGTGCAGTGGATATCAGCTCAGAAAGAGAAATCGGTGAGCTGAGTTCAAATTCCAGTTGAATACCCTGCATTCACTTAAGCACTGGTACCCTTGGGAAAGGTATCGATCCGGAACTTCCCTCCAGTTATGGGTTAAATAACAGGGTAGGACTTGGGGACCCTGCCCTTAAAAACCAAATCCCAATGAATCTTGATACTTGAAAAGAAAAAAGTATTACTAGACATAAAACTTATATAAAAACAACAATAAATTGTTGAAAGAAAAAGGTATTACCAACAATAAATAAATAAAAATTTAGTTGGCAATAAATGACCCGCCAAGGTGTTGATATGCCATAAAAACAAAACAACCAAACTACACTCTCCAGCTACTCTCCTGCTCCACGCAAGTGTCACCAAAAAAGAATAAAAATATAAGATAATATTTTTTTATGTACATGTTCCGCGTTGTTTGTCCAGATCCAGCAGCAGATCTTTCGAGACATGATTGCCCAGGCGTCTGTCATGCATGGCACTTAACTGACTGACTCAAATAACTCGAACAATGAAGAAGTTATGATTTTTCTTTATTTTCATTGGCCTTAAGATATGGGCCAGCAGTGTATATGTGATAAAAATATAGTTTTAAGGTCTATTGTGTTGATATGTAAAAGTAATCGATACCAGAAATAAAGTATATGCAAATATAAAACTGGCAACAGTTTGTTTCATGCTTGAACACAATCGTTAGACCATCCCATATATAGGGTTTTATATATATATATATAAATGTATATGAATGTGTGGGTATATATATATATATATATATATATATATATACTTCTTAGAAGTTGTACAAACTAATGGGTTGGCAGTCCACTGTTTGTAGTGATTTGATTTATTAAGAATGATCAATACTTAATAGAGCATTGTATATGATAATATTTTTAGTATAAGTCTATAATAAAAACATAGTTTACTGCAACACAAGAGCCGTTGGGTTTCGGTACTATCTTATTAGCACCTCATCAGGCAGTGAATTATTTTTCTGTTAGGAATCATTATATATAAAAACTTAAAAACAGCACAATTTTTTACCAAATCCAGACAATTTCAGAGGGTTTGTCTCAGTGAACAAATAGAAACTCAGGTCATGATGGATAGGAGAATGATTCCTAACAAAAAAAATATTTCACTGTCTGACGAGGTGCTAATAAGATAGTACCGAAACACAACAACTCTTATGTTGCAGTAAACTTTATTTTTATTATAAATTTATAATAAAAATAATACGATATATATATATATATATAGTCATCCGCAGACAGATCTGTTTCGCTGTATCACAGTTCATCAGTACGGTTAGACATTCTATTGCTTTTACCCAGGATTGAAAACCTGACCAAATTGGCGTCAGTTGGCAATTATATCTCTGAGCTATGGGTGCTCGGTAGAAGGAGGCAAGCTTTTAGTGTATGGTGTATCATGCACCAGTAGTTAGAGTGCTCTAATTCATTATTGAATGAGTGATGTATGAGAGAGAGACAGACAGACAAAGTATGTGTCTATGCGAAATAGCAGCAGAGAAAAACTAAATGACCCTGAAGAGTGAAGACTTTACAATAACACCCTCACAAAACTTTGAAATTGGCATGACTGAAATAACACTGCTCCACATTAATTCTAACTATGAATACATGTACACTACCAGCCATAATTATTAGGCCATCCCAGTGTTTTTAAAAAATTATGTATTGCATACTATTTTTAGTATTTATTGCCAAGTAAATAGAATAGTTCTTATGTTAATACTGCACAATAACATGCGCATCAAATGAATTTATAAATATTTAATAATTATCTATATTGCAGCTTCATCAATGAAAGAATTAAGAAAATTTTAGGGTGGTTCAGACGAGTTCATCTTTACTTTCTTGCCTTGTAAAATTTTGCAAAGTAATAATAACAAAAGAATCATTCTATTTTCATTTAGAATTATCCACTTGAAAATAGTATGAAATACATAATTTCTATTAAAAAACTGGGGTGGCCTAATAATTATGGCCGGTAGTATATGTGTAAGTAAGTGTGCATATATGTATAGAGGCAAGCAGAAGTATGTATATATAAAAATGTTTGTGTGTGTGTGAGAGTGAAAGAGTATAAAAGCAAAATGATGACATAAGCCTTGGTTGGCAACCAGTCTACCGCAGAAAGCAATGGCAACCTACTGCGGGATAATCTTTGCCCAGTTAGTCATGTCTCTTTTGAGACATGATCGCCCAAGCGTGTATCACATATGGCACTTAACTGACTGACTGATGACATAAAAAGACATTATAATTACAGATTTTTTTTTTAAATCATTTCACCCCAAGCAAGGCATTTCACTGCCACTGTTTTGCAGGGGGTTACATAGGGGGAAGTGATGAGAAAGAGTGGTTAGAGGGTTACATAGGGGAAAGTGATGAGAAAGAGTGGTTAGGGGGTTACATAGGGGAAAGTGAAAAAGAATGGGTAGGGAGTTATCTAGGGGAAAGTGATGAGAAATAGTGGTTAGATATAGGAAATGTGAGAATGAGGGTAATAGACGGTAAGGATACTAAGGATGAGGGTTGGGTAGATGGGAAGAGTGTTTGAGAGAATGGGTGGAGTTAGTGTGTAAGGAGGTGTCTATTGACCTTACATTTAAACTTCTGGAGATTGTAGCCGTCGGGGAAGCAAGTAACTGGAAGGGAATAAATGATTATAGTTATCTAAATCAATTGCTACCAAAGATTTTATTTTAAATTAACCAAAAAACAATTATCTGTTTATTATGGTCAAAATTTTAAAAAATTTTACTTAATTTTTTCTTTTTATAAAAAATAAATTTGATAACAAAATGAATGTTAATTGTTTCAGTTTTATTGCTTTCCTTAATGGTTTCAGCAGGTTAATCAATAAGCAACTTTATCTGTACTGCAAAAAGTATATGTAAATTAGATCAACTGTAATTGGCGTTGAATTCTGAAGTTATTTTGTAATTAGCAGTATAGCCCGGTGTTGCTCGGGTGTAATAAAAGCTTTAAAACTAATCCATGGTCCTGGAGCTCAAACTCCTTAGACGTTGGTACGAAAGACTAAAAAGCAATAGTTGTTTCTAGTTAAAGCAAAACCGTAAACTAAAAGAAAAATGAATGGATGTAAGTCAAATTTTGATTTCCTGGTATCGATATCATATAAGTTTTTTCATCGTAAACTGAATTTTGAAGGCTAAATAAATCCTCTGAGTAAATTGTATCATGGCTGAGACTAAAAACTACAATTATAGCTACTTAGAGCCAAACCCAAAGCAAAAACTAAAATAAAAGGGCTGAAAAAAATACAAACACACAGGCAGATAAACAGACACACACACAAACATCTTGCCTTTTATATATATATCATCAATTTTCTGCACTATTGTAAGGACTGCAACCTTAAAACTTCTGAATATCGTTTCTTATGTCTTTGTCTATGAGTGTATCAAATTTGATTAAAATCAGACAACTCCTTCTATAACCCAATTTTTTTGGTTATTGATTTTTGATATTTATCGAGGGTACCTCAATACAAAACCTAGCTAAGAACACTCGCAGATGCTTATAGTACAACTGTATAAATTTTCAAGAAAATCAGTTAAGCCGTTTCGGAGTCTATAGGTAATGGACACACACACACACACAGACACATGCACGCACATACAGACAAAGTTCCCTTTTATAAACAAGTTTAGATAAGAAATTAAGAATTAAGAAATCATTCTTCTTCTTCAATTTTACAAAAATTCACAATGACGTGTGAAATCCTGGTTTTCCTAAATAGAAAAAGGGATGGAAGCAGCAAAGACGAGAGAAGCTTCAAGCTGACCCGGACATTTGTCCTTTTTCTCTTTCCTTCTACTGATTCCTTTTACTTCTTCTTCTCCATCCAAAGACATTCCGACTGAATACATACGTATGTACGCACATACTCCTTCAACAATTACTACTACAAACATTTTCTACAAATCCTGATACCCATAACTTTATCATTGAACACAAACTCTAACCTTAACTTCTTGATAATGTTTCTAATTGCACATTAAAAAATTTCCTTTTTAATAAATTTCTATTTTAACATTCAAAATGTATATTTTATTTTTACACTATTTCACACTATTGCACACATTCCAGCCTGCAACCAACCTTCAGATAACAATGAAAACCTGATAATTCTGATGATGATAATTCTGCATAAAACTTGTAAGCTGTAGGGAGTTCAGTTATGTATGACACAAGGCTGAATCAAAGAAACATTAACCATTTCCCCATATAGCCACAATTTAAAGCTTAATAGAACTGTATAACATTGGTATCAAACAGAGAGAATTAGTTAATTATTTTGACCTATCGATACCAACCATCAAAGTTTAAAAAATATTTTTGAGGATGTTTGGTATTATAGGATTATAAGTAGAAACGTTTAATTAATATTAATTTTTTTAAAATTTATAATTTTTTTTAGAAACCTTTATATTAATTTCTATCATTAATATAAAATTATAAAAAGCCAAAATTAATTATAGATTTCTAAATTAATTTGGTATTAATTATGTTTAAAATAAAATTCTGATACAGATTAGAGATACCTAAAAAATATGGAATCTAGTATTAATTATAGGTTTCTAAATATGTTTATATTAATTATCTTTTTCTTCTTCATGTGCCATGTTTCTTCAGGATGTAGGCGATCATGGACTTCCACTTGGCTCCACCTCTTGTGATCATGGACTTCCACTTGGCTCCACCTCTTGTGATCATGGACTTCCACTTGGCTCCACCTCTTGTGATCATGGACTTCCACTTGGCTCCGCCTCTTGTGATCATGGACTTCCACTTGGCTCCACCTCTTGTGATCATGGACTTCCACTTGGCTCCACCTCTTGTGATCATGGACTTCCACTTGGCTCCACCTCTTGTGATCATGGACTTCCACTTGGCTCCACCTCTTGTGATCATGGACTTCCACTTGGCTCCACCTCTTGTGATCATGGACTTCCACTTGGCTCCACCTCTTGTGATCATGGACTTCCACTTGGCTCCGCCTCTTGTCACTCTCAATATTTTTTCTCTTGGTATCTCTTCTAAGCCCCACTTTTCCATCCATTTGCTCATACTTAACAAGTACATCTCGTGCTGCTTTCCCCTGTCTCTCCTTCTCTTTATCTGACCTGTAAGTATTAAGTTCTCCAGGCCCTCCTTCTTCATTATGTGTCCGAGGTACCTCATTTCTCTCTTTCTAATATTTAGTATGAGTTTTCTTCTTGTTTGCATCCTTTCCAATACCTCATTGTTGCATTATCTTTCCAATACCTCATTGTTGCATTATAGGTTTTTAAAACAATTGCTGTTATAGGTTTCTAAAAATATCTGGTATTTAGTATTACAGATTTTTGAAATATTCTGCTATCAATTATAGCTTTTAACCCACTAATTCCCACTGTCTTATTTTTAGAATGGTAGGCACTAATAGATGCTTCATTTTAACAATTCAGTCAGTTAAGTGCCATACATGATACATGCTTGGGCAATCATGTCTTGAAAAAGACTTGAATGACTGGGCAGAAGATTATCCCACAGTAGGTTGCCATTGCTTTCTGCGGTAGACTGGTTGCCGACCAAGGCTATAGAACCCAATCTGTTCCGTTATTTAACCCATAACTGGAAGGAATAGACGGATTAATACCTTTCCCAAGAGTATTTGCATGTAAGTGAATGCAATGAAATCAGCTGGAATTCGAACTCGGCTCCCCGATTTCTCATTCCGAGCCAATATCCAATGCACTACAACGCACAACAATTACTTATTTAAAATAACAGTGTATATTAATATTTTAAAATGCTTCATTTAATGATTACTTACAGAGTGAATACGAAATAAAAATAACTTTCTTTTTTTTCACGATTTGCAAACTCACAATGTCATTAGATAAAAAATACTACTTAACTATCGTAGGACAATTTATTAATTGCAGCTTGGTGACAATTTGTTTATTGCTTTATTTTTATGAGGTAAATTTTGTGCACTTTCTTGAAAGCAGGCTCTAGCCAGCTTTCTTAATTTTTCTAAAGCTCAAAATCTGATTCACTTCAGAAAAATGTCTCTGCATGAGATACAATTTTCCGATCTGATCCACTCTGAAAGATATTTAAATGAGAAAACCCACCAATGATTTCAGTTTGACCTGGAAGCCGCCACCTGTGTACATACGCTATGTAGGGATAAGAAATTAAGAAATAAAAACATTTTGGGAAAAACCCAAAGTAAAATTGCACACTCGCAAAATTGAATTCAAATGATTATTCACAAGTCAAAGCAAATCCTAAATTCTGACTGGATTAAAAAGAGAAAATTCATAATGTTATTTCACATCTAAAAGCAAAAATGCTCACTGGAGCCGGTCACATGACCAGATTTAATTACTTAAGGACATTCTATGACCGGTCAACAGAGTCAGATGGGAGTCACGAGATGAAACAACTAAAATGTAACTTCAAATCGACCTGGAGATAAGGTCAGGCCTCACCTTGTTCTCTTTTGCTATATTTCTTGTGTACTGATTTGTTCTACTTCTTCTCCATCCAAAGACATTCCGATTGAATACATACATACATACATACATACATGCATACGTATGTACGCATATACTCTTTCAACAATTACTACTATGAACATTTTCTACAAATTTTAATACCCATAACTTTATCATTGAACATGAACTCTACACTTAACCTCTTAATAATGTTTCTAATTGCACATTAACTCCTACAACTTATGTTATTCTTTCTTTTTAATAAAGTTGTAGAATACTTTTCAATTAGGATCTTGTATGGGTAAGAATTTAAGAACTAAAAACATTTTGAGAAAAACCAAAAGAAAAAATTGCACACCCTCAAAGGTGGATTCAAATGACTATTCACAAGTCGGTGCGAAAAGCAAATCCTGAATCCTGATTGGATTAAAAACAGAAAATTCATAATGACATTATTTCACATCTAAAAGCAAAAATGCTCACTGGAGGTGGTCACATGACCAGATCGAATTACTTAAGAACATTCTGTGACTGGTCAACACAGTCAGATGGAAGCAGTAGTTGACAGCATCTCACCATGTGAAGAAGAAACTTCAAGCTGACTCGCCTTCACTGCCAATTTTCTTTTCATCTTTTTCACTCCATGCCAACCCAGACAAAGGTCACGCCTCAGTTTTATTTGACCTTTTCTTCCAAGTTTTTTTCTTCATTTTCACACCACACCACTAAAGAGCAACAACAAATGTTAAATACAACTTCTTTATTTGTTTTGCTCTCTCTCTCTTTCTCTCTCTCTCTCTCTCTCAACCTGTCACGACCTACCAAAAAGAGGAAGGAACAAAGACTTTACGTTCTGCTACTACACAAGCATGAACTCTAAACTTCTGCAGACATTTTAAATACCTACATTACTACTACAAACATTTTCTACAACTTTTGATACCCTAAACTTTCTAATTGCACATTAATATCTACAACTTGTGTTATTCATTTTTTGAATAAATTTCTATTTTAACATTCAAAATGTATATTTTATTTTTATACTATTCCACACTAATTCACACATTCAAACCGACAACCAACCTTCTAACGAAAACCTTCTGATGATGAGTCTGAATAATTTGTAAGCTGTAGGCAGTTCGATCAAGGCCGAATTAAAGAAAAATTAACCAGCACCCTATAAGCTGCAATGTAACAACAATCACCCACTTTTTTCACAACTTGAATGCTGATAACAGAATCCACGTGAACTTCACATTTATTTAACCCGTTAAATAATCACAAGAAAGTCAGTCAGCATCAGAGAGACAAGAGAGAAAGAAAGCAGAGACTAGCTTCACTGGTTTCCATTTCACACTATACATTATTAGCCTTTAATGACAACCAATGATTGCAAAGATTCTTTCTACTGTTGAAACCAAATACATAAAAAAAAACATTGTTTATTTTGAATTTTTTTAAAATCAATAATCAAAAAAATCGGGTTATAGAAGGCGGGGTCCGATTTTAATCAAATTTGATACTCTCATAAACAAAGACATAAGAAACGATATTCAGAAGTTTCAAGGTTACAGTTCTTACAATAGTGCAGAAAATCGATAATATATATATATATATATATATATATATATATAAGGCAAGATGTTTGTGTGTGTGTGTCTGTTTATCTGACTGTATAACTGTATTTTTTTCAGCCCCTTTATCTTAGTTTTTGCTTCGAGTTTGGCTCTAAGTAGGCATAATTGTAATTCTTAGTCTCAGCCATGATACAATGAAAAAAAACTTATTTGATATCAATACAAGAAATAAAAATTTGACTTACATCCATTAATTTTTCTTTCAGTCTACGGTTTCGCGTTAACTGGAAACAACTATTGCTTTTTAGTCTTTCGTGCCAATGTCCAAAGAGTCTGAGCTCCAGGACCATGGATTAGTTTTAAAGCTTTCATTACACCTGAGCAACACTGGGCTATACTGCTAGTTTAAGCATAAGTGAATTCCTTGAATAAAGTGCTCAGTATTAAGAAAGAGAAAATTAAATAAAATTAACTAAATTAAGTTTACCAGAATAATTCTGCTTTCCAAAGTCAAGATAAATCACAATTAGTCTATCTGAAAACTGAAAATTGGGAGATAAGTCTTGAACTTTATATTTCTTTATTTACTATATTTTGTATATATTTTTCTGACTTTCTATGAGGAAGTTAATTAATCTGAGATTTAAGAAAAATCTCTTTCTTTTCTGCCATTAACTTTCTCTCGGCTGCACTTATATAGCATCTCCTTATTACCAAAGGTCATTCTTAATTAAGCACTCTTAAGTGAAAGTAGAGTCTTAAAATCACAACTAAAGAGTTTGGTTGCCAAAGTCCATTCAGCCTCATTACAGGAATAATTGAATGTTTTTGGTTACTGGCCTGTTATAAAGTAAGATTTGCTGCTGAAAAAAGAAATGAAGAGGTAGCTATTAAAAATAAACAAAGTTTTCTAATTTTATCATCATGTAAATTTTAAAAAAAGTGATGCCACCATTTTGTTTGAGTCAAAAATGCTCTGTGAGATGATTTATTTCATAAAATTTTAGAAGATTGACAGAAAATATGTTGATAGAATAAAATTTGTAATTACGAATTTGTCATTGAGTGACAGAAAACGTTTTATGGACTCACCAGGTAAAACTTTTGAAAAATTAATTTATTACTCTGAGACATAAACAAATCTAAACATTTGTGTAAGTCAAGTCACCATTGATAGAAGTAAACATTTATTGAAAAAGTGAAGGACACATTGACTTCATTCAAAGGAAATATGATTTCCAAGAGTTAGTATTGTAATATTTTCTAAATTTACTAATATTTTACAATTATTGAATATTTATTAAATATACGATATATTTCTGCATATAAGACAAACCTTAAATCCCAAAAATCACACTTAAAAAATAAGTGTCATCTTATACAAGAATTCTAAAAATAAACCTTAAATTATGAGTGATGTTTGTCGGTATGCTAAACTCGACTTCGTTGTGATAACCAATAATGTACATGAAAAGATTTTCATTATCAAATAAACTGGTAATGAAAGTAATGAAACCATTTCTAACTAATATATTACTGGCATGACTTCATAATAAATTACCTATTTAAAGAATAATTCCACATTCACATCAAATTATGATTGCATTCACAGCAAAGGAATGTACTCTTAATGTACACTACCGGCCATAATTATTAGGCCACCTCAGTTTTTTTTTTAAATGATGCATTTCATACTATTTTTAGTATTTATTGCCAAGTGGATAATTCTAAATGAAAATAGAATGTTTTTTTTTGTTATTATTACTTTGCAAAATTTTACAAGGCAGCCAGGAAGCCTTTGCTTTGGCCAGCCAATAAGAAGAAGAGACCAGCATGGGGAAGAGAGCACAAAAACTGGACACCAGAACAGTTCATTTGATGCACATGTCATTGTGCAGATTTAACAAAAGAACAATTCTATTTTTATTTACAATAATTCACTTGGCAATAAATACTAAAAAATAGTATAAAATACATCATTTTCTTTAAAAAAAATTGGGGTGGCCTAATAATTATGGCCAGTAGTGTACATTATTGTACTGTCATTAGCAGTATTTTGTGATTGTCGATGAAGTAGAAGTAAATAGTCATTAGTATGTCAGGCTCTTTGTAACTATGTAGAAGAAGAAGAAGAAGAAGAAGAAGAATTCACAAAAGTTCATGTGATGAAGCGTAAACAAAACAATGTTTTCCCTTTTAGGTGACATGTGTAGGAAAACATGATATAGAATTGGTTTGGTTATTCCATTTATTTTGAATTTCTAAGGATACAGTAAGTAACAACATTTCCAATAAAAACATTTTTATATAATCGATAAGAAGCCATCTTGTATTACAAGAGTAGGATAAATTCATGAAAATTTGCTATATTTTTTGACCTCATCTTATCTAAAGGTCACCTTATAAGCAGAAATATACAGTAAATAAAAAGTTAATGTCAGCCTTTAACCCTAACCCTCAGATATAATATTTTCTGCAACATAAGTGTTCTAACAGAAGACAGAAAGTGCGACACAGAGATCCAAAGGTGAATTGGCATGGCAAAGGATGCATTCCAGAAGTTGAGTAAAGTATTAAGAAACAGGACAATCTTGCTAGAAGAGAATACTGGATTGATAGAAGAGAATAGTGGATTGCTAGTTCCTCAAAATGGCAGTGAATGCTGGACAATATGATGGAAAAACTTGAAGCAACTGAAATGTGGTTCTACAGAAGCATACTGGATATAAAGTGGGGGGGTCAATTCTATATTATAATCAATATATAAACTGACCCCTCACTTTGTGGTCACATCAGTTTCTATACATTTATATTGCTGAGATCCAAAAGCACAAGGATGCATTCCAGGAGCCTGAGTAGAGTATTAAGAAACAGGACAATTTCGCTAGAAACAAAGAAGAGAGTACCGGATTGCTATGTTATGCCGGTTCTTCAATATGGCAGGGAATGCAGGACAATATCATCAAAGATGAAGGGAAAACTTGAAGAAGCTGAAATGTGCTTCTATAGAAGGATGCTGTGAATATCATGGATCGAGCATGTGAGCAATGATGAGGTTTTAGAAAAGATGGAAATGAAAAGGAAATTAATACTGAGCATCAGGAAGAGATAACTAAAGTTTCTGGGACATGCAATGAGGAAGGAGGGCTTGGAGAACCTGATACTAACAGACCAGATAGAGGGAAAAAGAGACAGGGGAAAGCAATGGATAACATATTTGAAGGGCCTCAGCAGGTGGATGACAGAATGGGAGTTGCATGGTGTAGCAGAAAAAGTGTGCTAAGAGCCACCAGGGATAGGGAGATGTGGAAAGCCATGATCACCTACGTCCTGAAAGGACAGGGCACATAGAAGAAGAAGATATATGCCAACTGTTTATAAGAAATTATAATGTAGATAAAAAGTGGGGATCAAATCTATGTTATAATCAATATATAAACTGAACCCTCATTTTGTGGCCACACTAGTTTTTATACTTTTATATTCTAGATTTATGGGATTGTGTTAGTGGATGACAGAACGAGGATTGCATGGTGTAACAGGAGAAGGTGTGCTAAGAGCCACAAGGGATAGGGAGACGTGGAAAACCATGATTGCTTATGTCCTGAAAGGACAAGGCACATAGAAGAAGAATAAGAATGTAGAAGTGTATTTTGCATTTAGTTCATATTTGTGAATATTCATTTCTGTTAATAGATCCTTGTACAAAGAAGTGATGAAATGTTATGGCCTTTACAAAAAAATTCTCTTATTTGGTCATTGGGTCAAATTTATGAAGTGAGTTGAGCTGAGAAATTTTCAGCACCTCTGCAAGATTTTACTTTTCTGTTTCTAATTAGTTCTTTCATAAAAATATTTACTAACACACAATAGAGTTTATATAATGAAATGATAAAATATGATTTTAAGGTATGCTATGTGTGTTATGGTTCAGTGGATATCAAGTCAAAACAAGAGATCAGGGTGCCGAGTTCGAATTCCAGTCTAATTCATTGTATTCACTTACACGCAAATACCCTTGGGAAAGGTATTAATCTGTCTCTTCCCTCCAGTTATGGGTTAAATAATACAACAGATTGGGTTCTATAGCCTTGGCTAGCAACCAGTCTATGACAAAAAGCAATGGCAACCTACTGCGGGATAATCTGCCCAGTCAGTCATGTCTCTTTCGGGACACGATTGCCAAAAGCGGGTATCATGTATGGCACTTAACTGACTGACTGAATATAATAGTTCAAAACATGATTAAGGCTTCTACTGGGCGTAAAGTGGGGGATCGGTTTTCTATTGTTATGAAGTAATAAACTGATCCAACACTAATTACTACTTAATAATATAATACATCTCTTCCCCCTCTAGCTATGAGTCAAATAATATGACAGATTGGATTCTATAGCTTTGGCTGGCAACCAGTCTACCGCAGAAAGTAATGGCAACCTACTGCGGGATAATCTTCTGCCCAGTCAATCATGTCTCTTTTGAGATATGATCGCCAAAGCATGTATCACGTATGGCACTTAAGTGATCTAGTTTTTACTCTTAGGGTCATGGTATTGATGATGTGCTGATAGTGGTTGACATATGCTGATGACAAAGGTATTCATGGTATAAAAATGAACATAAAAAAATCAATACCCTCTACCAAGAGTTCCAAGAAATAATACTCAGGATAAACCTTTCCAAAACAAAAATCATGATCTGGAATTCTATTAAAAATAAAAATGGCACACATAGCCTAAATCCATCATAAAATTTCAGTAGGTGAATACTTAAGAGTTATAACAAATTTAGTATCGGTGAGAAGGAAATTGAGCAGAAACTAGGCTGTGCCAGAGGTAGTTGCACCCAACATAGCAAGTTGAAACAGAACACTTTAAAATTCAAATCATGTTTTATCATAGCCTCATCAGATTGATACTTTCATATGGATGTCATGCATGGCAACAATATCATTTGCAAATGTTTAATCTGTCATCCTTAAAAATTCCAATTCCAATTCTGTTCTTAAATAGCCTCATCAGATCAAAATTTTCACCTGGATGTCATGCATGGCATCAGTATCATTTGCAAATGTCTAATCTATCATCTCTATAAAAACCAATTCAAGTTGTGCCCTTAAATAGCCTCATCAGATCAAGACACTCATATGGATGCCATGTATGGTATCAAAATCATTCAGAAATGTCTAATTTATCATCTCTATGAAACCAATTCAAATTGTGCCCTTAAATAGCCTCATCAGATCAAGACATTCATCAGTCTCATTCAAAAATATCTAATTAATCATCTCCATAAAAAAAACAATTCAAATTGTGTCCTTAAGTAGCTTCATTAGATAAAGACTTTCATGTAGATGTTATTCATGGCATCAATGCCATTCAGAAATGTCTAATCTATAAAAACCAATTCAAATGGTATCCTTAAATCACTTAATCAGATCGACACTTGATATAATTACCTTGAGAAAAGAAGAACCATTAATAGCAAATATTATATAGCATTATTGGTGCATTTAAAGGAAGAAATCACCAAAAAATAGCCACAAATGGGGAAGATAAAAGTGATCTTTCACCAAGACAATGCACTGTGTCACAATTCGATTGCAATAATGACAAAACTACATGAATTGCACTTCGAACTGCTTTCACATCTGTGCTATTCTCCAAATATGGCCCCCAGCAACTACTGGCTATTTGCAGACCTCAAAAGAATGTTCCAGGGAAAGAGATTTGACTCCAATGAAGAAGTGATATCAGAAACTAAGGTGTATTTTGAGGCCAAAAACAAATTGTTCTACAAAAAATGGCATCAAATTGTTGGGGAAGTATTGGAATCAGTGAATCACCCTAGAAGGAAACTATGTTGATAAATAAAGTCAAATTTTACCTAAAAGTTGTTTTTTTAGTTAGGCCTGGGATTTATTGAGTGATTTTTTTTTAATCATTTCACCCCAAGCAAGGCATTCCACCGCCACTATTGCACAAGGGGTTACATAGGGGAAAGTGATGAGAAAGAGTGGTTAGTTATAGGAAATGTCGGGAGGAGGGTGATAGACGGATGAGGATACCAAGAATGGGGGTTGGGTAGATGGGAAGAATGTTTGAGAGAATAGATGCAAGTTAGTGTGATAAGAGGTGTCTATTGATCTTACATTTAAATTCCTGGAGATTGTAGCTGTCGGGGAAGCAAGTATATGGAAAGGAATTCCACAGGTGGGAAGTGAGACAAAAGAAGCTGTCAGAGTAGAAATTGCAGTTACATTTATATGTTAACACATTTCTTAAATCAATTCATCAGCTAACCATGAGACAGATGTGTATAAAATTTTTCTATATGTTCTTATAAAAATAAACTTGAAATAAATTAATAGACTCTTTTGTGTAAAAAAGTTTTAATAAATGTGTTCCAATTAAAGAAAACAAACTTTCCATAATCTAAATTTGTTTATTGCACACTAGCAGTATAGCCCAGCATTGCTCGGGTGTAATGAAAGCTTTAAAACTAATCCATGGTCCTGGAGCTCAGACTCTTTGGACGTTGGCACGAAAGACTAAAAAGCAATAGTTGTTTCCAGTTAAAGCAAAACCGTAGACTGAAAGAAAAATGAATGGATGTAAGTTAAATTTTGATTTCCCGGTATTGATATCAAATAAGTTTTTTCATCATAAACTGAATTTTGAAGGCTAAATAAATCCTCTGAGTAAATGGTATCATGGCTGAGACTAAAAACTACAATTATAGCTACTTAGAGCCAAACCCAAAGCAAAAACTAAAATAAAAGGGCTGAAAAAAATACAGTTATACAGGCAGATAAACAGACACACACACACAAACATCTTGCCTTTTATATATATATATATATTATCAATTTTCTGCACTATTGTAAGAACTGCAACCTTGAAACTTTTGAATATCATTTCTTATATCTTTGTCTATGAGTGTATCAAATTTGATTAAAATCAGACCACTCCTTCTATAAGCCGATTTTTTTATTATCAATTTTTGAGATTTATTGGGGGTACCCACAAAACCTAGCTAAAAACACTCGAAGACGTTTATAAGTACAACTGTGTAAATTCTCAAGAAAATCAGTTCAGCCGTTTTGGAGTCTATCGGTAACGGATACACACACACAGACACACACACACGCACACACACATATACACACAGAGACAAAGTTCTATTTATAAATAATTTTAGATTAGATATAAATGAAAATAATAATAATTTTCCTAATTTTTTAGTTCTTAGTCTCAGCCATGATACCATTTACTCAGAGGACTTATTTAGCCTTCAAAATTCAGTTTACGACGAAAAAAACCTATTTGACATCGATACCAGGAAATTAAAATTTGACTTATATCCATTCATTTTACTTTCAGTCTACGGTTTCACTTTAACTGGAAACAACTATTGCTTTTTAGTCTTTCATGCCAACATCCAAAGAGTCTGAGCTCCAGGACCATGGGTTAGTTTTAAAGCTTTCATTACACCCGAGCAACGCCGGGCTATACTGCTAGTATAATATAATAGGAACAACTTCTTTGCATTCATTAAAATCCTCCTCTGTTACATTTATGTCAAATTTATAATTACCTAAATCTTGCTCCCCTGCAAATTCATTCCAGTCAGTTTGTAAATTCATCAAATCAATACTTTGGTTATTAAGTGGTAGGTTGGCTCAATTTTAAAACTAACATCATTATGATTTTTCTTTTTATTCACATTTAAACATTTGAGATATTATATTGATCTTCACCAAGTTGCCTGTACTGGCCCAATTAAACCTCAAGGTGATCTGTTTGAAATTTAGCAGGTAATACATACGTCATTTTCAATTCTCTGTGCAATATTTAGTCAGTTCTAAAATTACATGAGGAATATGATGCAAAGCTAGGAATGTTTCATTTGTTAGCATTCCATTATTTCAAGGAATATTATTCCAAGATTCTAACCAGTTGCAGAATACACTGAGTAATATATAATTGTCATCATTTAGTGAATTAGCATATTTATTGTTAGGCTAAAGTTCCTGGGACATGCAATGAGGAAGGAGGGCTTGGAGAACCTGATACTAACAGGCCATTTAGAGGGAAAAAGAGACAGAGGAAAGCAACTGATAACATCTAAGGACCTGAGCAGGTGGATGACAGAGCCACCAGGGATAGGGAGACGTGGAAGGCAACAATCGCCTACATCCTGAAAGGACAAGGCACATAGAGGAAGAAGAAGATTGTTAAGCTGCCAAACTTTATATGATATTTTTACATCCAATCTCAGTAGTATAGTGGTAAGTATCGCCGCCTGTCACACAGGAGACCAGAGTTCGATTTCCCGCCGGAGAGGCATACATCTTTTAGGATGTGCATTGTCATACAATGGATATCGACTTGGAACAACAAATTGGGAAGCCGAGTTTGAATTCCAGTTCAATTGCTTGCATTCACTTATGCACAAATACCCTTGGGAACGTTATTAATCTGTCTCTTCCCTCCAGTTATGGGTTAAATAATAAGACAGATTGGGTTCTATAGCCTTGGCTGGCAACCATTCTACCGCAGAAAGCAATGGCAACCTACTGCGGGATAATCTTCTGCCCAGTCAATCATGTCTCTTTCAAGACATGATTGCCCAAATCGTGTATCACATATGGCACTCAACTGACTGAGTGAATATAACAGATGGAAACATGATTAACTCTTCTACTGGGCATAAAGTGGGGGATCGGTTTTATATTGTTATGAACTGATCCACCACTAATTACTACTTAATGATATAATACATTTCTTCCCCCTCTAGCTATGAGTCAAATAACAGGACAGATTGGATTCTATAGCCTTGGTTGGTAGCCAGTCTACTGCAGAAAATCAATGGCAACCTACTGCAGGATAATCTTCTGCCCAGTTAGTCATGTCTCTTTTGAGACATGATCGCCCAAAGCATGTATCATATATGACACTTAACTGACTTACTGACTGACTGATTATCCATGAAGTATAAAATATTTTTATATATTTTGTGACTTCTGCAAATTTAGGTAAACATTTCAGTTTTCTTTAAGTCAGTAATCCCTGAATAGTGAATTGGTTAAATATATGCAAAACTAACGAAACTTTCAAGACTACTGGGAGAAAGAGATTTTGAGGTCAATTTATAGCAATATTTCAAAATTGATTGAGATTCCAGGGTATGAAGTTTCATATGTGATACACTCTTGGGGCGATCATGTCTTGACAGAGACATGACTGACTGGTCAAAAGATTATCCCGCAGTAGTTTGCCATTGTTTTCTGCGGTAAACTGGTTGCCAGCCAAGGCTATAAAACCCAATCTGTCCTACTATTTAACCCATAACTGGAGGGAAGAGACAGATTAATACCTTTTCCAAGTACAAAATGGAGCACTTTGGATATTATTTAAATCATGATTTCCATTATGACAAAATTTAAGAACATCATTCATTTACTCACATATTTTTGACGAAGCCAAAAATGCTGATGTAATTTAGTATCTGAACTGAATTAAATCTGGAAAAAAGATGTTTAGATTTCATCACTGGATGTAGATATACAACTGAAAGATTTGCTGGACTACAAAAGAACGATATAGCTTTGTTATTTATTACATTATTATCTGTTATGACTGATATTACTCTAAATCCTATCTCTTCAAGACTAATTATTACATGGTTAACGATGTCAAATAAATTCTCAGCTTAAAGACATTTAATTAGCATAATATGCACATCCTTGTATCATAAGAATACACTGTTAAGTATAAAAGAAAAAAACACTTGTTGCAGATCCATTCCTGCTGTTGGCTAAACCAACTTCAATAACACCTTTATAATCAAAATAAAGTTTTAGGTGAATTTCATCTACAAGTAAAGATACTGTAATGTCTTTACACTCTAGTAACTGAAACTTAAATTTTTATCTTGTTGCTCAACAATAGGATTCATGTTGAATGATAAGGTTAGTCTTCTGATGGTTGAATAACTTGGTAAAATTATATTTTTGGTGTCTTTTAACAGCCTATAACCCCTAGATTAATGGTTATACAACAATGAAGAAAAAACATCATTTCTGCAAAATGATCAAACTTAATCTGGGTCATAAATTTTAACTGCTCATATATAAATTTAACTGCATAAAAATATCTAAATGACTCATCTTACACTAATAGAAGAAAGAACATTACCAAATGTAATACAGCAATCATACTTTGAGTTTTGGTTTGACATTCTTCTACAAGGGTCATTTAATAAATAGGGTGAACTTTTTGGTATAAGGACTTCTAGGAGGGTCATTTAATAAATAAGGTGAATTTTTCAGGATAAGGACTTCTAATACAAATAGAAACTTACTTTTTTTAATCTTTTTCCTTTACTTCTTTTTCAAAAGGATTTAATTTTTTTTTGCAGATTGAAAAAAACTTAGTGAGTTTTGGAGATTAACAAAGATGGTCGACCAAGAAACATGCTCCAGGATTGAACAGAGGTAAGTTATCAAGTTTTTGGTTGCTGAAGGGTGCAAAATAGTTGAAATTTATAGGAGAATGTCAACTGTGTATGATGCCACATGTTTCAGCCAAAAAAAATGTCTACAAGTGGGCTAAATTGTTTAAAGAAGTTTGAAAGTGATGTGAAAGTCAAAAGTGCTGTGAGCGATTGATTGAGACATTAGTCCAAAGATTTTTACACTGAGGGAATACAGAAGCTTGTGCACAGATGGGAAAAGTGTGTGACACTGCTGGGAGACTATGTTAAAAAAAAAATTTTAAAAAAAGTAAGCTTCTATCTGTATTAGAAAAATTCACCTTATTTATTGAATGACCCTCATATGTCCATTTTTTTTTCACATTTTCAATAAGAATTTCTAAAGTATTTGTATCAATTACATAATTGTTATGTGTTATAAGTTGAAAAAAGAAAAAAAAATGAGTGACCACACACATAGAGCTAAATCACAGACAAATATTTAATTTACAAAAAGCACAAAATAATAATATTTACAGATATACAATTTTTGCATTCAAATAAAAAACTACTGGCAGGTGAAGTGTTACGAAGGGAGAGGTAAGGAGTGGGTGAAGTAATTTTACACATTAGGCTAGCGAGTATTCTAAGTACTATTTTTGGAAATCCTCAAATGTGTATATAAAGAATAATTTTTTGTTTGGTCAATGAAAGAGTCAAAAATTCTATTTACCTACTTAGTTCCTCGAGGTTCTCTTTCAGGTTTTAGTGGGTCGGTAACTTTTAGTAGAGATTCTTACGGCTGGATATAGAAATCCTGAATCAGGCCGGAGTTGATAATGTCAGCAAATCCTTTTAACAACTAACTACTCTCTTCCCAAAACCTATTTTTATAGGAGCTAACACCTAATTTGAGTATTTCTAGAATTCATTCAAATTCTCTAGATTTTACCTGAACATTCTAGCATTTTCCAGACGTTCTATTTCTAATTTCTCTACTTAACAACTACTCCATGAATTAAAATTTTTTGTAATAACAAGTAGGACTCAGTAAAATCCCTTACTATAACTTTTAACCTTTGTAGACTTTATTAATATTACTTTTTTATATATATATACATCCTTGTAACAATAATCAAGAATCTCATTCTCCCCTACAGTATTAATTTCTGCATCACCACAAAACACATGTACTACAAAATCAGGTTCACTTATAAGAGATTGACTGATTTTTCAATATGGAGACTTGATGATGTGACAGTTTCTGGCTGCCTCAGTAAACTCCAGTAATTTCTATTGAGAAAATTTAATTTTTCCTCTAGATCATTATTTCTGTGGAATTTCCTCTGCTGTTTGTATTCCAAGTCATTGATAATACTTTGATCTAAAGCTCGTTTAAGGGAAGAATTTTCTAGCTGAATTTTTCTGTACACTGGTAACTCTTTAGAGGAGGTGGGGAAGATAAATGGGAGGGACACTTTGGTAAAATTCTAAGGACTTCACCTACTTGAAGAAAATTTCATTAAAAAATGATGAGTTTAAAATTTAATCCACAGAATTCAGTAATTCTTTTAATGGTAGGGGCCACCTCATTATTTTGTTTCAATGTATCATGAAATATCGAATATGGATGTGCGTTGTGGTACAGTGGATATCGGCTCGGAACGAGAAACCGGGGAACCGAGTTCGAATTCCAGCTGAATCCACTGTATTTGCTTACGTGCAAATACCCTTGGGAAAGGTATTAATCCATCTCTTCCTTCCAGTTATGGGTTAAATAGCAGGACAGATTGAGTTCTATAGCCTTGGTCGGCAACCAGTCTACCGCAGAAAGCAATGGCAACCTACTGTGGGGTAATCTTCTGCCCAGTCAGTCATGTCTCTGTCAAGACATGATCGCCCAAGCATGTATCACGTATGGCACTCAACTGACTGACTGACCATGAAATATAAAGTCCTGAAATTGATTTAATTGTTAAGTTTTAATGTTTTTTATAAATAGTATAAAAGAAAATAATAATCATTTTCCTATTTTTGTTTGGTACAAAATGTTCTTTTTTGATAGCACATATCCATGTATCTTATAAATTCTTATATTTTGAAAATTAAAATATATTCACTTTTGGGTCATTTTTATTATTACCTTTTCATGGATCAGGCTAGCCTCCCTGAAAGTAAAACACTGCGCCTCCTCAGCTTAACTCTCACAACAGACCTCAAGTGGAATGACTATATAGAATCCATAGCTAAATCTGCTACTACACAGTCACTTTCTCACCGGCGCAATGTGGCTTCCTTGTGTCTCTTCTACAAATGTTTTCACGACTTCTGCTCCGATGAACTTAGCTCACTGGTGCCTCCTATATATAAATTTACTCGAGCCATAAGATTAGCAACTAGGTCCCAGCCTTTTACTGTGAAACCAATAAAATGTAAACACTAATTCTACTCCATCAGCTTCTTTTCTCGCACTTCCCACCTGTGGAATTCCCTTCTGTTTACTTGCTTCCCTGACAGCTATAATCTCCAAGAATTTAAATATAAAGTAAATAGTCATCTCCTATCTCACTAACCTGCATCTTCTCTCTCATGCTCCCTTCTCTGTCCACTCCACTCGCATCAGTATTCTCATCCTTCTCTTACCCCCTATAACCTGTCACTCTTTCTCATAACATTCTTCCTATGTAAGCCCCTGCACAACAGTGACAGTAAAATGCCTTGCTTGGGGCGATATGATTATAAAAAAAAAAAAAAAAAATTGGGACAACACCATCATACAGCATTTTTCGGTATATTATTTCAGTAAAAATATTTACAAAATATTCATAAAACAAATAAAAAGTCAAGCCGAGTTAACAAAAAAATTAGTATTACTCCGAGTCTATCCTGTATATAGTGACATCGACAAATAAGCCCCTCCCATCGAACAGGCTTTCTGTCTTTGTGGTTGTTGGATGAATCACGTGATGGTCAGTGAGAGACATCAGTCGATAGAGTATAGGTCATTTATTATGCCGGAGGCAAGACATGTCTGTTCACATCAGTTGCTATATTGACTGTGGAGAAGATGGACATCACAAATCCACGCAGGGAAAACCATATCATCTTACCTGGCACAGAGAGGATGTCACTAGATGTCTATTTTTCTGTATAGAAATATTACAAATTAGACCCTCTTGCTTTTTGCCATTTTCACGCTAATTGTCATATAATGCATTTGCTAAAAACACCTATGAGGAGGTGCTATTTAAGTCTATAAGGCAAGTACATTTTCTCTCTCTTTCATCTCTTGCTTTCAGATGTAATCAAATGTGAAGAATACTGCCAGTGAAGTGTGTTCACTTCCTTGTTCCTCTTTTAATTAAATATGCTTTTAATTGAATTCTCTTATACAAAGACGTGTTATCACACAAACTTGTTTCAATGCATATGCATCAAGCACATTCTTATTGCTAGCTTCAATATCTTTTCCTTTCATTTCATTTGTACACATACGTAACTACTTTTGTCAATACATGCATTTAATTGTCGTTTGTTTTAAATTCATTGTTTTATGTTTTCTTATTTTCACCCAGACACATGTGAGTCTGACAATATTGTTTGCAGGACTAATGTTCCAGGAACTCATAAATATTTACTGTAAAATAATCACACACTGCATATCAAAAGTACAAAATCCCACAACAATACATATGTTATAATTTGTATAAATTAGTAACAGTAAATGAAACGCGGATGTGTGTTGTGGCGCAGTGGATATCGGCTCGGAACGAGAAATCGGTAGAGCTGAGTTCGAATTCCAGTTGAATTCCTTGCATTCACTTATGTGCAAATATCCTTGGGAAAGGTATTAATCCGTCTATTCCTTCCAGTTATGGGTTAAATAACAGGACAGATTGGGTTCTATAACCTTGGTCGGCAACCAGTCTACCGCAGAAAGCAATGGCAACCTACTGTGGGATAATATTCTGCCCAGTCAGTCATGTCTCTTTCGAGACATGATCGCCCAAGTGTGTATATATTGGTATAAAAATCTATATGAAAATAATTCATGCTTGTTATTCTTTTCTTTCAGCTATTGTGTTTCCGATTATGTATAAAGGTGTTATTGATATAGTCAGTTAGTCAGTTAAGTGCCATACGTGATACACGCTTGAGCAATCATATCTTGAAAGAGATGTGACTGACTGGGCAGAAGATTTTCCTGCAGTAGGTTGCCATTACTTTCTGCGGTAGACTGGTTGCCAGCCAAAGCTATAGAACCCAATCTGCCCTGCTATTTAACCCATAACTGCAGGAAAGTTAAGTGCCATATGTGATACATGCTTGGGTGATCATGTCTCAAAAAAGACATGATTGACTGGGCAGAAAATTTTCCGGCAGTAGTTTGCCATTACTTTCTGCGGTAGACTGGTTGCCAACCAAAGCTATAGAACCCAATCTGTCCTGTTATTTAACCTTGAAGGAAGAGACGGATTCATACCTTACCCAAGGTTATTTGGGCATAAGTGAATGCAGCAAAATCAACTACAATTTGGTACTCGGCTCTCTGATTTCTCGTTCCGAGCAAATATCCATTGCACCACAATGCACATCCATCATGAGTATAATAATGTCTATAATGGCAAATTGAGAATATTCCTTCTTAAATATCACCCCCCATTATCAGCAATGGACAGGAAATTTTATTTCCTGGTTACAGAAGTGTAACAACAGGGTGATGAAAACCCGTAATGAAGACAAATCACATTTAAATCTAAGTAAGTAAATTGAAATTGAATTTAGGAGTTGACACTGTGGTATTTTTTTAATCTGTTCACCCCAATCAAGGCAATAATGTCACTAAGACATAAGGAACTACAGAGATTGAAAGAGAATGAGAAAATAAAAAATCTTTAACTTTTATGCCTACAATGTGTCAAAAGGATGTTTTTTTCCCTTTACACTGCTATTTATTTTCTACTACATTCACTCCTCAGCAATGTTTATTTACAAGATTACAAAAATATGTAGACCAATGTAGAGGTCTTGGAGATGCTTATCAAATTGGCCTTGTGCCAAACACAAAGTTCCCACAATTTAAAATATCAGAAGGTTGAAAAAGGTTGGAAGCATAAAAGTGTTTTGTTTGTAAAATAAGTTAAATTTTATTAACTAAACAGAATAACAAATTTGTAAGAAGTAAAATGTTCAAATAGAAAATGTACATAGTTAATTAATTTGTAAGAGTTAAATGTTCAAAGAGAAAATGTACATAGTTAATTAACTTGTAAGAGTTGAATGTTCAAAGAGAAAATGTACGTAGTTAATTAATTTGTAAGAGTTGAATGTTCAAATAGAAAATGTACGTAGTTAATTAATTTGTAAGAGTTAAATGTTCAAAGAGAAAATGTATGTAGTTAATTAATTTGTAAGAGTTAAATGTTCAAAGAGAAAATGTACATAGTTAATTAATTTGTAAGAGTTAAATGTTCAAAGAGAAAATGTACATAGTTAATTAATTTGTAAGAGTTAAATGTTCAAAGAGAAAATGTACATAGTTAATTAATTTGTAAGAGTTAAATGTTCAAAGAGAAAATGTACGTAGTTAATTAATTTGTAAGAGTTAAATGTTCAAAGAGAAAATGTACGTAGTTAATTAATTTGTAAGAGTTAAATGTTCAAAGAGAAAATGTACATAGTTAATTAATTTGTAAGAGTTAAATGTTCAAAGAGAAAATGTATGTAGTTAATTAATTTGTAAGAGTTAAATGTTCAAAGAGAAAATGTACATAGTTAATTAATTTGTAAGAGTTAAATGTTCAAAGAGAAAATGTAAATAGTTAATTAATTTGTAAGAGTTAAATGTTCAAAGAGAAAATGTACATAGTTAATTAATTTGTAAGAGTTAAATGTTCAAAGAGAAAATGTACATAGTTAATTAATTTGTAAGAGTTAAATGTTCAAAGAGAAAATGTACGTAGTTAATTAATTTGTAAGAGTTAAATGTTCAAAGAGAAAATGTACGTAGTTAATTAATTTGTAAGAGTTGAATGTTCAAATAGAAAATGTACGTAGTTAATTAATTTGTAAGAGTTAAATGTTCAAAGAGAAAATGTATGTAGTTAATTAATTTGTAAGAGTTAAATGTTCAAAGAGAAAATGTACATAGTTAATTAATTTGTAAGAGTTAAATGTTCAAAGAGAAAATGTACATAGTTAATTAATTTGTAAGAGTTAAATGTTCAAAGAGAAAATGTACGGAGTTAATTAATTTGTAAGAGTTGAATGTTCAAATAGAAAATGTACGTAGTTAATTAATTTGTAAGAGTTAAATGTTCAAAGAGAAAATGTATGTAGTTAATTAATTTGTAAGAGTTAAATGTTCAAAGAGAAAATGTACATAGTTAATTAATTTGTAAGAGTTAAATGTTCAAAGAGAAAATGTACATAGTTAATTAATTTGTAAGAGTTAAATGTTCAAAGAGAAAATGTACATAGTTAATTAATTTGTAAGAGTTAAATGTTCAAAGAGAAAATGTACATAGTTAATTAATTTGTAAGAGTTAAATGTTCAAAGAGAAAATGTACGTAGTTAATTAATTTGTAAGAGTTAAATGTTCAAAGAGAAAATGTACATAGTTAATTAATTTGTAAGAGTTAAATGTTCAAAGAGAAAATGTACATAGTTAATTAATTTGTAAGAGTTAAATGTTCAAAGAGAAAATGTACGTAGTTAATTAATTTGTAAGAGTTGAATGTTCAAATAGAAAATGTACGTAGTTAATTAATTTGTAAGAGTTAAATGTTCAAAGAGAAAATGTACGTAGTTAATTAATTTGTAAGAGTTAAATGTTCAAAGAGAAAATGTATGTAGTTAATTAATTTGTAAGAGTTAAATGTTCAAAGAGAAAATGTACATAGTTAATTAATTTGTAAGAGTTAAATGTTCAAAGAGAAAATGTACATAGTTAATTAATTTGTAAGAGTTAAATGTTCAAAGAGAAAATGTACATAGTTAATTAATTTGTAAGAGTTAAATGTTCAAAGAGAAAATGTAAATAGTTAATTAATTTGTAAGAGTTAAATGTTCAAAGAGAAAATGTACATAGTTAATTAATTTGTAAGAGTTAAATGTTCAAAGAGAAAATGTACGTAGTTAATTAATTTGTAAGAGTTAAATGTTCAAAGAGAAAATGTACATAGTTAATTAATTTGTAAGAGTTAAATGTTCAAAGAGAAAATGTACATAGTTAATTAATTTGTAAGAGTTAAATGTTCAAAGAGAAAATGTACGTAGTTAATTAATTTGTAAGAGTTGAATGTTCAAATAGAAAATGTACGTAGTTAATTAATTTGTAAGAGTTAAATGTTCAAAGAGAAAATGTACGTAGTTAATTAATTTGTAAGAGTTAAATGTTCAAAGAGAAAATGTACATAGTTAATTAATTTGTAAGAGTTAAATGTTCAAAGAGAAAATGTACATAGTTAATTAATTTGTAAGAGTTAAATGTTCAAAGAGAAAATGTACGTAGTTAATTAATTTGTAAGAGTTAAATGTTCAAAGAGAAAATGTACGTAGTTAATTAATTTGTAAGAGTTAAATGTTCAAAGAGAAAATGTACGTAGTTAATTAATTTGTAAGAGTTAAATGTTCAAAGAGAAAATGTACGTAGTTAAATGTTTCAGAGAAATAATAGTAAGGAGTTAAATGAATCCAGAGCTTATAGTTGATAGTTGCAAAATTTGTGCATGTAGAACGGTTAACAGGTTACTAATAATGACTGGGTTTCTTTCCTTTTTATAGCTAGTGAGAAAGTGAAAAGGAAGATGAAGCAGTAAAGGAGATTGTATCTATCCAACGATATTTTTAAGAGTCAGTTGAAGATGTCTTCTTGTTGTTTCTTTGACAGCATGTGAGTGAAGACAAAGAAAGGAAAAATTGGAAGGAGAGGAAGAACGAATGTATGTCGATGAGACACGTCAGTTCCTTCCGGCATTTTAAAATTTCTCCTTTACATTGTGACAAGGTCCTTATCAGATCCTTGCTCCCATCAGACTGTCTTTGGCTGGTCAAGAGACATGGATAAGTACTTAGATCAGGTCACATTTTTTAGGTATTAAGAAAATTTGACCGGGGTCATAGTTCAATTTGCTATTTCCAATCCAATCAGAATCCAGAATCTTAATTTTCACACCGGCTTGAGAAATTTGACTTGGTCTGGTTTTTCCAAAACTTTTTCAGTCATTCTGATCCGATTTTGCGATTTTGTGGGTGTGCAATTTTACTTTTTGTGTTTCAGTTAATTGCTGGATGATATAGGATTTGTATCCTATACCAAGTAAAATGCAATATTTATTATTTGCCTTGACACCTATATTACTGTATACACTCTTGACTCCCTCAACAATGTTTATCTAAACTTATTTATAAATGGAAATTTGTCTGTCTGTCTGTGTGTGTGTGTATGTGTGTGTCTGTGTGTGTGTGTGTGTGTCCGTTACCTATAGACTCCGAAATGGCTGAACCAATTTTCTTGAAAATTTACACAGTTGTACTATAAGTGTCTGCGAGTGTTCTTAGCTAGGTTTTGTGTCGAGGTACCCCTGATAAACTTTTGAAAATCGATAATCGAAAAAATCGTGTTATAAAAGGAGTGGTCCGATTTTAATCAAATTTGATACACTCATAGACAAAGACATTAAAAACATTATTCAGACATTTCAAGGTTGCAGTTCTTACAATAGTGCAGAAAATTGATAATATATATTTATAAAAGGCAAGATGTTTGTGTGTGTGTGTGTGTCTGTTTATCTGCCTGTATATTTGTATTTTTTTCAGCCCTTTTATTTTAGTTTTTGCTTCGGGTTTGGCTCTAAGTAGGTATAATTGTAGTTCTTAGTCTCAGCCATGATACTATTTACTTCAAAATTCAGTTTATGACACAAAAAAACTTATTTGATATCAATACCAGGAAATCAAAATTTGACTTACATCCATTCATTTTTCTTTCTTTCTACGGTTTTGTTTTAACTGGAAACAACTATTGCTTTTTAGTGTTTCGTGCCAACGTTCAAAGTGTCTGAGCTCCATGACCATGGATTAGTTTTAAAGCTTTTATTACACCCGAGCAACTGCTATACTGCTAGTTTACAATATTATAAACATATTTGAACCAAGTAAAATGCAATATTTATTATTTACTTTTTATAAAGAAATAAATGTGAAAAGAAATTTATGAATAAAAATAAAAAATATTTTCATATTTATTTCTTTATAAATTGCATTGTATTAGTTGGTTCACATTTTGAGAATGTTAGAAATATAAAATTATTCTGGTAAATAAACAAACTAATAAAAATTTTAATATTTTTATCGTAAATTCTCAAAGAAAAAAAATGTATAAACTCTCTTTCATATGCTTGAGTATTGTTAAAATTCTAATCATCACTTTTTAAAACAACAAACATTGCCGGTGATTGATGGTAGTTAAAATAATAGTGGTATCAAGAGAAAAACTATACTTTTGACACATTATTTTATTGCAGGAATGATTGTTGAGAAAACTTTAGAAGAAACCAAAAACCAAATCCTAAACAGGAATCAACCTCTGGTTCTGTAAAAAAAACTGGAGAAAAGGGTGGAACTCCGAAGTAAGTCATTTCAGGATTTATTGTTGATGAAATTATGGTTCTACCATTTTTTGAAATAATGTAATAGTCTTTTAGGGGTGTGCATTGTGGTGCAGTG
This sequence comes from Ascarosepion bandense, assembly GCA_037127315.1. Lineage (NCBI taxonomy): Eukaryota > Metazoa > Mollusca > Cephalopoda > Sepiida > Sepiidae > Ascarosepion > Ascarosepion bandense. Next base: position 1,095,939 of record JBBBDQ010000379.1, on the reverse strand, counting down.
AATATTGGCTTGGAACAAGAAATCAAAAAGCCATGTTTGAATTCCAGTTGAATTTATTACATTCACTTATACACAAATACTCTTAGGAAAGGTTTTAATCTATCTCTTCTTCCTCTAGCTGTGGGTTAAATAGCAGGACACATTGGGTTCTATAGCATTGGCTGGCAACTAGTCTACCGCAGAAAATAATGGCAATCTACTGCAAGAAATCCTCTGCCCAATCAGTCATGTCTCTTTTGAGATATGATCACCCAAGCGTGTATCATATATGGCACTTAACTTAATAGCTTTTTTAAAGAATCAAAAATTCAAATGATCGTATGATATACTAAATCATCAAAATGCTATGCTGGGTATCTCGTGGTCTTTCTCAGCATAGTAATTACCATCTTTTATCTAAGTAACATGTGACAAGTTGTACTAACAATAAAGAACAATCTCTGACTTGACAAAGACAAGTTTATAATAGGTTTCTCAAGGCCATCAGTGAAAAGTAAACACCAATGTCTTCTGCTAAAATTCCAGTTTTGATGAGGCTAATCTTTAAGCCAACTCTGAAAACTTCTTTTTAAAGAATGGGTCAAAAAATGAGAAAAGAGAAATATTATGTTTGTCAATGTAAATTCTGACTTTTTTGATTATATTACAAATTCATAATGAGAGAAAATACTCTGCCCAATACCATCTAACCACACCTAATACATACAACAAATAAAAAACAATGTGTTAGATATCATTACAATAAAAAATAACCATTCAGCCATTAACCTAACATTTTCAATAGACAAAAACAACGATTAATCACATTACAGTTGCACTACAAAGATTTTATTTATAATTTTTAATATGAATCTGCTTTACAACAATTAAAACAGAGTGTCACAAATTTCTGACTTGTTTACTGGCTAACCATTACACTACACCGAGGTGCTCCTAAAGCAAAGCAAGTAGGGTGCTTTGCATGCCCCACATGTAGACAGCCATTTGCAATGCTAAAAGTCTGCATGTGTGAGTCCAATTCTTATAACACTGTCGTGGACCCAGTTAAAGGTCCAGCAAGAATAATACAAAACAACCAAAATAGAAAATAACGAACATAAATTAAACACGGCAAAATACAACACTTGGAATTTTGTTAGTAGAACGATAAATTTGGTTAGTAATATTATAATTCGACCCTCAAACTGGGACTCGTAATGGTCGTTACGGTAGCAGTGTTCGTAGACAAATCTCGGCTATGTTCAGGCTACTCTCTCAGGCTACTTAGGCTATCGACTAGCTACTTACTCTCACCTCTTGTGTGGGGAGGTATACGTAATGGTTGGAAGAGTTCATTCCGTTGTGGGTGATGCTGCCATGACAAATACTATCAACTAATGAATTGTCATGAGAAGCATTTATTTTAGCATTTGGTTCATTGACAGGCAGTGTGCTGCCTTAGGAAAAAATTCACTGTCACAAATCTTTATTATACTGCAACACTTTGTAAAATGTATAAAACAACACAGCTGCCACCAATTGGCTAAAAAACAGCCAATTGGCAGCACAGGGGACCTGTTTTAAAAACAGGCACTTTAATCTCATTCTTTTTCATTATTTTCTCTTCACATGGAGTGCTACCCACTACCTGTGATTTCAAAGTAAGTCTGAAGCGTATGGGAGCTGGTTAATGTTTCTTTGATTAGGCCTTGTGTCAGACATAACCAAACTCCTTACAACTTACAGGATTTATGCAAAATTATCATCAGAAGGTTTTCATCACCAGAAGGTTGGTTGTCAGTTGGAATGTGTGGATTAGTGTAGAAAAGTGGAATAATACTCCACTCACGTCTATTGAACAGGTGAAGAGGCTCATCCCTTGTTTCCTGTTTAGGATGCGGTTTCCGGTTTTCTCTTTTCTAATCTTTTCACACCTATGTAGCCCCCCCCCCACCGCACATCAGTGGTGTTACCACCTTGCTGGGGGTGATATGATAATAAAAAAATAAAATAAAATAAAATATACATTTTAAATGTTCAAATAGGAATTTATTAAAAGGAGGAATAACATAAGTTGTAAAAGTTAATGTTCAATTAGAAACATTATTAAGAGGTTAAGGATAGAGTTTGTACAAAATGTTTTAGTATTAATTGTTGAGAGAGATAAGGAGAAAGAGAAAGAGGACAATGTCCCGTGGGGGGGGTCGCTTGAAGTTTAAAGTTACATTTTAGATGTGTGTCTCTCAGCTGCTCCCATCTCTCTGAGTCTCTGATGCTGTGAAGACATTTATATAGTTTGAATTTCACACTGGATCGCCAAGTCCTTCCAAGTCTTACAAGTCACTCACATTTGTCAAAAATCATTTTAACACCTACTTACGAAATCTGGTTTCAACTTTTTCATTAAGCACATTGTCAATCCTTTTTCTATTTGTGAAAACCCAGGATTTCACACATCCTTGTGAATTTTGGTAAAAGTGAAGAAGAGAGTTGATTTTAATTAATTTCTTATCAAGTCATCTTTGTTCTTGATTGTTGCAAAAAATGCATGAAAACTGCAGCCACTTTGGCCTCTGTGGTACTTCACTTGTTGATAAATGACTACAATTACATTTAGTATTGATCTACAGTGAATGGTGCATTCCATGATTTATAGTGTTAGAATTAATTAATTTTCTTTTCTCTGTGGAAAGTATTTATGTCATAAAGTTGACCTACTTGCAAGAACACAGAGATCTTGTTTTATGGTAAGAGTGTTGGTATGGAAAACCAAAGATACCAAGCCATTTAATATTTTTATTTATTTGGAACACAATGCCATACTGTAATGCAGCAAAAAGGATACATTAGATGTTAGGTAATTATTAAAAATGAAACATAGCTTCACATACCTCGTATAAAGGAGCTTCAACTGTGTTGCATACTTATTGTTGTAAAAATAATGACAGAGACATTTGTTTTAGAGCGGACAGACGCACACACAAAGCGAGCCTTTTATTTACATTAGAAGAAGAGGGAAGAGTTAGGTAAAAAGGGAGAGAATCCCTACAGAAATTTTAAAAGAGAAAGAGAGATAACCTTTAACTGACTGACAGTTATTGATAATTTCAACACTCCTCCTCAATTGCTGACAGTCTAAATAATCAGTTCTTCAAGACCTAACAGGTCCCTGAGCTTCACAAACTGTGAGCTCACAAGTCCTTTTGTTAGAATATCCGCTACCATTTCTTTGCTCGGACAGTACTCCAACTTGACTGTCTTCTTTTCCACCTGTTCTCGGATATAGTGGAACTTAATGTCAACATGTTTGGCCCTTCCATGATGCTGTGGGTTCTTTGCCATACACATTGTTGACTGGTTGTCTTCGTAGATCAGTGTCAGGGAAACTGGTGATCCTGATAAGGCAGCCTGAAGGCGCTGCATCCAAACAGCCTCTTGTGCCGCACTTGCCAATGCCATGTATTCAGCTTCAGCTGTTGATAATGCAACACAGGTTTGTCTTTTGCTTCTCCAGCTGACAGCTGCTCCACTTAATTTAAACAAGTAACCAGATGTCGACCTGCGATCATCTAAATTACCAGCCCAGTCTGCATCTGAATATCCCAGGAGGTTAGAGGTTTTTTTCTTGTCATACAATAGACCATACCCTTGAGTACCATTTAGATAACGGAAAATATGTTTAACGCACTTCCAGTGTTCCATTGTAGGCTGAGAGCAGAATCTTGCAACATTGCCAACAGCATATGCAATGTCAGGTCGTGTCCTTGTTGACAGATACAGTAAGCTTCCAACGGCTGATTGGTACAACTCTTTGTTGACCAGCTTGCTCACTTCAGTTGCCTTTGTTAATTTTACTCCAACATCAATTGGGGTTGATACCGGTTTGGAGTTTTCCATTTGAAATTTTCTTAAAACTTCTGCTGTATATGCAGGTTGTCCAATCCATATTTTTCCTGGTTCGGGATAAACAACTTTAACACCTAAAAAGTGTTTTAGTCTTCCCAAATCCTTGATTTTGAAAAATTTTGAAATATTCTTTACAAAATCTTGAATTTGATTCTGGGATTTGCTTCCCACAATTATATCATCAACATAAACCGCAGTGATGAATATTTCTCCTCCAGAGGATTGTATGTAAATACAGGGATTGTTCTCCAACTGCTTGAAGTTCATCTTTTTTAGTTGACAATCAAGCACTTCATTCCAACATTTTGGTGACTGCTTTAAGCCATAAATGCTTCGCTGCAGTTTGCAGACAAGATGTTCCTTGCCTTCAACTACAAATCCCTCTGGCTGCTTCATGTAGATCTCCTCCTTTAGCTCACCATTTAAGAATGCAGTGGTGATGTCCAACTGATGTAGCTTCAGGTCATTCTGTGCTGCTAACGCAACAACAGTTCGCACTGATTCAAATCTCACAACTGGGCAAAAGGTCTCATCATAATCAATACCTTGCTTCTGAAGAAAACCTTGGGCTACTAGTCGAGCTTTATACTGTTCCATTTTTCCGTCAGCATCGTACTTGCGTTTAAAAACCCATTTGCTACCAATAGCTTTTTGTTCACTCGGCAACTCGGTAAGATCCCATACTTTGTTAGTATGCAAAGAAGAAATTTCACCTTCCATTGCTTTCATCCACTCATTCCTCTCTGGACTGGAGAGTGCTTCTTCCATTGTCAGTGGATCACTTAAATTATGGGCCATGTAAACCCATTCACCGTACTGGTCTGGAGCCTTCTTAGTCCTTGGTGATCTTCGGAGTCCCGGTCCCTCCTGCAAGTTGTCATTATCCTCGGAGCTCTCCTGGTATTCGATTTCAACTGGAGGTGGCTTCACTACTTCTTTTTCCTCTTGGTCAGTTATGGAGCCTGATTCATTGAAGATCACATCCCTGCTATGAAATACTCTAGACTTTCTAGTGTCATAAAATCTATAACCCTTTACACTAATGCCATAACCAAGAAATATGCTCTTCTTGGACTTAGAATCCATTTTAAACCTTTCATCCTTTGGTACATGGACAAAAGCATCACACCCAAAGATGCGTAAATGTTTTACATTGGGTTTATGCCCCTTCAATACTTCATAGGGTGTCATACCTTTCACAGAATTTGTTGGGCTCCGGTTTCGAATATATGAAGCTGTGGATAAAGCTTCTGCCCAAAATTTCTTAGGCAGTTTTGCATCTGACAACATTGCCCGCACTGTTTCTACTAATGTTCGATTCATTCTTTCAGCTACTCCATTTTGCTCTGGGGTTTTAGGAACAGTATATTCATGTCGAATGCCTTCCTTTTTTAAGTAATCTTCAAATTCTCTCGAAGTGTACTCCCCACCATTATCAGTGCGTAGGGTCTTAATATTATGTCCTGTGAAATTTTCCACCATGGTTTTCCATTCCATGTACTTTTAAAAACATCCCTCTTGTGTTTGAGCATGTATATCCATACAAATCTTGATTTATCATCAATAAATGTTACAAAATATTCTGCTCCACCAAGCGATTTTGCCTCTATCCTTCCACAAACATCGCTATGCACAATTCCGAGAAGTTGAGTAGCTCGCTTTCCACCAGATTTTGGAAATGAGGAACGATGATGTTTTCCATCCAAACATGGCTCACATAAGTTGATATCCTTGGTTACATCATAGTCAAGGCCAGTTACTAGTTCATCTTTTACTAGTTTCTGTAAATTCTTTTCTCCAAGGTGGCCAAAACGTCTATGCCAAATCACCTCCTTTGTGTTACTACTTAGGCAGGAGTTTGCTGAATGGGCTTCTTCATATACTTCACTGCAGTTTAAATAGTATATGTTACCAATTTTTGAACCTGTTGCCACCACTTTCTGCTTGTCATCCAGAATTTGACAACTTGATTCAGTAAAGAGGCATGTCTTTCCAGATTTAGTGGCTCTAGACACACTTAATAAATTATAAGACAATTTAGGAACATATAGAGTTTCATAAAGCCTGCATCTTTGGTATTTGCCATTTGGTAAACTCACTTTAAGTTCTATTGTACCTATACCTAATGCCTCAACTGAAAATCCATCGCAAAGGGTTACTTCCTCTGCTACATCCAACTTTCTGAAATTAATAAATTTCTCAACATCGTAACACATGTGACATGTAGCTCCAGAATCAACAATCCAGTTACTCTTCTTATTATTTGACAAGAACGCATGATGTGTGAGAAGTCCAACAATGTCATCACTAGAATCACTTGAGTCATCCTTTATTTTCTTAGTAAAGAAAACTTTCCTTTTCGGATGGTTTGACTTAACATTCTCTTTTGTATCAAGTAAACGACAGTCACGTTTAATGTGTCCGTTTTTACCACAGTAATAACATTTGGGTCCCCTTTTGTTGACATGATGTTTTGATGCCATGGCTTTCAATTCAGCACCATTTATTTCCTTCTCTTTGATCTTGGTTTCTTCATGCAGCAATCGCTCAGTCACTAACACCCATTTAGGAACATCCTGACTTGCTTCGAGTGCCGTCACCAACATATTATAAGAGTCTGGAAGTGCAGCCAGAAGATGAACAACTCTATCTTCCTCGTCAATAGGATCGCCAATGACTGCTAATTCATCAAATATTTCCATCATAGTTTTAATGTGTTCATGAACAGAGTTGCCGTCTTTTAGTTTAAGAGAATATAATTTTCTCCTCAACGCTAATTTATTTGCCCAAGTTTTCTTTTGAAATTGGTCAGCTAATTTTTTCCACACTACTGCGGGGTCGTCAGGGTCTCCAATTAAATATAGCAGTGAAGTTTCCACCGACAGTACAATCGTCGCTAATGCACGGTCCCTTCTTGATAAATATTTTACGTGTGATGCAGAATCTGTTCGTTTATCAGGAACTATCTCCGTTTCGTTAACAATGTTCCATAAAACATCCCTAATTAAAGCCATTTTACACTGAACCTTCCAAGTATTATAATTTGTACCATTTAGTGGTACCAGGTTACTAAGTTTTGTTTCCATTGCCATTGTACTTTATATAAGCAACACAAAAACTTTCAATACAAAAAAAAAAAATTCAAGATGGCCGAACGGGATAAAACAAAAAAAGTTCACACGTGGACATGGACAAATATCTCCAAGACGTTGACGTAGACTGGGCCCATAACCATTGTTAGGTAATTATTAAAAATGAAACATAGCTTCACATACCTCGTATAAAGGAGCTTCAACTGTGTTGCATACTTATTGTTGTAAAAATAATGACAGAGACATTTGTTTTAGAGCGGACAGACGCACGCACAAAGCGAGCCTTTTATTTACATTAGAAGAGGGAAGAGTTAGGTAAAAAGGGAGAGAATCCCTACAGAAATTTTAAAAGAGAAAGAGAGATAACCTTTAACTGACTGACAGTTATTGATAATTTCAACATTAGATAAAGGTTTTTGTTAGAGCAAAAGAATTAAAAAGTCATATTCAGCCATCTTATCCTAAAGTCACAATTTTGAAGTTCAGAAAGTGGACATTTGAAGAGTTTTAATTACTTAAGGAAAGTCAAAAGGAAATGACAATAGCAGAAAGACAAGAGGCTTACGGCCATATCATGTTGAATACACCGGTTTTCGCTCAATCACCGAAGTTAAGCAACATTGAGCCTGGTCAGTACTTAGATGGGTGACCGATTGGGAATACCAGGTGCTGTAAGCGTTTAGTGACGGATGTATGTGCTTACGGCCATATCACGTTGAATACACTGGTTCTCGCTCGATCACCAAAGTTAAGCATCGTTGAGCCTGGTCAGTACTTAGATGGGTGACCGCTTGGGAATACCAGGTGCTGTAAGCGTTTAGTGATGGATGTGCATTGTGGTGCAGTGGATATCGGCTCAGAAAGAGAAATTGGTGAGCTGAGTTCGAATTCCAGTTGAATACCCTGCATTCACTTAAGCACTGGTACCCTTGGGAAAGGTATTAATCTGTCCCTTCATTCCAGTTATGGGTTAAATAACAGGGTAGGACTTAGGGACCCTGCCCTTAAAAACAAATCCCAATGAATCTTGATACTCAAAAAGAAAAAGTATTACTAGACACAAAACTTATATAAAAAAAAAACAACAATAAATTGTTGAAAGAAAAAGTTATTACCAGCAATAAATAAATAAAATTTAGTTGGCAATAAATGACCCAAGGTTGATATGCCATAAAAACAAAACAACCAAAAAAAAAAGAAATACAAGATAAGAAGTCATCTTTAACCACCCCTTAAAGATGTAGTATATAATGTATCATCAATTTAACATGGACTATGTACATGTACACTATCGGCCATAATTATTAGGCCACCCCAGTGTTTAAAAAAATGATGTATTTCATACTATTTTTAGTATTTATTGCCAAGTTGATAATTGTAAATGAAAATAGAATGGTTCTTTTGTTAATACTGCACAATAACATGTGCATCAAATGAATTTATAAATATTTAATAATTATCTATATTGCAGTTTCATCATTGAAAGAATGAAGAAAATTTAGGGTGATTTGGACAAGTTCATCTTGTAAAATTTTGCAAAGTAATAATAACAAAAGAACCATTCTATTTTCATTTAGAATTATCCACTTGGCAATAAACACTAAAAATAGTATGAAATACATAATTTCTTTTTAAAAAACTGGGGTAGCCTAATAATTATGGCTGGTAGTGTATATATGGGGCCAAAGATAATAACTGCTCAATTCCTACAAACCTTGTCATGAAGATGTTAAAATATTCCAATTCAAAAAATTATTTTTTTACTGCATTTGGATAAGAATTCCCAGAATAGGCTTTTTTGCTTTATTCTACCAGAAAACATAAGAAACATGAATAATCCATCTGAGCTTGTCCAATAAATTAAGACATTGTTTCAAATTGCTGCAAATGAATTGTCTAATATTGATCATATAAATGATTTTTTACGACATGTTCCTTCAGGATGTAAATGATCATACCTCACTATAGATCCATTTCTGTATTATCTAAAAATTGCTATAACTTCTTGGAAAAGACAGAAAACTAATTTACTGCTCCCTTTTCCCCTATTTTGAATTCAGGGAAGTCTTTCTCCTAGAATGGACGGCAACCAACGTAGAGAGCCTAGTGTATCTTCAGTAGGAGGGGATAAATTCATGTCTTTTTCCAAGAATATAAGTGTGAAAGTAAATGCAACATACTAGATCTTAATTTGAACTTGGCTTACTAATTCCATTTTATATGCTGATAACCATTATAGCAGCCATACAAATGTGATATGAAAAATAAAAATTATGCAACAATGAATGTCTTCTTCTTCTATGTGCTGTATCCTTTCAGAACATAGACGATCATGGCTCCCCACAACTTCCTATCCTTTGTAGCTTTTATCAATGGTTGTCTTTTTACTATTCCTCTTATTCCCTCTTCTGCTATTCATTTGCACAGATTTGTTAGGAAGATTACTCATTGCTTCTCTCAGCCTCTCTTGTTTTCAATATATCTTGTGAGTTTCGAATTTTCTAACCTTTTTTTTAATCAATTCAGTTCTCAGCAAAACAGTACTGCCACTGGTGCATAGGGGGATTACAAGAGAGAAAAACAAAAAGAAAAGGAACAAGATACTGTGGGTGGAGGAGTGGAGAGATAAGAGAATCAAGAGGATAAAAGATGGCAATTGACATTATGCTTAAACTCTTGGGGATTGTAGCTATCGAGGAAGAAAGTGTAAAAAAGGGAGTTCCAAAGGTAGGAAGTGCAAGAAAAGAAACTGATAGAGTAGATAAGCCAGTTACGTTTGACTCTTTTCACTGTAAAATGGTGGAACCTAGTTGCCAGTCTAGTATCACAAATAAATTTGTGTAAATGGGGTACCAGGGAGGTAAGTTCATCAGAGCAGAAGCCATAAAAATATTTGTAGAAAAGACAGAGGCGAGCAATTTGTAGAAAAGACAGAGGCAAGCAACAGTGAAAAAGTGGCTGAAGTTGAGCTGCCAGATCAGGACTGATTACATTGCAGATCTTCCTTTGAATTTTGTCAAGCACCCCCAAAATGAACAGCAGGAGTGACTAACCAGATATCACAACAGTATTCAATGCATGAACAAATGGTAGATTTGTATATGTGCAAGATGGATTCTGATGAGAAAAACTTCCTGGCCTGATACCATGACCTGACCTTTCTAGAAGTAGATGTAAATATTGATTCAATGTAGTGGTTCCACTTAAGGTTGGCTGTGAAAGTGAGGCACAAAGTATTGCTTTCTAGGAAACTAGCATCACCCATTCTGATGGGAGGTAGGGGAGTTTGACTCTGGTGATTAAAGGAAATCAGCTTTGTTTTGGAATCATTAAAAGTCATTAGCCATTTCTTGCCCCAGTCCACCACAGATTGGAGGTCCTTATCAAGAGCAGCAGAAACGTATAATTAGTCAGTCTTAGGCAGATTTCTTATTGAGATGGGAAGTAAATGGTAGTGTCATTGGCATAGATGCCTACTTGTGAACTGATTACATCAGGAAGATCATTGATGAAGATCAGGAAAAGTGTATGACCTAGGAAGGGACATCAACATTTTTGTGATAGGGTCTGAAAGCATGCCTGTTTAATATGACATTTGTTGCACAAACTGACATGAATGATTGGATTAGATCAAACAAATGGCCATTTATACCACAGCTCTGTAACTTGTTCTGAAGGCCAGCATGCCAAACACTGTTAAAAAAGCAGAAAGGCAATAGTTGTATAGCTTGGAGAGGACAGGGGAGAGCTTGGGAGCACATTTCTTTAAGATGATGACTGGGATTCCATCATCTCCGCTTGCTCAATGGGGGTCAAGCTTAAAAATTATGTTAAGAGACCAGAGACAGGGTTATGTATACATTACTCAGTTGAGCCTCATTTCTAGGTGGAAAGTCAGGAGTGGGTACACCATACAAGTCAAATGTGGAGTTGGAGGAGAATTTGTGAAAAAAGCATTTGGCCTTGTCCATTGTTGAATAAAGAAGGTATTGAGAGTTTTCACCAGCAGTCCTTGGAACCCAACTTGAGGGCTGCTATTTGCTGCTTCATTTTATTGGCAAACAACAGCTTAGCATCATTTAGGATATTCTTGCACTCATTATGAAACAAAATGGCATCATCATCCTAAAGAAATTCAGATGCATCACTTCGGTAAAACCAGAAGAAGTAATTCCTATGGGCAATAGCAGCCAAGAAAGCAGGAGAAAACCAAGAGGAGGAATGAGATTTAAGTCAGAACTTCTTGGATGGGATCAAAGCATCAATCCCAGCTTTCACCCAGGAGGAGACATCAGAGGCACAGTCTTCAACAGGAAGACTAAACACTTTGTTCCAAGGGAAGCCATACAGGAAATCACAGAACAACTCACAATCCGATCTTTGATAGCAGTAAAGCATTCTGCTGGTAAGAGGTTCTCGAGGGGAAGGGGAATAAGGAGAAATATAGAGGGCCAGTACCACCCACTGGGTAGCGGGGAAAAGATGGTGTCAGGCCTTTTCCAAGGGCATTAGTGAGAAAATGAACAAAAGAGATTCGGCTTAATTTGAACTCAGACCTCCTATTTCACTTTCTGCACCAATAGCAAAAAATGTATTGATAAAAATCAACAAAAAGATGATATGTGTCAGAAAGAATACATAATGAGTCATAATTAAAAAAATTGATTTTAGAATCACAAAATAAATGGAATTTTATGCAGATATTAAAAAACTTGATTTTAGAATCACAAAATAAACAGAATTTTATACAGATATTAAAAAACTTGAGTTTAGAATCACAAAATAAATGGAATTTTATACAGATATTAAAAGACTTGATTTGAGAATCACAAAATAAACAGAATTTTATACAGATATTAAAAGACTTGATTTGAGAATCACAAAATAAATGGAATTTTATACAGATATTAAAAGACTTGATTTGATAATCACAAAATAAATGGAATTTTATACAGATATTAAAAGACTTGATTTGAGAATCACAAAATAAACTAAATTTTATACAGATATTAAAAAAGTTGATTTGAGAATCACAAAATAAACAGAATTTTATACAGATATTAAAAGACTTGATTTGAGAATCACAAAATAAATGGAATTTTATACAGATATTAAAAAACTTGATTTGAGAATCACAAAATGAACTGAATTTTATACAGATATTAAAAAACTTGATTTGAGAATCACAAAATAAACAGAATTTTATACAGATATTAAAAGACTTGATTTGAGAACCACAAAATAAACAGAATTTTATACAGATATTAAAAAACTTGATTTGAGAATCACAAAATAAATGGAATTTTATACAGTTATTAATAGACTTGATTTGAGAATCACAAAATAAACAGAATTTTATACAGATATTAAAAGACTTGATTTGAGAATCTCAAAATAAACAGAATTTTATACAGATATTAAAAGACTTGATTTGAGAATCACAAAATAAACTAAATTTCATACAGATATTAAAAAACTTGATTTGAGAATCACAAAATAAATGGAATTTTATACAGATATTAAAAGACTTGAATTTAGAATCACAAAATGGACTGAATTTTATACAGATGTTAAAAGACTTGATTTTAGAATCACAAAATGAACTGAATTTTATACAGATATTAAAAGACATGATTTTACAATCACAAAATAAACAGAATTTTATACAGATATTAAAAGACTTGATTTTAGAATCACAAAATAAACTGAATCTTATACCGATGTAGTCATTCGTTCCAGTATATGAAATGTTATGTTTTAAAAATCTCATTTTTTACACAATGTCAAAATAAACTTACATGATCCAGCTGCAAGTCAAACCTTATAATCAATCAATAATCCATGTATCAATATATAATCAGTAAATAGATAACTATAATAGAATAAAAATCAATATATATATATATAATAAATCAATAAATGATAAATATATAATAACACATTTAGCTTTAGTATAAACCATATTAGACTTTATTAGGGAAATCAATGTTTCCTAATAAAATTAGTATTGATAAATATGACTGGTATTTGTCTATATTTCTGAAATGAGGTATTATTTACAGTATTTACATTATTCAGACTATTGTCCTCATCTTTGTTGCCATCTGTATGACGTTTAATAATAGATCATTCTATTTGTCTATATTTCTGAGATGAGGTATTGTGGTGATACTGACTGAGCAAAAGCGAGGGACTGGATGTTTGCTCTATAACGACCAGAAAGCAAATGACCAAAAGTCGTCTCTGCGCAGGTGGATATGCGCAGATGTTCCGGTTGAAAAATAAAAATTAATCTCAAATATCAAATTTCCATTTCGCGAGCCTACGCGAATTTTATTTATCAGCTAATGGGAAGCCCAGAATCAAATTCAAGTGTGAAATCCCAAACGAGCTGCTTTTGATCCAAAAAGCAGATATAAAAAGCTGAGACAGACTGACAAGACGAGCATAATTAGTATCTCCCTTGACCAAAGTCAAGTGGCTTACTATGTTCATGTCACTTACCTCTTTACCTTCTCCACTGTCTCAAAAGTACTTACTGACCTAAGGAGCGACTACATTAAAGACATTCCTTACTCACTATGCTCACACATTCCTAAGTCATAAATTTCTTTCAGCTTATTATTTGCCATAAACATTTTAACCTACGTTGGACTTATATTCATGTTATTACTTTAATTGTAAAAACATTAATTGATATGTGTATATATAAAAATATTATTTTCTACTCAAATTGCCTTTCTTGATTTTATAATCATTTTATGACTTATAGTGGGCTATCTACCACAAGGCCAAATTCCATTAACCTGCAACAGTATACAATTACCCTTCACTAGAACAGAGTCCTACTATTACAAGAAAAAGAATAGATAAGCGACCCACTATAGTATTATTTACAGTATTTACATTATTTGGACTATTATCCTCATCTTTGTTGCCATTTGTATGGTGTTCACATGGCCCAGTGGTTAGTTGGTTAGTTCCTGACTTGACTGTTGTGAGTTCAATACCAGGCTACAACAGTGGTGAACAAGTAACTTGCAGGGTTAGAGAGAGATAACTCATTGAGGCTTTATGCAAGGAATGGAGTTCATATACCCCAATGATTGTAATAAAGGGTTCGGTTCAAAATTTCTAGAAGAAGGCTGGTGTGTACAATGGCTGAAATGTCGTACAGATGGCAACAAAGATGAGGACAATAGTCAAAATACTGTAATTACAACTGGTATTGATAAGTACAAATGGTATTGATAAATATGCCACATGTGAATTTCAACTGATAACATATTTGTCATGAGAAACTTTTATAATAATTGATTTGGGTGTATGGGATTTTAATATGTAACTTGAGACTGTTTTTCATATTCCATATATATATATGCACTCTTGTGCAAATTAACTGAAACAACAGCTTTAATTTCCTTTCTTTCAACATACAATCATTGGGATGGCAGGGTGTAATCGATTTTTATTTTTTCCTCTAATCAGGTTATTTGCAGTGATGTGCAGTAATATGAATTTATTTTTGGAATGTATAATGAAATTTGTTTGGCCTTGAATAATATTGTGTCATCTGTGATTTAATCAGATTTTTATCATGCCCAGACACTAATTTCTTGACTGTTGATTAGTTGTCCTTCAGCCATTGTCTGCGATGGATGTTACTCTAAGAAAGCATATGAAAATTGTAATGCTGTACGAACACACTGGCAAGCCTTACAGAGAGATTGTAGATATTGTTGGTGTCAGCCTTTCAACTGTCAGTTCTGTCATCAAGGCAAACAAACTGGATCCATCAGAGATGTTGTATGCTGATGATTTAGTAATTATTGCAGAGAGTTTGGAAGAATTAGGTACTAGGTGTGCTGCATGGAAAAATAGTATGGAAAGTAAAGGGCTTAAGATGAATTTGGTTAAGACTAAGGTGATGATTAGTGACGTAAACCGAGGTCCAACTTTCACCTCAAGAAAGCATCGATTCTGAGATTTTTGTAAGAGTGTTGGTTCAAACTCCATTTTTTTGTAATTATTGCGTTCACTTGGTGCATAAGCGATGTAATGAACTGAATGATAGAATAGACACTGGGGTGAATTTCAAATGCAGAACTTGCCTGAACTTACCAGTTGTAACTGATCATGATAGAAGATTGAGCTTGATAATTGTTAGAGTGCCGCTCCTATTTGACTACAAATGGACTGTTCCCATTGCTATATATAGCAATGGTGGATTCTCTACAAGGAGAGTTGTAGAGAGTCACTTGAGAGTCTCTAATGAGTTACTGAAGAGTTAGTGCGAGTCAGTGAAGAGTTAGTCACACTTCCGGTGACGTACCAGAAGTAATCACGTATACACACGTCTTACGATGGATTGGACTCTTGTATCTTTCTACTGTAAATATTACTAATCACTTCTGTACATACTAACTGTCTTTCCACGGAATACAACTTATATTCTGATTCTGTTGTTGAGTTATTCATTTATACTTGGCGACATAACAATAATGTTGACTATGAGGTTGTTGATCAGTTTTGCTATTTTAATGACATATTAAGTGCAGGTGGAGGTGCAGAAGCAAGTTTAATATCTCATGTAAGATCAGTTTGGAAAAAATTTAGGGAACTTTTGTCACTTCTAATATCTCAAGCATTTTTGCATAGGATGAAAGGAAAGCAATATACAGTTTGCGTTAAAAGTTTTATGCTATATGGTAGTGAAACCTGGCTGCTTAAGAAAGTTGATATTAGCAGAATTGCTTGAACCAATGTGCAAATTGTATGGTGGATGTGCAATGAATAGAAAATCATCAGAGAATTTAAGAAATAGGCTGGGTATTGCCAATACAACAGATGCTATGCATCAAGCAAGACTTAGATGGTGTAGGAATACTGAATGAATTTTTTTTCTGAATTTTAAAAAAATTTTCATAAACATTTTTTAATTGTTTTTGTGGAGGACTTTTTAAAAGTACATGCACAAACTTTAAAGGATGATATTTATTTTAAATGATAAATAAATGGATGCATACTTTAATAATTTTTGTTGAAGTAAAAGTGTATATACACTTGTTGGATATATACTTTTATTATATTATGTTGAAGTAAAAGTGTATATATCCATTTGTTCTTTATTTAAAAGATATAATTTTGAAAAAAAAATATCTGTATTTTTTGCAAAACACTTAGTCCAGTAACTTTGTAAAAAGCTAATACACTGTATTGTAAATACAGATTGATATTATTAATACAACATTGATATTATGAACAGGAACAACTTCTAAAAAGGATAAAAAAATCAATACTTTTGATTCTGACAAATGTTGTGCTTTGATGAATGCTAATCTACAAAAATTGTTTCCAAATCTGTCCCTATTTCATGAGTAAACCAGTCGACTCAAATAGTAGACAGACATATAAAGACTAATTTTTCTCTGAATTCTGTCAATGTTGCTTTAAATAATCATAATACTAAAATACAACTTGAAAGAATGAAAACAAAAACTAAAAAGATACTGAACAATATAGGATTAGATGAGTGATGGAACAAGTTTGTGCCTGGATTTTCATTGGATAGTCAGAAGTCAAGCTAAAATAATAGGCTGTATCCACATTTTCAAGTGAATAAAAAAACAACAAAGGGGATAAAAATTTAATCTTAATTTCTGCAAAAATGTATTTGGGTTCCTATAAGTAACTCCTATAAATAATTCCTATAAATAAGAATAAGAACTATTTTTAAATTTGACCTTCTGTTCCTTTAAAGATAATTTTGTAATGAATTGACTTTTTAATCAATTTTGTATAATGGAAACTCTCTTATTGTCAGTAGCTTTGGAAATAATAGCTTAATCAAGGAAGCAAAAATAAAACAACAATAACATTTTGCAAATTACAATTGTCATTTTCTGATTCTTTTTTATCTACTGAATTCTAATGATCTGAAATGACGTTTTCCTTTGACCTGAAAAATATATTCTTCTTTTGGAACATATTTATCAAGAGTAGGAAACTCAGAAAAGTACTAAGGGTATAGAAGGGTGCTGAGATAATAAATGAGTAAAGGCCAGGTTTTATTAACTATATCACCATTTTTATTTTTGTTGTTGACTCCATAAGCTTACATCTGTTGTTATATGTGAATGATTATCATTTCTGTCCTTATACAACTCTACCCTTCATCAACCCTTATTTCCTCTCTCGGCTAAACTTAATTGTTTTAATATTCTCACTTAAATGAAACTATTTGATTTTTGGATTTGAAGAAGCAGTTTGTAATTTTACAATTGCCAAAACAAATTCTGAATTTATAACCATTTAATTGTGTTGAGTCTTCTTCTCGCTATTCTATATCGGAGTCTAACCGTACTGATGAGCTGTGATACAGCGAAACAGATCTGTCTGCAGATGACAATATATATATATATATATATATATATATATATATTATAAATTATATTTTAGAACATGTACATAATGTTTTCTATATATGTCCTCTACAATCATATGGTTGTTTCGACATTGGGTCTCCAACATCTCTTCAGGAGGAATGAACAAGAATGGAAATCCTCACTATCTATATTTGGTTCATTGTTAGTATGAGGTTGGTTGGGGTTATTGATAATAAAGGGAATATGTCTTCTGTGTTGACCGTTATATATATATATATATATATATATTTGCTTGACTTCATAAATGAAAATTTTCCATGATTGTTATATATATATATAACAGTGTGTGTGTGTGTGTGTGTGTGTGTGTGTGTGTGTGTGTGTTTAAAAATTCATATATTAATAAAATATCTGCAAAAAAAATATAAATAAAGACAAAAGGAAAACTTTTTTTACTGACATGTTCTGTCCTCTGATGGACTTTATTCTAGCAAATGTGAGGATTTTATCTTGCAACAATTATTTATAAACAGAAGTAAAAGTGATGTTAGGTTTTCAAAAGTTTTAAATTTAAGAACCCTCATAAATATTTTTAATATTTTTGAAAGGTCCTCTTGCTTCTATTGAATCTTACCAAAATATAAATTTGCAATGTGGATTTTTTAAATATCTCCTTTCCTAAAAAGAATTACTCCTTTCCAAACCAACATACACCCATCAATTTTTTTAATCCAAAGAAAACAGATAAATTCAACATCTTGTATGATGTGAAATAAATAAATACAGAAATTAATTTCTTAAACTAAACTAAAGTAAATAAATACATAAGTTAATTTCTTAAACTAAACTAAAATAATAATTACATTAAAAAATTCAGCAATAATAACATTTACTCATTTTTATTTATTAGGAATTAAATTATATCACTCCATAGTTTACCTTGACTTTCAAAGTAGGTTTGAATAAAAAAAATGTAATTTTTTTGCCAAAAATTATTTTTTATAAAAAATATAAAAAATATATTTTTGTAGGAATAGAATGGAGAAAGAGAGCATGTCACCTTTCTTCCTCCAAATGTTGAACAAAGTGCAAACAAAACTCAACCAGTATGAAATTTAAGAGAACAAACATCTATTATAGTCAGTCAGTTAAGTGCCATATGTGATACACGCTTTGGGCAATCATGTCTCGAAAGAGACATGACTGACTGGGCAGAAGGTTATCTCTCAGTAGGTTGGCATTGCTTTCTGCGGTAGACTGGTTGCCAGCCATGGCTATAGAACCCAGTCTGTCCTATTATTTAACTCGTAGCTAAAGGGAATAAATATGTATTATATTATTAAGTAGTAATTAATGGAGGATCAGTTTATTACTTCATAATAATTTAAAACTGATCCCCTACTTTATGCCCAGTAAAAGCCTGAATCATGTTTCCAACTATTATATTTAGTCAGTCAGTTAAGTGCCATACGAGATACATGCTTTGAGCAATCTTGTCTCGAGAGAGACATGACTGACTGGGCAGAAGATTATCCCGCAGTAGGTTGCCATTGCTTTATGCAGTAGACTGGTTGCTAGCCAAGGCTAGAGAACCCAATCTGTCCTATTATTTAACCCATAACTGGATGGAAGAGACAGATTAATAACTTTCCCAAGGGTATTTGTGCATAAATGAATGCAAGAAATTCAACTGGAATTCAAACTCGGCTTCTTGATTCGTTTTTCCGAGTCGATATCTACTGTACCACAACGCACATCCTATTATAATATGTATTTAAGAAAATAATATTTACACTGTTAAGACTATTGTCCTCATCTTTATTGCCATGTTTCCAACGTTTTGACAATTGTACACTCTGACCTTCTTCAGGTGCTAAGAATTTTTAACCAAATTCTTTATATTGATTTCTGGTGTATATAATTCTCATTCCATGTGTAAGATGACTACATGGCATCCAGAAGTAGCTTGCACATGGAATGAGGATTATATACCCCAGTGATCGAAATAAAGGGCTTGATTCAAAATTCCTAGCAACTGAAGAAGGCTAGAACATAAATGGCTGAAATATTGTAAACATGGCAATAAAGATGAGGACAACAGTCTGGACAGTGTAAATGATGTAAATACTACCTCATCTCAGAAGTATAGACAAATATTAAAAAAAATACAATATATTTTACAAACAAGAGCTTTCACAAAATTTGGGCATTTTATTCAAAAAAGAAGTTTGAATAACATTTCAAGCTATATACATGACTTAAAGAGAGATTGTAATACAATTTTTGAAAATGAAAATAACTTTAAGAAGGAAAAGCAAATTTTTGATAAGGTAGAAAAAAGAAAAGGTTCACCCACCAAATTGGAAGACAAAAAAGAATGTCTCAGCATGAAGGGAGCTTAGATAAATTTGGAAAGACTTGTTATATTTTTTTCTTTTATAGAAAAGTTCTATTTAACAGGTTTTAATTCCTTTACAAATTCTTCTCAAAAACTTAATCTACCTTCCAACTGATTTTTTAGTGTCCATCATCTTGGTTGGAATTTAGAAGATTTGTCCATCATCTTGGTTGGAATTTAGAAGATTTGAAACCAGAAGGCTATGTACCCTTTGAGTGACTATCATTCCTTTCTGCTTTGAAATCTAATTACATTCTGATCTTATCAGTTTGCCAAGATTCTTTATTTAAGAAAACAGGAATCTCCAGAGACAGACCTTAATTTCAAAATTTATGAAGGCATGAGCCCATGTCTGATTGGTCAGTAAATAAAATACACATTTTTTTTTTAATTTAAAAAGTGAATCAGAAGCAATCCACACAGAAAAAAGTTTTGGTAGTTCTTTAACTGCTAATTCTAAAAATAGAAATCTTCACAGACAAATGTTACAATTTTTTACTTAAATTCTATTTCAGTTTATCACCTTTTCTTACTAAGTTAGCACTAAACAATGGGGAATATGAAAACCTTAAAATGAATGAATAAATAAATAAAAATTCTTCTGAAATTAATTTAAATCTGATTACTAAAATTATACAGCAAAAGTAAAAAATCAAGTGTTATTATGCTTAATGTAACTCACGTTTTTTAATGTGACTACCGTTTTGTCTTGTTAATGTACATTTAATGATATTGTTGTGTTGGCTAAATATATCAAAACTGTCATATATGTATGTTATATTACACTGTTAGATCTGGGCAAAAAGCAAATGTCTTGACAGACAATGATGAACATGTATGTATAAAAATATAATCTTTTATTTTTATTCTTTATCAGTGATGGTTGTGTGGAGCAGGAGAACAGCCAGAGAGAGTTGCACACATGAGGAGTCATCAGGAAGAGTCATCGGAAGCCATTTGGAGTTCTCTTTCTTCTCTCTTTGGCCAAAAAACCCAAACTTATATAACCCCAAAATGCCTATGTATTTTTTATTTTTTCAGTTGTCACTTAACTGATGTCATCTATGGCCAGATACATCTGTCAATCATCTTTGCTGGCTATCATCTTCCAAGCTGGTTGTTGCCTGTATTTCTGCTTTTGATGTTGCACCCCTCCACCACCATCCACAGCTGGATATTTTGTCAATCATATCTTTACTGTCTATTGCCTGTGTTTCTGCCTTTGATGTTGCACCCTGCCGCCACCATTCATGGCTGGATATTTTTGTTGATCATATCTTTACTGGCTATCACCTTTCAAGCTTTTGTTGTCCCACTAACACTATCCATGGCCAGATATATTTGTCAATCATATCTTTGCAGTTCAAGGTAGTATATTGCCCTCCTTGCCATGTTTTTCGAAATGTTCACGTGTGAACATTTTTAATGCATCTCTCGTCCACCCACATCACTAAACACAATTGAGACAATTGTACAAAAACATATACACATGTAAGCAAAAATAAATTTTTTTCAGTCTTTTTCTTTTCTATCTTGACATATAAAATCAAGGTGCTAAAATTGGCAACCTTGACAATGTTTATGCCCAGTTTTTTCTTTTCTTTTAATTTTTAAGAACACACATACCAAAAGAAAGTTCCGTAATGTTTCAAAAGTTCATTTTTCACTGCATTGTATCATATCAATAGACATCTTGATGCATGACCATGCAATCATAAGTGGTAACCATGCTCTAATTTTCAAACTGACATTGGATAAATGACCTAGGATTAACACCATGCATGCCTCTGCTTGAGTTCAATCACAAATGTAATTTCTTAATTTCAACCATACTATGTTTGAACACAGAAATATGCCATTATCTGCAGTACATGTCATTCAAAATTTGACTGAGAAAACAACAACTAACAAAAAAAAAAAATAAAATAAAGAAAAATGACGTAAGGGCCTGATTCTATCTGTTGATGATGGGCATGTGGTTTGCTTAGAGAATTAGTCATATCACTTACAGATCTTAACTCTCAACTAAAAAACAGATCCATGCTCTAAATACTATTTAACTTAATGTTTACTACACGAACTGTAACTTCTGCATGCATTGTTACAAGAAAGCTAATCTAACTCTCTCTCTCTCTCTCTCTCTCTCTCTCTCAAGCTTTCTTCATTCCTCCCATAGTTTTCTTCTCTATCTTATTTTACTGCATATCTGCCAGTGTATGTCCAACTTCCCTTTCCTATGGTGGTTCTTATAGTACTCCATATCATCAACCTCAACCTCTACATTTTTAGACTTATCTATCATGGCTGTCCTTGCTTTTTTATGTTATTCTTAACAAAGCGGCAATAGTATGATGTCTTTCCAATGAAAGCACTCACTTGCCTAACATTGGTTGAAGTTGAAACTGATCTTATAGCTTTGACTATGTCAAAATCTGGCTATATTTCCTCTTCACTAATTTTAAAGTCGAGGTAAAAGAACTAACACTTAGCTGCTTTCAACTTGAAATTATGCTTAAGCAAACTACCCAAGACTGTATTTATGTGCATTAAATGGTATTAAATTAAAATTATCAAAATGTCATTCTGTTGCAATGACTTCATTTTTCCACTGTCAACTTTATTTCACCTGTCAACTCCCTTAGATGTGCTCTCTGCCAGGCATATTGGCTTGCTTAATGCTACATTTCTTAACTCCACGGTCAGACTCTGCACAAAATCGAAAAAAAGTATAGTTTTCCATCTTGAGTTTGTTTTTTTCTAAAGCAACAACTTTTTATAATGAGCACAAGAGTAGAGTACACAGCGTACACACAGGTAAAATAAAGTCCCTACCTTTCCTTGATGACATCTGTTACTACAATTGTCATTAATCTGTTTTTTTTTTAAAAAAACACAGCGAGTCACTGCGCACCAAATCATGTGTGTTATATTGCACTGCTGGACCTGAGCAAACAACAATCATCTTCATTGGCAATTACAAACATATATATATAAATATAATCTTATATTTTTATTCTTCATCAGTGACAGTTGTGTAGTGCAGGAGAGCACACAAGAAGTTGTCAGGAGTCAGAAACTAGTGTGAGTTCTCTCTCATCTCTCTTCTGTCATTGGCCAAAACCCCAGATATATAACCCAAAAATTCCTACTCATTTTTGCTTTTTTGGGTTGTCACTTAATTGATGTCATCTATGGCCAGATACATCTGTCAATCATCTTTGCTGGCTGTTGCCTTTCAAGTTGGTTGTCACCTGTGTTTTTGTCTTTGATGTTTTACCTCACCACTACCATCCATGGATGGATATTTTTTCAGTTATATCAAAACGTCCCAGAATATATTTTCTTTTGTCTTCTTCGGCTAAACGTTTCCTCCAAAACCAGTTGAATACATTCAAATTAATTTCTTTGTTCAAAATGAATGCAATCTGATGATCATACCTAATTGTTTACATGAAAAAAAAAAAAAAGAGCAAAAATCATATGGATATTTATTCAGTGCAGTTTATTTTTGACCCTTTGCATGGTTGAATGAATTTCGGTAAATCTATTAGTCATTATCAAGTGGTTAAATATATATTTAGACAGTTTTACACATTATATTCTGAAAAATATTTATACGAATGCAAGAAAAATTAAATATATTGCTTAATCGCAGTACCTTGTCAATTGTCTTTTATCAAACTTCTATAAAAATAAGATTGGTGCCTAAATACACAATGTATAAATCAATTGTTGATATCCCCTGACAAATATACAGAGTGACTGCCGGAGGGTCCGTTTACGAAGCTAAATGTGCTAAATTTTACACAACTCAGCTAAGTGAGAAACTTTATATATATATATATATATATATATATATATATATATAATGTTCATTTTTAATTTATGCTCTAATATTACATAACAATTATTTTATTAAAATGAATGACCCACACAATACTTATTTGTTTCTCAGAGCTCTAATATACTTAGTATACCATAATTACCTAATTCAAATTTTAAACTAAACAATTTAGCCCTTTTAACAAATAATGTAGTATAAAAATTAAATAAAAAACCCTAAAATCTGACCTGGTATAAAAAAAAAAAACATGTCTACACATTCGAATAACATATATATATATATATATATATATAAATTAAAAAAGGATTAATTCAATGATGTTGAATGACCATGTTGAATGACCGTGGGGATCTTCATATCGAAATGGTCATTCAACATCATTGAATTAATCCTTTTTTAATTTATATTTGCTCTGTAAGATTTTATTACATGGAGCTCTCTTCCTGTATCATTTTGTAATATTAAAAAAAATTTTAATATTAATTAGGATCGGGTTTTTGGAATTTACCTTCCTGCTTTTTTCCCTTGGATTAAAGTATCTGAATTAAAATATATATATATATATATATATATATATATATATTGGGCATTGATAATGATAATATGCACGCTAAAAAGTCTGCCTGCTTTTACTGAGCGCCCATAGCTCAGAGGTAGAATCGTAGACTGACGTCAATTCAGTCATAGACTGACGTCAATTCAGTCAGGTTTCAATCCTGGGTAAAAAGCAATCGGATGTCTAACTGTACTATGAGCTGTGATACAGCGAGACAGATCTGTCTGCGGATGAATATATATATATATGTATATATATATATATAATTCAAGGTTGCATATACAAGAATAATATAGAAAAATATCTTTAAATCGGTTGATCTGTTCGACCTGACCTACCAAAAGGACTTGACATTGCACCATCTGATTATTACATTTGCGATCGCTGCGAAACCTTTGGTGGGGAAAATCATTCTTTGATGAGAACCAGATATAAGAGTTCGTCACAAACATTTCCTGAAACCTGAGAGATTTTACATTAGTTTTATTGAAGACATGTCGGATTCCGTTCAAATAATAGTGAATGTATAACTGAGTTATATATTCATTTATGTCACGTTTTTATTCAATTACAATAATCAGAAAAAAGTAATGTTTTAATTTCCAGTGGGAGGGTTGGGGCTTTTTTATTTTGTATGTTGTCTACTAGACGTGTCGGTTCTACATCCATATCTTTTTTAATCAATTCAATCCCATTAAGGTAATAATGCCACTAAGCCGTTGGGAATGAAAGAGAATGTAAAGATTTTGATTAGATGCAGAAATCCAAACTTAAACAGAGAATAAAGGATAAAATTATACTCCTGTTCAAAAAACTGAGGAAGAGTGTGAACCGGGCGATAAGTGAACCTATTTACTCTTATTGAGGAGAAATAATAATGAGTGAATAAAATATCAACTCTTAGTTTAGTTTTGAAAAATTGAAATCTTTTTTCACTTGTGCAAATTAATTGAAACAATTTCTTTAGTTTGCTTTCTCTGTACGATCAGTTATAGACACACTGGAGTGACAGGGTGTAATCGGTTCCTATTTGTTCCTTAGATCAGGTCATGTGCAGAAATATTCATCTATTTTCGGAGTGTATGATGAAAATTGTTTGGCCTTGAAAAAGATTGTGTCATCGTGATTGCATCAGACTTTTATCATGCCCAGATGCCATTCACTCGACTATCGCTTAGTTGTCCTACGGCCACTCTCTACGAAGAATGTTTTTCCACAAAAGCGTATGAATATTGTAACGCTACACAAATACACTGGCAAGCCTTACTGAGATATTGCAAATATTGTTGGTAACTGCCTTTTAATTGTCAGTCGTGTCATCAAAGTGAAGAAACAAACTGTAAAGAAACAAAATGTAAAGAAAAATGCAGTTGGAAGAGAAAAAATAACGCCAAGAGACGACGTATACGTGATCAGGAAAATTGTGAAAGATCCTAGAAAGATATTATTCATTTAGCTGCAATTAGCGGTGTATTTTAAGTTAAATTCTAAGTAATTTCCATGTGGAGGAACGACAACTGTATCACGTTAAATAAGTATGTTTGTCGAAGGTGATGCGTAGGTTCCCTTTTTCACATTGGCGAAGGTGTTGGCGTGACCCCTATTCCTGGATTTCTCTACTTACCTTTGATCCTTCTCTTTGTTGCTCAGTGGTAAGCAGAGATGTGTTGTGTACTGTTTTTGAAGTCTTTTGTATTATCTGGCTGGGGATTGAATTCACAGCTTTTCAAAATACAGGCAAGTAATTTACCATGGCGCTACACCCTAACTATAACTTATACGTGTGAATTTAGAATAGATTTTGATTAGAACTATATTACTTAATTTTGCACTTTTGTGGGTCTGTACACAGTGAATTAAAATAAAAATAAAAATTATTATCATGAAAATTAATGTTTTATTTACAAAAATTAGTAAGAAACATGACATTGAAAGTATCAACCATTGCTAGACAGTACTTTTCCCATCTTTTTGGTAGGATTTGAATTCCACGTTGGTAAAACGTCTTTTGAGGCTAACCACGAGTCGACCCACTTTTTGCTGCTCAGCCAGGCCATGTGCACCTGATCCGAACAAGTAATAATCGAACAGAGCAATGTCTAAGCGCTCTTTATCTTTAACATCAAAACCATTACTTTTTAAGCACATAAACCAATCTCTGTACGGAGTTTCTGATAGATATTGTTCACCGTAAATCTTAAAAAGGTTTCTGCGTGATAAAGCTTCAGATTTCTTTTGAATAAAGTAGAGCAGTAAAATTCCTTGCAAATGCACTTTTTTTGCAGAAAGTCAGACATGTTTAACGCTATGAAATACAGAGTTGTTCACATTCGGCTAAATGACATGCACTGGATTTCAAGCTTGCTTATAGTTCTTCCTTATAGATGCATTACCATTGGAAACAAAATGCGTGCAGTTCTGGGAACACCATCTTTTGGAAAACCGCAAGAAGTTATTCAAGGTCCTAATATTATCCTCTGTGATAAAGCAAGACTTACCAAACAGAAAAACAGAGGGATAAAAGAACATTAAAATTTGGTTGATCCATTCTACAAAACACATCATCTTCACTCTGGAGTACATAGATCTATCTATCACCCAGTTCACACTCCACCCACGTCTATTGAACAGGTTAAGAGGCTAATCCCTTGTTCCCTGTTTAGGATGTGGTTTCCAGCTTTCTCTTTTCCAATCTTTTAACTATTACGTAGCCCCCTGCACATCAGTGGCGTTACCGCCTTGCTTGGGGTGATATGATTAAAAAAAAAATATGTTTGTAGTCTATTGCCAGTGTTTATGCCTTTGATGTTGTACCTCACCGCCACCATCCATGGCCAGATATTTTTATCAATCATATCTTTGCCAGCTATCGCCCTTCAAGCCTTTGTTATCCTGCAGACACCATACATGTCCAGATTTATTTATCAATCATATCTTTGCTGTTCAAGGTAACACACACACACACACACACACATATATATATATATATATATATATATATATGTATGTTTACATGGTATAGCACATGCTAAAAGTTTCCCTTCTTTTACCGAGCGCCCATAGCTCAAAGGTAGAATTGCTGACTGATGTCAATTCAGTCAGGTTTCAATCCTGGCTAAAAGCAATTGGATGTCTAACCGGACTGATGAGCTGTAATACAGCGAAACAGATCTGTCTGTGGATGACTATAAGTATATATATATATATATATATATATATATATATGTATATTTATATATATATATTGATTGTTTTATTACTTAAGTTTTTGGTCATAATAAAATTAGACCAGTGAACATTTGTATTAAAAAGTGTTGAATACAATTATATTGTAGAATATTTTCCATTTGTAAATGAGTTATTACATTAACCAGGTTTCTACCAGGGTTTTTTTTTTTAAGAATGCTCATGTGACGGTGGTTTTTTTGAATGCTCACATGCAAGTAATTTATGACAAAGTTTTGTTGCGAAAATGTGTCATAAGATGTGCCAGATCACTTGGTAGCTTCTCTTATGTGGATAGGGGTCGCAGGTTCGAATCCTGCCAAATGACACACATTTTCGTAATAAAAATTTATCATAAATAATCAGGCCAGTAGAAATAAATATGTAATACTGTTTGATTATAAACAGAATATCTACTTAAATACGAGTATCGATAAAAAAAAATGTTCAAACAAAACATTTCAAATTGTCAGTTGATTATAACCAGTTTTGTTAATCTTCGTTAATTTATATATATATATATATATATAGACAGGTTTCATTGAAAATGACAGACAAGGTATTATCATTAAGTTTTTTTATATAATTTTTCATGTGCTTGTATAATTTTTTCTTTTCAGAGCTCAAGTTATATAAGAATTTTCCAAAGCTTTTGTACTTTCAAGCACTTTTGGCTATACTTTTAGCTATTGTCAAGAATTAATTTTGTGATATCCTCGTTGATAATACATCCATAATAGCATCATCCACATGTAAAAGAAGATCTAAACTTATTTATAAATGGAACTTTGTGTGTGTGTGTGTGTGCGTGTGTGCGTGTGTGTGTGTGTGTGTGTCCGTTACCTATAGACTCCGAAACGGCTGAACCGATTTTCTTGAAAATTTACACAGTTGTACTATAAACGTCTGTGAGTGTTCTTAGCTAGGTTTTGTGTCGAGGTACCCCCGATAAATATCGAAAATCGATGATCGAAAAAATTGGGTTATAGAAGGAATGGTCCGATTTTAATAAAATTTGATTCACTCATAGACAAAGACATAAAAAACGATATTCAGAAGTTTCAAGGTTGCAGTTCTTACAATATGCAGAAAATCAATTATATATATATATATATATATATATATATATATATATATAAATAAAAGGCCAAAGATGTTTGTGTGTGTGTCTGTTTATCTGCCTGCATGTCTATATTTTCTTTAGCCCTTTTATTTTAGTTTTTGCTTCGGGTTTGTCCCTAAGTATGTATAATTGTAGTTCTTAGTCTCAGCCATGATACCATTTACTCAGAGGACTTATTTAGCCTTCAAAATTCAGTTTATGACGAAAAAAACTTATTTGATATCGATACCAGGAAATCAAAATTTGATTTTCATCCATTCATTTTTCTTTCAGTCTATGGTTTTGCTTTAACTGGAAACAACTATTGCTTTTTAGTCTTTCATGTCAACGTCTAAAGAGTCTGAGCTCCAGGACCATGAATTAGTTTTAAAGCTTTCATTACACCCGAGCAATGCCGGGCTATACTGCTAGTTAAAAATAATGGAGGCATTACTAATAAAAATGAGAAATCCTAAACTTAATAACATCAATTATGAACACAATAACAATGCACTTACTGTGTTTGGAACTTAACATACACAAGACTATATGCGTAAACTTTCCACATGTTAATTTATAACAGTAAAACAAAATTAATTCTTGATAATGGCTAAATTCTTGATAAATGGCTAATTCTTGATAATGGTTGGGGATATGTGTTGAGGTGCATTGGATATTGGCTCGGAACAAGAAATCGGGGAGCCAAGTTCAAATTCCAGCTGAATTCATTGCATTCACTTACGCACAAATACCCTTGGGAAAGGTAATAATCCATCTATTCCTTCCAGTTATGGGTTAAATAACAGGACAGATTGGGCTCTATAGCCTTGGTCGGCAACCAGTCTACCACAGAAAGCAATGGCAACCTACTGTGGGATAATCTTCTGCTGAGTCAACTGTGTATCACGTACGGCACTTAACTGAATGGCTAAAAAGTATAGCCGAAAGTGCTTGAAAGTACAAAAGTTTTGGAAATTCTTATATAATTTAAGTTCCAAAAAGAAAACAATTATACAAACACATAAAATTTATATAAAAAACTTAATGATAATACCTTGTCTGTCATTTTTAATGAAACTTGTATAAAAAAGAGATTGTTGCCCAAATACACAATATATATATATATATATATATATATATGAAAACCTAGTGAAACAAAGTGAAAACCTAGACACAGGATCAAAGTGAATACATGAATTAGGTCCACTAACAGCAGATATCAATCAATTAGACTATAGCCAACCATAAAATTGACAACTCAACACGGCTGCCCTCTTAGAAACTCTAACCAAAAGATATACCTGACCGCCCAACAAAACGTACATTCCAACAGATA
This sequence comes from Ascarosepion bandense, assembly GCA_037127315.1. Taxonomy (NCBI): domain Eukaryota; kingdom Metazoa; phylum Mollusca; class Cephalopoda; order Sepiida; family Sepiidae; genus Ascarosepion; species Ascarosepion bandense. Next base: position 1,066,116 of record JBBBDQ010000379.1, on the reverse strand, counting down.
ATACAATTAATCAACAATTTCACACTTACGCACCAGATTCTTCAAAAGTCTATAACGGTCAAAATGAGAATTACATTCACTTAATTTCCAATAACCCCAACCAGTCCCCACAACAACAACGAACCAAATATAAATAGAGAATGATTTCAAACCTTTACTTCTCCCGATGATGTGTTTGAAGTCCAAACACTGAAACAGCCATATGATTGTAGAGAAGAGGATATATATAGAAGAAATTATGTACATGTTCTAAAACATAATTTATAATATATATATATATATTAATTTATTTCTTTAAATGTTATTTTCAATGGATGCTTTTAATTCAGTAGATGTTCTGCTTTTTATAATTAATCAGTATATTTATTCATTTACATCTACCTGTTTGAATATTTGAGAAATCTTGTTAAAAAAACACGTGCTCTCTGGCAGGATTCGAATTTATGTCCCCTAGAGGAAACTGTCATTAGATCTGACATGCCTTGACTGCTTAGCTATATAGGACCTACCTCCTGAGCAAACAAATCCCAAATAGTGGTTTTGAATACACATTTTTCCTGATACAAGTATATATTAATAGTAAATATCAATGTATGCTCTCTATATAAAAGTGATGAGAAAGATATTATATTTAACAATAAATTTTTTTGTGTTCCTACATGTCAACCAAATAAAAATAAAAAATATATAAACAGTAGCTTTGACTTTATATATATATGTGTGTGCGTGTATTTGTCTTTATTCATGTATAGATATATATCAATCAACCCAACAAAATCAGAGATTGGTAGAATTAGTAAGGTAATACTAGAAAGAGTAAACCGACAAAAAAAAAAAAACAACTTCAACTCATACAATGGAGTGGTATCTCAGACTTGTTCGAGAACTTTGAAGAAAAAAATAATTCTACTTTCCTACAATTTGACATCATGGATTTTACTCATCTGTATCTGAGAACCTCTTCCATCTTGCTCTGGAATTTGTGAAATTTTATTTGGATATTTAAAAAAAAAAATCAAAATAATCTTGAAATGCAGGAAATCAGTTCTTATCCATGACACTGAACAGTGGACCAAAACTCAACAGATAATTTTGATTTATCTATGGGAGCTCTGGATTCTGCAGAATTTTCGGATTTGGTCGAATTATTTCTCCTGTACAACCTCACAGAGTATAAAGAAATACTTTTGTATTTAAGTAAGGTTATTGTGTTAAGTAAGGTTATTGGTGTAGGCTTTAGTGATAGACCTTCCTTTAAGGATTTATTGGATCGATTTTTTTCTATAGCATTTTTTATCTTTAATAATGAGGATATCAATCGAACTCTTTGTATTTCTTAGCATGATTGTAGGGTTAAGTCCCTAATGTGCTTGCAGTTTACTGTGGTTTTGTGTCTCTGATATATGAGCTTGTTACTATTTATATATTTAAGGATCTCTATTTTTTCTTGAAGGCAGAGAAAGCATGGTTCTTTTATAGATTTTGCTGTTCTTGCTTTTTTGAGAATTTTCCATTTGACCTTAGGTGTTTTATTTTCGTTTTTTAATTTCCAAAAGTGTTTGGAGAGAGATGTCATGTTTTGTTTTTCTTTGCTATTGAAGGATGAGAGGTGATTGTAAAAGCGCTTTTTAAATACGTTCATAGTATTCCCAATATATATTTTTTCATCCTTAGAATTTTCTAAGGATGAAATCGAACACATATATATCAGAGATTTCGTCAGACAATTATTGGCCATGGGGCATTGGTTGGGGTTTCTACAGTTACAGAGGTTGCTGTCATGGGACGGATTCGTATTAGTGTTGGATTTATTTTTGCTGTGTCTTTTCAATATTTTTGTGTTATGCATTTTGATTATTTTTTCTAGATTATTATAACAGCTATTGCTTAATTTTATGGTATTTTTATTAAAGATTTTGCTTAGAGGGTTATTTTTGGGAAAGTGCTTCTCTATTAATTTAAGAAATTTATGTCCCAGCTTGAAATTAACTGATTGGTTGAATGGAGGGTTATACCATATTATTTTCCTGCTTCTATTTCTGCTTTTTGGACTTTTGAATTTTTCCACAAAACTGATTTGTGATGATTTATACCTGCTTTCATAAAGGATTCTATTATAAATTACCTTGTGCTTATCAAATATCTCTTTTATGGATGAGTGTGTGTTAATGTGACGTTCAACTGATGGTGGGTGATTAGAGTTGGGGTTTATGTATATTGGGTTAGCGTTGTTTTTCATGTAAGGTTGGAAAATATTCGATACTAGGTCTAATGTTATGTCTAGGAAGTCTACTTGCTTGATATTGTGGTTAATTACTACGTTAAGGCCAAAGGATTTAAAGACTCTATGGATTAATTTTCTGGTTTTATCAACCTTACCTCCAGTAGATTTATCAATCATCATCAGTCTGTCGTCCCTATACAGTCCTATCCTGCTCGTTTCTATTTCCTTATGTGCAGTTAAGTTGTACAGTAAGAATAATCCAGTTAGATCCGAAGCTTCTGCAGAATCAAGTGCACCCATTGATAAATCAAAGTTCTCCTTTGAGTTCTTAGTTCACTGTTTGTTGTTGTGGATTATAACTGATTTCCTGCAGCTCTGGATAATTCTGATCTCATCCTCTGTGATGTCCGAGTAGAACTCAGCGAACTCTAGGGCGAGGCTGAATAGGTTTTCCGAAATTGATGGGTAGAAGTCCACAATGTCAAATTGCAAAAAAGTGGCTTTATTTTTTCCACCAATTTTTTCAAACCACTCGATTACGTCTACCGTACCTTTCCACTGCGTTAGTTTAATTTTGTTTTTTATCTGTTTGTTGACTCTTTCCAATATTGCTTTACTTATCCTACCTATTTCAGATTTGGTAGGGTTTATTATCCTTGTGGGTCATTTGCTGTAAAAATCAGGTTTGTGGTCCTTCAACAGTGCATATGCTTCTTTCGTTGCTATTTTGGGGACTCGGTCACTTATTTTCAGTTTGTCTGTAATTAATTTATCTTCCTGGTTTATTCTGTCTATGTGGTTTTTATCTTCTTATTTTTCTGTATTTTTTGGTTAGGTTTTTTTTAAAATCCTAACCAAAAGATATACCCAACCAATAAAAAGATAAAACATACATTCCAACAGATAATACCATTAATCAACAATTTCACACTTATACACCAAATTCCTCAAAAGTCTAACGATCAAAACGAGACATTCACTTAATTACCAATAACCCCAATCAACCCCCACGACAACAACGAACCAAATATAAACAGAGAATGATTCCAAACCTTTATTTCCCCTGAGGAAGTGTTTAAATTCAAACACTGAAACAAACATATGATTGTAGGGAAGAGGACATATATAGAAGAAATTATGTACATGTTCTAAAACATAATTTATAAGAAATATTCACTGCTCTATACACCATATCTCGAGCACTGTTTTAAATTAATGTTTTGGACGGAAAAAATTTTTGTTTTTTCTCTCCTCATTCTATACTCACTTGGATATATATATATATATATATATATATATATATATATATATATTTTTTTTTTTTATCTCTAATTTTACCTTTATTTCATATTACAAATTCTGATCTAATTAAAGTTTTCTATAAAAAATTAAAAAAACTCTCCCCTCTTCCACTTTCTTCTTTTTGTTCAAATTCTAATTTACAACTTCCAATTCTGATTTCCCATTTTCTCTACCCCACTTACTCCCACACATAATTCACCAATATAAGGAAAAGAATGTTTCATCTTCCTTCACACTACCTGATGAGACATTGTCCTTTTGTCAAAACAAAATGTACACTTTGTAGTAGATGATAATTTGTACATGTTCTAAACTATAATTTATAATAAATATTCATAGCTCTATTTTCATATTGAGCACTGTTTTAAATTAATGTTTTGAACATTGTTAATATTTTCTTCATTCCTTATTCATCTGGATATATATATAATTACAAAGGGAACCAGTGTGAGTCTGACAACCATCCATAGAGGAACATCTCTTCTTTCAGTTGCTGGCAAAATCCTTGTTTGTATTATCCTGAATAGACTTAATGAATTTGTCTAAGAATTGGCACTACCAGTGGTGCCGAAATGCTGGAAAGAGTAATTTGGTTCACAGTAGTAGGAGTTGTTCATTGCCATAGTTGCTGAAAAGATGTTGGAAAGAGAATAGAATGCTTAGGAATGTGAGAGCATTATAAGTAAGGAATGTCTTTGATGTATTTGCTCCTTAGGTTAGTAAGTAGTTTTGAGACAGGGACGAAGGAAAAGGAAGGTGAGCATAGTAAGCTGCTTGACTTGGGTCAAGGGGGCTACTAATTACCCTGGGTCTCTGCGTTGGTCTGTCTGGTGATGCTTTCTGTATTGGCTTTTTATTTCGACTTTTTGGATGATCATTTGGAAATTCATATCCGTATTTGATTCTGGGCTTCCCATTGACCGATAAATAAAATTCGTGTAGGCTCACGAACTGGAAATTTAATATTTAATTAATTTTTAGTTTTCAACCGGAACATCTGCGCAAACCCGGATGTGTACTGTTGAGTTTTGGTCATTTTCTTTTTTGTTGTGAGGGTGCAAACATCCGGTCCATCACTTTTGGTCGGTCAGTATCACCACAGACCAAGTGCAGTTTTCGATCTGATACAGGAACCATGGATATAATCTTTTGCTTCTGGTGGACTCAGGAGAAGGCATGGAAACAAACTAAAGATTTATTTGTTGTTTTTGCACACAAAAGCTTTCACAAAAGCTTTCAATATACCCTTTGGAAAGTTTTGTCAAAACCAGTTGTTCTAGAAAAGAAAACAAAAAACTCTGTATTATTATCTCCTTTCACGAAGGAATGAAAGCTTTTGTAAGGTCAGGAAGTGAGCAATTGGACAACTTTTTTGTTTCCAACAGCACGAAGCAAAGCTGCATTTTTCTCCTCTTCTCTTTGCATCTTTCATTTGTGCTATGCTTGAAAAATGATTCTCTGACTTAACTGAAGGAGTCAATATTGAATTCAGAAGTAGAGGTCTATACAATTAGTAACGTTTTAAAGTACAATCGAAACTTGGTTTGCAGTTGACACGCAATCTTTTTTTTTAAGATGATGCCTCTCTATTAGCACACAGTCTAGAAGACATTCGAACTATTCTTGGTAAATTCTCTGAAACAGCGAAAAACATTTGGACACACTATCAACATAAAGAAGACTGAGTTAATGTCCCACCCAATATCAGGCAATCCATCTCTTGCAAATCCTTCCCCCTTCATTGATGGTACAGCATTAAAAACTGTTGAAGCATTCATATATCTTGGACCAACAGTCTCTTTTGATAGCAAAATGGACAGTGAGATCCAATTCAGAATAGCCAAAGCCAGCACAGCATTCGATAATCTTAAACACAGGTTATGGAACACCAAAGACGTGTCTCGGAAGGTAAAGATTGACACATACAGATCACACTATTTACATTGTTTGGACTATTGTCCTCATCTTTACTGCTATGTTTATGATGTTTCAGTTGTTGTATACCCTCATGATCGTAATTTCAGTTTGAAATTCCTAGCACCTGAAAAAAGCTGGAGTGTACAACGGTTGAAATGTTGTAAAGATGGCAGTAAAGATGAGGACAATAGTCCAAACAATGTAAATAGTATAAATACTACCTCATCAGACAAATATACAGATCAGTTGTTCTCTCAGCCCTTCTCTATGGTGCTGAGACTTGGACCCTATACGGGTTGAGACTTAGACCCTATACAGGTTGAGACTTAGACCCTATATGGGTTGAGATTTAGACCCTATACGGGTTGAGATTTAGACCCTATATGGGTTGAGACTTAGACCCTATATGGTGCTGAGACTTAGACCCTATACGGGTTGAGATTTAGACCCTATATGGTGCTGAGACTTAGACCCTATACGGGTTGAGATTTAGACCCTATACGGGTTGAGACTTAGACCATATACGGGTTGAGATTTAGACCCTATACGGGTTGAGACTTAGACCATATACGGGTTGAGACTTAGACCCTATATTGCAAACACATTAACCAACTTGATGCCTTTCCAAAGCATTGTCTTCATGCCACAGGCAGTATAAAATGAGATAACATTGTAGTGGTCTGGACAAGTTGGGTTCCAATATGTAGTAGACTGACCGTCGGGGTAGTGATTTCAACAGTGAAGAAAAGTTTGGTTGTCCAAACCACCACAATTATAAATAAAATAACTCAAAGCACAATGTAACGAATATAACAACATTGTATTAAGTAAGGTTACATAACTGAATAATTTGTGAATGTAAGATGTCATAAATAGAGTTCTTTCTTAGGCATTAAAGATATTGTCTCAATATTCATGTTAGAAAAGTTCCTGAAAAGGAAATAATATGTTTGTACTGAATAGTAGTGAATATAATTATACATGTATTGAAATGTACTTATGAGATAGAGAGAAACATTTTTATATGGCTAACTGCTGAATGCAATTAGCACAGTGTGTGAGTTGGAAGAGACAAATGTTATTTGGACTTAGGCTCCGAAAAAACATCCTCCAACTGGCTAAACACATGTGGAAATCAGTTTATATATTTCTTAATAAACATGGGAAAAAAGAAAGTTTCATGTGCGGCCCTTACATAAGAGTGTGTGGGTATATGCGTGTGAACGTGTGTGCATGGCAATATGTATGTAGGTATATACGTGCATGTAGAAATGATTCTACAACATGACTGAACTCCCTACAATTTAGGATTATCATCAGAAGGTTGAGAAAATACAAACTGTTTTGTTTGTATAAATAAATAAAAATTTACTTAAAGAGCAAAATAACATTGGATCCTCAAGGAGTGCCCTTATATTGATGGCCTTGTACCAGACTAAATTAAGCTTATAAAATGTGAACAGATATTTACAAGTTTACTGAATCACTTGCATTAGAAGTGTAGTGACTATAGTTCTATTTACTAAGTTCAGCTTAGTACAATAGTGTTAGGCACTCAATGAGGAATATACTTACTACTTCATAGTACTAATGACTTGCTAGACTAGTTTTCTAAACGTTAATCTTTACTTTTAGGAATAAAAAAATATCTTTTATGGTGGGTAATCATCCATTGTTTCTTATGTCAATTAAAGTTAAAAGTAATTTTAATTTTCCTTTTTAATTGTTTATTACCAAGGTTACCTGGTATTGTCTAGATTTTAGAAAATTTAAGGTTCATAGTTAAACTTACTATTTTATTATTTTTTTATAAATCTGTCAATTTCAGTTCTGAACTTTGGTTAAATTATACTTATATATTTTATTTTACTTTAAATCCAGTTTTGAAACTAGCTTTTAAAATCCTACTGTATTTTACAAAAATAAAATGATGTAATTTCTAGTGAACTACCAGAATGACTCAATATATAAACTTTAAATATGATGAGTAATTTTTGTTTTTCATAGGTTATCTGATAAAAAGTCATGTGTAGCATTAAAAATTAAACATATTTTTTAAAATAAAAATAATTTTTACGAATAAAAATCTCATACAAACAGGATATTATCATTTTATTTTATCTTAAAATGAAACTATTATATATATATATATATATATATATATATATATATATATATATATATATATATATAAGACATATGGTAACAGTAGATAGCCTGACTTCCTTATTGATAAAAAGGGACGCAATTCAAATTATTTTCGAACGCAAGCAGGTACAATAATATAGTTTCATTATATTACATAATTTATTGACATAATTAAAAAATCTGGGATTGATCATGGGAAAAAATAATAAAACTATCGAAAAATAAATTATTATGATATTTTAAAATCTACCGAGAATATGCGAGAATGGTAGAACAACATTCAACAGCCAGTCACCTTTGCTTTGCCGTGTAAATAGTACATTTCTCTACATATTGGCAGTTCGTGGTAAGGAAAAACAAGAGACGGTGGCTATCGTACGCATAACGCTTTTATTATAATCGCTTCGTGCCAATAGCTATCAGCACACTGCGCATGCGTGAATGTGAAATAAGCCTAAAGTCGCCATCTTCGGAAACCTCCTACACTTGTATTAGAATCGTAGGAGGCAACAGCTTTCTAATTTTTTTTTTAAAGACCGTTTTTCGCTAATTTCACACTTGTGGAGCAAGTTTAGCGATCTCGGAATTTTCCAAAATGTCGGGATTTGACAGTAACCCTTTTGCAGACCCAGAGGCTGCTAATCCATTCGCGGTAAGTGAAAAATAAATGTTTACTATTATTATCAGTAGTTGTTAGGTTACGTGTGATGGCAAGCTTATCGTCGCAGGGACACTCACTGTTCTGACCGTTTTTATCCGAATTCAGTGGATTTTAGGCATTTTATCTTCGACGTTACTCTTGCTAGACTGTCTTTACCTAATAAAATAACCGTAACGAAGTCAAATGATCGAAAAAACCCACCCATTTACATTCAAATACGTGTCTGTCGCGTTATACACACAATTTAGGACCCTTTCGGTTTTTATTATGGCGACTTTTCTGATTTCACTTTGCCTAGACTGTACGCGGCAATTAATTAAATCTTAAAAAAAAAATACACTGATTCTTTATCAGTTGCATTCTGAATCAATACCTGCCAAGTTTTTCTTTTTTCAAGAAAAAATAAAATTATAATGAAAATGAAATGTTGAAGACTTGCTTGATGATTTCCTTTTAAAAGGAAACAATATGTTACGTTTCCAAAGTCGGTGATCACTTTACAATAGTGTTCACTTGTATAATGATCATCCATTTTATGACCACCTGTGTGTTGTGTCAATCTTTTAAAAATGAAACCAAATTTGAAAGTGTTTATTAAATTAATTTCTCTTTTTGCATAGCCACTTGTAGCTATTTAATTTGTAGAAAACAAATACTGATTTTAGCAGAATCAGTTAAAAAGATTTTATTTTATTTCATTGACAAAATATTTAAAAAAAAATCAACTGTTGAGATCCATAATAGCAAAAACTGAAAAAAATAATAGAAATAGGAGAAATGGTTCATTAATCATACATAATCTCACACACACACACACACACACATAAAAATTATTAAATATATATATATATATATTAGTCGTGGGAGAGGGAGGATAAAGCTTTTAGTTTTCCCTAAACAAAAATGTTTGTAGGTTTTTTTTTTGTCATCGCTTAAGAAAATTTTAAAAATAAAGCATTTGTAAAAAGTTAAAACGTCTTAAAAAAAAAAAAGAAAAGAATATTTCGATTCCGAATTCTTTCAGCTTCTGAAACTTAAATTTTACTTCAAGATCCATTATTGATTAGTTTGTAGCTGATGATGTGGTCTTACTTTAACTGTAATTTAATTTAATATAAATAAACTACGCAGTCTATTTTTTTTCTTTATTTCAATTTTTAAGCGGAAAATATATTTTTAAAATAAATTTTTAATTAGCAATGAATTAATTTTTTAAGAGCATTCAGTCGTTGTTAAAATCGTAAGTGGGTCTGTTCATAGAATGATTAAATGGATGTTGATATTGTTAGTATCTAACTTTTAAATGAAAATGCCAAATAATTTAATATTTTTTATTTTTAATCATAGTAAAAAAAAAAACAACAACAAATTGAAGGATTTTTTTTCTGAATACGTGGGGAAAATAGCAATTAATAAAATTAAAAACAAAGTATTAAAAAAATTAAATATTTTTAATTCTAAAATGTAACACTTCCTTGCTTACGTGTAACTTTTTTCTTTTTGACATGTCTAGTGATTATTTTCGTGTGTGTGACATTTTTTTGTCGTTCACAAGACTAAGAAAGAGTATTCCTCGAGCAAGATCCTTTTAAGTTTTTTTATGGTTTCGAGTTTGGTACTAACTAAACTTTCTTTTTGTTACTGATTGTTTTCTCCGCTCCACTCTTGAGTCTTGATTCATACTTGAGTGAAACTGAAAATCGCCCTTTTTTTTTTTTTTTTTTTTTTTTTTTTTGTATTCATCTGGAGGAATATAGTTTCTCAATTTTCTGATTCTCTCACAGATGTCTGTTCCGAAGTGCCGGAAAAAACAAACAAAACACCAATTTTTAGTCTTTCTTTTTCTAAATTGTTTCTACCTTGTGATCCTTTTTGGAATTTAAAGGTCATTTATGTTTCCTGCATTTGTTGCCTTCAAAACAGCTGCAAAGGTGAAAAACGAGGATATTAATTTCTAGAAATTTCATGAAGTTAACTTTGGTGGGCGGGGGTGGGTCAGATATAAAAGGAAATATTTTTACCAAAAAAAAAAAACCAGTTCAGTTATTTATGAATAAGCCTTGAAAGTTTTATTAAAATCCGAAAATTAACTGATTTTTACAACAATTTCCAAATTAATGTTTTTCAGTTTTTCACTAAAAAAAAAAAATGCAGTTCTAAAATTCCCATAGTCAATTCTAGTCCCATGCTGAAGCATAAAAAAAAAAATTTGACCAAATTTCGAACATGCTACAAAGGATTAAAATAAAAAAAATAAAAATAAATTTAAAAAAATTACTTTTTTGGTCTTTCCTCTTGATAAGAAACATTTTTGTTTTGACGATAAAACTTCGTTTTAGGCTTTTTTTCATCATATGCCATTATGCTGTTTTTTTTTTTTTTTTTTTTTTTTTTAGCAAAAGAAATAAAATGGAATGGAGGTACCTTAAATTATAATTGTCTTCAAACTTGGCTTTATTTGTTAAAAGGAAGGAGGAGTATTTTGGAGAATGGAAATATTTTCTAAATCATCCATATTATTTTTATTTATTTTTCAACAGTTGCCACTTTCCTGAAGAAAATCTACTCGGAATAGTAAAATACAAAATGCGATAAAACTAATTATTTAGATAAGCATTTAATTTCTTTTATAAAGAATATATAGTCTAAAGAATATAAAAATGTCAATTAATGACTTTTTAAAAATTTTTTTAAAACATTTTTTTTTAATTATAATCATTTATAAAATTTCAAAAAATCTTAAAAATTCAAAACTTTGTTTTAGGTTCCTAAGTGAAGCCTATATTTACTAATTGAAAAGCTTAATTAAAATCATCATTCACTAAGATGTTTTTTTTTTGTGTGTGTAAAACTTTCATTTTTTTGAAAATATGGATCACTATAACACGATATTATTGGGAAAATAAGATCGATGACTATGAATTTAAAGTCAACAACATTCCTAAAATTAGATTATGCAGGCTATTTTCAACATTTTAAAGAATACTGAGTACTTAAAAATTATATTTAAAAGCATTCACCCATCATTTTCTTATATTATCTTTTCACAGATTGTCTCCATAGAACAGCAATAATAAACATGTATAAATTATATTGGGTGTTGAAAGATACATAAATCACTGTTTGTTTTTAAAATCCATTTTTCTGCATTATTTTTAAACTGTAAATAATACTTATTTCAAATCAGAATTTTAACTTTAAATCAGCTATTATTATTCCTTAAATAACGTTCTGGAAAAGTATATTTTATTGTTGGAAAAAAAAATATTGATTCCAATTAGTTATTTCTGTTTGAAAAAATACCACAGTATTTTCACTTAATTGAAATAGTAAATTTAATCCTTTTAGCTTTCAGTTAAAGCTAAAATGAAAGCTTCAAAAAAAAAAAAAAGAAGCTTTTTCATTTATAAAAATTCATTTTAAAATTTAGGCATTGCAAATTATCTATTAAAAAAATGTGGAGGTATCGACATAAATCATTGTTTCTGTTGTCCCCCCATTTCCACTTTCACTCAATTACTGTTTTGAGTGTTTTTTGTAACTTCTGCTTGTTTGCAGTGAATCGATTTGAACAGATTTATCATGGGAGTTATTTTATTAAAAAGATATATTTTGTCAAATTATCACCCCCTCCTGTTCCTCCTTTTCTGAATAGATCCTCGGCAATAATGTTGACTTACAATTGAATATCATCATGATTTATTTAAAGTTTACACTTATTGAATGCACGTGTATTCCTGAGTGATCTATAATTTTTAGAATGAAAAATAAAAAAGCTACTGTGTACTGTAGTCTTTCGGTATTTTATCAATTATGAAAGCTACCGGCTCATTAGTCTGCAGTAGAAATTGTCAATTGTTTCTTTAATTCTGCTGGTGGTTTTGTTGGTACCATTTGGAAGTCTTGATATTGGCTAACAACGATGTCTGTTGAACATTCATACACACCACCAAAGTTTACGTCATGTCTAATAATACAGTCGATGGCATATCACTTCCGCCTCTTCGGGTTTTATTTTTTCTTCTCATAGTTAATCAAAAGAAGTGACAACCACCAAACCAGCTGTTACGCCGTTGTTACAACCACCTTGCACCTGTGTAGTAATAGTACATTATTCATAAAATTACAATTTTTCTTGCTTGTCTTTTACATCAGTATATATGACAATCCTTGATATTTGAGGGATTTTTCAACAACAAAAATAACTTCCTTTACACTCTTTCCTTTATTTTTTAATTTTTTATTTACCAAACCAATTAATTATCGAAGATATTAGTAGTTACCAAGACAACTCTACGATCTCGTGACATCATTAATAAATGAAAAACCTTGCATTTACTTGACCCAATTTTTTATATATTATCATAAAGTGAAATTGAAATCTTTAAATTAAAAGTTAATGAATTTTTAAAATATTTAGCAAATTATAATCTTTATTTAGGTTCTTATTCCTTTAATTAAATATTAACATTATTACAAAAAGAATGTTCAGTTGTATGCAGTCATAAGAGCATAAGTGTCATGTAGTGAAAGATGTTCCCTTAAAAATGGATTATCAATTTAAAATACTATCAGTCAGGTATATTTTCTTTACTTTTCTTTAAATGGGTCAATGTGTAATGTACTATCTGACTTTGAATTCATTATTACCTGTCACCAGATGGCATGTTTTGTTTCCCCCACATTAAAATGTTTTTGTCAAGTTCATTTTAATTTTTTTTAAGCAAACAGATGTTTACATAAAGAAAACTTTAAAACTCATTTAGTTATTATTTGAGAATTTTCTCTTGTCTACTAGTTTCACTACACACTATCATCACACCTGTTTGAATCTTGCTAAACTGGTTTTATATTAATTACACATTTGACAACTTGAAATGTTTTTATTTCGCTTGAGCTCAACCTTAAATATTTTTGTAAGCAATTTCTGTTGCTTTTTCTACATGTTTTCGGTCATCTAAAAAATGAAAGCCAGCCATTCATTTAACATACAATCAATGGTTAATGTAAGCTGACTGACTGGCTTTCAATTGGAAGACTTATCGGCACAAGATGAATTTTCTTTTCTTTTGTTTATTGAATTGATATCAAATTTACCAAAATCCAGTTTGTATCTCTAATATCAAAGCAGCAAATGAGACTTTTACCTCAATGTACTTTCACTTCAGGTTGGATATTTATTAAGTGTCCCCCTTAAAAATGGAGTTGGATTTCATTATGGTGCCAATAATGTTGCCATTTCCAGTGTTTTTGTTTACTGAAAATATTTTGGAGCTAGTTTTATTCTTAACAATTAAATTTAAAAAAAAATTCTCTTTCACTGATGTTTGCTTTTATTTTTCCATATGGTGCCAAATTCGTAGTCTTACTTTTTGCTTACATTATTTTTCTGTAAATTATTTTTAATTATCAGTTTAAATCTTTCTCTGTAAAAGTTGATTACAAGTGGAATAATTTCATAAAATTGTCAAATTTTAAATTGCTGTAATTGCAGCAGTTTAAATAGTATCAGAATCAATCTTTTATACCATTTTTTTGCAATTAAATTATGTTGTAATTTAATTGAAGAAAAATTGGTATAAAGATTGAATCTGATGCTATTTTATTCTTTCTTTTTATTTAACTTTCAATTTAACAGTCAGTTAAGTGCCATACGTGATAATGCTTGTGTGATTATGTCTCGAAAGAGACATGACTGACTGGGCAGAAGATTATCCCGCAGTAGGTTTCTGCAAGAGAGTGGTTGCCAGCCAAGGCTATAGAACCCAATCCGTCTTGTTATTTAACCCATAACTAGAGGGAAGAGATGATTAATACCTTTCCCAAAGGTATTTGTGTGTAAGTGAATGCAAGGAATTCAACTGAATTCCTTGCATTCACTTCAAAGCTTCCCAAATTAGAAAACTATAAAGTTTAAACCAATCTATTGTATGAAAGTAGAATACAGTTAACTCCTTGCTTTCTTGTATCATGCAAAAACTTGTTGTTGATCTCATAAGAAATGTTCATTGTGATATATGCAACAATTAAATGACTCAATATTTGTAAACCTGTTTTGACAAATACTTTTTATTCTTAGGTCAGAACAGATAAAGGCTTGTCTAAATCTTAGCTTTTTGTCCATGATTCGAGGTGCTAATACAGTTATCATTATTCATATTGTATTTATTGTTTACAACTCCTGTTTAAGCACCTTTTACTTGCTTTCTTAACGACTTTTATTTAACTATTTTGTAAATTTTAATTTAAGCAAAAACAATAATTAAAACATATGAACACTGCTAGAATTTAATGTTCTCTTACAGTTTTTAACAACTGCAGCTGAACATATCCAATTTTATTGCATTTTATTTAATTTAAAGCAAAAAATGTGACTGACTTGAAAAAAAAAATGTGCAATTTATGAAGAATCCATGAAAGATCAAATGTGGTTTGTGGAAATTATTTGCTGTTTGTTTTTCTACAGTTTGGTTGACCAGTTGATGTTGATAATGATCCAATCAATTAAAATCTATATTAAAGGATCCAGATGATGTCCAATATTTAAACTGTTGACATCAAACATTAAAAATCATTTGTATCAGTTTTGCTTATATTGACATATGCTTATAGGTATTTGCTAAAAAAATTTTCCCTGTCTGGTTTGCTGTAAACAAGAAATAAGTGTTTTATCGTTATTTTTATTTATTTACTTAAAAAAAACAAAACAAAAAAAGACAAATGATGATGAAGAACGAACATTTTGCAACAGTGTGGGGGTTGAAGGGTACTTGAAATACACCCTAAAAGGCTATACTAAAGGTTACTCTTCTGGGTGATGATAGAGATTATTATACAAATCCAAGATGTCATGAATGCCTTATTTGCATTACTTACACTTGCATTGTTGTCTGTGTCGTAATTATCACAACCGTTTTGGTTTGCTGTGCTCTCCAGCCTTTATAAAGTGTTTGTTGATTTGGGTAACCTTGAAGCAATTCCAAACAACCTCTTTAATTAATCTATAGACATAAATTGTTCTCGTTCTACTGACCATGTTTAGAGATATCTTGTCCAGTTCATTTTTAGTACTGTTCAGTTATTGCTCGACTTGTTTCCACTGAATCTAAATCTGCAGTACCTGGTCCAGAGATTGAACTTCCATTTACTATCTCACTAAATTCCTGAATCAACAATTTAATTCACTCTACTCTGACTGAACAATAACTGAGCAGTACTAAATATGAACTGGATGAGATATCCCTAGACATGGACAATCTATCCTTGCAGATTAAGTAAAGAGTTCAGAAGCCTGCTCAGATTAACAAACACTTGATGATGAATGGTGGAGGCTATGATGGCTAAAACATTGTGATCATAACAAAGATTATGACAATACTCTGAGTGTAGGTCATGTTAGCTCTTCAACCCACAAATTTATAGTCCTGAATTTCATAGTACTTAAAAGAAATTTCATGATGTCACCACCCTATCTGGAAAGTTAGTATTTGCATACACCTGTATTGAAAAATATTTTGGATAATTTAGTGAAAGAAAATCTGTATTTTTACTTGGTTGTATTCTCATGTCCAATATGTCAGAGTTATGAATCAAGCAGCTGGTGTAGTTGTGCCAACCATTCAAGTAAATACACTAATGCCCAGGAGAGTATTCTGAAGGATGTAGAGTACCCATGGTAGTGGGTAGTGTTATTTTGCTGTAAATACCCACATGCAATAATGATGGTACCAAATATTGTTTTTTTTTTTTTTTTTTAACTTCATGACGAAAAAAATTCTTTGGAAGATTTTAATGAACATAATGGCAAACTTTCAAGAAATTTAAATATTGAAAATTTTCCTAGGAGTTTAAAATTTTATTATGACTATTAAAACAAACCTATTTCATGCAAGTGAGGGAAAAGTTATAAAGGTAATTTGAAAAAAAAACAAAAGTAGCTGATTTTTTTTTTCTTTTTTTTTTTTAGTTCCACTCTTTAGAGCTCAAAAAATATAACAAATGTATACCACAACTAAAGGGGTGGAGACTTTTACAATTAGGATAGGAATATGCACATTACATGTGTGCTATTGCAGATTTGGACGTATTGATGCGCCTATGAAAATTATGAAATTGATCTTTGTGTATACAGGCTGTTCCATGCTAGTTCATTTTCTTCTACAATTGCCAAGTGGTTCTACCTGTATAGTCGGCATCACATTAGCATTTAAAATGATAAAACTAATATAAGTAGACAGATCATCTTTAAAGATTGACCTTAACATCAATTGGACAGAGAAGCCAATACATAGATTGGCAGGCAGTCGACAATTTCTTACACTGACAGAGATTTGCTTACAAACCTCATATTAACATTACCAGTCTATAGTAATTGTAAATACATACTACAGTTGTTGGGATCAAACAATTAAGGTTTATAAGATTGGGCAATCTTAGCATGAATACAGGATTGCATAATATCAAGAAGGTAGCCATTATTATGTAAGACTTATGTGCCAACTTGTCTGTTAGGATCAATTTCATAATTTGCATAAAAGTGTATGAGTGCTTCAGTGTACCATTTCCTATTGTGAGTGTATGATCTCTTTCACTTTCAAATAAAACTCTTATATTTAATAAATCTCTTTGTAAACATAAATAGTTATTCTTAATGTAACCTATATATATTTTATTAAATATGAGACAATTTTATTATATTTAACAGTATATGTTTAGAAAATTATTTGCTGCCTAGATACACTAAATATATATATGTATATAAGGCAATCTGTGAGTCTGTGTGTGACTGTAATTTATGCATGCCTACATTTTTTTAAGCTATACCATTCAAACTTTCTAGGGACACATATCTACAGGGAAGCCAGGTCGACATATACTTTTGAGTTTTAAGTTCAGCAATTTTTCCTTTCGCATGTTTTGGCCAATGGAGCCGATTGCTTACATTTACTCTGTAAAAGATCTAAGATGGTTGCTAGATTATGTCACAGAAATCAAATCGCATGTGACTTAAAAAAAAATGAGCCTTTTTATTTTTAAAAATTCATTTGGTCAACAAAAAAATGTGAATATTTTTCTCCATAATTTTGAAACAAAATATGTAAAAAAAAAAAAAAAAAATGCCAATGGTAAATTAAGTCTCTTTTTTTTTTTTTTCGCTAAATATTTCATGCAGGAAATCAACTGTCTGTAATTCGTGTGACATTAATGTAACTTTTTCCTCTAAAATTAAATGTCTACATTTTTAAATATTCCTCAAATTTCTGGAATTCATTTAGTCAACAAAAAATGTAAATATTTTCCCCCCTAATTTTGAAACAAAAATAAACGCAATGTTGTTTACAATGTCACACAAAACATCAACTCACGTTTACGCAAAACAAAAGAAAATAAATTTTAATGAAATTTTTTAACAATTTTTAAACAATAATTTTTTATATAATTATTTTTTTATATAACTGAGTTTTAAAGTGAGGCAGCGACTACAAGCACTTGGAAATCGCAACACGCTGCATTAATCATCTAATTAAAAAATGTTCTGAGTTGCACGGGCAACGCTGGGCTATGATCCTAGTCTGATAGTTATGATATTAACATGCATAACTTACTTTTAAATTTCTTTTTTGTCCATTTTTATTTCTTCTCTCGATCTATGAAAAGAGAAGAATAAAAACTGGCCGGCTAATCCTTTCTCACTCTGTCTTAAATTGTCACCTTTTCTTTTTTTCTCTTATTTTTCCACTCACTTCCAAGAAAATGTTTGTTTTAATGGCCATGATATTTCAAGTTTTCTATATTAATGTGGGAAGTGATCAATATTGAAGATAGTGTTGGAGTATCTATATTGAAATTGAAATTTTATTTTTTTTTTGTACTTTATATTGACTTCTAGATTTTCTAAATGTTTCCAGTTAAGATAATTTTTTATCTGTAGATAAATGTGTTGACATAAAAAATGTGTAAATCTATAAATAATATTGGTGAAAGATTTATTTGTATAATTCGAGGATGCTTTTTGTCATGTGTTCCAATTTTTAACTTTTATATCGAAAATTAGAATATCAATGGCTCTTCCATTGGACTTTGTATAATAATCACTGCTACTGCTCTCTTTGCCTCTATCCTTGCTTCTAACTCGACCTTAGATGACAAAGGTCATCCCTTTCCTGACTTCCTGTATCTCAATGAACACAGCCTCAGTTATACTTTCATTACAGCCCAGGATGTCTCTTGACCTTAAGAATGCCATTGGTTTAGACAAAATCTCAGTGGTTGTCCTTAAGAATACTAACCTGGAGTTATTTTCAATCCTAGAAAAACTATTTAACAATTGCTTGAAGGAGAAATCATTTTCTAAGTTAAAGTGTATACCTGGTTTACAAGAATGCAGGTAAGTGCTCCTCCTCACAGTATAGACTCATCCTTCTCCTCAGTGTCATCAGCAAACTCATTGAAACTATAATCAATGAGAAAGTACAATTTCCTGAGTGACAAGCAGTATGGGTTTTGATCTGTCTGGTTCATTGCTGATATCCTATCTGTGATTACTCACAGAATTAGTGAGGCAGTTGGCAACAGATACATCTCAAGGACAGTCACATTAGATATTTCAAAAACCATTGAGAAGGTGTGACATAAGCGGTTACTGCTAAAGCTCTCTAGCAATGGAGTCACTAGAAGGGCCTTCTCAGTTATTAAGTCTTTTCTAATGGGTTGGTTCTTGAAGGTAATTGTTAATGGTCAGTCCTAGGTGATTAATGCAGGCATCTCCCAAGGATTGCTTTTTAGTCAAACCCTCTTCTACATAAATAATCTGCCTGAGACTATACTCTAATTATTTGTGAATATTTATGCTGTTGATACAACAGTATATGGATGCACCTCCAAAAACTTTGATGACCAGAAGATTTTTACAGCTGATCTCTTTTTTGACCTAACTCTAGCAGTTCAGTTGAGGGTGGGGACTGGCTGGTCACATTCACTGCCTCAAAAACCAAACTAGTGATCATCCACCATCACTGATTGGATCCAGAGCTTTCACCAATCATGAACATCTGATCCCTTGATGGCCTTTTGCTTTGAGTGCCATTGGGATGTAAACTTAACCCAAAACCCAATTGGAACTTATACATACGATTTGTCACTAAAGATACTGGGGAAATGTGGTTGGTTCAATGTACTGCTCCAACAAGTACCATACTCCTACTACTATTGTCTACCTTTCACAAGAGCCAAATCAAGCAGAAAATGGGTGGGAGCTACCCAGTCTACACTTCCCACTCTTGATAGTTCAAAAGCCTCTCCGTATCTTTGTAGATGACTAATTATTTTCCACACTGTAAATTCTTTCTCACAGCTGCACTCACTGCTGTATTATTTCCATGGTGAGTATTCAGGTGAACAATGTTCCTTAGTTCCACCAGACCTAATCTCCATGGCTAAGACCTACCATATGCATTGCAACCTACAGTATGCATGCCTCACGTGGCACGCCAAGAAATTTCTAATGGCACACAGTCAGTTAAGTGCCATCCGTGATAAACGCTTTGGGTGATCATGTCTCGAAAGAGACATGACTGACTGGGCAGAAGATTATCCTGCAGTAGGTTGCCATTGCTTTTTGTGGTAGATTGGTTGCCAATCAAAGGCTATAACCCAATCTGTCCTATTATTTAACCCATAACTAGGTGGAAGAGACAGATTAATACCTTTGCCAAGAGTATTTGTGCGTAAGTGAATGCAAGGAATTCAATTGGAATTTGAACTCGGCACCCCGATTTGTTGTTCCGAGATTATATCCACTGCGAATGGCACACAAATTGTGTGAAACTTAAAGTAACAAAGTATGTTGCCAATATTCAGCAATTGGCTAAGATCATGCAATGGTGAGGCTTCCATTAATAATAAAAACTTAAAATTTTTTTTTTTTTATTTTTTTTTTAAGAACGGTTTATTTCTATTACTGCAACTGCATAAACTATATTGTAGAACAGGTATATTGACCTTGACTTTTATAAAAATATGTATGCTGTTGTCATACTGAATGATTTTAAAATGCTAAGTTGGTATGTAGTTAGCAAAAAGTTGCTGACCCTTGTTGTAGAGAACAAATCCCATTTCCTTCATATCTTCCTGGTGAGATGTAAATTTCACTTGAGCAGCTTCTTCCCATGAACAGCTGCCTTGGGGAACTGACTTCCAAGAGAATGCTTCCCTGATAACTACAATCTTAACCTGTTTAAATTTCGGAATAACTGTTATCTTCCTCACATATCTGCATAAGCTGTAACACTTACTCTGTAACTCTATACCTCAAGTGGCCACAAGGCCTTGTACTAAAATAAACAAAAAAAATATATGTATTATATTAAATGTTATTTTTAGTGGATACTTGTAATTGCGTGGATGTTCCATTTATTTATTAAACAGTAAATTTATTTTAGTCTACCGGCCTTGAATATTAAAGAAATCTCATATTTGGAAACAAGGTATTTTGCAACCTAGGTTTCTATCTTTCATATCTTCAGGCAATTTACAATAACTGATTTTACTGTTTTTCAAACTCTCACATAACAGGGATCTTTTATGAACGCACAATTTTCAAAATTAGAAGTTACTTAAGGGTCTTGTGACACTTTCATCCATGATTGTAGGTTGAACAGGTGAAGTTGTTTCCTGTTTAGGATGTGATTTCCGGTTTTTCTTTTTTCACTCTTACGTAGCCCCCTGCACATCAGTGGCGCTTTCGCCTTGCTTGGGGTGATATGATTAAAAAAAAAAATTATTGGTATGGTTTACACTTGGACATAATTTCTGTTCTTTCATTTAGGAATTTTATTTTATCTGGGAACAACATAATAGCCACTTTTCCTCCTGGCATAATCTACATATTTTACCATTCTTGTAAGGTTTGGCTATTTTTATTATACTCCAAGTTATATCAGGGGCTTATCTATACTTCAATTTTAATTTCCACACGTGGTTAGCCAGTTTTGTACAATTTTTGAAGTTTTCCAGTTTAAATGTAGACTTATGGTTATTCCATCTAACTTTAAAACTGTCTTTAGTAGATTTTAATTATATTTTGCTTTGACCATTTATGTCATGTACTTTTATTTTGTAGACAATCCCTTTATTACAAAGTGGGCATTTATTTTTGTTCTTGTTAATGATGTTATTTTGTACAATGCTATTTAAATTTCTGGCGTGTTTTTCTTTTGTTTTTTTTTAATTTTTTTTTTATTTTCTAATTACATAAAATAAACAATATAGAAAATTACATATCCCCCCCCCCCAAAAAAAAAAAAATTTAAATTTACTAAATTAGAAATTCAAAAGAATGGAAAAATATGTAATTTGTAAATTTGTAATAAATTAGTTACTAACTAAAGAAAACAGTTACTTGATTCACCAGAAAGGCTATATACCTGACTTTTGATAAAAACTTATTGATGATTTAGTTCTTGCCCATTTTGTTGGAGTTAATGTTTGTTTTTATTTTTAAATTGATTAGGAGTTTCCTAATTTTATGTTATTTAAACTCGTTTCAGTATTTGAAAAATTATTTTAAATTAAATTCATTGGACAGACAACTATAAAACAAACAAAAGCAGTTAAAAAAAATACAACCAAAAATTAAAAAAAAAAAAAAGAGCATAGCTTAGTGAACAAAGGTCCCAAACTTAACTTAAATTGGTTTTATCAAAATGTTTATTATGAGAAAAGACCAAAGTATTTTTTATATATATATATTTATTTATTCATTTTTTATTATTATTATTAAAAGCTGTGATAGTAGGTGCACTTGGAATGATAAAAAATGGAACAAAACAACACATTGAAAGAATCCCTGGAAACCCCAGCTTAAGAGATATACAAAAAATTGTCTTATTAAGTACAGCCCACACACTAAGGAAAACTTTATCTATGTAATGCTAGGGATGATAGGGAAGATAGGAAAAACATGAAACGGAGCCATAACAACATGCCACTACCTGCCTTAGGTCTCCCCGCAGATTTGGTTGGTAGTGAGACCAAAGCAGAAATCGAAATATGATGAAAAATGATATAATAATATTATTATTATTATTAAATTTCTTAATTCTTTCTAATATGTTTGAGAAATAATTTTATGTAAATCTTATTTTTCTTGTGTCAATGGTAGGGTCAAATATAAAAGGCTAAATAAAAATTCAAGATGGCATTTATCAAGAATTTGGACTCTTGTAAAGTGACACTTTAATTCTAACCCAAATCTTCCCCTCAAACTTTTCTTGATAAGCCCTTTCTTTTATGTGCTCTTTGCCTTATGTGAATGGTCTTCTCTCCACAACTTTCCTATCATTTGTAGCTCTTAATAGTTTTTGTCCCTCTCTGCTTTCAATGTCATGTGAGTGGCAAATTCTACATGCCTTCTTTCCTCATTATGTTCCAGAAATTTTCAGTTATCACTTTCTGATTTTAAGTATGTGCTCTTTTTATTTCTATTTTTCTTGAAACTTCCTCATTGTTCAATTCATTGTGTTCTCAACATCCTTCTGTAGAGCCACATTTTTGTTGCCTTAAATCTCCCCTTAATCTATGAGGAATTTGTCCAGTATTCACTGCTATATAGAAGGATTGGATCCTCACTGGGTGTCCCATACTTTTGGCCTTGTGCCACATTAGGCAGTACTTAGAAAATCACCTGAAAATTATGTAGCAGTTTGGCACTTTTGTTTCTTTGTTAAAACTTTCCTATCCCAATGTGCTTTTAGATTTTGATGTCACATTTTCCATCCTCTGTTAAGACTTCCTGATTATTTAAATTTCTGCACTTGCTTGATTTTATCATTTCCAATTTGTAGTTTGTATCTTGGGTTTGTTCCTTTTGTTAACAACCATGTATTCTGTCTTCTTGCAATTGTTAGTTAGTCCTTACCTTGTTTAGGTGTTCCTGCTGTTTCTTTCTGTGCTTACCACCAATAATAAATCCCGGTAGTACTTCTAACTTTAAGATTACCTCATTGTATAGGTTAAAACATTCTGGTTAGAGGAATCCTTGTTTACGTCCATTTGTTTTGTGTACTTAATTCACTTTCTATCCATATGTAGGTAGTTTGCTCCTAGGTAGGTCTTCTGGATTATTCTAATATTTTTCCCAAATCAAATTTTCCTCACAGTTCTAAGCAATGTTTGTGTTGTACTTCATGAAATAATTTGCATCATCTATGAAACAGGTATACATCCTCTGCATTTGTATTGCTCTTTCTAATGCAATTTTGTTCATAAATATTGCAATTCTTGTTCCTGTGACACTACCAATACCACCCTGTTTTTGTCCTATTTCTGGTCTAATTCTGTTATGAACGGCATTTATCAAAATTCCAATGTTACACTTAGTTATATGACTCATCAAGAGGCGACAGTTCTACTCCAGCAGCTTGTTTTCTCACACTTGCTGCCTGTGGAACTCCCTTCCATATACTTGCTTTTCTGACGGCTACAACCTCCAGGAATTTAAATGCAATGTCAGTTCCCATCTCTTATCCACTTGCATCCAGTCCTTTTTACATCACCCCTTGTAACTTGTTCTTTTCCTTTCTCTCTACCTTCGTGACTGTCTTCACACCTGTGTTCCCATCTTTCTCTTGCCCTTTCTCTGACACCCCCTGTAACTGGTTCGTCTTTCTCTTCACTCTCCTTCTGCCTAAACCTTTACTCTCTTATGTAGCCCTCTGGGCATCAGTGGCAGTACTGCTTTGATTGGGGTGAAACGATTAAAAAATAAAATGTCTGATATTTAAAGGTCAAAATGTAAGCTTTTACATTTTGTCGATAACACAAATAAAAAAAAAAATTCTATAGTATCCTATTATAAATGTTTGGGCAAAATGAGATTGATGATAAAACTTTGGTTACATTTGGGATGACACACCCTTTATGTAGATAGATTCTATGGTATTGATTTATAAATAATTTATATCTGATGGAAAGTGTAACAACAATATAGATATTGTTAAACATTTGATATAAATATTTTTTGTTTGAATCTGTGATCAAGGAATTACCTTGTGTTGACTCATGGTAAAGAAAAAAACTGAATTGAAATTCAAGTTGATGCTACTATTATAGAATTGTGTAGTTGATGTAGGTAAAGTGGGAGGGACTACTGATTAAAGTTTAATCTTTTCTTGGGTTCAAACTTTTTACCAAAGAGAAAGCTAGTTTTGTTTGTTTGTTTTAAGTCTTGCCAAGGAGAATAATTAACTTTTTAGTCAGAATACAGTGAGAATATTTAGATATTGTACTCTAATTTTAGTCACCAGAGGAAATCTGTAGAAAGGGTAAGGTCAAAAGATGGGAATATCATCTACAGTACAAAGGAATATTGACCGAATAACACTTGGAATGTTTCCTGTGATACACAATAACAAACTTAGTCTTTAGTTGTGTCTTTAAAAAGATACATCTACAAATGAACGGTCGATTGGAACAGATAGAGCTTACTTTTAGGAACAAGTTATTTTCATCTGTATTTTCAAGTTTAAATTCATTAGTGGTTGCCTTTTTTTTAATTTATTTTTATTTATTCACTTTTTGTAATCATATTGCCCCAAGCAAGGCATTTTACTGCCACTGTTGTGCAGGGGGTTACATAGGAGGAAAGTTATGAGAAAGAGTGACAGGTTATAGGGGGTGTCAGGAAGTGGGTAAGAGAAGGATGAGAATACTGATGAGTGGAGTGGACAGAGAAAGGAGCATATGAGAGAGGATGGAGGTTAGTGAGATAGATGACTGTTGACTTCTCATTTAAATTCTTGGAAATTGTAGCTGTTGGTGAAGTAAATAAATGGAAGGGAATTCCACAGGCAGGAAGTGCAAGAAAAAAAAAATGCTGGAGTAGAATTTGCATTTACAATTTATTGGTTTCACAGTAAAAGGATGGGACCTAGTTGCTAATCTTGTGGCTTGAGTAAATTTATATATAGGGGGCACCAGTGAGTTAAGTTCATCAGAGCAGAAGCCATGAAAATATTTGCATATTAAAAAAACAAAAATCACTTATGTCATATATATGTAAAAGATTTTAATGTTGTACAAAATTAGCTTTTGGTAGCATGGATAATACAGAGATGGGTGAGGGTAAGCTTATTTTATTTTCATAATCTTTTGTAATAAAGATTCAAATAAACTTCAATTTACAATGTTTCTTATTTTATAAAGATGGTCAAAGCTGAATGTAATGTGCTACAATTGTAGTTGGTGGTGGCTACAGTGTAATTGACATTAATCAAGTTTGATGAAAGGATTTTTAGAGTTTTATTTACTGAAGCTTACTACAAGTCACATCTGACTGATGACTGTTCTCTATAAAAAAAGAAAGAAAGAATAGGTATAACAACTGTTACTTGCTGAGACAAGGTCATTGTTAGAGTGGCTTGCCCACTTTTCTTTTTTTATTATGCAGTGTCAATGTTATCTATTTCACCCTTTTAACATTAAAGTGTATTATTAATAAAGACTGTCTCTTGTCTTACATTCAGTTATTAATTGGGCATTTTGTTAACTTTTTGTTTCATGTGATGTCTTTTTAGTTTAATATTGATCTTAACAGTGTCATGCACTAAGGATGTTTATCTGACAATGCAAGAACAGTGGCACTCTCTCTACATTTATTCAATTAATATTTGTCCTATCAGGTCAGGCAATCTTTTATTTTACCAACATTAAAAAAAAATACTATTGAGGTGAAACTCACTTTGAATTAAGTGAGTAATTATTTATTTATATTCTTTTTCTGTGTGTGCGGCTCTGGTTCTTATTCCAACTGAAATAACGGTTTATGTCTCTAATTTAGTTAATAAACTAAATGCACAAGTGACATTTGCAATTGTCTTCTTCAATACTTATTCTCTCACCTGTTTTTATTCAGATTCAAAATTTATTTTTAATTGTGATTGGTTTGGGATTATCAGTTTATTTCAAACTTACTTTGTCTGATAAACTTCCTCTCATGCATGATACTGCTATAGTTTCATGTGGAGCTTCTTTTGCTAATCCCCAAATTATTATAAAACTAACCTTTTTCTTTTAAACATTTTCTCTTAAAAGCTTGCATTTTTTTCAGCTTTGTTAAATTTCTTGGTTTTATATATCTATAAAAAAATTTAATCATATATTTCTTCAATAAAATAATTGCACAACTTACCTAAAATACAAAATTTGAAAAATTCTTTTTTGCTCTTGCAACATTGCTACTTTTGTGTGCTGTTAGCACATTTTTAGGTTTTTCTCTTTGAACTTATTGAAAAGGTAATATTTTTGTCAGTAACTTTTGAACATGGATGTGTGTTTTTTCAAGATCAGAGCTTCAGTTTGATCTTTCATGCTCATTAAAAACAAAAAAGTTAAGATGAAGAGTCCATTCATTTTTTATGAATATTAGTGAGGAGATAATTCTTACTTCATCAGGCAAATTCAACTAATCAGTTATCTCAAAATATAATCACAATTCAAAGAAAGATTTACATTTTATCTGGAAAAAAAATTGTTCCATTTTCAAAAACAAATGGAAAAGCTATTTATTAAAAATTGTGGTGTATAAAGTTTGTCTGGTTATAGATCATTTAATTTTATGCCCACTGTAGTGTGATGATAAACTCTGCTAATAAATTGATATTGTCTTTTATATAGTAGTGTAATCAGGACTAAATCATCTTTTTTATGCAGATTCCAATTATTAAATACAAGATCAGAATTGTGCATTTTTAATTGATCCATTGATATGTTTGTTGTAATTTATATTTAACAATTAAAAAAACATCTTTTTAATGTTAAAAATGTTTAATGTGAAGAGAAAATCAATAAAAATGTGTTTATAATACAGGGCTTGGATACAAAAGAAAGTGTATCAGTTTTTCTTTTAAGAACAAAAAGTGGCCTATGGTAATGTGTTTAAATACTGATTGCAGACAATACTCTACTGTAATTGTAATATGGAGTGACTATGAATCAGTTAACAAAAGTGATTCCACCAAAACTTAGTATCAGTTTTGATAATGGGAACATTTTCTTGCAAAATTCTTTTAAGTAGATAAGGTATTCAATATATAAGGGTTTGTTTGGTTTTTTTTTTTTTTTTTTTTTTTTTTTTTTTTGTACAGTTGTATAAACTTTTATTTAAAAATTCCTAATTTCTTTTTCTTTGCTAATTCTTTCAACTTTTTTGTTTTATTTTATTTATTTTTTTTTTTTTAGAATAAGTATCTCAGAACACATTTCTTTATATCTTTGATCTAATAGAAGTACTACTTTCCTCTTATTTTTCTCTCCACATACATACATATATATATATGTTGTAGAGGAATATCTTGTCCTACCCCGGAATGGATATGGTCCAGTCCATAAAAGACTGGGACTAGAGCGAACTAGAGAGTCATCATCACTAGACAGACATTGTTTACTTGATTGTTATACCTGTTACTATTCGTTGGTGGTCATGTATTGTCTATTGGTTTATTGTACCGTGGTATAATAAATCCCTATTACTATATCTTCAGTGTTATGTATTATTCTTGCACTATTCTTTTCCCTGATTATTCCCTCACGGGATATATCAATATATGACCCTGTATCTGTCACACATGAAATTTTCATTGTTTACCTTTTGTCAAAAATATTTAACCTCTTCATTTTTACATTTTTCTAACTAGCCACATTGGTTTAGTATTCTGATGTTCCATGTTTCTAAAATTATTTTGTTTAATACAAATCCTCACTGATTGACAGTCTGGTAATACCTATAGCACGTGCCCCTCCTTACTGGGTGAGGAGTTAATCCCAGTAGATTACTCACTAAAGGAAGTGATAGTGACATCAGCAAAGAGCATTGCCCCAAAGGAAATCGGGCACAGAAAAAAAAAAAAAAAAACAGTGGATGACTGAAGAGAATCTCGACATGATGCAAAGGAGATAGAAAACTATGCCAAGTCATGGAATGAAATACAGGGAACTACACAAGGAAATAAGGACAGGGCAAAAAAACCTGCTCCTCAACAGGATGTATAAAATCCAAGGGTGGAACGATCATATTGGAGAAAGAAGAAATACTCCAGTGATGGGAAGAATATATAAAATATCTTTTCAATGATGAGAACAACTAATAATACACAAAGATGAGGTCAAAGCAGAAATATTAAAGTTTGAAGTGGAAGCTGCAAAGGCCAAACTGAATAGAAACAAAGCAGCTGGACCAGACAGCATTGTAATAGAGCTGCTGGTAGCCATGGAAGAATTCGGCATAGAGAAAATTACAGAAATAATAAATTAAATTTATAATAATGGTGAAATACCAAATGACCTAAAGAAGTTGATTTTCATAGCACTGTCTAAGAAGCCAGGTGCAAACGAGTGTGAACTCCACCAAACAATCAGTTTAATGAGCCACATTACAAAACTGATCATCCGAATCCTGATAGAGCGAGAATCAGAATCAGGCCAGACATAGGACAAGAACAATGTGGGTTTGTCAAAGACACTGGAACAAGGAACACCATATTTATGATTCGGATGCTTTCCAAAAGAGCAGTACAAATGAAGAAGGACTTGTACCTATGTTTTATCGATTATGCAAAGGCGTTCAACAAAAAATGCCACAATGAACTGATAGAGATGCTCGGCAGCCTCAACATATTTGTGAAAGACGTAAGAGTAATCAAGAATCTCTACTGGCAGCAAATCGCCTGCATATGGACAGGTAACAAATTCAGCAGATATTCAAAGATAGAAAGGGACATAAGACAAGGATGTGTTTTTTCACCAGATCTATTCAACTTGTACAGAGAGACTATTCTGAGGACCTTAGATGTTATGCCATGATTTGTTATCGGAGGCCACAATTTGAACAACATAAGATAGGCAGATGATACAGTGCTGATAGCAGACACAGAAAGGAAACTACAAGACCTCCTACAGAAGGTAGCTGAAAAGAGTGACAAGAAAGGAATACAAATAAACTGCAAGAAAACCAAATGCATGGTCATTAGCAAAAAGAGCAGCCCAAAATGTCAAATACAGGTGGGAGATACTAAAATCAAGCAGGTACAAAAATTTAAATATCTGGGAAGTGTTCTAACAGAAGACAGAAAGTGTGACATAGAGATCCGAAGGCAAATTGGCGTGGCAAATGATGCGTTCCTGAAGTTGAGTAGAGTATTAAGAGAAAAGAAAATTTTGCTAGAAACAAAGAAAAGAGTACTAAATTGCTATATGATGTCAGTTCTTCAATATGGCAGTGAATGCTGGACAACATCATCAAAGATGAAGGAAAAACTTGAAGTAACTGAAATATGGTTCTACAGAAGGATGCTGCAAATATCATGGACCAAGCATTTGAGCTATAATGAGGTTTTGGAAAGGATGGAAACGAAAAGGAAATTAATACTGAGCATCAGGAAAAAACAGCTAAAGTTCCTGGGACATGCAATGAGGAAGGAGGCCTTGGAGAACCTGATACTAATAGGCCAGAAAAGACAGGGGAAAGCAGCAGATAAAATATTTGAAGGGCCTGAGTAGGTGGATGACAGAACGTGAGTTGCATGGTGTAACAGGAGAAAGTGTGCTAAGAGCCAGAGAAAGTGTGCTAAGAGCCACCAGGGATAAGGAGACCTGGAGAGCCATGATCACCTACATCCTGAAAGGACAAGGGACATAGATTTTTATGCCATGATCTCTGATAGAAATATTGTTAAGTTCCTGAATATTCTTGGGATTGATAAAGGAGTAGCTACCTGTGGTTGTCTTTTCCATAGTGATTAGGAAAACCTGCAATGCTAAAGAAATATGGATGCACCAGTAATATTAAGGTCTGAAGTGAAATCGACACTGAACAAATTGAATGGGAACAAAAGTAGCAGGACCAGATGGAATTGTAATTGAGATGCTGGAAAGTTTAGATTATTTTAGCATTGACAAAATTATAGACTTATTGAATGGCATATGACAGTGGTGATATACTGGGAGATCTAAAAAGATCAATTTTCAGGAAAGAATGCTGAACTGTTATCTAATATCAGTTCTATATGGCAGTGAATGATGTTCAATCTCCTCACAGATGAAGAAGAGACTTAAAGCAACAGTAATGTGTTAC
Source organism: Ascarosepion bandense (assembly GCA_037127315.1). Lineage (NCBI taxonomy): Eukaryota > Metazoa > Mollusca > Cephalopoda > Sepiida > Sepiidae > Ascarosepion > Ascarosepion bandense. The sequence goes on along the minus strand of JBBBDQ010000379.1, from coordinate 1,035,738 downwards.
AGGATGTGTGTTGTGATGCAGTGGATATCAACTCAGAACGAGAGATCGGGGTGCCCAGTTCAAATTTCAGTTGAATTCCTTGCATTCACTTATGCACAAAGACATTTAGGAAAGTTATTAATCCGTCTCATCCCTCTAGTTATGGGTTAAGTAGTAGGACTGATTGGGTTCTATATCGCTGGTAACCAGTCTACTGCAGAGAGCAGTGGCAACCTACTGCAAGATAATCTTTTGCCCAGTCAGTCATGTCTCTTTTAAGACATAATCATCCAAGCATGCATCATGTATGGCACTTAATTGACTGACTGAATATAATAGGGGAAAACATAATTAAAACTTCTACTGGGCATAATATGGGGGATTGTTTTTCTATTGTTGTGAAGTAATAAACTGATCCCCTACTAATTATACTTGATATAATAATGTAATATAAACTATCTCTTCTCCTTCCAGCTATGGGTTCAATAATAGGATAGATTGGGTTGTATAGCCTTGGCTGGCAACCAGTCTACAGCAGAAAGTAATGGTAACCTACTGCGAGATAATCTTCTGCCCAGTCAGTCATGTCTCTTTCGAGACATGATTGCTCAAAGAGTGTATCATGGATGGCACTTAACTTAAATAAAAAGTACACTTAAAATCAAAAAGTGATAGTTGAAATTTCTTAGGAAAGAGGGTATAGAAAACTTGACACTCACAGGACATTGAAGGCAAAAGGGACAGGGGGGAAATAGTAAATAACACCACGTAACTAACTTGTGTAAATGGTTGGCAAAACAGATTAGAAGAGATAGCAAAAAACAAACATTACTAAGAGTTACAAGAAGTTGTAGAGAACCATGATCATCCATGTCTTGAGGCTTCTGGCATATTTTATTATAAACTAGCAGTTTAGCCCGGTTTCACTTGGATAGTTTAAGGAATAATAATAAGAAAAAACATGATGAATTTACATAGCAAATACTTACACAACATCCACCTTCGTCACTTTTATAGGTAACAATGTAGAATGTTTCTATTGGATTAGGGTGGGAGTGGTAGGGGCAACATATATAGATATAGGTCATATAAAGTGGGGTGATCGATTCTATGCATCAATACATAAACTGATTCCTGACTTTGGTGGTAATATATTTTGTTTTGGTGGGGGTGGTAATATATATTTTTCTACCCCTAATGTTGGCTTTCTGAAAAAATTTCAAGGTATCGTTAGCATTTTAAAATTTTGATCTACATCTGAGTGCAACTCTCATTGAGCTAGACTGTAAAATGCAGACGCTAAGTCGAATCTGGCTGGCTGGCTGACTGACACAGCGTTCACTCTCGTCACTTTCATAGATGTAGATTTATTCAGAAACTGCAAACACCATGCCCAACACGGATTTTTCCCAAATTTACTACACTTATAGATCTCGATAACAGGGATTGAATGGCACCTGTTACACATCTCAAGGTTAAGGGGTTCCTGAGATATGGCCTCTGACTTTTTTACGAAAATGTTAAAAAAAAATGTGAATAGTGACCAGCTTTAAAAGATGATATCTCAGTTGTTTATGAACCTACAAAGTTCATTCATATATCATTCTAAAGTACTTGGATAGATCTACAAGTTTATCTGGGGATTTATCTTTCTTTTTAGAGGCCAAATAAAAAAGTTGACCATGATCTTTGACCTGACTTGTCTCAAAAAAACGTTATTTTGATTTTTTTAAAAATTTTGACAAAACATTTGTCTATCTTATGACAATATATATTCCAAATTTCATGATGGGCATTCCACTAGAACTGTTGCTACAAACATTTTATAGAACTGGGTAAAATTCAAAATGGCGGAATGTAGTATCTGCTACTTCATATAAAAACATTTTGATATTTCACAATATGGTCAAGTTGTATATCTTTTTAAAGCTATTTTAATGCTGATTAATATTCACATAAGGACCATGGTCATGAAATCAATAAAATTTTTTTCTGGTGATAAAACTGAATTATTTTTTTCTTTTTAATGCAACACAGATTTTGTTATGGAAAAAGTGATATAATAAAGAAAGCATTCTGAAAAGTGTTAAGGTTTAATTAAATTATAGCAAAAAAAAAAAATATGTAACCTTAATGGTGAACAAATTTTGGTTGATGTTTGATATTCTAAATCTACAAAAAAGAACAATTTCTGTTGATTATGGGTACTTTTTTTTAATGAAAATACTTTAAAAATGAATGTTCTAAAAAAAATTCTTGACATGTTGAGTATTATGCAAGTTCTGGTTGTGAAATCAAAATTTTTTTTCTGGAGATCAAACTGTTTTTAGGATTCCTTTCATACTTTTTCTTATACAACACAGATTTTGGAAAATGTGATGTAATAAAGAAAGAATTCTAAAAAGTGTGTTGGGATTTAATTAGGTTATAGTATTAAAAGAATAAATGACATTTGATGTTGATGGTAAACAGTTTCTTTGAAGTTTGACATGATACCTATATCCACAAGAAATCAATCTGTTCATTGAGATACATTTCAAAATGAAAAATCTGTTTCACTGAAACTTTTTTTATAATAATGAACTTTAATGTATTTAGATTTTTCTTTCAAAATCATTCTTTCTAAAACAGTTGATGCATTTTTCATCTCATTTTTTAGAAGTTTATAAGTTCTTCCTGTTTCAGTTATTGGATCAACTGAACTAAGAATATCAGAATATTTCAAAATTGATATATTTGGATGTGATGGATAATAGAAAGCTGGAGAGGGTCCATTTGGTTGTAAAAATGTCAATTTCAGCTCTCCATTATCTGAATATTTTTCAAGTACACATCCTAACCACCAATTTCTATCATGAAGTGCTGTCACAAATCTGTGACCTCCATATCGTTTAGTTTTGTGATTAGAACTATCCTTCCTTTATTTTGTGTTGACACTGTTTTTACTTCCACTTCTCTCTGAGAGACAGAAATGAAAGTGTATAATTTCTGTGTTCCTATAATAGTGGAGGAATTGCTTAATCTATCTTCCAAGATGTTTACTTCATTCATCCATTCTGCAGTTGCGGAATATAAATGTATCCTGGAAATATTTTTTACAATTTTTATAGTGTGAAACAGCGCCATCAGAGAAATATATCATTTTTTTTTTTTTTTTTTTTTTTTTTTTTGGACATCAAAATTAAGAATTTCTTTTAATTTTTTTTATAAGCTTTTTTTGAAACAAATGGACAACTACTGTGTCATGCTTGAGATAATCGGATATTATTATAAAATTAATATGCTCAAGGTCAAATCTATTTCTATGGATGCAATGTAGCTTGGTCATTATTCCAGTGGAAGCCTTGAGCCACATCTTGCAAAATAAATGAATAATTCTCAGCAAAATCTGCTATTGCTAAGACTTCCCCAACCTTCAAAGAACCTTTTCTATCAGAACAAAATTTTGATTATGCTTTGGCAATGAAATTATGCTTCTTCAATGTTTGAAGGCCTGCATGGAAAGTTTCAATGAATTCCTCTGTGGATTCTGATAGTTTATAGTGATTCTATCAGTTGATAATTACTGCTTGTATACAAAATCATCAACTGAATTTTTGTAAAAAATTTCTTCCATATACAAAACAAAAATCATCCATCAGTTTGCTGCAAGTTGAGCAGTCACCCAAGTAGCAACTTGCTGATGTTTCATTGCATGTAACAGCAAGTATGCATTGGTGGTAATCTGTCAAATGATAATTTTCTCCTTCAGTCAGTTTACCAAGATGAGATCCTGCAATCATCAACTTCATATTCTGATGGATTGGGCAAATGCAGACAGTATGAGTTCCAGCACCACATACTAGCACACATTCTTTTGGTCTCAGTTCAGCAAATTTAGAGAAGCTTATTTTCTCCTGGTTTTTTGATTTGAATAATTCAAATGCCTCTTTCAAGTTAGAGAGAACAAGATATTTTTATTCCTGAACCCATTTCCCATCCTTTAAAACCGTCTTGTAATCTTTTTTTTTTTTTTTTTTTTTTTTTTTTTCTCCAGGCATCACTCTACTGACTTCTTCACTTTTATAAAACTGCTTCACTTTTATAAAACTGCTTCACTTTATCAATCGTCTCTTGTGGGAATCTAGTTTTTCGTGTATTTGGCAAAGCTAAAATTCCTTCCCCATTCACAAGTTTTTTTGCTTGTCTCGCCATGTACATTGTAGTGTCAAATTCTGTTTGTATTTTGCTTAGACTCCAGCTTTTTGGAAGTACAGTCAGAATTTGAATTTTTTGTGATCTCTTTTCACTTGCAGCAAACTTCTCTTTCAACTGGGTGATGATTTCTCTTTCAAAGTTTTGGTGTTCTGCGCTAGTTGATTCCTCATGAGACATGTTTGATGAAATTGTACTGATTATATCAGATATTGTTCCTGTAATTTTTTTCTATTTTTTCTTCTTATAAATGGTGTTTTTCAAGTTTTCGTTGCTTTACTGGTGATTCACTAATAATTGACAGTGACTCCTTCAGTAGCTGTAAATCAGTTTCAGTATCCACAAAAATGTTTGAAGATTGGTCTTTAGCTGATTGTGGCTGATCTTCATCTGTTGTTGAAACAGTGTCAAAAGACTCAGCTGATGTAATTTTTTTCGACATTGTGTGCAAATCTTCTTGCCAGGGATCAATTTGAATTGTCTGTTATTATCAGCACATTTCTGTGATATTTTCCTTAAATCTTTTCTGACTTTCTATACATTGCAAATTTAGACTGATGAGGTCACATTTTTTCACTTTACCCTAAACTGAGTTTTATTACCCTTTAGCATGGACAGTGTACATTAGTTTGAGAAAAGGGTTCTGAAGTTGAATGGTAGTAGTAGTAGAAAGAATGAATATTCTGGATAGAATAAAAGTAAAAAGACCAGAATTTAAATTATGGAAATTGCTTTTTTTTGTAGATTTAGAGTACAATATCAACTAAAATTTATTCACCATTGAAGTCACATATATTTTTATGCTATAATTTAATTAAACCTTAACACTTTTCAGAATGCTTTCTTTATTATATCACTTTTTCCATAACAAAATCAGTGTTGCATAAGAAAAAAATGAGAAAATTCAGTTTCATCACCAGAAAAAATTTTGTTTATTGATTTCATGACCATGGTCCTTATGTGAATATTAATCAGCATTAAAATAGCTTTAAAAAGATATACAACTTGACCATATTGTGAAATATCAAAATGTTTTTATATGAAGTAGCAGATACTACATTCCGCCATTTTGAATTTTACCCAGTTCTATGAAATGCTTGTAGCAACAGTTCTAGTGGAATGCCCATCATGAAATGTGGAATATATATTGTCATAAGATAGACAAATGTTTTGTCAAAATTTTTTAAAAAAAATTAAAATAACGTTTTTTTGAAATAAGTCAGGTCAAAGATCTTGGTCAACTTTTTTTATTTAGCCTCTAAAAAGAAAGATAAATCCCCAGATAAACTTGTAGATCTATCCAAGTACTTTAGAATGATATATGAATGAACTTTGTAGGTTCCATAAACAACTGAGATATCATCTTTTAAAGTTGGTCACTATTCACGTTTTACAACATTTTCAAAAAAAAAAGTCAGAGGTCATATCTCAGGAACCCCTTAACCTTGAGATGTGTAATAGGTGCCATTCAGTCCCTTTTATGGAGATCTATAAGTGTAGCAAATTTGAAAAAATCCATGTCTGACATGGTCTAACCCCTTGTTGATTTGACACGGAATGGGCCTAATAAAGATTTTGTAGCTGAAGAAGCAATGTTTCTTTGCTGAAATGGCCATACAACATATGTAATTTTCAGAGTTTTATTTGAAAATATACATATTTGGCTCTGTAAATAGATAAGACTATTTACATCAAGCCCTCTACCAGGATCATTTTTAATATTAATAAGATCTGTTTTGGGATTTTACCTACATGTCATTTTTGTTGTGTGTGTGTGTGTGTGATATATATATATTTTGTCCTGAACAAAATTGAGCATTTAATCCTTTTAAGCCATATTATAGAATGTCTAAGTGATAAGATATTGTAAAGAAACTTTCTTCTTAGTTACAATAGAGTAGGTGTAAAGTTTAGTCTTGTTGACTTTCTAGTAACTAACCTAGTGATTTCGATCAATGTCACTCTTTACAAAGTGGCAATACGTTTCTGAATTTTATCAGATTTTACCATTATTAATTTTTTTGAGACACTCTATAATTATGTTTACTTAAAAATGAATGATGTATGCTCAGTTGAGAAGTCTTGAGCCACAAATTGAAAATAATTTCATTGAAATGACAGTTTTAAATACAATAATAGTGTGGAATATAGGTTCATCAAAAACACAATGTATATAGAATTAAGATGTCAATTAAATCTTAATTGGATTCTTTATGAACCAACTACTTTTATCTCTGATTTGTTGACATCTTGGTCTTTTGTAAGCTGCTTCTAAGTTTTTCATCCATTAGAACAGATGATAAATCTACATTGTTTAGACTGTTGTCCTTCTCTTTATTGCCATACCCTCAAGGACACATGGCTCAATGCATAAAAGTGTTGGTTAGAGCCAGTGACTTGACCTAAAGAGATGTAAGTTCAATATCTGGCTACAGCACTGGTGAAGAAATAACTTAGAGAGTTGTTAAAGGGAGATAACTAAGACACCCAGAAGTGGAATGGCTCATGGAACAAGAACAATATGCCCCAGTGATCAAAATAAAAGGTTAGGTTTGAAATTTCAATCATATGAAGACCAGAGCATACAATGGCTGAAATGTCATGAATATGGCAATAATAATGACAATTTGAAGAATGTAAATAATACCTTATCTTGGAGGTATAGACATGTGTTGGTAAAACTGTTATCATGTATTTTTTTCCCTTTCATTTGTTTCTTCCTCCTCAATCCCTCTTCTTTGTCTCTTTTAAGAGAGACTAAGTGATCAACCTCACATATTTTAACACTTTGTTTAGGACCTGCTATCTTCTGCTTTTTGACACTTCCTCTTTGATATGGTACTTAAACTTCATGTTGACAAAACTGGATATTTGTAATCGTCAGGATTGACGAACTCTATAGTTCACTGGAACCTGTTGATCAATTTGCAATTTTCAACATTGTTTTACTTCTCATGATCTCTGAACAATTCTCTAGTAGCTTTACAACCCACTTTTTACAACTCAATGTGGTGATTTCATCCTTTAAAATTTACGATATTTCACAAGTGGTTGCCTATTGTTTACATCAGCATGGAATGAAGTGGCTGTATTTTCTATGCATTTCCACCTCAGTAAATTGCTTACTCTTTTAATTAAAACGTTTTTAAGATGATAGCCAAGATTCATTCATCAATGATTGACTAATGCTTTGAGCATATTGTCTTGGAAAAGATATCTTCATATTTAAGATATGTTTTTAAAGTTTTCTTTTTAAGGAAAGAGTTCTTCTTTTTGTATACCATGATATTGTTATACTTACTAAATCAACAGTATCCATTCATCATGTTAATTTTTATTCATGTTAGATTTCTTTATGATCTCCTCTCAAATTCTTAATAGATACTTGAAAGGTTTTTATTTGCTTTTCCAGATAAATACTGTCAGAAACTGAATTAATGGTGTAAATGATAGCTACACTTGACATTGTGATATTTAGAGGCACTGAGACTTTGTTAACATATTCTAAGAGCAAAGAATTAATAAACATCTTCCACCTGCCCATCTTGTAGAGTAGCATATAGACATCTGCTACAAGGTCATCAATTGGAAAAAGAAAAATGTTTAACCCCACCCCCGTATTTCGAGTATTAACTTTTATCATCATCTCACCCGTTACACCCAATGGTGTGTAGGGCAGCAACCTTTTGTTGCTGTTTCCGTAACAAACTTGTTTTTTATGGGGCAGGGTTGTTAGCCCTGTGCCCAACCCCCAAACCTGGAGGACTGGTGGACCGTTCTTGGTCTTTACGTTTACAGCACCTGGTATTCTGAAACGGTCACCCATCGAAGTACTAACCAGGCTCAATGTTGCTTAACTTCGGTGATTGGGCGAGAACCAGTGTATTCAACACAATATAGCCATAGACAGTATTAACTTTATTAGAACAAAATGGTAAATAATGTTTATCTTCACAATCTTTTAAGTAGCTTCACCATTCAGTTCAGAACTTATCTTCCTTGCTTAACCACTACTTTCTTTTAGAATAAGTCTTCCAGAAAATTGATTTTTAACTGGTCTAATTGAGAGCTATTTGTTTATTTTCCCAGGCGATCATAGAGAATTCTCTTCTAATCTCCTCCAGTATTATAGATATCTTGATAAGTCTATAGCCTAATGAAGAAAAAGCATTTATTTTATGTAACAGATATTTATTTTCAATACAATGACCTGCTTGTCAATGCCCTTCACGCTGTTGATTACATAAATTGAACATTACACAGTGGACATTTCAGATCAAAATTCAGCTCCTGTTTCAGCGTCTGGGCATATTAGCCTGTCCTCATATGTCTTTTCTTTTATATGAAGACTAGTTTTTAGTAAAGTGAGTGGTACTTCATTTTGTTAGGCATACAAACTTTCATTTCACATTGTTGTAAAATATCTACTTTTCATATTTTCCTCACTTTGAAGTAGAAAATTATATCCAGTATTTGTTTTTGCTTATGTTGGAATTGTATATTGATGATTGACATCTCCAAGTTTGTGCATATGATTTTTAATAATTTAGATATGTTGATTATTCCCCTCCACGTTGTATGATTTTGGATATTCTGGGGCGTAATGTTTTATTACTCGATTTCTATCAATCTCGACTAATCTAAACAACCATGGAGCAGTGTTCAACAAAAAGTGTCTGTACCAAAATTTCACAAAATATTTTGGGCATGTTCAGTTATTCACATTACTTTTTCCACGAACTGCACAATTTTTTTTTTAATTTTTAGTCCAATAATTTAATGCTAAATACTCTTAATGCCATTTACTGACCTCTCCACTTTACAAAATGCACATCTTTGTTTGCAATGTTTATGAATGTGTTAACTTTTTCTCTGCTTATGCAGAAATATTAAATTTTTAAAATTCTTTTACCAGTGTTGATCTGTTTAAAATGAGGTATTTTATCTGAAAAAATTCAGTGGTTTGTTTTGACTTGTTTTATTCTGAATAATCTCTTGAAACTTTAAAATTTATCTTTTGCTTACAAAATTTCATTAGAAGTGCAAGCAAATGATTCTGCATATTTTTTCCTCAACATTATCATATGTATTGGATTATTTTTTTTTCTTTTTTGCAAAATATAAAAGAATACTTGTGATAAAAAATGTATAACAAATGAGAAATCATCTGATTAGGCATAGCATTTTTTGTTGGATTTTTTTTTTGTCTTTAAAAGTATTACTGTCAGTTTGAGAGCCTCAGAAGTAAAATGAATATTTATTTTGGTCTGAAACTTTTATTACTGATGAATATATCCTGGGTTTTCTTGGAAGTTGTTCATAATTATACTTCCTTAGCTAATCATAGATTTTACAAGTACACAGTATTAAAGTAGGGATTAAATTCTTATTTAATCTCTTGCTTGGTTTGAAAAACATTTAATGCACTTTGTCATTCAAATATAATTTTGAATCCTGATTATTATTTTAGTTGTTCCTTTTTATTATTGACTGTTTTCTGCCTTGGGCAAAAATAGCATTTCACTTTTTGGTCAGTAGAGTGTTTTGGCTATGAGCCATAAAAAACCAAAAAAAACTAAACAAAAAGTGTAACACTAGTTCTTCTGTCTATTAATATTGACAGAAATGCTGCTACTCTATGCTGCTCTTATTGCTCTCCTCCTCTGCTTTGTGGGTGGACATAAACAAGGCAGGCTGCTACCATTGCCATGCCCTAATGAGTTTATAATCAGAAGAAAGCAATGTAAATATGAAGACAGTAAAAGCTGACAGTTACATAATTTGATTCCCTCAATTAAATTCATCTGCCATTCCTTGCTTCTAAATTGCAACTCTTCATTTAGACATTTTTTAAACTTACAATTTAATATCTATGCTTGAAAACATTGCACAGTTCATTTTGATACTTGCTTTAATTTAGTTAACTCCATTTTTTTTCTTCTTAAAAAACCAAAAACATGATGAAAAAAGGCCCCAAACTTAAAAACATTTTTATAGTCAAAATGTTTGAGGAAAGACTAAAGTGGAATTTTTTTTTTTTTTTTTTTTTTTTTTTTTTTTTTTTTTCCTGTTAAAAAACACAATTTGGAAATTCTTACAAAAATCAAATGTTGAATTTTAATGAAATATTCAGAACTTCTTCACAGATAAATGAATTTATATATGAAATTATTTTATAATTATTATTTTTAACATGCACCCCCCCCTCCGTTAATTTTATGGAATTTCTAGAAATTAAATTCTGTCTGCAATTATTTTTATTAGTTAAAAGCAGGACTCCTTGGAGAATGGAAATCATCTATATTTATCTATTTAATTTTTTTTATTTTTTTAAAAACCAATTTTTATGCTTTAAATAGAAAAAATGCAATAAAACAGTCTAATTATTTAGTTAGATAAGCTTTTAATTGCTTTTATAAATAATATATATATTAAGGATATTACTAAAATTATTTTGATTTAATAATTCATTTTTTACAAGAATTGTTTGCATTTTTTTGGTTTTTTTTTAATAATTTATAGTTTAAAAAATCTTAAAAATTCAAAACTGTTTGCATTAGGTTATTAAGTGAAGATTATATTTACTAAGCAGAAATTGAAAAGTTTAATACAAATCATCGTGCATTAAGATTTTTAAAATAATTAAAAAAATTTTTTCCATGTGTATAAAACATGCCAATTTTGAAAGTATGGGTATACACAATATTATTAGAGAATAAGATTGGTGACTATAGTAAATTTAAAGTGTCAGCATTCTAAAATGAGATTATAGAGAATATTTCCAAAATTTTTAAGATTACTGAGTACTTAAATTATATAAAAAAGTGTTTAACCATCATTTGAAATTGTTTTCAGTCCTTGTAGGATGAAAATAAATATGTAAATAGCTTATCAGATGTTGAAAGATACCTAATCACTACTACTGTTCGCTTTTAAAATCTATTAAGAAAATAATACTTGTTTCAAATCTAATTAATTGTACTTTAAATCAACTAATATTCCTCAAAGTCTCAGAAAAGTATATTTTATTTTGGGAAGATTTTTTAATAAAGAAAATTACATTTTGATGAAAGAGCTAAAAAGGATATGAATCAGCTATTTGGTGGGGAATTAATTACAATCAGTATAATTTGTGTTTTAAAAAATATAGTACGAAGTATTTTGCTTAACAGTAGTAAATTTAATCCTTTTAGCTTTTAATTAAAGCTAAAATGAAAGCTTCAAGAATGCTTTTTTATTTATCAAAATTCATTCTAAAACCTGGCTATCATGAACCAGGCCCTCGACAAAAATGGCGAAGCCTGAACTGTGGCCCTTGACATCTCCAAAGTGTTTGACAGTCTGGCATGCTGGCCTTCTATGCAAGCTGCAGAGCTATGGTATAACTGGACAATTGTTTGACCTAATCCAGTCCTTCCTTTCAAACCATACAATGAGGGTAGTATTGAATGGACAAGCCTCCCAATACTATCATATGAATGCGGGTGTCCCTCAAGGCTTTATTCTAGGTCCTACGCTTTTCCTTATCTATATTAATGACCTCCCTGATGTAATAAGATCCCAAGTGAGCACATATGTTGACGACACTACGGTTTACACTTGTCTCGATCAAAAATCTACCAAGGCTGAAAAAGCAAACCTTGCTGCTAATCCGTGGTGGACTGGGGTAAGAAATGGTTGTAAATTTTAATGCTTCCAAAATGAAGCTGCTATCTAATAACCACCACAGACAATCGTTCCTCCCGCCCATTAACATGGATCAGGTTTCTCTCCCTGAAAGTGAAACACTGTGCCTCCTTGGGTTAACTCTCACACCAGATCTCAAGTGGAATAACTATATAGAATCCATAGCTAAATCTGCTGCTAAGAAAGTCGGTTCTCTGTGTAGAGCCAGGAAGTTTTTCTTGTCCTAAATAATCCTGCACATATACAAGTCTACCATCAACCTGTGCATTGAGTATTGCTGCCATATCTGGTCCGGTGCTCCTGCTATCCACTTATGTGTCCTCGACCAAATCCAACGGAGAATCTGTAATGTGATCGATCCCGACTTGGCAGCTAGGATACAGTCACTTTCTCACCGATGCAGTGTGGCTTCCCTGTGTCTCTTCTACAAATACTTTCACGGATTCTGCTTCGATGAACTTGGCTCACTGGTACCCCCTATATACAAATTTCCTCGAGCCACAAGATTGGCAACTAGGTCCCACCCTTTTACTGTGAAACCAATAAATTGTAAATGCAAATTCTACTCCAACAGCTTCTTTTCTCGCATTTCCTGCCTGTGGAATTTCCTTCCGTTTACTTGCTTCGTCGACAGTTACAATTTTCAAGAACTCAAATGTAAAGTCAATAGTGATCTCCTGTCTCACTAACCTGCATCCTCTCTCTCTCTCTCTCTCTCTCATGCTCCTTTCCCCGTCCACCCGACTCTCATCAGTATTCTCTTCCCTCTCCTACTTTCTTCCTAACATCCCCTGCAACATCTCACTCCTTATAACATTCCTCCTATGTAACCACCTGCACAACAGTGGCAGTAAAATGCCTTGCTTGGTGCGACATGATTATAAAAAAAAAAAATGAATTATTCTTCTCTCATCAATAGCTACAATTGTCATTGTAAAAGTTAGCACAATCTTTATTGCTTTTAAAATTCTGGTTTATTCACACATAAAATTGATAAATTGCTTATTTGTTGTGTGTAAAATGGATAGTATGTTTCAATTTGCTCTTGAAAAATCTATTTTTTGAAATAGACTGAATAATTATTCCAACTTAAGGCTCTTATTTTCTTGTTTGTATTACTGTTGTACAATTAAGATGCGTGAGTCCTTTCAAGTTGTGTGTGCATGTAGATGCACATACTGTCACTCATACATGGTGAGCAATTCTTATTTTGAGACTTGCACATTGGATGATGTGAACATTCATTTTCTCGATTTTTAAAGATGTTCAATGATTCTCTCCTAAATGACCCAGAAGAAAATGAATAGCAAATTATAAGTTTTTTTTTTTTTTTTAAATATCCAAAAAGCTTAAAAATTATTTTAAAATTCAATCTATACTTATGTTATTTTAAATCTTCTTCCAAATTATAATGCAAAATTTCCTGGTAGAATTTAGTGTTATAGTGAAGTGACCTCTCTCTCTTAATTACTTGCCCAATAATCTTAATCCACTTTGTATTGCTTAATGCAGATTTTCTTTTGATGGCAGACAGTCTTTCTTTTTGTCAGATTTCAGAAATCTCCAGTTTTATTTTTTCTTTAGTTGTTTGGGCATCAATTTCTACTAAATACTTAATGTTGATTTGAGTTCCTATTTAAAATTTCTCTCATTAGAGAAAATCAAGGTTTGTTGAGGACTAGTTTGGGTCACTGTAAATTTGTTTCTGTTAAATAGCTTTTTTTTATTGGTGTAACATGACTCAATGGCTGACCTGAGACTAGAAAAATAGGAGTGGTGGGGTAAAGAAAATACTATCTGCTAGACTACAGTGGTATGTTACTTTATCTCACATGACAATTTTTTTATTTGCTTACTTTGTGTGTGTGTGTGTGTGTGGTGTGAAAACATGTGATCCTGTATCTAACCTTCATGCTTATTGATCAAAAAAAATTTTTGTTCTCTATTATTTTGAAATATTTACTTGAAAGATAATACCCATAGTATTCAAAATTTTCCATGGCTTATTTGTTTGCTTTTTTTCAGCATTATTAGTTTTTCTATCAGCCTTTTATGGTTACAAGAGCAACGTAAATACTTTTTATTTTTATTCAATTATGTTAGGGAACATGTCCTAATTTAAAGCTCCACTGAACAGGTGCAATTAAACAAATTTGTTCTGTAAAAGAACAAAACTTTAATTTTCCTACTATCATTGAAATTCAAGTATCTGGGCCGACTAACAGTATGTATTGGAAAACTATCGCCCGGTTCACACTCCACCCACGTCTTTTGAACAGGTGTTTCCTGTTTAGGATGTGGTTCCCGGCTTTCTCTTTTCCAATCATTTTACTCTTAAGTAGCCCCATGTGCATCAGTGGTGGTCACCGCCTTGCTTGGGGTGATATGATTTAAAAAAAAAAAAAAAAAAATCTATGATGTAAGACGAGAAAAGTTGCTGCAAAGATCTTGTTGATTTGTTGAGGCATCAACCAAAAACTGTTTCAGTTTAATTTTCTAAATGTTATCTTTTTTTAAATCTAGAATTACTAAAAGCTGTAATATTTCTCCTGTTAGCTTTACTAACTTACAATTACATTTCTGATTTTTGTATATTTATTACCATAACACAACAATAATGGTACATTATAGCACAATTATTGTGAGTGCAGTATTTGTAAATGTGCTTAAAAGGTTAAAGTAATTGTCAGTTCAATTTGGCCAGTTTTACATCTTTAAATTAACAAAACAAACAAGCTAGGAAATGGTAAAAATTAAATTTTTATAACAATAATTTAATGAGCTTTAGTAATTTTAGGTGATATTAACTTTTTATGATTGATGCTATTGAGTCAGGAAATACCAAGTAATGAAAATCGGTTGATGTTCATTACTTAGTTCTCACTTGGGTTGCTATTATGTAGTTTTTGTACAAAGATACAGTGATGGAGAATGAATTAGTCTTACTGTCTTTCATATTATAAAGACTCTTCTGTCTTTTAGTCTTCATACCTAGACAATATATAAACTTTTTTTAGCTAATCTTAATTTCTAAGGCTTCTAATAAGGAAAATAGGACCTTTTTGAAAAGTCAAAGCCAAGTGATATGGTGTTCTTGTTTGCATAAGAACTTTAAAAATGTAACTGAATTTCATAAGTTATTGAAGTTTGACTAGCTGAATATTTTTTGCTTAAAAATCCTAGGGAACTATATAAAGAAACATTCTATCCACAAAATAAAATGTTTTTGTAACTTTTTGTTTACCTCTCATTTTATTTTTATTTCTTATGAATGTTTGATTAAACTGATTTTTTTTTTCTTTTTTTTTATGAATGTTTCTGATCTGCTCAAATTGCATAATTTACTTTTTTGTTAGAAAATAAAGATGAAGGAAATTTGATTTAATTTTTAAAAAAATTGTTTATATTTGAAAAAATTTTCTACAGCAGCTTTTTCTCTCCTACTTAAAACAAAAATCTCTCTCATGCTGGCTTTTATGAAATTGATATTGATAAGCCAATTCATAAATGAATGAAAATAGAAAAGTCTGTTACCTGATATACTTTGAGTTGTCATTGAGATTTACTTCATAAAGTGTAAATCTATTATCTTGATATCTACTAAGAAATACATTTAAATATTTAATGAAAAAAATATTTAACTTTTGAAAAATAACATTACACTGATTCCATCTCCACCCACTGTTTGTTGTAAGCAAGATTTTTTCATCATAGAGGATATGATCCATTTGTTAAGTGAATTTAATATAAAAAAAATTAATGCTTTGTACTAAACAATATTAGCAAATATCTCAGAAAAATATAGATATCTGTTGACATCTAAATCCTTCAGACCTGTGGACTTTGTGCAAGCCCAGTTTGTATGGTTTTTCCAAGACTGGCAATGTCCCTGTCAAGGCCTATTTTATATATGGTGAACTTAGTGCAGCCAAATAGTTCACCAATATATTACAATCGGTACTTAACATTTATTCAGTTCTTTTATTAGTTTCATTAATGAAAGAATTTTACTTTTGCTACCTTTTATGCCCAATTGTCTTTTTGACTCCAATAATATATATATATATATATAATACTTAGTTTTTGGTCATAATAGGGTTAGATCAGTGCACATTTGTATTAAAAAACAATTGCAGAACTTTTTAAAATTTCCATTTTTAAACAAGTTATTACATGACCTAGGTTTCTACCATGAGTGGTATCTTCAGGCAATTTTTAATAACTGATTTTACTGTTTTCCTTTTTGAGAACGCTCATGTAATGGTGTTTTATTTGAACGCTTACGTGGCATAAAATACCGTTACACGAGCATTCTTCAAAAAAAAAAAAAACGGTTAAACAGTAAAATCAGTTATTAAAAATTGCATGAAGACACCACTCATGGTAGAAACCTAGGTCACATAACTCATTTAAAAATGGAAAATATATATAAGCAATATTTTTGTCTTGTTATTCCCTTTAACAAAATAAATACTATTATTATGTAATTTTTCTGTCTATAGAAAGTCACTGGTCTATTAACAAAATATCAATTTCATAAATGCCACTTGGTGTGAACAATATAAGGAATATAACTTAACTCTCTCTGTAACTACTGACAAATACGTTTATATATAAATAAAACAATTGTTTTAGTAAAATATCTGGATATTGATTTTTTTTTTTTAATAAATGCTATTCAAGAGAAAAGCACCTTAACAATTTTGACATTTGTTTTGCATGTGGTTTTCAAAAGGAATTTGATATTTCATGAATTTTTAAAATATTTTTACATATGGATTAACACCTGAATTATGGGGTAGGGTGCTGAAAAGATTTGTCCTTATCAAGAAACCCTATATATAAAAAAAAAAACTCATTTAAATTTTGTGAAGTGGGTCAGATATCTCCAACTTCATATTTATAGTTATTCTTGAAATCAGCATTGAATATGTATAGTTCACCAGTGTGTGTGTGTGTATATATATATATATATATATATATATATATTTATTTTCTAAACATATGCAGTTAAATATAAGAGACAATGAATGTCTATTATATTTAATCATGAGCCGTTCTAAACGTCGTATTTTTGCTTTAATTTCAGTTGAAAATAAAGACAAAAATTCTCCAACATTTGGATAATTATTTATTGGTTTTCTTCTAAGCTTTCGGCACACATGAGCCATCTTCAGAGAGGTTTATAAAATCCACCATCACCAACGATTTTATTTTGTGTTGACATAAAACTCCGCTTGGCAATGGCAATAGTTACCAAAAATAATAAACGCAGTTCTTAAGTTTGCGATGCGGTTTTATGACGTCACACCGCAGGATAGCATGAAATGATAACAAAACCATGTAGTCAAATGCAATGTAATATGTTATTTCCTGTTTTAAAGTTGATTTTATTGAGTGAGCCGAAAGCTTAGAAGAAAACCAATAAATGATTAAATCTAAATGTTGGAGAATTTTTGTCTTCATTTTCAACTGAAATTAAAGCAAAAATACGACGTTTAGAACGGCTCATGATTAAACATAATAGACATTCATTGTCTCTTATATTTAACTGCATATGTTTAGAAAATTACTTGCTGCCTTGATATACTAAATCTCTATCTCTATCTCTGTGCACGGTACTTTTTTGAAAGTGCTCAATATCAATGATAGAACTGACCTATTCATTATAGATAGGTGTGAGTTTGTGACCCTGGGTTTCACGCTCTTGCGATTGCCAGAGAAACTGACTAATTTTTTTAAAAAGTTGGTTATATGTAGGGCTGCATATATTGGTGTATGTTTGTGGAAGTGGGAAGAAAATTTGTTGTCATGATAAATGCAGATATATATATATATATATATATACACATTTGTATGACCATTGACGTGTGCAAAGACACATGCACCTGCCCACCATGGCTCACACAAACATAACTGTATGCAAACTGTATGAAGCTTGGCGTGTATATGTATGTCGTTGCGTACATACATATGCATTTGGTTGGTGTCTTCAAATAGTGTAGCGATGTCAACGTGCAGATGGTTGTCAATTTCTGTTCTCTGAACAATCTTTTCCCGTGTATAGATATGTACGTCTGATGTGGTCTGTGTAGAACTATGATAGGTAAAAATTGCTGTTATTTTTAATTATTTAAGGCTGTATTTGTTATTTTAAAGTCTGTTATTAGTTTGTTCTTGGTGGTTGCACATATTTAAATGGTAGAAATTATAATTTGTGGTTCTTGTTAGTTTTTTGTGGTGGTATTAATTTTACTGCGGAAGAGAGGTGTAATTTATGTTAATGATGATTGCGGACTAATATGGCAATAGTAATTTTTGGATGAGATTAATAACAGTTATGATAGCAAATAGATATTGTAAAGCGGTGGTGGAATGATAATAACAATAAATGCAATTATTATGATGGGAATTTGAACTAGAGTAGAGAATTGATAGGATTATGGTATCAGTGATTCTTTTTTTTCTTTTTACCCATTTGGTGTAAATTGTGATAATAGCTATTTATTTTCATGTTTACATTTGGAAATTATTTCTGATCTTATCTTTTGTGGGGTATGAGATATAATTGCTACTTTTTCATGTAGGCTAAGTAGGCATTTTTTTTTTTTGTAATGTTGTTGTAGGCAGGTGCTTTTTTTCAATATTTTCCAGCTTATTGTTGGTGAAATATTTGTCTTTTAGATGCCATATGTATGTGGATAGTGTAGTGCTGTTTGAGTATTTTCTGTGCAACCACCAAAAACAAATTAATAACCAACTTTAAAATAACAATACATCCTTAAATAATTAAAAATAATAGCAAATTTTACCTATCATAGTTCCACACAGACCACTTCGTATGTACATACTGGGAAAAGATTGTTCAGAGAACAGAAATTGACAACCGTCTGCACGTTGACATCCGCTACACTATTTGAATACATCAACCAAATGCGTGTGTATGTACACAATGGTACACATATATATGTATATGTCAAGCCCCATACGGTTTGCATATAGTTATGTTTGTGTGAGCCCTGGTGGGCACGCGCGGGCGGGTGTGTGTGTGTGTATATATATATATATATATATATAATGTCTGTGTTTGCCATGATGACAAATTTTCCTCCCGCTTTCACAAAAATACACCAATATACGAAGCCCTACATATAACCAGTTTTTAAAAAAATTAATCCGTCTGATGATTGCAAGAGCGTGAAACTCAGGGTCACAAACTCACACCTATCTATATGAATGAATATCTATCTATTTATATATATAATTTGGAAATGAGTTATTACGCAACCTAGGTTTCTACCATGAGTGGTGTCTCATGGAAAATATTCAAAAGTTCTAATTGTATTGAACACTTTTTAATACAAATGTGCACTGGTCTAATCTCATTATCACCAGAAACTAAGTAAGTAATCAATCAATATATATATATATATATATATATATATATATATATATATATACTAGCAGTATAGCCTGGTGTTGCTCTGGTGTAATGAAAGCTTTAAAACTAATCCATGGTCCTGGAGCTCAGACTCAGCCTAAAGAATATTTGTGAAGTTTGGTGATAATCAGATAAAAATTGTGGATTTGTATAAAGGACATACAGACAGATAAACAGACACACACACAAATGTCTTTCCTTTTATATATATATATATATATAATCGATTTTTATGCACTATTGTAAGAACTGCAACCTTGAAACTTCTTAATATAATTTCTTATGTCTTTGTCTATGAGTGTATCAAATTTTATTAAAATTGGACCACTCCTTCTATAACCTGATTTTTTTCGATTATCAATTTTTGATATTTATTGGGGGTAACTCGACACAAAACCTAGCTAAGAACACTTGCAGACACTTATAGTACAACTGTGTAAATTTTCAAGAAAATCGGTTAAGCCGTTTTGGAGTCTATAGGTAATAGACACACACAAACAACGTTCCATTTATAAATAAGTTTTTATATATATATATATATATATATATATATATATATATATATATATATATATATAAATTGTTTCTTCTTACATGATAATTTTATTTAAAATTGTCTGATTGCAGATGTTTAATAGGGTTTTGAAAGCCTTTGCAATTGTAGAAATTTAAACATTTGGAAATTTAACTTTTTATTTTCTTCATTTGTAACCTGTTGAAAAATTATCAAATTTTTAGTATTTTTTGTTTTTATGAAAATATTGCATTAATAATTGGCAGCTTTTACTTTTTTTAATTTTGTTTCCTTTATTTTTTCACTTATGTATTTTTCAATTTATTTTTTTAAATATGCTACTTGTGTATTTTAATTTTATTTTTTGTCTTTGTCCTAATTGTGCCTTTTTGTTACTGTATCTGCTTCATTTTGCTTGTGATAGTGTCACCCCTGTTGCCATTGAATTTGTTTTCTTGGATTTTGTAAAATTTATTATGCCCTGCATTTTTTAAAAATCTGAACTGTAGATCATGGCTTCAGTTAGCAACTATGCTTTGTCCTTGTCAAATTAATCTTCGACCACTCAAATTAATCTTCTACCCAGTTGCATGATTAAATTAACTTTATTTATAACTTTGATTTTGAATTTATATTACACAGTATTAACAACGTATTTACTTGTAAAACTGTTAATAAGATGTCTTCTTTTGGATTTTCATCTGAACATTGATGCATTTGATAGTACTGCTCCAGTATCCATAAGAGAGGACTCCAGCATGGCGTCACGAGGGGAAAGTACATGAAAATTGATCCCTCTGTCATAAAATGAGTGAGGATGGCTGCAAGGAAGTGGAGAACAATGGGATAAATGAGAAGACTGCAGGGGGGTTTATTTGCAGTAAATCTGGTCAGCAAAGTGTAGAGGTGGGTTTCAGCACAGGAAATTCAGGCAGAACATGAGTATTTACTGGAAAAATTGTCAGAAAATCCTGCAGCCACCCTAAAGTCACTGAAGCAAAATTTGCAAAATATCTCAATGTGGGTATAAATACCATTGACAGACACTTGAACTCAAAACTGATTGCTCTCAGAAAAGGCTATCTACCAGCCAGATACCATGAATAGTGACTAGAAAAAAGAGAAACAGAGGATTTTTGACAAAACTATTGGAACTACAAAGAATGATGGCCTGGAACAGAAGGAGGGGGTTGGTGAAGAACGGCCATATGGAGAAAGGTTCTTGGTGGCACTATGTACAGCCAGAGACAAGCATGACATCATTATGGCAAACACAGCTGGGATTATTGATAATGCGCTAACACATTCTCAAGCCATTGGGTGTGCTGCTGATCTTGAGGGAGTTGTTATACTGCGCTTGGCCTCCTATAGTTGCGTGCCTCAACCCCATTGAGGCATTGTGGTCATCTGTGAAAGCTCATATAAAAAGGCACTGTGTCTCCATTCGAACAAATGAGACAGCAACCACTTAAGGGGGTGTCAAAAATTAGAGAACAGACTGATATGTCGAAAGTTCAATAATGATGTGATTCTAATGGCTATCATGCCCAAGTGCTTCATGTAGTACAATCAGGGATGCCTCACTGGTAAGGATCTCCCCCAGTTGATGTGTAACTATCCGAGGATTTGTAAATTTCTTATTGTTTTTATAATAAATTTTAGAATGGTCTTTTTTTTTTTTTTTTTTTTTATTTTAATTTTTTTAATTTTTTTAATTAATTTGAGTGGTCAGAAGATTAATCTAAGTGGGGGAAGGTGTAGATATATTCATTTTTTTTTTTTCAAATATGGCTGCCTTGTCTCTCAGCTCATTAGAAAATTATATATACTCAAGATTTTCTCCTCTCTTTGCATTTCACTAAACATTTTAAATGGATTCTGTAGCAGAACTAATATTTTACCAGTAAATATCATAAATTTGATTGATAGTTATTTTCAAAGTCAAATCTAATTTAGAAGTTTGATTCTTGTGTTGCTCTTTGACTTTGGATGCCATATCCACTTTCTAATGTGTGTTGTGGCGCAGTGGATATCGGCTCGGAACGAGAAATCGGGGAGCCGAGTTCGAATTCCAGCTGAATTCATTGCATTCACTTACACGCAAATACCCTTGGGAAAGGTATTAATCCGTCTCTTCCCTCCAGTTATGGGTTAAATAACAGGACAGATTGGGTTCTATAGCCTTGGTCGGCAACCAGTCTACCGCAGAAAGCAATGGCAACCTACTGCGGGATAATCTTCTGCCCATTCAGTCATGTCTCTTTCGGGACATGATCGCCCAAGCATGTTTCACATATGGCACTTAACTGACTGACCATATTAATGGGTTTGATAACTTGATATTAGAAAAGTTAGATTAAAAACAAAAGCTAAGGATGTTTAGTCATTAAGGTAAAGTAACTTTTTTTTCTTTTAAAAAAGACCTCTGCAATAGTGTTAGTTCATTTTGAAAGAAATTCTATTAAAATTGATCATAAACTTATTTGCTAGCATGTTAAGATGGGATTTTATTTGATTGTCTATATAATTGTCTTTGAACTTTTTTTTTTCTTAGAAAAGTTTTGTTATATAAAAGCAATTTTTATTTTTACCCTTTGTTTCAGAAGTCCAAATATTGACAATGAATTAAATCAATTTACCTTGACTTATAAAGAAAATGTTACAGTGCAATGGATTCTCTTTCATTGTTTAGTGGAAAACCTAGAAAAGCTAAAGTTTTGATGCTGTGTTGTGGCAAGCATCAAATATTCTAGGAATAGATATTTCTGGTTAGAAATGCATAAATCTTAGATCAGAATCTTTTAATTTTTCAAGCAAATTAAAGGGAAGATTCGGTCAAGAAGCAGTAGTTATACATTTTTTTTATAGTCAGATTGTATGTATATTATTATTATCATAGCTTTTAGTATGAAATAACTAGGTGTGGATTATTCTGCAAACCTCAGTCATCTACCATATCTTTACTTGACCATAAGTGTTTATCTGTTTCCAGGATCCATCTGTGAGACAAGCAACCCAAGGCACCCAAGGCACTTTGGATGATTTCAACCCATTTGCTGATAAGAACAACACTCAGCCGGTAATACTGCCAAAATTGATGTACACCCCTCTCCCAACTTCATTAAGGAGTTGTACAAATCAACAAGTACAAGCTATAAGACTTGTTAAGCACAACAGAAACCGGGAGCATTTTTTTTTTTGACTGCTCATAACTTTAGGGCTCTTATTCAACAGTTTGCTTATTCATAACCTTCTAATTTTTTTACTTTATTTTCCAATGCCTGTTAAATTTAGAATTTATTTTAAGCACTCTGAAATTTTTTATTTCAATGTATTTAGTTTTTCTTTGCATGTTTGTTTTATGTATTTATTTAAATGTTTTATGTTTAGCTGTCAACTATTTGAAAACAAAAATTGTAAGCCTATTTTTCTATAAATCTGCAATCTTAAGTTATTTCAGCAACTGTGAATAACCATGGGGACGAATTGTTAACGTGATGTTACTAAGCCACAGTATATTTCCGTTATATACAAAAAGCTGAGAGAATTTTTTTTCCTAGCTTATGAAAAAAATAGAAAAATTAGCATGATTAAATATTGAATTGAAAATTTGAATAATTGTGCCAGCATAAGTTTTACATCCCTATCTTTAAACTTTTCTAGATAATTTTCAGTTTTTTCTGTTTAAAAAAAAAACAAAAAAAAAAACAAACAATCCATGGGAATTTTAGGAAGCAGGAGATTAAAATCCTAATTTGTGAAATGAAGCACAAGAAATGGTTAGCTGAGCCTGTTGTTCGCTTTCATTGTAAGTTTCTCAAAACTTACAGATCAGTTATTTGCATTCATTTTCATTGCACATTTTCTTAATCTGATAGCAAACTTTTCTATTTGGCTGCATCAAAACTGAAGTGACATGATTGTTTTTTTTTTTTTTTTTTTTTTTTTTTTTTTTTTTAAGTTTTCACTCTTATGCAATTTTTCTTTTCTTTTATTTTTATTTTTCTAGGAAGAAAACGAGCAGGTAAAGAAAATTTTTATTTTGTAAAATAAAAATAAAAATCTGGGATGAATTTTGATGCTTGTGGTTTTTATTAATGCTACGATGCATGTATATCTATTTTGGCTTTTTGGGGATTTTACTTTTTTTTTTTTTTTTTAGGGAAATCTCTTGGTTTGGTTTAGTTTTCTTTTCAAACATCCATTTCTCATCTGATAATTCTTTTAGTATTTCTATCACTTTTAACTCTTATCTTGTTCATCAAGCAAGTGTTTTATTAGAACCTAATTCAGGACAAGTAGACATTTAATGAATAAATTTTTCATTTTCAGCTTCCTATTTTAATCTGTATAATATCCAGGAATAGGCATCACTCTGATCATTTTTCTTACTGGATGCATTATTAGACTGACCATGTTTGCTTGTTTATCATAACTTTGGTATTTTATTTTTTTATTTTTTATTTTTTTAATCGTATCACCCCGAGCAAGGCCACTGATGTGCAGGGGGCTACGTAATAACTTTGGTCTTTGTGTGCATGAAGTTGTATTGAATTTACCTCAACCACTTACACAATAATCTTGCTAACATTGGGAATGAAATCTGAGAACAAAAATGTGATCATCCAGAAACTAAGATATGGACTAACATTATCCAGAATAACAATTTGCTACATGAATAATGCACTTGGCCTCTTCCAAAAGAATTGTATAAATTAACAAATGGGTAATAATGGTATCATAAAACCTCACACATGGTTCAATGGATATAGACATTGGTTAGTTCCAGTGACTTTACTCAGTTGTGAGTTCAATACCAGGCTACAGCAATGGTGAACATTTAACTTAAGAGTTAAGTGAAAAAGATAATTACATGGTTACCAGAAGTGGCATTGCACATGGAATGAGAATGATATACTCCAGTGATTGCAATAAAGGGTTAGGTTAAAAATTCTTAGCACCTGAAGGTCAATGACCAAAATGTCATAAACATGGCAGTCCAAACAATGTAAATAGTGTAAAAGAGCATCTATAGAGTATATTTTTGTTTATCAAATACTCTAAAGTGTGTGTGTGTGTATATATATATATATATATATATATATATATATATATATATGGCCACATACCTCCCACTACCAATGCGAAATTACTACTAAATTCCTTCCCCCAGCCCAATCCAATGAAAACTAATACATCCCAACCCCTTCCTTTACCCAAGCTAACCTTTAGGTTAAGAATTTTTCTGCATTCTCTGTTTATAAGAGATCGAAAAATGCATGTCTTAAATTGACATGTTAAAAATGGCTATTTCTCCCACTAAGTTTTATCTGAATTTACAGATAATATATATATGTGTGTATGTGTAAAGAACAATATTGGAAGAAAATGTATAACAAAGTGGAAAGTATTTTTTCCTTTACAACTTCATCAGACTATATTATGTTGGTTTGACTGCACATCCACATGAATAAGAAGATACTGGGTCCTCCTTACAAACCCAATGAATAAAAAAGACTTAAAAAAAAAATATTGTCCTACCAACTATTAAAACTCAACATAAAATTTGTTACTATTATATTTAAAACAAATGATTTAATCAACACTAAATAAAACCATCTGTTAAAACTTGAAGGAGGAATTTACTCTATCTTCTGTAATAATTGTCACAAAAGATATATAGGAGAAACCTCAAAGAAACTAAATAAGATTATATTACCGTAAAAGGGACATTTTACAAAACACTACATCAAATGCCTTGGTTACCCACCATAAAAAGACTAACTACAATTTTGACATTAAAAATGCTACTCTGATCAAAGGAGAAAAAAATTCACTACAACGAAAATGTCTACAGTGCCTTGATCGCAAGGTCATCAACAGCAAATTTGTACCCAGACTCTTACAACTTTTCACCATTCCTGGAGGAACCATGATAACATTGTGAAATATCTACTAACAAAAGTGATAAAAATTTTAAATATTCCCAGCATCACTCATTTCTGCTCATAGCAACATAACAAATGATTCCGATGAAGCCCTAAAGTACGAAACGAGTTAGAAAATATTTTCCACCACACATTCATACACATATGTAACTACCATATATACTTGTATCATCTCACCCATTACACCCAATGGTGTGTAGAGCAGCAACTTTTTGTTACTGTTTCTGTAACAAACTTGTCGTTCTTTTTTTTTTTTTTTATGGGACAGGGTTGTTAGTCTGCACCCAACACCCAAATCTGGAGGACCGGTGGACCATTCTTGGTCCCTATGCTTACAGCACATGGTATTCCCAAACGGTCACCCATCTAAGTATTGATTAGGCTCAATGTTGCTTAACTTTGGTGATCAGACGAGAACCGGTGTATTTAACACGATATAGCCGTAGACTATTTGTATATCATGTGACTTATTTTGAAGCTAATTTTAAGGGGGTTGCATCATAAATAGAAAATTAGCATATGTACTGCTTGGTACATACACTAATTTTTCTCCTGTATGATGTAATTCCCTTAAAATTAGCCACAAAAATAGTTTTATATGTGAGTATATATAGTACATGCATCATAGAGGCACTTTTCATTTGAAATAGATGCCCCATTTATGAAACTCTGAGTTGTGTTATAGACATAGGAATATAAGTTACTTTTTTTGAGGAATACGAGACGAAAATCTGCCTCTAATATATTTGGTAAATGAATTGAGGTAAGTTATTTGCTTTTTGGAATTTTGTCTTTAACTCAGTTCTTTCAAAAAGAGAGGTATGAATTAAAAAAATCTAGTTTGAATGTTCTTTGAAGAACTGATGTTAAGCTTTGTTTAATAGATCTGTTTTTTTAAAAAGATCACAATAGACATCAATGTGCTGTAATTGATTGTTCTAAAATTCCCAAAATGGTTCTACTAACAATTTAATGATACATTATAATCCACTACTGAAACATTGAAAATTCTTGTTAAATTTTGAAAAGAATTTAACGATTTTAATATCGAGCTCTGATTTTCAAAGTAGGCAAATAGGCTCTCTCTCCTGAAAGATTGATGCTGTACAATCTTCCTATTTGAACTTTGCAGAGTGTGGTCAATATCAATAATGTCAGGTGTTATGCATTTCAGTCTCTGGATTATTTAACATTAATGTTTACTTGTGTGAATATCTGGTTTTATATTTTCTGTGTTCAACTATTTTTTTGACAACATATAATCCACTTTTAAAATCAAATACTTTAAGTATGGAGTTGTAACTTTTAAAGATTCTGCTGTTGTATTCATTGAGAATATGAATTTCCAAGCATTTTTTATCTATTTTTTATTGAAAGCCTTCTTGATGAAATATTAGCCAATATGAAAGAATTTGCTCATCCAAACTTGATTAACTTGCAAGTTGAAATATCCTGAGAAATCCTGTTAACAAGAATTGACTGTATTTTGTTTTGTTAAAACCCAAGCCAAACAGTTTTAAACTGATTGGCTTTGGTCAATACTAACTCGATTGGTTTGAGTTATTTTTTGACATTAATTTTACAAATGGTCTGAAAGCAGTCACTTGCTAAGGTTTGTATTTGTTGGAATCAAAAAGTTTTATTAATCAATCTTTCTCTCTGTGGGGGATCCATTTTTTTTTCCTTCTAAAATTTAATAAAAAAAAGTTTTGTATTATATGTAAACGTCTTTAAGATTTTGCTGTTGTCATACATGTGCGCATACTTTTCTTACTATGAATCTTGATTTATATCTGTAATTTTCCTATTTTTAGAGATTTTAAATTTCATCAAAATGCTGGTGGTTTGTGTACCAAACATGTTGGTTAAAGGCAATGAGATAGGAGAGACACCCTCCCACTCCCCCTTCCTTATTACTTAAAGTTGGTGAGTAATAGGTAAAATAAAAACACTATCGTAATAGGTCCCATTATATTAAGTTTTGGAAACTAAATATATTGTTCCTTTTAATTTCAAAATATTTGAAACTATGTGGCCTTATAAAAGTAAATTTTGACATCAAACTTAATTCATATCACCAGTTTCTTTACAAAATTAATTTTGCGTTGTTAAAATAGCACCAGTGGAAAGAAAATTTTCCGAGTTTTGTTTCTTCCAGGTTTTTAGCCCTAAAATGGCATATCAGGTGAACAAAAGAAAGCACTAGCTGTTATCTCTGAAGCCATTAAATGTTGTTAGCAAGACTTGATACATTTTGGGAAACATTTTAATAGAAATTATACAATAGTAATGTTTTATCTTGACATAGCTTAATGATGCATCACTTAAAAGTCTTCAAGTAAAAATAGACTATGCACAAGTTTAGTAGAAACTTTATCATTACATTTTCAGTGTCCGTTTTGTTTTCCTAAAATTTAGTTTTGTCTTCAGCCTTTATTTTCTAACTGAAAGCTAAAAGACAGTATCTATTTGTGCTATAAACAATCTTTCTCTTTGGCATTTCCGTTGTCAGAACCAGGCTGTCAGCTGGAACTTCAGGATATGCCAACTGCACCATCCTACCCCCCCGTGTGCGCGCACACACACAAGACCACCTGTTTGCCATGGGTAATGACCTCCATGATGTCTGAGAATAGGATCATGGCAGTTGAGGGCTTCAGGCATTTGATAGAATACTTCTGAATTCCAGCACGCTACTTTTGCTCTTATTTGAACCAGACGGGCTGTAAGAGAGGCCCAGTCTGATGACTCAGCTAGTCATCCCAAGCCCTAGTACCATTCTACCCACCAAAAACAACTTTAAAACCTACATACAAAAAAAAAAATAATTATACACACACCAACCAGATTTAATTAAATTGGTACTAGAAGGCAGTAACAAGGGTCAATCAGGTTATAAAAAAAAAAGTGTCCTCAAAAATTAAAGCTTGAATTCAACTTCATGGGTAGATGAATGAAAGAAGTTGTTGATGACTACATATAAATAATTAGCCTGAGTATGCCATTTTTGTACCCCCTGAGATGGTTGTGTGAATGGGATTCCTCCAATGATAGGGCTGTGGGGAGCAAGGATGATAAAAGAACATAATATAGCAACAAAGAAAATGAAAAGATTCTCATCTGAATCAAGTTCTTATAACAAATCACAATTGCATAGTCACTTCCTCAATATATAGAAATGGAGTCACTTGAAGAAACTCCTATTACAAAACTATCAGCATACATTATTGAAAAAAATAATATACTCGCAAATTATTCCTATAATTTTTTTCTGAAGCCAGGAAAATTGTTGAAAACACGTTACAATAAATCATGCAACCAAAATCCAACAACACAGTGGTGAGAAATATGATTTTTGTTAATTAACAACATTAATTCAAGAGCTAAAGAAATTGAAATAAGGAAAACTGATATCAACAGAGAAAAGCAATGATTTACACCACATCCCATAAAAAAAAATAACTGATATACCCAAACTAGTTAAACTTAGAAATGAAAAGACTAAAAGAATCACCTTGTCACGTATCTGTATCTAGAGATCTCTCACCTATAACTCTGAGGAAGATATCCAACAAAAAAAAAAAAACATATCTGTGAGGAAGAAATTACCTTAGAAAACACATCCCAATCAAATAGAAACAATGCAAGGAAAAAAATCATCTAAAAAAAAAAAAAACCTAAAAAAACCTGGACTTAAGACAACCCAACAAAAACTGAAAACCTCAACATAAGAATCATTCGCTAATAAAATTATTCAGTGGAATGCAAGAGGGATAAAAGCCAATCAAAACAAATTGCTTTTGCTTATTGCAGACTTATGTCTTGCAATCATCTGCCTTCAAGAAACTTTTTAAAGGGCAATGAAAATATAGATATTAAAAACTATACACCATACAATTTTATTAGTAATAGTGGAAATGGAGTTTCAGGTAGTACTTCTATATTAGTATAAAATGATATTTTCCAGTGCAAAATAGACTTGAATATAACACTAGAGATAGTGGCCATAAAAGCCTCACTACTTAAAAAAAAACAAAACCTATAAATGATCCTATAAATGAAATTGAATTAGTTTTGAGAGCTGCTTCAGTAATTTATCTATTTTAATGGGAGATTTTAATGGCCATAACATATGGGGTTGCAAAAGTACTGACCAGAAGGGAAGATTAATGGAAGATTTTATCAACAGAAACAATATATGTCTATAGAATAAGTCATATACATATCTCCACCCATCAAGCAGTACATATATACATCAATAGGTCTAACTTTAAGTGATCTTGCAACATAACCTAGACTATAGCTGGAAAGTACGTTATGATACATGTGATAGTGATCACTTCCCAATTGTGTTGGAAAACTTTGGATCTTTTACAAGATAAAAGAATACCATATTGGAAACTTAAAGCCAGCTGGAAGGAATTTAAAAATTCACGTGCCCTAAAACTTACTCTAGAAGCCAATAGAGAGTGTTATTGGATTATGGATGCTTCATCTATGGTGCGGCAAGAAAATCGTATGTGAAAGATCTTAATACCATCCATCACCAAGGTCTGTAACTTGTTCTAGGAGCCTACAGCACTTCCACGATTGAAAGCTTAAGCAAAAGCACATCAAACCATTGTTGGCATTAAGACAACATAAGTTAACATTACAGTATTGCATCAAACTTTTCATGTCCAAGTAATTTAGCATATAACTGTGTTCTTTGATGTCGATATAAAGAATTATATAATTTAAAGGAAAATGCCATTAAACCTCTTGACATCCAGATAGAAAACAATTTCAACAAACTGAAAATAAACACTTCTCAAATACACAAATCTATTCTCTCAAAAACTCCTCCCTGGTCAATTAAACAGCCCATTGTAATATTAAAGCCTGGTAAAACCTTCCAAAACTGACACATTTGTATTCATGGAAGAGATTCATAATATCTCACAAAAAAACATACAAATTCTAAGCATATACACACTGACGACTCCAAAAATATTAATAGTTGGATGTTCAGCTATACTTTAAAAGTGCCTACCTGACAAATCCTTAATATTTAGTGCAGAAGCTATGGCACTAGACTTAGTCTTGGATATTATCGTGGATGGTGGGTCAGATTCATTATATTCTCAGGCTACTCTTACATCATTGAAGCATAAGAACCTGACCAATCTTTTAAACAAAATCAATATGCATTTTAACAAAAGACACATCTTTTACTGGATCCTTAACCAGATAAGCTTCCAGGGAAATGGAAAAGCAGATAAGGAAGCTAAAGAACCATTAAAAATAAATATATGAAAAACAAAAATCCTTCATATAGATTCCAGAACAGTATTTAATTAAGTGGCAAAAGTTACAGAATACACACCCTAATGATAAATTGCACAAAATCAAACCTACTTGGAAGTAGACATCATAACACTAGGCTTTCCTGAAGAAAAGCAAGAATAAGAATTGGTCATACCAATATCACACATTAACCATTTTCTAGATTCCTTTTCTTCTAAAAGGATCTACCTAAATGCATAGTATGTCAGGAGACTTATGTGGTAAAACATTTTATGATGGACTTTCAAAAAGGTTAATAATAAAAAAAAAACGTTTTGATCCAAGCAACTTTAACAACAGTTGAACTATGCAATCAGTCTTTGATTGTATTTTACAAATTTAAAAATTGCTAAGATGTTATTAAATAAAAATCCTGTTTTCAACATTAAATTACCTAAGGTTTATATGCTGGTAAAACAACCAAACCTTGTCAGAAAGACAGCATCCAAATCTTATTAAAAAAATGTGCCTTCAAATAGGGTGGAATTATGAATTTTTAATCTGAAAACTTCTAAAAGTCAGAGGTTGGGAAACAATGCTTAAGAAATATTTGCAATTCAACTTTAAAATCGAATGCTCATTTCTTTTTAGTATGTAAACAATTGTCGGATTTTCCCTTTTTATCTTTGATAGTAAATGATAAAATAGCTTATGTTAGTGAGAAAGATATAAAACACTATTAATAGAACGAGATTTCTTTTTTAATATTAATACTCACAGGTTTGTTTAAAAAAAAATAAAAAACACAAGTACACTGGAAAAGCAAAACTTTAAAAAAATATTGCAATTTTTAAAACTTGTTTCTTATACATAAATAATTCCTTTTTATTATAAAACAATAACAAATCATATAGTTGATATGAAAATGAAATAATTTATTCAATATGGCTTCCATTACTTTTAATTAAAGACTCAACATGACCTTGGAAATCAGTGCAACTATTAATAAGTCCTTGGACATCTTGTTCTACTCCTCCTTGATAGCAGCCTTGAGGGTATTGATTTTGTGTGTGTGTGGGAGGGAGGTCTTGTTGATGGTCTGCTCTAAAACACCATGCACTGCATAGCTGAGCTGGTTCAGGTCTGAATTGGAGGAGATCCAAAGGTCTGCTGGCTAAAAATCAACAAAGTTACTTTGCAGAACTTTGATACCTTCTTGCCTGAGTAGTTGACCTTGAAGCGTGGCAAAACCTGGTTTTACAAGACCTTATCAACACTTATTTATTTTTTTTTTTTCCCCACTCCAAGTTTATTTTCTTCGTTGGTGGCACTGATATTTGGTAGGCTGGTCATTTTGGCCGTTCAAAATATCTGTGAATAATTCTTTTTTTTTTTTTTATTTTAAGAATATTTTAATGGTGAGTGTTCTGATTCTTGAGGTACAGGAATACTTTTTTAAACCTTTTCAGCCTCTTATCTATTACAATGGCATGGCATTCTGATGCATTATTTAAGACTTAATTTCTGTTGAATGACTGTTCCATAGTCCATTTTTAGCTAACTTTATGTATAGATGTTGTTGCATCATCTGCAGTTACAATCTAGAGTATTAATGTCCTAATCTGATTCTGCTTCGTGATGCCCCCCCACCCCTTTCTCTCTCACACACAGAGGCTTCCTATGGATACTGTTACCATGTCTAGTGTCTTGACATTGTAGAGAGTGTGCAATGACATCCCTAATTATATTGTAACTACTTTTAAGGTGCATGTTTTTATATATTTAGTAATTTTGTCAGGTA
Source organism: Ascarosepion bandense (assembly GCA_037127315.1). NCBI lineage: Eukaryota > Metazoa > Mollusca > Cephalopoda > Sepiida > Sepiidae > Ascarosepion > Ascarosepion bandense. Next base: position 1,002,910 of record JBBBDQ010000379.1, on the reverse strand, counting down.
AATTCCAATAGAGACAAACTCAAAAAGACTCAATGTTAAATTTTTTATTAATTTTAACAGAGTAATATAATCTTGAAAAAAAAACAACAAAAAAAAACTCTTGGATATTCTACAAATCCATAGGTAATAGATATTTTACAGCTAAAACAGCTGCTCCTCAGACCCAAAACCATACAACAGTTAACTGATTAACTTTTGTATGGTTTTAGCTGCAAAATATCTATTACCCATGGATTTGTAGAATACCCAAGAGTTTTTTTCAAGATATAAAAAGCAAGTTGGACACTATCATTTGTTCTTATGTAAAGCTGTTTTTCACTATTCTTAAAAAAAGGAAAAAAGAAAGGAAATTGCCTGTCTAATAACCTGACTTTGTTCTGTATCAAGTTTTATAACATTTTGTGTAATGGTGGGAAATGTAAATTCTAAATCTTATTAGTTACTTTATTATAATTAAAGTTCTGACGGGGGGGGGGGGAAGCATCAATAATTGAAACATTCTGTTGCATAAAGTTTATTAAAATAAAAATGAAATTGGTGTAGTTATGGTTATTGATTCCGTGCCTTGTTAGGTATACTAAACTAAAATTGTCTTCGATACATATATAACTTGACAAAACCTGAACAATGGTAGCAAATTTATCAATCCTGTTAGGACCATTCAAAGTCTTTTAACTGATGCACCATAAGCCCATTTGAACAGTTGTAGTATAAATGAATATGCAGGCTTCAAACAAGTGAAAAATCATTATAAATGTAATGTCTTATAGGTAGTCTTGATGTAAAATAAAGACAGTACTATGGGGATCAATATTTATTAGATCAAGCTAGTCTAAACATTTGGGGGGGGCTACATTCTCAAAAATGAAATGACAACACAAGAGCAAATTTGATTGTGTAAGTTTTATTTCCACACTTAATACCATGTAACTTTTTTGCTGTAATTAGTAGCATAACATAGATGAAGCTAATTGTGTGCTTTTTTTTTTTTTTTATATTAGTACATCAATTATAATAAAAAAAAAAACAATAACTTTTATCTACACCATTTAGAAAAAGCCAGAAGTACAAATTGGCAGTAGTGCAAAAAAGGGGGTCAAAAGTTTGTCATACTTTTGGTGGAATGTCCTTGAAATTGGATTTTTTTTTTTTTTTTTTTTTTTTTTTTTTTTTTTACTGTAATAGATTTATTATTTTGACAGATTTTGTGAAATTAATTTTCAACTTATCAAAAACAAAATTAAAAAAAAAAAACTATCCTTTTTCTTCCCTCTTTTCTTCTTGAGGTGGGATGTAGTTCCATTAAAATTTATCACTAATTCCCTTAATTGCACTAAGCTTTCCTGCTTCACCCATTTAGAAGAAAACTACTTTCCAGGGTATAGAGTTCATCATCCACTGAACAGAAGATGAAATGTGAAATTTATTAAACACCTGGGTAGGGGGTCTCTGGTGTGGAAAGCACTAAGGTTGGGGGGTATTTTTTTTTTTTTTTTTAAGAAAATGTAATAATTTTGTTGCATAATACCCAATTGTTTTGTGCAAAATGTTTTTATGAAAGACAACTTCAAACCTTATCTTAAGCCCATGAAATTGATGAGCCTATTTCTTTTTATATTTTTTAAAGATAATTCTATTTTGGTATGTGTAGACCAAATGTCATAATTCTAAAGACCTGGAATAAAAAATGAATCATTACACACAAGAAAGAATTAATCTTTATAAAGAGAAAAGTTTAAATATTCTTACATAATAATTTTATCAAAAGTAAACAAGATATGAGCAGTTGAAATTTAAGCAAATTTCACTTTTTGGACAAGTAAATATAAAAACTGTAAACTTGAGCCATGTGGGATACCTGATTTCAATCCAAGTTGATGCTGCATGTATGGTCAAATTGAGTTTTATTTTGGAGAAGCAAACGATTGCTTAAAAAATATTATTTTCCATTTGACCAGCAACTGAAGTTTTTATCCAGAATTAAAATATTACAAGCTTTTTCTTAAATTTCAGAAAAAAATGCTTGACACTCTGTGGCCCAAAAGAAATGGTTACATCTTGCCTGAAGTTTCCCTGAATATATGCCCATTACGATAGCTGGTCTTTACATAATTTCTATTTTTTTTTTTTTAATCATATCACCCCAAGCAAGGCAGTCCACTGCCACTATAGCGCACGGAGCTACATAGAGCGATTGGGTATAGGAAATGTCAGAGGGATGGTGATAGATGAGTTAGGAGGTACGTAGGGAGAGCGTTGGAGGGAATGGGTGCGAGTTAGTGTGTTAGGTGGTGTCTATTGACCTTACATTTAAACTCCTGGAGGTTGTAGCCGTCTTGGAAGTAATAAGGGAATTCCACAGGCGGGAAGTGCGAGAAAAGAAGCTGTTGGAGTAGAAATTGCGGTTACATTTCATCAGTTTCACTGAAAAGGACTGGGACCTAGTTGCCAATCTAGTATCTCGTGCAAATTCACACCTAGGGGGCACCAGTGATTTAAGTTCATCCGAGCAGAAGCTGTGAAAGCAGAAGCCGTGAAAGTACTTATAGAAGAGGCACAGGGAAGCCACGTCATGCTGGTGAGAGAGTGACTGCAGGCGGTCATCTAAGTCGTTATCGATTCTCTGTAAAACTGCAATAGATACTTAAAGTAATTCATTGCTGAAAAATTTCTGTGAAAATAGAAGTGGGAATCTCTGAACAAAACTACAAATGAAGAGAAAACTGAAAACAAAAAAATACTTTTAAACTTAAAACACAAGCAAACATTGGCTACTCTCTAGTTACTGTCATGATAGGTTAACAGTTAAAATAGGCCGTTGACTTATTTTACTCAGGTAAAATTTACTTTTTAGTAATTATATTTCTTTTTTCCAATTTTTCATTAAAAGAAAATGAAAAATAGAAGAAAAATTTGAATAAATTCTTTCAGGATTGTGAAAAAGCTTGTGTCTTTATTAAAAAAAAAAACATTTTCGTATCTATTACCAACCAGTTTTGTCATTCAGATTTTACACCTCAACTGTTTCTTTTATTAATTGCTGAATTTCAGATAATCTATTGAAAGCTGTTTACCATTTTAACTTCTTTTTTAATGCACTCTTTTGTTCTGCTTGGTTGATTTACTCTTACTGTGGTATTTGAAAAATAGGCAGAAGTAATAAACGTTTGAATTGTATATTCAATAGTAATTGCCTTCAGGAATCATCTGCAGAGGGGAACTCATGTTTAATAATTAAAGAAAGCCCAAAATGTAAATGAAATCTACTACTAAATGATTAATATGAAATCCCAACAAAAAAATCACAAAGGAAATACACGAATTAATGTCTGAGCCAACCTGAAAAAGGAGTGTTAAGAAAAACTTATCCATGGCTGATATTCATTGTGAGACCAAAGCTCTGATGTGATTGACAAATGTGACCAATTAGTGATTGTGAAGCTGTGGGTTGAAACCAGAAACAGAAGAGCTTATCTGATTGGGATTCAAAATGGAAGCAACAAGAAATCATTTTAAAGAATAAAGTAAATCTAAATTGATGATTCTGTGCAAACGCTGAGAAGACTTTTGATACTTGAACATTAAATGGATGATAGGATAGTACAAAGCTCCTTCACTGGAAGATAGGCCAACAATATAACTCCACACATACATACACACACCTACGGAAAAAGATGCGTGGGTAGTGTATTTGATAGTGGCGACTTTGAATGACAAATCTGATGGCCAAGTTTGAATTCCAGTTGGGTTTGTTACATTGTCCCTTACATGTAAATACCTTTTTGAAAAGGTATGAATCAATCTCTTCTGCCCCTACCAGCTATGGGTTAAATAGTAGAATTTGTATCTGAAATAAAATCATTCTTCTCCAAAAAGTTAATGCAATATTTACTTGCAAAAAACAAATACCCTTGAAATAAAAAAGAAAAAAAAAATGTGGTTTAGCTTTAAATAACCCACTTTAGTTTGACTTTTACACCATAAAGAAAAATGGTCTGATCAAAAATCACTGTTATGTGTTAGTATCACTTTGTGACTTTATACACCAACTACTTTTATCAAGCTAATAGACAGAGAAAACTTGACAGAATGTAAAAATACCATTTTACTGACCTGTTTGTGATTATTTGTTAAAACCATTTTGATGAAGGAGGCAGGGAATGAGAGATTTTCTAAATATGAGGATCTGGAGATGGAATTTAATTTCAAATTTTATTCCAATAGTTGGAGGAGCACTAGAACTGCTTGTGTATAATACACACATTAAGCAAATCTTTATTTGAAATACAAAAGAACGTGTTAATTAATACTATTCGCATATTTATGAAATTATTTCTAAAAAAAATCTATTTACCTGAAGTCTCAGGTGAAAGATTTGATAAATAAGTATCAACCAACAAACTCAAAACAGAACACTAATCTTCAGTTTAACTAAATAGTCAAGTTATAATGTACCATTTTTACATAATTGGTACAATTTCAGGTGAATATTTCTTAGATTTTTGCAAATTAAACTTAGAACTGTTATCACCTGTATAATCAATAGATTTAATAGAATTGTTTAAAGGTATTACATTGCAACTATTATTTCAAAATGTATAAATTTTTTTTTTTTTTTTTTTTTTTTTTTAAATGTATAGAATTTCAGCTTGTTATATCAATAAATTTGTTAATTCAACTGATTATAGTGGCTGGCCGAGAATTTTTGTCACTAACTTGTCCATTTACCTCCTTTTGATTGAAATCCGCTACATCTGGGACATTGTTGAGAGGGGACTGGCCAGTTACCCCACAATACTAAAGACTTGTTAGCAAACATAGGCTGGGGGGTGTAAAAATTTTTTCCTTTTATTTGTTGTGTGTGTCTTATATATATTTCTGTGAATGCTTTCATTAAATTAATGACTAACATGAGATACTGCATTTTTTATATATATATATATATATATATATACCAAAATCTGATCAAATGGCTTTTCCATTGACACTACCATAATTTTACCTATCTTTACACCTTGGCAGTGTTTGTTTTTAAAAAGTAATGATTAGAATTGTATTAAAATCTACTTATATGAAATTTAATTTATACATTTTGTTCTTTAATATTAACAACCAAAATAAACACTATTAGATTGTTGGAATGGTTGACAAAACCTTGTTTAATTGGCAATTGATTCAAACTTCATAAAATGATGAATGATAAGGATTTTCTTAGAGTTGGTTCACATATTTTAATAATTTAGAACTGTGTCACTAGAAGAAAAAAAACTTTTTTAGGTTTTTTTTTTTTTTTTTTTTTTTTTTTTTTTTTTTAACAGGCAAAAGCAGTTAATGTTTGCCAGCTTTGTTTTAAAACAAATTTCAGGGTGTTTTTGGTCAGTCAAAATCTTTTCAGCAGTCTTGGTGTGTTTACTATTATTTCTAAGCCCTTGACTTTTTTTTCTTTGCATATGTGTAAAGGCTCCACCACCATCTCGATCGACCATCCCAGCTCCACAACCAGCACAGCCTCCAGCATCTCAGCCAGCCATTATGACACCATCTGAGGAACCCCCACCGTATTCAGCGGTTGGTGCTCAGAAGGTGGACACCAGTGACTTGCAGCGTAGACAAGAGGTAAGTGCTAATTTTAGGAACTGGTGGTTCAGGTATTCCAGTAAATTTCACTGGAACATTAACACGATTCACTTGTGTGTGTGAGATGATAACTACCTTCTATTTTATTTATTTTTGTTATATTATTCATCTGATGTTGTTTGTATAACAGATGGTTTGATTTGTTTATGTGCAAATCGAAGAATAAAGTAATTTAGTTTGACTTGCTCTACATATTTTCTGATTTGTTTTGGGTGAGTTGGAAAAAATTTCTTTTCACAACCAAAATCCATAATGTTTTGTTTTATGAAGATATTTGCCCCATTTGAATACTCATTAGTACAATACATGAAAGATTTGTCTTAAGCCCATTATCTAGTTAAAGAACTTCTTACAAAATCTTTCCAACCTAACAATATGTGAATCTTGATCAAAATATATTCTTTTTGTACAGCCTGAGCTATGAAAATTTGTTAGAAAAGCAAATTATGTAAAGTACTTATGTTATATGCTTCATGGTTTGGATTAGCATCTGTTCTCATCTTAGTTGTCATTTCTTTTCACAAAGTTTTGGTACGTTTACTCTTCCGGCCTTCTCTAGGTGTCTATGTACTTAGTAACTTGTAATTTTAAATGAAAAAAAATTTTTTTTTAAAAAATCATCTCACCCCAAGCAAGATAGTACTGCCACTGGTGCGAAGGGGGTTACATAATAGGAGAGTGAAGAGGGAGGAGAACAGGTAACAGTACGTGTCGGAGAATGGGTAAGAGAAGGACAGGTACATTGGTGTGAAGAGAGCTGCGAGAGAGGAAAGAATAAAGTGAGAAAGATTGGAATCAAGGGGATAAGAGATGACAGTTGACATTGCATTTAAACTCTTAAAGATTGTAGCTATCAGGCAAACAAGAATACGGAAGGGAGTTCCACAGGTGAGAAGCTGAAGGAATAGAAGTTATGGTTACGCTTGATTGTTTTCATAGTGAAAGGGTGGGACCTTGTTGCTAGTCTAGTGGGCACCAAGGAGCTAAGCTCATTGGAGCAGAATCCATGAGAAAATATTTGTAGAAGAGACGGAAAGAAACCAAATCTTGTCGTCGCGAGAAAGACTGGAGTTGAGCTGCCAGGTTGGGATCAACTACATTGCAGATTCTCCTTAGGATTTGGTCAAGAACCCCAATATGAATAGCAGGGGCGCCTGACCAGATATGGCAGCAGTATTCAATGCACAGAGACCTGACTTTCCTAGTAGTAGATTTAGTTATTAATTCAATGTAGTCATTCCAGTTTAAGTCAGCTGAGAGTGAGGCCAAGGAGACTAGCGTGATCCATGCTGATGGCGGGTAGTAAAGATTGTCTATGGGGGTTAAAGGATAGCAGCTATGATTCACTTAACAAGATATATGATTAGGGGAGATAACTCCTAATCTGATATTCCCCAATCTTATTCACAAGTCTGGTTCAGTAGAAATGGAGAAGCGACACAAAAGTGTCATTTCTCCATTTCCACTGAACCAGACTGTTACTTTTTAACTCTACTAAAATAGAAAAGTATGGAATAATAATAATTGTGATAATTTTTATTCTTCAAAACTCCAACAGAAATTAAACATTATTGTCCCATCTGTACACTTTTGAATAAGACAGCATATACACTCCTGATCAAAAATTTAAGACCACTTCAAAATCTTTAAAAAGAAATTTTTTTTTACAGATAGATTTAAAACTCCTACCACTTAAAGTTACCAATACTACAATCTAAAAGGTTATGGAAACAAAAAGCTACATTCCAAACATTTTATTTAGAAATTTACATTTTTATAAAATGAAGCATGATCAAAATTATAAGACCAGGGGTATAAATTGTTAGATCTATGGTAATTCCAATGTTTTTAGTTCAGTTAGATTAGCAATCACTGCGTAAAGGTGTTACCATGCCTAAAGCAAGCAAACTTACTAAAGTTGAGCGTTCTCGAATTCTAGAATTCCATAAGCAAGGTTTGTCACAGCGGGCGATCGCAGCTTAGGTAAATCGCAGTAAAACTGTGATTTGCAACTTTCTAAAGAACAGGGAGAATTATGGAAAAGCAAAATCCTCTGGTAGGCCCCAAAAAATTTCTCCTGCATTGAGTAAGAGAATAAGACGGGTTGTTATGAAGGACAGGGGACTTTCTTCTAGTTAAATTAAGGCAGTCACAGATGCTGATTGCAGTCCCGTAAACATCAGACGACACTTATGACAAAAAGGCATGGTAAATAAAAAGCGTAAACAAATTCCTTGGCTGCTTCCACGTCACAAGGTGGACTGCTTAAAGTTTGGTTGTGAATACCAAACATGGGACGTTGAGAAGTGGAAGAAAATTCTGTTTTCTGATGAGAAAAAATTCAATCTAGATGGTCCTGATGGCTTCCAACAATATTGGCGTAACAAAAACATGCCTCTTGAAATTTTCTCCACATGTCATAGTAGTTTGTATCATAAAACCATATTCATAACTTTTATAGCGTGTTTCATAGAAACTTCTATGAAATGGGCTGCTTTAAAGAAAGCTTTTATTAGGATAATTAATTAAATGTTTCTTTGTCTATTGAAAGTGAAATTTACTTTATTTTGCTGCTGTTAGGAATTGGAGAGAAAAGCAGCTGAATTGCAGCGGAAAGAACAGGAAATGCGTGATATGCAGTTTAGAAGTAAGTGTTTTACCCCTTTGATTATTTCTCTTGAAATAAAAATAAATTGTATTTCGCTCTCATTTTTTACTTCTTTTTTTTTTTTTTTTTTTTTTTTTCTCTGAAGTGTCCAATAATGTGAATGTGATACGCTGTAGAGCTATATTGTAAAAAAGTAATTGTCAGTAATTTTTGTAAAAGATAAAAGTGAACAAGAAGCCCGTCTCACACATATTTTTCTTGTATAAAACTCTTGGAATTATGCATAAAAAGAAAGTGAAAACTATGAATTACCGTTCTACCTATGAACTGCATTACATAAAATTTCACATTTCTGTGAGCACCACTCAGATTTAACTTAATTATTTTAACAGTATTTAATTTTACCGATGTTTAAAACAAAAATGGAGCCTCCATATTGATATTTTAAAATAGGTTAAACTGATTAATTTTTTTTTTATGATTAAGTGGCTAATATTTCATGTTTTGAATTTTTCAGAATGTTTTGAAGAAAACAAAATCATTTTTATACAAAATGTTCACATACTGGGGAAAAGTAATTTTGTAGTTTCTTCAGGTTTCTAATGTTAATTTTTTTATTTTCCCTAATAAAGCTTCAAGACAAAATAATTGGCCTCCTCTCCCAAAGTGGTTTCCAATTGGTCCATGTTTCTACCAAGATTTCAGTGTTGACATCCCACTTGAATTCCAGAAAACTGTCAAATTTGCATATTACTTATGGATGTGTAAGTAAAAAAAAAAAAAAAAAAAAAAAATTTATGTGGTGAGTAGGGGGAGGAGTGAAGGGAAATGTGATGGTTGCTGAAAATTTTATGAATTGAAACAAGTGAGTTATCACATCTCTTGTTTTTAAATTCTCTATTTTGAACACTTATTTTAATAAAAGAATACTTTGTTTAATTAAGGAATGTATGTTTTTATGTTTTGGCTTTTGTTAAACTTTTGTCACTTCCTCATTGATTTTATGGCCTTACAGTATAATTTTGAAATTAGCAGTTTTCTCATCGTCTTTGCAAAGAGGAACACAAATCTTCAGCCTAACTATTATTTAATTACTCGCTAGTCAAAATAGTCTCAACAAAGAATTCTGCTTTCAAAAACTCCTCACAGCTCCCATTCCTCTCCCCTTTTCTCTCTTCTATGCATGCATTTATGACAGATGATGTATTTTAATAAATATTGTATTTAAAGTTTTTGAAATTCTCATTTCCTAGCTTCATCCTAACCCAATGTGTGTGTTTTGATTTAGGAGGGGGGGCTGAGAACTCAGCACTGCCCTTTGTTTTTGCATGCACACTATTGGCCAAAATTATTAGGCCACCGTAGGGTTTTTTTTTTTTTTTTTTTTTTTTTTTTGAAAGTAATGATGTATTTCATACCATTTTTAGTATTTATTGCCAAGTGGATAATTCTAGATGAAACTAGAATGGTTCTTTTGTCATTATTACTTTGCAAAATTTTACAAGGCAAAGAAGCAAAGATGAACTCGTCCAAATCAGGTTAAATTTTCTTCATTCTTTCATTGATGAAGCTGCAGTATAGGTTATTAAATATTTATAAATTCATTTGATGCACATGTTATTGCACAGTATTAATAAAAGAACCATTCTATTTTCATTTACAATTATTCACTTGGCAATAAATCCTAAAAAATATGAAATACATCATTTATTTTTTTTTTTTTTATTTAAAACACTGGGTTGGCCTAATTATGGCTGGTAGTGTATATTAAATAATTTTCCACTGAGTATAATCTTTTTCTTGTTTCTTTCAGTTTATGTGTTTGTATTATTCCTAAATATCCTGGGTAGTCTTGCATATCTGATTGCTGCACCTGGTGACGGAGGTTCTACTTTTGGACTTTCATTAGTCTGGTTTTTTCTATTCACCCCTTGTTCATTTATCTGTTGGTACCGGCCCCTCTATAAAGCATTCAGGTAAGTCACTTTATTATTTACCGTTTTTTCATTCATCATTTTCTACTGTTTGAAAAAAAATCTTGTCAGTTTTCAATGCATTTTTATGTACTTGAAACGTAATATCTCAGAGTTGTAATCCTATCCTTCCCCCCACCCCTTCCTGTGAAACCACGTGTTACCCTTTATTCTCTGACTGGTGCCTTTCTAAAGCATGGACGAATCGGGAATTATCCAAATGAAAACAGAAATCCAGTCTTTGAGAAGCTCAAAAAATTCAAAGAAATTTCAACCTTCTGTTTACGAGTAATGTAATCTATAGTTTTAGAACCACTAGTCTCCCTGTTAGACTAATTTTGAAATAAGAAGGGAAAAAATGATCTCTGTTTCTTCGGCATATTCTTTGCTTTGTTTTAATATTTTCCTTTCAGATTTAGTGAGTTGGTATTTGTCACAGTTTTTAATATATAAGGTGTAATCTAATTAAATATTTAATATTGCAGGTAGTTTCAACATTTTAAAGGTGAAACTTTTTTTGTTTTAATTGAGGTAGATAGACCCTTCTATCGCCCGGTTCACACTCCACCCATGTCCATTGAACAGGTGTAGAGGCTCATCCCTTGTTCCCTGTTCAGGCAGTGGTCTCCAGCTCTCTTTTTTTTCCTCAGACCAGCAGAATATCTTACTGCTACCAAAGAGCCGATTGGGACTTGTTCCGCGACTTCCTGAGTGACGTCCCTTGGAATAAAGTATTTAGCCTTCCTGTTGAAGACTGCGCGGCTGAGGTCTCCTCTTGGGTTAAGGCTGGCATCGATGCGTTCATCCCTGCTAGAAAGTTGAGACTTAAATCCCACTCATCTCTCTGGTTCTCCCCTGCTTTCTCAGCTGCCATCGCCCATCAAAATCACTTCTTTCGGCTTTACCGGAGTCATGTGTCAGATCATAACAGGCGCCTGCCTCTTTGCCTGGGCTCGTAATGAATGCAAGAAGGTACTTAATGGAGCTAAGCTGATGTTTGCAGCCAGAATGAAGCAGCGCATAGCATCCTGTAAATTCGGCTCCAAAGACTACTGGAGGCTCTGTAAAAGACTGCTGAACAACAGTAAGCCCTCAATCTCACCTCTAATCAATGAATTTAAGGTCCTCACCTCTTCAACAGACAAAGCTAAGTGCTTCACTCGCAGATTCTCCACTAACTTGACACTGGACTTGTCTGGAGTATCTGTACCTGATTTCCCTCTCTGAACCCAGGCCCAACTGACTGACATACTAATTACTTCCTTGGTGGTCTTCAAAATAATTTCTAAGCTTGACATCCACCCCCCTCCCATCAGGCGAGCAGTAGCGATTGAATACCCATCATTGTCCTAAAGAAATGTACTCCTGAACTCTCCTCTGTTCTCTCTAAACTCTATAACTTCTGCCTTTCTGCCTACTAGAAATCCTCCTCCGTGATTCCTATATATATAAAAATATTGGAGGACCCTCTGACTCCGCTAATTTTCACCCTATCAGCCTCCTACCGATCTTTGGCAAAGTGTTTGAAGCCATCATCAACGCCAAAGGTGGTACATCTCACAGCCCATAGACTCTTTTCTGACAAACAGTATGACTTCCGCTTCACCAGGTCTACTGCTGATATGCTCACGACCATCACTGAGTATATACACCAGGCCCTCGATAGAAATGGCGAAGCCCAAACTGTGGCCCTTGACATCTCCAAAGCGTCTGGCATGCTGGCCTTCTATGCAAGCTGCAGGGCTATGGTATAACTGGACAATTGTTTGACCTGATCCAGTCCTTCCTTTCAAACCGTACAATGAGGGTGGTATTGAACGGACAAGCCTCCCAATACTATCACATGAATGCAGGTGTCCCTCAAGGCTCTATTCTAGGTCCTACGCTTTTCCTTATCTATATTAATGACCTCCCTGATGTAATAAGATCCCAAGTGGGCATATATGCTGACAACACTACAGTTTACTCTCTCTATCAAAAATCTACCGAGGCTGAAAAAGCAAACCTCGCTGCCGAGCTTGAAAAGGACCTCCAATCCGTGGTGAACTGGGGTAAGAAATGGCTCGTAAATTTTAATGCTTCCAAAATAAAGCTGTTATCTAATAACCACTACAATTGTTCCTCCCGCCCATTAACATGGATCAGGCTTCTCTCCCTGAAAGCGAAACACTGCTCCTCCTCGGGTTAACTCTCACACCAGATCTCAAATATAGAATCCATAGTTAAATTCGCTGCTAAGAAAGTCGGTTCTCTGTGTAGAGCCAGGAAGTTTTTCCCGTCCCAAACAATCCTTCATATATACAAGTCTACCATCCGCCTGTGCATTGAGTATTGCTGTCATATCTGGTCCAGTGCTCCTGCTATCCACTTATGTGTCCTCGACCAAATCCAACGGAGAATCTGTAATGTAATCGATCCAGACTTGGCAGCTAGGATACAATCGCTTTCTCACTGATGCAGTGTGGCTTCCCTGTGTCTCTTCTACAAATACTTTCACGACTCCTGCTCTGATTAACTTGGCTCACTGGTGCCCTCTATATATGAATTTCCTCAAGCCACAAGATTGGCAACTAGGTCCCACCCTTTTACTGTGTAACCAATAAATTGTAAACACAAATTCTACTCCAGCAGCTTCTTTTCTCAAACTTCCCACCTGTGGAATTCTCTTCTACATACTTGCTTTCCCGACAGTTACAATCTCGAAGAATTAAAATGTAAAGTCAATAATCATCTCTTGTCTCACTAACTTACATCCTCTCTCTCATACTTTTCTAAATCCACCCCACTCTCATCAGTACACTCTTCCCTCTCCGACTCTCTTCCTGACACCTCCTGCAACCTCTCACTCTTCATAACATTCCTTATATGTTACCCCCTGCACAATAGTGGTAGTAAAATGTCTTGCTTGGGGCGACGCGATTAAAAAAAAAACAAAAAAACTAGAGAATTTGTTTTAAAATCATTTCTATTTTCACTTAGTCATTTGAGTAAAAACATTCAGAAAGTTTCTATTATGACTTAAAATGTCAAGTTTTGGATGGTTTTGTGCAGTTGGGCCTCCCCCCCCCCCCCAAAAAAAAAAAAAAACAAAATCTAATAAATGTCAATTAGATATTTGTATAATTTATTTTCTGGATCAGTGTTTCCCAAATGGTGCAGCCTGCAAGGATAACTGGTGAAGCAAAATGAAAGACAGATTTGGAAACCATTTCAAAAAATTTATATGATAAAAATAAATGACTTCAAAATTTGAAATAGTCCAGTATAAATAGTTATAAATAATTGTCAGATTTTATCATGATATTTTTGTATTATATCAAGTATTAAGAATATAGTAACTAGGGTCTGCAAATTGGAGAGGAGAGTTATCAATGATAATGTTCTGACTTCGAATCTGTGGTTATACTTCCTTTTAACCCTCTGTGTGTGTGTGTGTGTGTGTGTTTCCTCTATGAAGATTTACTTGAGTTGATTTGTTAAAAAACATACTGGCATGAGTAAATTTTAATTCTGAAAATGTGGTCCAGAGAAAAGTTTGGTCTAGATCATAGGTTCCCAACTTTTTTGCTACGATTACCCCAAAATACAATTTCATTATTATCCATTACCCCAATGAATAAATACCTATAATATAGGAAAAGAAGTAATTTTCATACATCAAAAGCAGACAGTTAATGGAAATTATTCAATACAATAGTACCAATCTATAATCAGAGGTATAGTAGCCGTAACCTAGCTGTGATTTTTTAATGTGAGTGTTGAGCTTGTATTGCCAGTTTATTTATTTTTGGCTTTGTGACTGAAAGGGCTATTCGGATATCGTTTACCACGTTGAGTCTGCTACATTTCTTGGTCTTCATTCCAAGGACAGTGTTAAATTATAAGCTGATTGCCTCTTCCCAAACCAAGCATCCATTACCCCTAAAATATGGGCTCATTACCCCAGAATTGGGAACCATGGGTCTAGATGAATGTGTTGATAGGTAATTTAATAATGCCAATACTTTCTTGCAACTGAAAGCACATATCCTTATTTTTTTACAATGATCAAGTGGCTAACGTTGGTTCTAGAAATTGATTTTTAAAAAATGATTAGAACAAAAATGCTAAATGTTGCTGTAAAAATGTTAGATAATGTGTTGTGCCAAAGTCGATTAGAAGATTCCCATATGAATTATTTTTTATTTATTTTAATATGACTAGTATTAACTCTTAATCTTAGAATGAAGCCAGTAAGTTAACTGTATAATCCAGAGATAGGCTACTATGTTAACTCTGGGTTTGACATTTGTCAAATGTGATCTTGACTGGGAAAATGATAATCTATATGAATTCTTTGAGATCTTCTATTTTCCAAAGGATCTGTAGCATTTGTGCAGTGATATTGATTTGACTGCTTTACAACATTTGACACTAACCTTGCTGCAGAGACCAGCTGTTTCTCTCAATTATGCTAGCAAAATAGAAAATAAAGCTTTTGTATTTATGACTTATCTTCAAAAGAATTGTGTTACTATGATTAGATGACTTATTTGTATCTCATTAACTCCACAAGAAATTCTTAATATGTGATAATAATTTATGTGAAATTATTTAATTTTTTTTCAATTGATTTTTTTTTTCTTGTAATATAGTTAAAAATGGAAAATAAAAATGTTTTGTTTTGCCAATTCTACTTTTAATGAGATTTTTTAAAAAAATTCTGATGGAATGGAAAATAATTTATTTTAAAATCTTTTTTTTTTTTTTTTTTTTTTTTTTTTTTTTTTTTTAACAGGAGTGACAGTTCCTTCAATTTCTTTGTATTTTTTTTTGTTTTCTTTTTTCAATTCTGCACATGTGTGATTATGTGTTTGGGAGTGACAAACTTCACAGTGTAAGTATGTTTCCAACTTTTTTTTCCTCTAATCAGAATCCCCAAAAGACTTCATGTAAGAAAATTACCAAATTGGTTCCCATTATTTAAGTATACTATCCAAACTAATCAATGTATTAACAACTCAACTAGTTTGACTTAATGTAATCAACAAATGTCCTAATCATTTGTTAGCTTCCAAATTATGGATTGCTTGAAAAAATAATTTGGTAATGGTTGACTTTTTTTGTTTTTCCTTTATATCAAATCTTTTGATTCTTGTCTTTATGGGGATTTTTTTTTAAATCATAAAGTTGAATATTTGTAAAAAATTTGAATCAATATTTGAGTTTTATAACTTTTGATCTTAGGATAGTGCAATGATTACTGCCACCATCCTGAAATATTGTAACAGTGCTCTTGTGAATCTTCTTGTGTCAGACTTAATCTAAACCTTATAATGTATCAAATTGAATTTATAGAAGAAAAAAAATTATACCAAGTAAACAATATGCATGACTTGTATTTGCTTGGTAGATTATATCTACTGTCAATTTCTGTATTTTATTGATAGAATTTCTTTTTGAAGATTTTTATATAAAATTTAGAGATTTAAGATGTAAGAAAAACACAATATGGAAGAATTTGTTTGGTTTTGTATGAATATTATTTAATAATTGATGTGTGATAAATTGACTACAAACGAGTAATTTTGAATGCATACAGGACTCCAAAGAATCAATTTTAATTATTTATAAACTTTAGAAGTAGAATGCTTGATTGTTGGCAAAAAGAAAAAAGTTGATATCAAAGAATATTTTTTCTCAAATCTATTAATTACATCTATATTTGCTAAAAATAAAATGAATTAATGCATAGTTGGAAAAAAATTTTTGAATGTTTGAATTAGTGGCAAAAGAAAAATGTATTCAGGGTAAGAGACTTGTTTACAAATAGCAACATTATTTACATTGTTTGAACTGTTGTCTTCATCTTTGTTGCCATGTTCACGATGTTTCGGCCATTGTTTGCACTGGCCTTCTTCAGGAGATTGGAATTTTGAACCAAACCTTTTATTTAGATCACTGTTCAATGAGCCATGCCACTTCCAGATGTCTTAGTTATCACACTTTAACTCATCTCGCTAAGTTATTTGTTCAGCACTGCTGTAGCCAGGTATTGAACTTACAACTCTTTGGGTAAAGTCACTGGAACTAACCAATGCTTTTTATCCACTGGACCATATGTTCTCGAGGGCACATGGCCCAGTAGATTCGAAATAGTGTTCGTTTCGAAATTCCAATCACCTGACATTAATATAGCAATAAAGCTGACAACAGTTCAAATGATGTAAATAATGTAAATATCTCATCTCAGAAGTATAGACAAATAGCAACATACCTTATGAAAATAGTTGTTTGTTTGTATCAAGCAAAGAATTAAACAAGCTTGAAATTCAATAATTAATTCTCAATTCAAAAGTGCACTGTATTTATCGGAAGCATAATGCATACTTGCATGAATGTATTTTTGCTAACATTTCTTTCTTGCCTCTATCAAAAAGAATCATTTACTATCCAATCCTCTCTTGGATCCGTTTTTGAACCTTTTCATTTTAAGTTACTCACATTCTTAACATCTTTCCAATTTATACAATTCATTGTACAAGTTTCATTTTGTTCTGTTTCTTTTTGTTTAAAGACACATTTGTGTGGAACTGACTACACTGGGCCTGGCATAATTTTCTTGAAAATATTAGCCATTCTCTTTTTATTTAAATTTTCTTTTTGAAAAGCCCCCCCCCCCCCCCCACACACACACACCTTTTGGTTCAGTATGACATTGCCATATCTGTCATGTTATTATTACGGCAGTAGCTGAGGTGATGTCCTGCCATTCAAAATTTGAACATATCGGCTTGGATTTTTGTCTACCCTCTCCCTGGTATTTTTCTTTTCTTTTTAGTGAAACAGACTTGTTACAATATTCCAAATCTCTTTTAGTATTATACTCTACATTCAAATTATCTACTCACAAGTTCTATATAAGCACCAAAAATATAATTTTGATTTCACTTGGAAATCTGTTAGATAAAACAGTCATGTTAGAAAAGTTTTTTTCCTTGTGATGATCTCTTAAATCTATTCAATTAATTTCATAATATTTGTCATTATGGAATGTGCCTTAAATATTAACTCTGTCTTCAAAGCATTAATGGAAAATGAACAGTAAATTTTTATTATTATTAAAAAAAATACCATGTGTTCATATTTCAATATCTAACCCTGCTATTGTTTTGTCATGTTTTGAATGATTCCTTTTGAGATTTTTGCTGTTTGATACTTTCTTTGTTAATAATATGCAAAATTTATTAATTCAGCTTTTAACCTTCAGGATTTTAAAGTAAAATTGCTACAATTTTAATAGTCAAAATTAGAGCCTGTTACTTAACTTTTGGTTACATGCACATTTTAAAAATAACAAACTTTCCACTTATCTTTGCATTTGGCCCACTTGAAGTTTTTTTTAATGTTGTTTTGAATTGGGAATATTTGTAATCAATAAACTCAATGACATGATTATTTTCCTTTTTCTTGTAGAAGGTTAAATTGTAATTGATGGATTTCATCTCTGTTCAATGTATTTGCAATTGGCATGTTACTTCTAAAATCTAAATAAGGCAATGGCTAATTAGTGGAATAGTTTTACATTCTTAAATATTTTATTCCCTCTTCTTTTTTTTGGTATATTCAATATATTTTTAATTTACTGTTTTAAAAATTACTTTTAACATCAATAGAATAAATTTGGTTTATATTTATCTTTAAAAAAAGAAAAAACTTAGTTATATTGCACGAAAATAATTTGTAACTAATTTGCAACTGTAATTTTTGCCTATTGACATTCTTTTTCTAGTTAAATCTGAAATAGATACGTGAATTTATTAAAAAACTATTTTCGATAACAACTTATCTATTTAAAGAGATGCTTTTTCTTAATTTTCTACAGATTCCATTCTTAAAACAGACTTATTAATGAAATATCATTGGGCAGTTGAGGACTGCTACCATCTCTTATGTGAATTAAATTTCTATAACAGTAACTGCTGCAAAGTTTTTGTCATTTAATTCTGTGCTATATTCTTGATTTTTGTTTCAGGATAAATTCTTTGTTTTTGTGCTTGTATGTTTGTTCCTATAAACTTCCTTGTGATATTTTTCCCTAACCATAACAATTAGCAATTTGCAAGCCACCAATAGTTATTTTTGCTTTAACTTTAACCTGCTTCTAGTTAATTTAGTTAATGGCTTCAGTGTTATTAATTGACAACTAAAATTGATTTGCAGGAGCATGACCATATATGATTCCTTCTGGCCATTGGCTTGTCCCTGTCAGTGTTTCCCTTTAACTTCCCTATTTTCTTTTTTGAAATCATTTAGAATTATTTATTTCTAATTCACTGGCACAAATTAACTACCTTTTTAGTGTACCACTCTTGCATACATACACACACTTCTATCAAATACATAATTCTTTATTCTAAGATATTCATATTTAAGTAAAGAATATTTCCATTGAAAAGTAAAATTTATCTGCTACTTTTACCATTTAAGTTAAAATTTTGTATAACCAGAAAACGGGTTCTTTAACTTTTCTTTAATAATCCCAAAGAAATATTATAACCCTGATCATTTAAACTCTTAAATTGGCATCATATTCAGTGGTTTTATTGATGATAGATTATTGTTATCATTTATTTCAGGTAATGTTTGATCACCTTGTTTTGAACTTTGTCTGAAGGACATCTTTCAATTATCATCTCAAGTAATTTATCTACTGAGATCTGAGAAAAAGCAATCAGTGAAATGCATACATTTTGATATGTTTTAAGTATCTTTTTATTGGTAGTTTCAGAGTTTCATGAAAAATAAAATCACAAAGATTTATTGAGAATCATCTTTCTGGTGTAATTCCAATATTGAGGATGCATATTAATTCTTACAATGAGATTAAGAAATAGTAATAAAACCTTGATCAAATCAGTGAGAGATTAACAAGAAATTAATCAAGATGTCAGTGAAGGGTTTGTGCTTTTTTTTTTTTTTTTTTTTTTTTAAATGAAATTGTAAATATAATTTATTTTTATATTGAAATACTTTAAAGCTGATACTCTCAGGGACTTTAGCAAGATTCTAAACTCTGATTTAGACTGAATTTATAACTTTTTCATTAGCTTTTTGTCTCAGTGGAAAGAATTAGAATTTTCTGAGAGAAAAATATTTGATACAATGTACAGTAGGTACCTCCAATAAACTGCTGAAAAAACATCATGAAAAAAAAAAAAGGACCCAAACTTAATCATGTTGATGGAGAAACCTTGTTTTGAGGAAAGATTAAAGTATTTTTTTTAAAATTCTAACGTGTTTGAAATTTTTGGTAAAAAAAAATCCTTTGATTTTTCGTTAGTGGTTTACCAAATCATTACGAGAGTTTGCAATAGATAATGTAATATTATGTAACTTTTTTTTTTCCTTTCTGTTGAAAAACATTAATTTGGAAATTCTTGCAAAAATCAAATAATTATCGGATTTTAATAAGATTTTCAGGACTTATTCACAAATGAATGAAATCATTTTTGAAATCATTATTTTTTAGAAATTTCTTTACATCTGTTACCTCCACCTCTACATATATTCCTGAAATTTCAAGAAATTAACTTTTGTAGTGCAAAGGTGTTTTATTAGTTAAATGCAGAACTTACTGGGGAATTTAAATCATATGGTTTTTAATTTTTATTTATTTATGTATTTTTAAACATTTGGCCTTTTTTCCGAAAATCTTCAAATAGTAAAATAAAGAAAATGCAATAAAACTATAACATTATTTAATTAGATAAGTTTTAATTGCTTTTATAAATAATATATATTAAGGACATTATAGACTGAAGAAAATTTTTTTTTTAATGATAATAATTTATAAAATTTCAAAATTATAAAAAATTTTACAAAAGTGGTTAGATTATTAAGTGAAGACTATATTTACTAATCGAAAATTGAAAAGTTTAATGCAAATTGTCAAGCCATCATATTTTTAATTATTTTTTTTCTTAAATGGTAATTTCTCTGTGTACATTAAAAGGCCCTGTGATAAAAAAAATTTGGACAATGTCAACTCTTGTCACTATACACTTAGCTTATCTTGTCATCTATCTATCATCACATGTTGATCATTTATGGAAAAGGTCAGAGATCAACCTTCAGTGATTAAGAAATAGTTTTATTTTAAATTTAATAGTATAAATAAGTAATGCTTGTGAAAATCAGAATTATTTAACTT